>JAWNLC010000688.1:6167500-7367500 GCA_035041535.1 Drosophila cognata | reverse complement strand
ATAATAATGACTAGTAGTTGGTGATTAATCAAACAAAGTTGATAAATAACAGGGAAAGGGTTTATCGTCTAAGCATTTTCTATCTGCTCTGCGTGCACTTCCTGCACAATTGAGTCTAACTCAATGACTAGCTCAATTTTTGTTAAAAGATAATTCTTAATTCGTACAAATAAAATACATCAAAATAAGTATAATTTTGTGCGAATTCCTAACAATGGATTTTTTTTAACGGTTTTTTTGTTCACATTTAAACCTGTTCATAGATTAATTCGTATTCATTTGTGCTTGAATATTGAGTTAATTTAAGCTGATTTTGTCTTTCACCCAAAATTCTATCCCCTGATTTATTTTACTGTCATTTGCATATATATGTGTATGTAAAATGAGGTAAAAACTGAATCCCTTTTGGAAGGGCATTCACCGATTTATGTCATTTTCAGGTACCGAGGCATGGATCGACGCAGCTGGGTTTTTGCGTCAAAAGGACTACATAGCCGATAAGGAAGGCTATCGGATACTTAAATCAAAGACCATCTTTGTGGGCCAAGGCAGACCCATTGAGGTAACCATTTCAATAATAATTCCCTACCTCTGTAACTCTCACTTACTGATTATTTTACAGGATGCCATCAAGTCTACGAAGACATCGCCGGCGCAGTCTGGCATTCTGGTTGATGGCAATGCAGGTGGCAACAGCGTAGTCGGCGGTTATCGAAAGCATGGTTATGGTTATAGCAGCACCACAACAACGACTACACCACCACCGCCACAGCCACTATATGAGCCACCAAATTTGGCCACTGCAAATCTGGCCTCGGGTGTGGGCAAACTCAACTATTTGGCTCCGGAACAGGCAGCCAAGCTGCAACCACAATCGCAGTTGGGCTTCGACCACTATCCGGACGAGCTACCTAGAGCACGGAATCAGCTGCTGCGTGGCAATGTGCACATTCAGCCCAATGCAGAGCCCATCGATGACATCAACGCCATCAATGTGTACGATGAGGAGGCAGATCATAACTTTGCGCCGGGTCGTTTCGCTGCCGTCATTGGTTCCACGACTCCCCGTACGCCCGTGTTTGTGTCGTCGCCCTCACCAGCGCTCTCAACGCCAGAGCTTGCGATGTTGCCACCCTTGGCCGCCTCGCAGCGACGACGACAGCGTCCACGACCCACAGCCATAGGCATTGTGTCCAGCACGCCGGCGCCCATCGCGGCAGGGGATAACTTTGGCTACTCCACGCCGGCACCATTTGCGTCGCAACCGCTGCCTTCCTCCATTTCGAATACAGGCTATTCTTATGCGACCGCACCCTCACCCGCCAGCAGTGGCTATGGTTACTATACGCCCAACTCACCACTGGACGTTAATGCATTGGGTTCAGCGGCGCTGTTGCCTCCTTTGCCGAATCGAGCATATCGCCGCCGATTGCGTCCGCTGCACAGCAACAACTTGGATGCGTCGGACTATGATGGCGTTAGTGTAACGCGCAATGGATTCCGCTATGTGCTGCCCAAGCAGTATCACGAAGAGGCCCAAGTGGATGACAAGCGAGCAGGCAGCTTTGGCTATGTGGATCCGTTTGGCATACGCCGGGTTGTCTACTACAATGCATCGCCCGGAAGCGGATTTGTGCATCGCAATAACAATCAGTATGTGGGTGCAAATGGTGCGCCCTACGATGATCCTGGACCGGCGCAGTTGGTGAATGAGTAAGCTGGAACATAAGGAGCGATGAGCAACGATCGAAGCATCCTTGTCCGCAGCTTTGAGAGCGGCGTCAGAATTAATCAAATCGATCCAAACACACAAACTGCCCTTGAATCACACACAACAAGCACCAAAACTAACCGAATAGCCTCAAGCAAGGGTATTCAAGCATTTGTGAATATTTAAAATATTTTATAGTGCATACCCTTAACGAAAACGCATCACTTGATTAATCTGTATATAACCATCACGCTTTAAACATTTATCTCTCAAACACACCCACCCACCCACACACACTCGAACAGAAACAAAATCAATCAAAACGAATATCTGTGTTAATTAATTTAATACTTATATGTGTAACTTAATTTATGTATAATCAATCGAACTGTGCAATCTTGCGCGGTAGCTATAGTTGTAGTTAGATTAAAGCTTCATTAGGGGCACTCACTGTTGTGTGGGGCCCACACTTTTGTAGTTAAGTGAAAATCGTTTCATGTATTAATCTTGCCATATTAACAACACGTAAATAAATACTTAACAAACACACACACTTATAAAGAAGCAGAACACGCCCACACACACACATACACACACAGACACACACACACACACACTCAGACACACCTAGCCTTTAAATCAGTGTGCAATTTCTTTGTCAATAGTTGTTCATTATGCAAAATCACAAATGCAATTCTTAAAAACAATGAGCACCCGTTGCCAAGAAATTATAGCAAGCTAAAATACAACAAAATATTGTTCAATATTTAGCTTTATAAAAATAAAAAATATATATATGTGAAAATAATATGTTGTTTTTACTAAGTCACGCTGTCGAAGCTTTCTGGCTTGTCACAGCACAGGCAACCCAAGGAACAACAGAGTAGTATTGGGCTTAGTCCTAGGACCGCAATCACATCCAAGGAATGGGCTTGGAAATAGTTCCTTGGCTGTCGAATGTAAGTGCACAGGATCGGAATGACACAACTACTAATCGAATCACCAAACGGCCAGCTACAAGGACTGCACAGGATTATCGAACGCATCTTCATAGCCTACGAGTAAGGATCGTTCTCAGCAACCTCCCATATCCATATATTCTGGCATCATATTGGTGCCCAGTGAAAAGAAGATGGCGCCGCCTTTGCTACTTCTCATAAATTGGTCCAAGTCGTCGGGCAGTGCCTTACCCGGGTTGCCCTGCGTGCCACCAATCTCCATAATATTTAGTGACATGGCCTAAACATAATGAGCCGCAGGACATAAGTTAACCAGTGAAAATAGGAGCACATAATTTCCGGGATTTTAATAAAATCGACGATAGCTGAAATTAATATAAAGATTAGAAACTAGGCATATGAAAACATATTTACATAACTTAGATATAAATACATGCGTATTATCCAAGCGCTGTGAGAAGCTCATCTTTGAATTATATAGAGTTGAGAAGTAAGGTATCAGTGCGGGAAAATAATGATTACTCATAAAATCGAAAGTTTTGGGCGGATTGCAAAATGTCGTCATGCCAATTATGGTCGCAAAGCGAAACTTGTGTACAAATCCAAGCAAATATGGTTTTATTTTGTAATCATTGATAATAAAATCGATTATATCGATTACAAGCCAAAATTATACTTCAAAGGTGTCGCTAATACCAATAAACGAGCTTATATTCATTTTATTGCTATCTCTTAAAAAATCATAGTCTCGATCGAGATAGATGTGGCTGACTTTGGTTGGACGGGACAGGTCAACAGATAGTGTGGCCAGCTCGTACAGCAGCACGCTGTTCCAGTAAGCCTTTCGTTAGCTATTCGTTTTATTTTTGTTGATATTTGTATTTGGTGCTATTCAGTTGCAACAATTGGCAGCAATTTGAGTGATTGCCACACCGGAACATAATAAACCAGTTGAACACAGGGATTCTTTGAGGTACTCGGATTGTATTAGCTATGTTGCCAAGATCTCATGGCGATCTCTGACGTAGTTCAAAGTTCGATGAGACAGAGCAATCACTACCATCTGTTTAGAATATATGATGGCCCATTACTATTGCAGTTTCTGTAAGTGCAGTAAACTTAAAAGCTTCAGCAGTGCTCTTATCAGAAGCAAGCAGTGCAAAAAGAGCTTTCAACCTAACCTAATCAGTTAAGTGTCAGGCTTATTTCTCTTAGAGGCTTTGCTACAATTGTTAAACTCTCTACAGAAATTGCCCATAATTCATTTGTGTTTTCTTTTAGTGAGAGAATACAACTCTTCGACAAACAATTCGAAATACAAATACATATAAAAAGAGAACGTGAATTTTTATCGGTTCGTTTAAGGTAATCTTATCGCGCAGCCGACAGTGAATCAGTCGTGTGTTTGATCTGAAACTGTTTGGTAGTATGAAAACGTTTGCGGCACTTTTGGTGCTGCTCATTTGCAACAATTGGCAACAGTTGCATGGCGCAAAAATTCTTTGCATCGTTGCCACTCCGGAACATAACAATCCCAGCTGGACGCAGCCATTCTTCGAGGCACTCGCAGAACGTGGCCACCTATTGACCGTTGTAAGCACACATGCCGATCCATCTATTCCGGGCATAAGACACATTCCGGTGTCAAACGATTACGATGTAATCAAGAAGCATTATGTGAACGAAATGGGTTATTACAATAATTACTGGGAAATAAAGCAGGTGCTAATTTGGTATGAGGCATTGCTCGGCAGCTGTCGGTCGGCGTCTGAGATCGATTTGGTAAAAATGTTTGAGAGATTCAAAGACAAATATGATTTGATTATCTATGATGCCACCTATTCCATGGAGTGTCTGTTATCCAAATTTCCCAAATTACTCAATGTACCAGTGCTGGCCTTAAGTGGCGGTAAACTAACCACAGATTTGATGCGTTTAGTCCAGGCCGAGAACACTATCAGCCCGGCAACAATTCCCCATTTCATCAGCCATCTGCCGAGGGAAATGAGCTATTGGCAACGTATACGGAATCATGTCATGTACCTAACTGAATCATTGTGAGTCCTAAAATTGTAATATCCTTGAATTTTGATAATTCCATTTCATATTTCCTGGCAGCGTTCGTTGGGCAGTGGTTAAGCCAGTTTTAAATGGCATGCTTAAACATGGGTATGCCAGTCCAGAGGTTCAGGTGGTGCTGCTTAATACTAATCCCGTACTGGATCATGTGCAGAATATACCACCAAATGTTATTGAAGTGGGTGGCCTGCACATTCGAGCCGAGTCGGAACCATTGCCATTCAGCTTACAGGAGTTTATGGAGCGGTCCTTCGAGGGTATTATCTATATTAATCTACCGCATATTGATCTCATGTATGGTTTGGGCCTTAAAGCGATTGAAAATATGGTCAGGGAATACCGTCAGTTTGGTTTTATCTGGAATGTGAATAATGTGAAGGATCCGAAACTTTCCGAGAATTTCCACAATTTAAGAACCATTAACGTTCTGGATAATATGCAACAGAACATATTGGGTTAGTTTAAACCTGATGTGTTGGTCCTTTTTAGTTGTTATATATTTTTAATATTACATTCGATTTCAGCTCAATCCAATATAAAGGCATTTCTGACGCATGGCGATACCTTTGGTCTTCAGGAGGCAATCTACAATGCAGTGCCGGTAATAGTGTTGCCGTTGCTAATGGATCAGTTCAATGTGAGAATGCAGATGAAAAACTACGATTGCCTTATTAAAACCTTATCTATTATATCACAGAACGCACAGCGCATTTACGAACGCAATCTGGGAATTCAGATATCAGCCGGTGACTTCAGTGTGGACAGCCTCTCGGATGCTCTCAAGCAAATAGTACGTGATGATGGCTATTCGGATGCATTGCATCAGGCACAGTTTAATTTCCGCACACGCCAGGTGAAACCCGTCGATCAGGCTGTTTGGTATGCAGAGCAATTGATTAGCCAGCCGGAGTTCTTTAAGCATTTGTCGCTGCCCAAATCTCAGGAGTATGGCTACTTTATTACTCAATCGCTAGAAGTCTTGGTTTATCCACTTCTCTTCGTAATCATCTTCATAATCAATTTTGCACTTTTGATTTGGGTGAACTGTAAGTCTGGCAAGAAGAAGGCAAAGCAACAGGCAAGCCCAAAAACAATCAAGGAGAAAATAGAAAAACGTGCTCAGAAGAAACTGAAAAATGAACTGATAAATGAACTGAAAAAGGAACTGAAAAAAGATTAGAGATATGCCAGTTGACTTATTCCGTGTGGGCTTCAGATTACGAGTATGTTAAAATAACGCTTAAATAAAATAATTAGAAAACAAATAATTAAGTAATCCAAATAATTATTGAATCTGTATGAAACAATTAGCGATAATATGAATTATTTGATTTCATTACTTCATATCAGAAAACATTTGTAATAGTTGCCGCCTAAAAGTATGCAACGCTAATTTAAAAGCTGAGCTAAAAACTCTCTTTAGTCCAGTTTAAGAGCATCAAAGAGCCTCTCACCAGGTAGACACATTTTGTTTAACATCCACAAGACAGGTACGAACGACTCGCAATGCAGATCGTTAAATTCTGTTGCCTTTCTGGTGACAAGCGAAACAAAAGAAGACGCAAGCAAACTGAAAAAAACTCACAATGCTTGTCCATAATAAAAATCCGCCTCTCAGTACCTTTCGGGAATTGGCAGCGAACGGATCAGAATGTTGACAAAACTGATGAAAATCTGCTGCAATTCGAGGCAATGCACATTTGCGAAACCATTCGATTCAATGCCAGGGCCACGCGGTCCGTTTGGGCTTGGCAATCTTTACAATTATTTGCCTTTCATTGGTGCCTATTCCTGGCTGCAGCTGCACAAGGCCGGTCAGCATAAGTATGAGAAATATGGTGACATTGTGCGAGAGACTATGGTGCCGGGACAGGATATTGTGTGGATCTACGATCCCAAGGACATTGCCACGCTACTCAACGAACGTGACTGTCCGCAGAGACGCAGTCATCTGGCACTCGCAAAATACCGTAATGAGCGACCGCATCTTTACAAGACAACGGGACTGCTGCCCACAAATGGACCGGATTGGTGGCGTCTGCGATCACAGCTGCAAAAGGAGCTGAGTGCGCCGCACAGTGTGCGCAGCTTTGTGGACGAAGTGGATGGCGTCACCAAGGAGTTTCTTAAATTTCTGGAGAAATCAGCGGGAGATGATGCTACCGTTGATATGCTGCCCAAGCTAACCCGCCTCAATTTGGAGCGTAAGATAAGTCGGCGAGAATCTCTCAATTCATTTACTAAACAATTTTTAATTTCTAGTTACCTGCCTGTTGACATTTGGAGTGCGTCTAGAATCCTTTCAGCCGGATGAGCAGCATTCCCATTCACGTTCCTCGCGTTTGATGCATGCCGCTGAAACTACAAACAGTTGCATACTGCCCACGGATCAGGGTCTGCGGCTGTGGCGATTTATGGAGACACCCAGCTATCGAAAGCTGCGCAACGCTCAGTCCTATATGGAGAGTGTCGCACTGCAGCTATTGGAGCAGAATATGGAAGAAGGCCCTGTCCGATCCTCGCTAATTGGCACCTACCTGCAGAATCCACAACTCGATCGCTTTGATGTGGTGGGCACAGCAGCTGATTTACTGTTAGCGGGCATTGATACCACCTCGTATGCATCGGCGTTTCTGCTCTATCATGTCGCACGTCATCCGGAAGTGCAAGAGCGACTCTACCAGGAGGCACTCAAGGTGCTGCCCCATCCCGAACAGTCACTCAGCGCCGATTGCCTGCGCACTGAGATTACTTATACGCGAGCCGTTCTTAAGGAGTCACTGCGTCTGAATCCCATTTCGATTGGTTTTGGCCGTGTACTCAATCAGGACACTGTGCTGAGTGGCTACTTTGTGCCCAAGGGCGTAAGTGGATAAGAGTTTACTCTTTATTCTTGCATCTATCTATCTATTTATATACTTTTTATATCTTAGACGACTGTGGTAACACAAAATATGGTAGCTTGTCGTCAGGCTCAGCATTTTCCTGATCCTCTGCGATTTCAGCCCGATCGTTGGCTGAAGCAACGTAATGCCCTTAATCCCTATCTGGTGCTGCCCTTCGGTCACGGCATGCGTGCCTGCATCGCCCGTCGCCTAGCCGAACAGAATATGCACGTCTTGCTGCTGAGGGTGAGTTTCGATCGTGTTCGCTTCTGTTTTCACCGATTAGTTTCATCAATTTGCAATTCAATTTGGGCAGCTGCTGCGCAACTATGAGCTCATCTGGCGGGGTCGAACGGATGTGGAGTTGGACATTGTGACGCTGCTGATCAATAAACCCAATGCGCCAGTGATGATCGAGCTGAGATCGCGATTAGCAAGTCAAAACTGAGGCACAGTCGCAGGCTAAAGTCTTCGCCTACGGGTTTTAGCATTCAAATATTAAATTCTAAATATAATTTTAATATTTCGTATATTTATAATTATTGTAAATCATATGACTAGTGTTTTTCTTGTCTTGTTCATATATATCTTTTTATTATTTTTAATTGAAAGGCTGCAGGTGTTTTGGTCTACAAGTACTACAAAAAAGTGGAAAACACAAATTGATTTGATCTCTAAGTTTAAAATACAAAAAGAAAGGCATACGCAAGAAATTCTTTATATGGTGCCAAAAGTTGCTTTAGAATCATTTTCGTATATAATACTCGAAAGTAGGTGAGTGTGTGCTCTGGCTTCAGTGTTGCCACCTCATTCAATTTGCTGTATATGGAAGAAGTTTTAGCAACAACACTGGCCGCAAGCATTTATTTAATTGTAGAATGTCTAAATATTAATATTATAGTTATATTTATGCAATTAATTGGATGTGTGTATATGGCTTTTAAAAAATGTTCCTAACCTCGTTGGCCCACTAAAAGCCCCATTCTGCTTGCTCTTATACTGAGTGTTAACCTAACCGAGGTACAGTTACGCCCTGTAAGCTCAACTCTACCTCACTTACCACTAAACAAGCTATCGTTTCACTATAATCAGACTGATTGATCCATGTCCAGTTGAAGTCAAACATATGTGGCTTATACTGGTCCTGTATTATTTTTCGTCTACTTTGTGTCTCTTCTACACTACTCTCCGTACTGCTGTGTTGTTCTCTGTTCTGTTCTGTTCTGTTCTAACCTATAAGGACTTTGGTTGTTTGCCGCACTAAACGCTAGGATGATTGGTGAAAAAATACATGTACATCTAGATTTCTCTTGGAGCTGAACCGTTTGCGGGAACACATCTGGATCTTGCTTTTCACAAAAATACATTAATTTACTTATCTAACATATTTTTTTTTGCAGATCGGTTTTCAGTTATCAGGTCGACGGGCCCTATTATCTACTCGTATATATGGCTATATCGTTGAATATGTTGTGTGTATGTTTTTTGTTTCTTTTTTTCGTTTTTCGTTTTTCTTTTTGTTGATGAAGTTTGAGATATGAGTTAAGTAGCTACACAGTCCTGCTGCCTTATAGCTCTAGCAGCAGAACTTCCTCATGCTAGAGTATATTTAGCAGAGATGAGTCCATCATGCGATCATCATACAAACTGAGGGTCTTCGAGGCACGCGCCTTCCTCACCGATGGCGGCACATCTCCGGGAGTTTTCACCCGCTCGCTGGGATCCCGCAAACGTTCGCTACTGCCCCGTCCACTGAACACCTCACGGAAGACTTCCAAACTGTGCTGGCGTCGCATTTGTTGCTCCGTTGGCTGGATAATGTTGCTGCCACTGTTGCTTGTCACGAGCAACGAATTTGTGCGCAGATGGCCAGGACGACGCTTGGGCGCCCGATTGCCCGTTAGCATATGCAGCTCATTCTCATT
This sequence comes from Drosophila cognata, assembly GCA_035041535.1. Lineage (NCBI taxonomy): Eukaryota > Metazoa > Arthropoda > Insecta > Diptera > Drosophilidae > Drosophila > Drosophila cognata. The sequence goes on along the minus strand of JAWNLC010000688.1, from coordinate 7,357,941 downwards.
GATATTATTATTATTGTTGGTGGTGGTGTTAATGTGCTTGATGAGGCTGCTCGATAGGGAGCGGGGCACAATGTGTGCGGGAGTGCCACTGCGCTGCTCCGCACTGCGCAACTGCAAGAGGTTGGCTCTGTCCAATGGCTGCAAGGGACTCAGGTCCAGATTGTTGGGTCGTCGCAGGCCACCAGCCAAACGCTGCCCCTCTATACCTTTGAGAGCCGCCACCAGATTTGATTTCTCCTCGCCCAATTGAAGCTGCCGGCACAGCTCCTCGGCGTGCTCCTTGCGAAAGAGTTTCTTCTGGATGAGGGCTCGGACACCATGCCACCCGCGCAGTTTGTGATCCGTATTCTGTTGCTTCGGGAAGCCCTGGCCCAAGCTGGAGTTGTGCTTCTGCTGATGGCTGGCAATGAGCTCCTCCACGCTGACATCATGCTCCAGGCAGGATAGACTCTGCTCCTGCTGCGGCTGTGACTGGAAGCTGTGCTTCTTACTGCGCTCCACAAGCACTGGCGGTGTCCGCTGCGGTTGCGGCGCCAAATTACGCTCCTGGCAGGGATTGCGACCCTGCAGATGAGGCTGCAGTTGCGGCTGTGCATAGTTCAAGTGATTCTTCTCCGTGGGCAGCTGCTGATTGGGCGGCGGTTGCAGCAGACCACCATCCGCTGATGTGAGCTGCCCTTGTGCCTGATGCACTGCAGCCGAAGTGGTTGTGGTTGTCAGTGTGGAGTTGCTGGTCAAGTGGAGCTGTGCTTCCGGCGAGGTCAGATTGTTGGTATTGAGCAACGGACTCGCGGGCTGCGCCTGCAGACGGGGACGCAGACTAGACATCTCCTGCATCCGTTCCTCGGCACACAACGAGGTCAGCCGAGCATCTGCATCGTGATCCCAGCAATCCTCGCAAGTGTCTCGCACCAGCTTGGCAGCGGATCCACCACCCCAACCAGCTGGGAACAGTGGCCGGGCCTTGTGGCGCACCACCAATGCCTGCATCTGATCGAAACTGGGATGCGGACCCACTTCCTGCTCGTAGGGTGCCTTATACGGTGGCGTCAACTGGCCGGGCGCATAGAATTCCGAGCAGCGTGTCGCCACCTCCCAGAGCACCAGGCCCAGTGCATAAACATCCATTTGCTTGAGGGATGTCTCACAGTCACGCAAATTGACGGCACCCTCAAGCAGTTCCGGTGCCATGTAGCGAAGTGTGCCCACCTCATTGATGCTCTTCGTCTCGGCCATGGCCACCTCTCCCTTGTACTCATACTTGGAGCCAAATACCTTTAGTGCAAACCCAAAGTCTGCCACGCAACAGCTAAGATCCGCTTGGACAAGAACATTGCGAGAGTTGAGATCCCGATGGGCCACACAGGGCTTGTGCAGATCACCCAGTCGCAGCTCAGTGTGCAGATGGGAGAGGCCACGTGTGATGGAGCGCAACATGCCACAGCACTGGGCAAAGTCTGTGCTATTGGCAATGAGCCAATCCTGTAGGCAGCCAAGCGGTGCCAAAGATAAAACCAACTGATACTCCATGCGACCATCCATGGTGCGGCGTTCATCGTAGCCTGGTCAGAAGCGGAAATGAAAGAAAGGTAAAACATTGATAATTTGCTACAACTTCATATTAATCTCAACACTTACCGAAATAGCTGAGCAGCGCCGGACAATCCATCAATGGCAACGCATAGATGTTTCTCTCGTTCACATAATACTGATGATGTGCCTCCGGATAGATCTTGACAGCCACCTCCTGTTCGTGGAGCAGGCCCTTCATCACCGTACCGTACTTGCCACTGCCCAGCATGCCAATTAAATTCATATTATCGACGTTCCGCAAATTCGAACTGTAACCGGGTCCCGAGGGTGCCAACGGTGATTCCTCCGGTTCGCTCTTCTCCTTCACAGCGCGGCAATACTGAACCGCAAACAGAATACTTATGACGATGACCGTGAGGAGTCCCACAAAGCTCAGCATCGTGGTGGCTCTAAGTGAGTTTTGCTGCTGTGATGCCGCTCGATTGGAAACCGCCGCTCGCACATTGTTAGCCAGTTCCAGTGGTGCTGGCTCCACAATTGCCACCTGAGCATTACACAACTCGCCCGAGCAGCAGCAATAGTACAGGGTATTGTTGCGTGACGTGGGCGCCGAACTGGTGCACTCTGTCTGACTGCAAATCGAATTGCGATCCGTATTGTCTTTCCAGCAGCCTAACAAAAAAGTCAGTTATTATTATTATTAGATATAAATATCTAATTTCTACTTACCCTGCTTAACCAATCGAGTGCCATTTGCCGTCTGATTCCACAGGCTAAAGCAGAAAGTATATCCTTCCGTGCATCTACGCTTGTGAGGCTCACTGGGTGACATATTGGCCTCCAGGAGCTGCTGTTGTTGCTGCTCCGCACTGATGCCCTCACTGTTCTCCTGCTCATAGTCGTCATCGTGCTGGGTATTATCATTCTCCATATAGCTCATGCAGCTATATTGACGACTGGGCGCCGGAGCTAGACAATATAAGAAAACGCTTAGTTTATGTTTCGACCTAACTCTGGTCATTTCTGATACTCACAGGCAAAGGTCAGCGTAATCATGGCCAATAGCAGCAGCACGGCTTGCTGCCAGCTCCCCATTCGTCTCGACATAGTTTCGTATTGTCGATTATCTTTTGTTTGACGCGCACTGTGCTAATGGATTTGTTGTTGCTGCTGTGGCTGTTGTTGTTGTTTTTATCGCCTCAACTCCTTGATTCGATTTGATTATGGCATTTTGGATGATGGGGCAAGTTTAGAACCACAAATATTGCTGAAATAAGCATAAATTAAATAATCAGAAAATTCTTGATTATTATTTTTTTTTTGGTATAATAGCAATAGTCTTAATTATAAACATAAACGCAACGACAAGTCTGCCATTTCGTTGAATCGTCAATGGCTTTACCACATTTTTAGGTCTTTTTATTTTGTTTGTTTTTTAAGTTACTTTGGTCTTCGGGAACTGTTTCTGTATTCCAAAGGCGCGCTGTAGTAAATTTCGCCAGCTCTGCAACTTTATTAAGCGACGCCAGCAATAATATAACGATAACGCTGAGACCTAAATACTCAAACACTCAATCAAGTTGGGCGAGCGTGCAAACTGCAAAGAACCCAGTCACAGTTGCCGATCATCAGCAACGGAATTGTTGTTGTCGTTATCGTTGTTGTCATTTGTCATTTGTCAGTAGTTGTTGTCGTTGGCGCTATGAGTTGCGCTTCTCTGTCCGTCAGTCTGTCAATCTGTCAATCTGTCAGTCTGTCAGTCTGTCTGTGTGTCTGTCTGTCGGTCTATTCACCAACCCATTTTCTTGAAAATGAAGCTAGCGCTGAATTGAGGGGCGTTTCGCAGACAACGTTGCACTTTGGAATCATTTGGGAGCGCATTCTGTGCTTCAGTAGAAGCGCAATATTACTATCAATACACTGAGAAAAAATGCAGAACGTACAAATAAATGAATCAGCAAAAACTGGCTAAATTAAAGAAGTTATGAACAACAATAATATATTTTTACCAGCATTAAGCTCTTAAGTTAACAGAATATTCGAACAATAGTTACGTTATTTCTTTCAGTGTATGTATGCATACGCATTATGTGTGCCAATTGCCTTCCCCATTCAAGTGGCGCCCGTGACGCTGATTATAAAATTTTGTTGTCGGTCTTCATTATGCGCTTGACTGAACTTTGAATTTTGTATTTGCTTTTAACGTGAATAACTACACCATGTTTGCGTTGGGCTCACCTTATCTAAGCACACACACAAATCTACGTCTAGTAATGGTTATGAATTAAGTTCTTTGAGGAATTTGGGTTAATTGGCTTCTAGATATTGTCGACATAAGCAGGCTAATTAAGAGTCTCCAGTAAATATTATATGCAAGCCTTAAATATATTAATTATTAAAATTGTGAGCATGATACAATTTTAAGTAAATTTGGGTTGAAATATGTATTCAACTCTTTGATACTTGTGTTGTCAACTCCCATTGGCGCCGTTTGAGATTAAAGTGTGAATCGAAAAGCTTTGTCTCTCAATTTACGACTTATTGATGATAAGAAACCGCTACGCAATGAAGATGGTCCCACAAAAAGTTCGTTGTGTCACAATATGATCCAAATACATATTCAACTGAATATGCTTTAATGAACGTATTTAAACTATAACTAAAACTTTCATACTCTTACATAGGTTGGCTCAAGAAAGAATCTTTGATCTTTGATGGGAAGGAATTAGTTGGCCCAAAATTTGCGATCCTTATTCGTTATGGTTAGTGCATGTAGTAAATTCAGATATAAATAAACATGGCAACTAATTGTGCAGCCTTTTGTTTTATGCTTTGCTTTCGCACGTTATCGCCAATGGGAGTGAACGGGTGCTCCCAAAGAGAGAGAGAATCTGAGTGTGAGGGAGAGATAGAGAGAGAGAGAGAGAGCACCACTCCAGACATGGGACTCTCAAGATTCATGCGCACGCTGCATGGCACAGGCATTTGGACATATACAGAGAGAGGGAGAGAGAGCGAAACGCAAGTGGCGCGCCAAAACAGGTTCCCTAAGGTGAATGATGGACCGCCGGTGAGAGGGAGCAAGGGGACAATGTCTGCTCCAGCATGACAGCCGACGGCGCCAGTTAATTGCAAACTTTTTTTTTATAGCCATTTGCTGTTGCGTATCTTTCGTTGCTGTTGGGGAACTGTGCAGTGAGCTGATTAACTTTCTGCATGCTGAGAGTGCGTTTAGTTGTGTGTTGTGTGTGTGTGTGTCTGTTTGTGTGTGTGTGTTTATTTGTGTATTTTGGTGCGCATCTTTGCAAATGCGACAGCGTCGCTGACGATGTGTACATGCAGAAAATCAATGCACACAAAACACAGAAACAGAAACATAAAAGTGCAAGCAAACGACGAAGATGCGACTTTTTTTAAGAGTCCTGGGTTCTGGTTTTGTATATGCACCAGGGTGGGTGGGCGCCAATGTCTTGGACTCTCATGTGTGAGTGTGTTTGCTTATATATATTTATTTATACGTCTGTGTGTGTGTAAGTGCGTGCGCAGACCTGCTACAAAAATTGATTTTTCCAAGTCATTGCGAGCTGTTTGCCGCAAATTGAATATGGAAAACTTATTTCGTTGAGTTTGCAGAAAACTGGCAAAACTTGTCAAGTTTGCAGTTGTTTTATGTTTTTTTTTTGTCTTCTTTCTGCAAATTGTTGTTAAAAAACTTTAAAATTTCGCTTACACTGTTAGGCACTCTTCTTCAGGGCATGCCCACACTGCCCTGAATTCAAATTATTTTTTTTTTCTAGCTTTGCTTTCATTAAATTTATTTGCTTTTATTTAAGCATAAAATTGCACAGTAGACATTTATAATTGTGGCCGGCGCCAGTCGCTTGTTTGTTTTTTTATTGTTTGGAGGAAATTGTACTCCTCCTCAAAAGTTGTAGTATTGAAAATTAAGATTGCTGCGCGACGTTTTGCAAAATGCTTTGTTGCTGTTTGTCTTTTTGCCGTTGGACGCCGCCTTCGCCGTCGCTCGCTGAGAACTGACTGAGGGAGACTTAGGCGCCAGCAGCGTCGTCGACGACGGCGGCGTCGTCAGCATGCGCATATTTACGAAGCAGCGTGGAATGACACACACGACAATTGGCGCTCCCAGAGAGCGCGAGAGCGCGACAGACGGAGGGAGAGAGAGCACAAGAGAACGAGAGAGCGTAAGCGCATCAAAGAGCTGAAATCACTTGTTGAATGCACAACTCAGAGTGAGAATGAGTACAGTTCAGGATGGTTTATTTATTGATTAATAAACATATATTTATTATTGTTCGATTGGGTGAGCCGGCAGCACTTGACCGGCACAAGTGCCAAATCCAATGCGCAAACCATTCTTCTCGCAGTGTCCGCGTATGATGACCTCATCGTAGTCCTGCAGAAATTTGCGCGTTTTGCCGCCTTGCAGCTCCACCGTTTTAGTGCCGCGCCAACACAGCTCCAACAGGGAACCATACGAATCGGGCGTCTCGCCACTAATCGTGCCCGATGCCATCAAATCACCAGGACGCAAATTGCAGCCAGTTATCGAATGATGTGCGATCTGCTGCAGTGGTGTCCAATATAAATGCTTAAAATTGGACTTGCTAATGAGCGTCTCATTATCATTGGCAGCTGGGGATCAGAAATAAAATGTAAATAAAACTGATGCATTTGTATTCTTTAGAAACTCACGCTTCAGCGACACTTCCAAATTAATGTCAAAGTTGAAGGGCAAGGACTGACGCAAATATGGCAGTACTTCCGGTTCCTGTGGGAAATTGTCCAGCAAAAATGGCTTCAGCGCTGCCGTCGTTACGACCCACGGAGATATGCTTGTGCCCATATTCTTGGCCGTAAACGGACCCAGCGGCACATATTCCCATTTTTGGATGTCACGAGCGCTCCAATCGTTCATCAGCGTGAAGCCAAACACATTCTGCCAGGCATCATCCACCTTTATGGGATCGCCCAACTTATTGCCGGGCCCGCCAATGAAGAAAGCCATTTCCAGTTCAAAATCCATAAGCTTGCAAGCACCGAAGATCGGTTTTTCGGCGCCCTCGGGCAATGTCTGTCCTAGGGGTCGGCGTATTGGAGTGCCTGAGACAACAACAGAGCTGGCGCGTCCATGATAACCCACTGGGAGATGGCGCCAATTGGGCATTAGAGCGTTGTCTGCGCCACGGAACATAATGCCCACATTGGTGGCATGATGAATCGAGGAGTAAAAGTCCGTATAGTCACCAATCTGTGCCGGCAGATGCAGTGAAATCTCCGACTGAGACACAAGTGCACTGCAAATCAATCAGTTGTAATTTGTGACCTGCGGTGTTTTTTGGTGCAACTTACACGCTTCTTAAGTCCACATTCTGCTCCACTTCAGAGCCATTGAGTAGCAGTTGTTGGGTTCGTGTCCTTACTGCATCCCAAGCTTCGTGGCCCAAGCTCATCAGCAAGTTCAGCGTTTCCGCCTGTAGAGCAGCCTATAAAATGCATAATCCAATATTAATATGCAAGCAGTGCGACAAGCAGTGAACAGACTTACCTGCAGCGGGAGAGCAAACAAATGCGACACAGCTTTTAGATCCAACACGTGCTCACCAATGGCGACGCACAGGCGATGAACCGTCTAATACGATAAAAGGAATTTATATGATATTAGTCTACGATATTCAGATTCTAGATAAGCAGCAGCTGCAGCAGATACAGGTGTTATACATTTATGGTTATTTGTGGTTTTTTATACATATCATGTTTTTGTAAACAAACTAGTTTGCCTTCTGATTTATGCAAATGATATGCACTGAAGCGGTCTCTGTTCTAGAGTTATATTCCAAAAATAAAAAAAACATGTGAAACTGGATGTCACGTGGAATATAAGGAAAAAAAAAAACTAAAAATTAAGCGCTTAAAAGAATATTTTTGGGAAACAACTAGAAACTCACTGAAAAATTGAAATTTGACTTTACTAATAATGTTTCATTATTTCATTGTTTACCTACGTAAATTGTATTACTTACATTTGATTTGGTTGAAAAGACAGCATATGGCAAATTTTCCAAGGGAAAATCGCTGCCCGCTGGCACTGGCACAAAGCTTGCTGTCATTTTATTCAAGTTTACACTTTTGTTAAGTATTTTGCCGAAGAGTTTACAACTTTTAGGCAGTTGTATGCTGATTAAACAGATTAAAATGACAGCAACAAATGGAAGTGTGCGTAGCGCCAGAGCGATGATGACAACTGAGCGACTGTTCGAGAATGATCGTCTTTATAAATGTACATTCCGTTTGCCCTGTTGCTCTTTAGCCGGTTCGCCCGGCTCTTGTTGCGCTCTTAAGAAAACAAGCCCCTCGCTTTGTAAGAGAACCCATTGAAAATTGTGTTTTTTATGCTCTTTGGTTACTTGTATTTATTATTTACTCATATATTTATATTTTTGTATGTTTGTATATATCTTTATTAAGATGCTGGAATAACTGAATTTATTCGAATTCTCAAATACATATACATAAATTTATACATCGAATGCAAATTATGTGATTTGACTTTTCAAGTATTCCATTTAATTGTTAATATATTTGATATACCCATATGTAGTTTTACTTGGATTGAACTTAGTTAACACCATATTAAAGTACAATACATATATATTTTTGGAATTATTTATATTGTTAAGGAATATCTGTGTACAGCGCGTGTAGTTATGAATTGTTTATAACCATTACCCATGGGGTACTTGGATTTCATGTTTACTAATTTGGGGTTTTTCCTTCTCTATCAATCCATGCCATTTCAAACACGCGGCTGCTGCTATAAACCAGGTTTCAAATGCAACAAAAGTCAACTAAAATTCTTTAAGTTTCAACTTGTCTTGTTCATTTTTTTCTTCATAATTTGTGTATTAATTGCATTTAATTGACACCGAATATATCTCATATGTATATCAGATAATTATCATGATAAATAAAGTCTAGTAACCATTGTTCAACTAAATTATTCGATTATACGTATTCTTGTATGTATATAGCACAGTTCGATACTTGGACTAGTTTTGGCCTAAGTTCCCATCAAGCTTCATTCAGTTGAATATAGTTCATATAGGGTCTTGAAGCCTTTATTAACTCAACAGCAAACCGAGTTAGAAAACTGTGATTTTCAAACAATTTCTTGGATTATACGAGTACAATTTTAATAAGCACAGGTCTCTTTTGAAATATGTATAGTTTAGAGGTACATACAATTGCCTGAAGCATAAACTTTGCAATAGATCAACTTTAGATATACTTTCTTATATAGCAGCAACAGAATTCACATACTTTAACCAATTAAATCAAAACTACTTCATTTCCATCATTTCATATGTTAAGATAGCATTTTGATTGATCGTTTTGCAACTTCTCCACTAGCAAAATCACTTTTTTAATCAGCTGCATCAAAACACACATTCAAAAAAAATGTTTTTAATTTTTTTTTTTGTCCTTGTGTTGTTGTTTTGGTGGTGAGTGTGGCGGGTGTGGCGGGTGGTTGTTGTAGTTGTATTGATTTATAAATATACATCTAGATATTTATAGAGTTTAACCATTTAATTTTAAACATGTAATGTGCAACAGTCGTAATAAACTATTTGAATTGTTCATTAAATGTGAAACATAAAATCAACTTGGCTCACTTTGATTATAAGTACGTGAGTTAATATGTTTTAAAGTCTTCCAACATTTGATAGGCTTTTAGAACAGTATAACAGAAGAGAGGAACCAAACGTAACATTTAGTAACATTTTGTTTTTTTTTTTCCAGAAACAAATGTACAGCAACATTGAACTTTGATTAGTTGGAAGTTCTCAATGCGTTCTTATGATATGCTTTTTACCTTAAAGATACTTCTTGGTTGTATGAACTATGCAGAACAACAGCTACTATTATCTCTCTGGAGGAAACAATGCTTGTCAACTGGAATTGAAGTCGCTTACAAATCATCGCCCAACCGGTGTATCTCATCGAGCATAAAGTCCACATCCGCTTCGGTCACAGCAGCCGACGAGATGATCGAGCGGAAGAAGTTGGGTCGTCGATCATCTGGCTGATAGCCGACCATAAGTGTGCCCTTCTGCATCATACGGCCCTTGATAACCGGACAGGTCTGCAAAGAGAGCAGATACCAGTACCGTTGCAATTACAGATTTAAGGTTTTGTATGCATTGATTTCTCACCTTGCCCAGCTCCACTTCCTTCTTGGCGTCATGTGGCACGCCCCTCAAACGCTTGGGCACATACCAGAATGAAACATTCACGCATTCCGGCTCCATAATCAAATGGAATCGATCGGATTGCTCTCGAATGCGCTTCAGCTGATATTGAACGAGTTCCATCAAGCGATCCTGCTGCTGCTCGAATCCTTCGGTGCCCTTGGCGCGCCACTGCAGCCACAGCTTGAAGATGTCATTGTGGCGTCCACACTGGATTACCTTGTCGCCAGTGTCATAGCTTATGTCGTACTGTTTGTCGGTCATGAACAGATACTCGGCCGACATCTGGTTGCAGCTGATGAGCAGGCCCTGTATATAAAGATTTTCGGGATCGATATAAATGAAAGTATTTCCTCCGTTTTTTCCTTTTTTTTTTTTGCTCATAAGTCAAGTTGAAATTTTAATTAAAATTCCGCCTGCCAAAAGGCGCAACTGTGACCGATGGCAACATATTGCACAGAATGCCTAAAAAGAAGGCAAGGCCAATCGGAGGGTGGCTCTGACTGGGCGCATTTGCAAGACCTGAAGCAGCAGCAGCAACAGGGTTGTCAAACGTTTGCTCATTCATTGTAGTTTGGAGCGGCGACAACCCCCGTATTCTGACTGACTGTCTGTCTGCCTGTCGGCCTGTCTGCCCGTTGTTTGGCATGAAAAATAACAAGGAATTGTTTGAAACACAATTGGAATTCTTTGCACAAACAACAAACATTGTGCATATGCAAAAGAATGTTGTGGAAGTAGTCCCCAAACATCTAGGAAAGGGCAGGGTTAAAATGTGAAATGTGAAATGGAAAAGTGAAGTTTCACTGGCTTAAATATATAATTGTGATCCGATTATTTGAATCAATTTTTAAAAAAATAAAAAATACTTAGCATAGTATATTAGCTATGTACTTACATCCTCTTTGAAATGTATAGTCGAGCACTGGAGCAGTGCTCCCATTAGCTTGTGTGGATTCCAGGTAACCGAATCGGCGCTGCAAAGTCAAATGATAAATGTGTAACTTATATTAAATGACATTCAATTACAAATTACAAACAATTAACACTAAGCTGGCTCGCTCTGCGGTCGGTCTTCCGTACCCTCTGAGAGTGTCACCCCTCGCGCACAGCAGGGCAAGGGCAGAGGCAAGTGCCATAAATTGTGGCAATTTCAAGCCGCAGCACTTTAATTGAATTCAAAGCGAGCGCAACCCCAGAGACCGAGCCTGAGGGTTGACAGACGCCGCCGCTAAACATCCCCCTGGGGGGGCCCAAGAGCTATTTACAGTTACATGTGGATGTCTATAAACATGATGCTTATGGAGTGCCAGTGCCTGCAAAAGCATGCTTCAGGTTGAGTGGCGGCATGCGGCTCATGCCACAAGTTTGCTGAATGCCCGAGAAGAACTTTTGGCATTGTTTTAGCCATTTGCACAAACTCAGCAGAATTAAGAGCATCTCCTAAGCAGCTAGGGCCCGATGCCATTAATCAAGTCGGTCTAAGCCGCAAGTTGTCAGCTGCACGCGCATTTTGATGATTAATTTATAAAGCGATTGCTATTGCTGTTCAATTAGGGCCAAACAATTTGCATGCCAAGATTTTTTGTTTGGGCAATGAATAGCCAGCCACTTGATGGATGGGGACCCATCAATTTGAAAGTGTTTATGGGAGCACTCCCTTGACCGCAAACTGTCAATACGACATCTGCAGTGGCGACATTTGCCTAAGCTGCCCCGGGCATTTCCGGAGAGTTAGTGGTTGTCGTAAAGTGCACTTAGGCACTCCGATTCTCCAACTTTACGTTGTGCGTTTTAACTTTAAAATTAAAAATTCCTTGCAGCGCAATCTAGAGGGAAGCAGCCGTCTGCATTGCCTTCTGGCTATTGTTTGGCGTAATTGTTGTGTAAGTAATGCCCACCAACCACCCATCCCACCCCAAGGAAGGACGGAAGGGTGTTGGTTGAGTGGTGCAAGGGCGCGGGTTGAAAATCCACTTTGTTCATTTGTTTGTCTTTTGCGTAAACGAAAATGCACTCGGCTTTGGGCCTTGTAATCCCTTTAAGCTCTGAACACCTGATGGAGGCACTAAATGACAAATTGAGATTTTTGCCACATGTCGCTGAGGGCTCTGATTGGGGTGGAGTGCGGAATGGGTACATTGAGTTTTGAGCGATGCGGGCCATTTGGGAGCGTTTAGATTTAAGTTTACACAACAAGAGATTTCAATTTTTGTTTTTAACTCTCTGAATATGGGGGCGAAGCAGGCTGAACAAAAGGCCAAGCCAGCAAATGAATGAGACGAGTTATTGCATGGGACATGAAGATGTGACGACTGGTTGGACTTTAATATAGTCTAATAGTCTTTCTTTAATATAAATAAACTTGCATTAAGTGACAGACTAAATGCGAACTTGGATTTAAATTTAAATTTTATATATTTTTGTCACTTTCGATTGGTTTCACTTACCGTTCGACTCCGGTGAATCTGGGATGGCGATGCTTTCGAGACATCAACAAACCACCTCCCCAAGCAGCCTGTAAGAAAATGAAAAACAGTAATTTTATTAGCAAGTTCCCGTTTGACTTCTCAAATGCTACTCACATCGATGTGCATCCAGCAATTGTATCTCTGACAGATATCGGCAATGGTGTTGATATCATCGAATGCGCCCAGCACAGTGGTGCCGGCGGTGGCGTTGACAAAGAACGGAATATCGCCCTTGGCCTTGCGCTCCAGTATCAAACGCTCCAGTTCCGAGGTAATCATCTTGCCATGCTCATCGGATGGCACCACAATGCAGTGATCGGTGCCGAGACCACAGACCGCAGCGCAAGATTTGATTGAGTAATGACACTGATCAGATGTGAACATAACCAGAGTGCCGGGTAGACCGACCGAGCCGTGCTCCTTGTAGTTGGGAAACATCTTGTGGCGAGCGGCCAGGAAGGCGTACAGATTCGAAATGGAGCCACCGGGTGCCAAAATCGAATCGCCACCTGACCAGCCAATAATCTCGCGCATCTTGGTCAGAACGACGGTCTCCATGAGAATGAAGACTGGAGCTATCTCATATGTGAACATGTTCGTATTGGCAGTGGCTGTTAACCATTCGCCAGCCATGGAGATCAGATCCAAGCCGTTCGACAGCTGATTGAAGAAGTGCGGATGTCCTGTTTGGGATGGAGTAAAAGATTTGAGGTCCTCGTTTAATGTTGCTGAAAATGCTTGCTGCCTTTCGACATGGCTGTCTGTCAACTGGAGCCCGCTAAGCTGACAGCAGATGTGCCTGGCAGCTGTGCTGCCATCTTTGCTACACTTTATTTTTTTTCTTTTTTGTTTTATTAAAAATATTTCAGCTGAAACAAAGCAACAACACGCCCCGTCTCCTCTCGCAAAGCACGGCTGACTGGCGTTCAATACAAGGCCGGATGTGCATATGTTCAAGGGCAGACGAGCCGACGAAACCATTACTGAAGTCCTGTTTGGGGTCAGAAAAATCAATAAGGACGAGCTCTGCTTAAAGCGCCAGATTCGAATAAAAGCTGCCCCACTCTCTAGTGTCTCCTTAAATTGCTCATTTATTGCAGCTAATTGCGACTTGCAGCACACGAAATCCCACGAAAAATCACAAAATGCTTTCAGTACAAACAGCATCAGGAGGCTGTCGGAATCCCCTCACTAAATGTCCTGGCGAACCCTTCGCCGTAGCTTTATTTTTTGTTTGGGGCGTCTGTCAGTTCACATCTTGAGTGCCATAAGTCGTGTGATTAAAATCCCATTCGCCACAAGGCTAAATTCATCCACACACCCACTCACCCACACGCACGCACACACACACACACAAACACAAACACAAACATTTCAATTTGCGCATGTGGTGCCAGGACTTCGAGTCTCGACTCGCAACAAGGTCCTGCCTGAATCACCCTCGACCTAGACACGAACTTACTCTGGCAGGCAGTCAGTCATTCATTCGCATCAAAGGATCAGGAATGCAGCGAGTCAGAAAATAACAACGGATTTTGATTAAAGCTTCCCTTTTTATAGAGTCGTCCTCGCAGCAGACACAAAGCCTCCTGGCTCTCGTCTTGGCATATCATGTTTCCCTCGTGGCAGGGAGCACATTATGTGAGATTATGGATCATAAATGGGATTTATATCAGCCCAGTTTACCTACAAAATGTGTGCGTTGTATAAAAAGAAAAATTCCATTGGCAACTTTGCGAATATTTCAACTTGAGAACTATTCGAATTTAAGAATTGATTTTGCAATTGAAGTAGAAGTTTACTTTTAGAGAGTTGTGAATATTTGATTGTTTATATAGACAGCTTCTTAGACAGCAATTATTTCACATCTAATCAGCCTTTATAAAAGTATGTTTCTTCTTATTTGGTTCCTTTACAGTATTTCCTCTTGCACCACAAATTTAATGGCATTCATAAAGCATTCGAATGTAATCAAATCTGTGTTTATTCAGCGACTCTCTGATTGCGACTAGTTTTAATTCAATTTGAAGCAATGGAATCTGTGCAGGACTCCTGCTACTGCCACAATTTCCTGCGTTCCCAAAGGGAAGTGGGGGAATGCTGAGCAGCGACGGAAGCTCACGCTGTTTCCTAGACAAGACCACAGTTTCCGGGGTTGGGTGGTTGATGCTTATTATCGATACTCCAAACACGATTGCGGTCACGTGCGCGCTCTACTCCTGGCCGAGTCCTGGACGCCCCTTACATTAATTTTCAATGAAATCAGGCGCATATTCACATGCAATAATGAAAAAAAAAGAAAAACCCAACAAAAAGCAAAACGTGCGAATGACTTTTGGCTGCTAAAGCCGCAATCAGAAAGAACCCTTTTGCTGATTTATGATTGATGGCAAATGCGATTTAGAGGTTTTAGGGCCACTTCGGGTGGGCTTCTGAAGGAGGCTGGGCTGTCGAGTGTTTTTGAAAGGTGTAAACAACTATGGACGAGACGAGCACAGCTCAATGGGCCATAAAATGACATTGTCTGTAGCGATGTCCTCCAGCAGCTAATGTGCTTATCTACAAGGCTGCACACTTTGTGCCCTAATGCGACCGCAGATTCCTCAGGCACGCGCCCCGCACATTATTCCTAACAAGCATATGCTTTGTGTTTGTATGCAAATTTATGCAGAGACAAATTTGATGAACGCCAACAACTTGCTGACTGTGCAAACATGTGATAAGCTAGCACCCCTGGGAACAAAAACAAAGCAAATCCCAATTCAACGCAATCATGTACATCACTTACCCGTCTTCACTTGATACTTCAGCGTTGTGGCACAATCCTCGATCAACTGCTGCAGCGGCAGCGCCCTATCCGGCACATCCAAGTCGAGCAGACGCTTCATATCCTCCGGGTGATGAAAGTCCAGCACCTTTTCATTGCGATCGTTCGTTGCCTTCACAAAGTCCAGCAGCACATCGATGACTTTCAGCAGAAACTCACGTGTCTCGGCTCCAGCAGTGACTGTCGTGGGCATAAGATCTGCGATAAAAAGAGCCACAAAAAATAGCATAATGCATATTGTCAGTGGGGTCCGGCTGCGCTCTTATCGCTGAGCATAAAAAAAGGAAGTTGGTTGGAGCGTGCGCTGCTGCTGACAGCGTAAATGACTTTTTGCCTTATCTGGCCGCAGTACCTTGTTATGATATATGATTACTATTGCGATGGGCATTTGTGGGCGGGCTTTGTTCGAAATTGAAACGGCTGAGCCATAAAAAACAGATTTAATTTTGTCTGGTGCATAAAAAGTATAATAAAAAGGTTTCCTTTCTTTTTCACTTTATTTACTTTACTTTAAAAATAAATGTTGAAGCTCAAAAAATATGTTTTGGTCCATTCCATTGTAGTTTTATTATTCTAAGCTGTCTTCGAATGTTTCCAAATACATAAAATGCATGCAAATGAATTGTTTTTATCATGCATGTTTTGACCTCCGGATGAATACTATATTCAAAGTTTGAAAAGCATTTGTGCCTCGCTTGTCATGCTAAAATGATATCCCATAAATTGGATTGGGCACAGGTTTAAGTTTTCCACAGCCATAAATTTGTCAAAAGTGATCAGATTTTCAAAAACCAGGGATTTTTGTTCATTGATTCGCCAGTATAAGAATACTACATTCAAAGTTTCAAAAGCATATCTGACTAGACTTGTAATGTTAAAGTGATACCCCTAAAATCGGATTTAGGAATAGGTCCAAACTTTCCACAGCCATAACTTTGTCAAACGTGATCCGATTGTCAGAAACTAGTGCTTTTTGAACATTGTTGCTCAGATCGAACTAATAACTTAGTTTCTTCTACTTTAAATAACATTAACCACAAATCAAGTATAGTATTTCTTATTGTTCATATGTATCATATACATATATACATATATATAAGGCTATATTCTTATATAGCGCCTGCTTCAGTTTATTGCTGAATATAATCACTTTTGCGGAGTTTGCGCACATTTTAAGATTTTATGGCTCATGGTCACAAGCTGTGCCAGGCTGTGGCATTTGGGGTTTGGGAGAGATTGAGTTAGAGCGGATGGCTTTGCTGACTGTCCTTGGCTGTGGTTGCTGCTATTAATTGCCTGGCTTTGCAATAAAATTAATGTTGGCCACTAAGCGCCCATCTGGAAACGGCCATCATAGTTATTTTCTTGCGCGCTACGCTCGAAATCAATGGAAGGAAAGTAAACGTTGCGTATGATTGCCATTAAAAGCGCATCAGGCGAAGCCTGGCGAATTTCAATTTAAATAAGCAGCAACCAAGCCAGGACACCAGCAGTTCCAGACAAATTGTAGCAATTTCAAAATTCCACAAGTTTATAGCAAAGTTAAATAAAATTGAATGTGCTGAGCTGTGATGAGATGAGCGAACTTAATGTCAAAGACAGCCGTGGCCAGAGCTCTCAGCCTCCCCACCCTGGCTACATACAGATCCCGATTCTGCACACACACATATGTATGTATATATACGTGTGTGTGTGTGTGTGTGTGTGTGTACTCTCCATCCCGCTCTTACATGTAAGCGTGCGTAATATCCTGTGACTAAACGGTTTATGTTTGTTGTGCTTTCAATTTCGTGCACGCGTCTGGCAGCACCTTTTGGCATGTGTCCTGCTTCTGGTCTTGGCTACAGTTGGTGGTTGGTGGCTGGCCGCCTTTGACTTTTGGTCGTCTGTCTGTTCGTCTGCCTGTACGACTGTTTGTCTGTTTGTTTGCTGGCCAAAAATCTGTTACAAGGCATTCGGCAGTTTCACGCTTCAGCGAAGCCAAATGGCCCAACAATTTATCAAGGTCTGTTGCAGGAGCTGCTGCCACTGGCAGCGAGTGTCCTGGACAGTGCGCCAATATGCTTGTCGAGTTTAGTAAGTGTGTGTGTATGTGTGTGTGTGTGTGTGTGTGTGTGTGTGTGTGTGTGTGTTTGTGTGTGTGGATGAGCGTGTGAGTGAGTACGTCCTTGTGGTTGTCCCTTGTAGCGTTTTGTTTGCCAGTGGCAGTTTAACACTCTCATTTATTATGTACTCAGCAAATAGATTTGAGTGTATATATGTTGAGGAATTGTACAGACAAATATTGAAGTTAGTTATGACTTAGAATTATGAGATTTGTAGACGATTAATCTCAGCAGCGGAACTATTATATTAGAATTCTTAATAATTTTAGTCATTTTTCATACAAAAAGTTTGATAAAAAATTAAATAATGTCATATTTAATATATATTTTATATGAGCTCTCTTAAAAGACGGGCTAAATAATTAATCTATAATTAGCACATATACCATCAATATGATTGACTGTTCTTATCAGATATTTCAATGTTTGTTTTATTTCTTATAAGAAAATTGACATCGATTTTAATTTGTAACTAAAAATGCATCCCGTCTTATATAGTATATTTATGGGATACTATTCATGTGATAAGAGATAGATAGAATTAATCTATAATTAGCTCATATACCATCAATATGATTGACTGTTCTTATCAGATATTTCAATAGTGTTTGTATTTTATTTATGATATACAAATTGACCTAGATTTAAGTTTGCAACTAAACTTGCAACTCCGTTTTCCACACACTATATTTATGGGATACTTTTCACGGGATAATAGATAGGCAGGTCTATGAAATGTACTCACCATATGCCGTTAGTTTACCCGTCCTTTCGGAGAGCTTGTACCCGTTCGGATTTAGCGACATTTTCTCCTCTGCAATAAAACACAAAAGATGGACACAGAACGTGAAAAGTAAGGTCTAGATCAATGTCGTCTTAAAGTAGGCAATGATTCAATGAGCAAATGTTATGCAATTATATAACCCTGAACAAATGTAAGCCCAGCAGCAAATTGTTACACAATTCGCAGGACTAAAAGCAGATACCTACAATTACATAACCAACACCAACACCGAAAGCTTGGAAAACGGGCGCGAAAATGCAACGGTTAGGTAAATAAACAGAAAGTCGAATGAAAGGAGGGATATGTTTATGTATAGGAAAATATAACTTCCAGCTAGGCAGCAAGGACAACTGAAGGACAAAACTGGTGTGTGAGTGTGGGTGGCACATCGTTTTCTATATATATAGAGTAAACAATGCATATACACAGATTTTACATGCTACAACTGAGGTCTGCGTGAATTTCAGATATATAGTATATGTGGAGCTGAGCTCCATCTGCAATTGCGCAGTGAGTGTTAACTTAATTTCCTTGTATATATGTGTGTGTGTGTGCGTGTGCGTGTGTGTGGCTCCGTGTATATACAGATACAGACAGCGCGACAGCTGTAGTTAATGGGTAGAAGCCTTCAACCTTATCAAACTTATATAAGAGACACCCACTCCGATTATTGAGCTAAAAAGTGGCCTAAAAAAAGTTGGGCACTGCTTATACGATGTCTTACCGATTATCCTGCGGATATCGTCGATGTATTGCCTTAGATAATTCACTTTGGCTGCTTGTTGGCAATTACGTGTGGGATGCGAAAATGTGCGATAGTTGTAGTACTAGCAACAATACCAAAAACAACAAACAAAATGGCGTTTGCGAACGAGCGGGCGAAATGAGCGTTTAGGTTTAGGCTGCTTAACTAGCTAGATTAGTTAGTTTGATTCAGTAACCATTGGAGATGATCTAGAATGCGATAGATTTTGGTGACTGACTGGTGCTACTGGAATGTGACAGCTACAACTTACAAAACTCGATTATCAAACACACGCGCGTTTTCACGGCAAACGTTGAGCTGTAAAGCACTCTGAAACTGAACCGAACGGGACGGAACAAATTGGATAACTGTAAGGGTTTGCTTTGAGTCGGTTCTGAAGCTGGTTGGGCTTTGCTAAAAGCAGCTACACTCGCTGACGATCTGCGGAGCTATGAGCACCAACATCCGCATGTGGCGCCTACGAAGCTTCTGCGATGTTACGCACAAAATGGCTGCCCACCTACACACACACACACACACACACATACTCAGACACACACACACACACACACACACATATTTATATTTGTCATGTTGAGCTGTGTGTTGCATAACCTTCACAACAGCAAAGACATTCCAAGCTAGTTATGTATGAGCACGTCGTATATATGCAGATGTGTGAGCGTGTATTTGTGTATTTGTATTTGGTTGCCCACATTTGGGCGCCAACGTGCGCAGGCAAACGACGACAATGACGTCACGGACTTTTTGGGCAACCATCTTGGCCCTCCAGATGGGCGGAGCTACATTAATGGGCGGCGGCGTATCCACGTATCCAACAGATACATACCCAAACAGCAAGCATCTGCGCATGCTCCGAAAATTGTCGGACGGACAATTTTATGCCCCACTCTTAGCAAAGCTGTTCTTTTTTATAAATTTAAGTGCCAGGCGTTGTTGTTGTTGTTGTTGTTGTTGTTGTACATACACTTTTTTCTTATCAGGCAGTTTGTCTGTTTTTGCCATGTGATGTGGCAGAATGAAAAGCTAATTAACGAACTAATTTTGCAACTGTTTTTGACATTTACAATGCTGAAGTTTTTTATTGCCAGTCCGGGCAAAAAGGAAAACGCAATTTGTGCAAGGAAAAACCTTGGAGCCCTTTTCCTCAAAAAGGAACCAATAAACCAGCATGTACAAAATATATATACATATGTATGTGTTGGTCCATATGGCAATTTATGGATTTTTTCCGAGCACGCAGAAATTTAGGTCAAAGAAGAGGCCCCAAAAAAATGGCACCAGCACCTATACAGTTTTTGAGTTACACAGATACAATTTGCAATATGGCCGACGGTTGGCCCAACCCACATAGTTCAATTGCATTACATGCAATCCAGTGATTTCCATAGCATACTTTTGAGTGGATGCACACTCACACACGTACACCTATATATACATATATAGAAGAAGTTATGCAACATTTCTTCCAACTTGGCACACTGGAAAAGTACAAGGTGGCAAAGTAACTAAAACGGCAAGTTGCCAACACAAACATACTTTTACAAACTTGCCTCTTATCTGACAACATGCAGGCGTAATTTTTACCAAAGCTCAAACTTGTGTTAAGCCCTTAAGTGCTTCACGTATTGCAATATCATTTTGCGATAGAGATTTGCTAATTTTCTAAGTGCTACTTAATATGTAATCGGCTCTTTTTATTTATGCTATCTGCAGTATAAAGTTACAGATAGAGCCCATATATAAGCAAGGTTATAGAGTCCTCAGCTGAAACGGCTCCACTCCGGAATACTAGTAGTTTAATATATATTTATGTAATCCTTCTGCAAATGTATGTAATCCTTTTAATACAAAGGGCAAAGAAAGGTCCAAAGCAAAAGATAGGTTCAAGGAATCTTAAGGTGAGATGGTATTATGAACCGAATAAGTGTCAGAATAATATGTTTTGCAGTCTTAATTATAATTCGATTGACATTGGCTTCTTTCAAATCTCATTTAATTTCGCATATGTTTTGTTTCATCATTATCTTTAATCTCTAGCACCATTGATGAAGCGTAAACACTGCGCACCAGCTTCGATGTACTGCATCGCTTATTATACATTTTCCTCGGCCAATAATTGTTATCTGCTGTAATAACTGACAGCTTGGGGCTTATCGGGCACATGAAAGCCAAATGCTTCTAATAATAATTAAGTACTCCTGGCTGCTCTTATCTCTGATCAAAGGCAACAACAGCAACAATAGCAACAACAACAATAACGAAGCAGAAAGGTGTCAGTTTTCTGAACACGAGTCAAATGTTGACACAAGGGGAAATCTCTGGCCCAAAAACCCAACCAATTCACCTGAGTTTGCTGTGAACTGATAATATTTCTATATACACATACTACTATATATAAATATTAATAAAAATACCGTTCGCTTTGGATCTACCGACCTAAATACACCATATTCAGTTTGTGTTTGCTGGCTCACATTTCAGTTCGTTTATAACATGAGCGCTCCTCGAATGATATTCAATTATGGTCTGGGCATTGAGCTACGAAGTACACAACGAGTGAATTAAATCAAATTTAGAAAAAGTAACGAAAATTGAGTTCATTTGTCGAATAAAATTGAACACATTGAAAAGATTCTTTGCAATTTTATGTATCTGAAGTGAAAAGTAAGTGTGGTTGGAAACAATATTGCTTACGAAGTGTTCCCTTTTTTTTTGTATAAGTAGTAGCTGTATAAATCGGTGTATTTCAAAACAAACTCCCACTTGGATAATAACTTAAGGATTCTGAGTGCTGGGGAAACCAATAAATAATGGTAGCTTAACGTCACAGCTGCCTTGATGAAGCTTTTGCTATTTGTCCCCACACATTTAGGCTGTTAATTAATCATTCAAGTCCAAGCGGGCTTAGCATACCTACAAATTTAAATACGGTTTGGTCATTTCTGAAGTCAGCCTTAATTTGATTTAAGACTTGTGTAATTTCCGTAAGTATTTACCTGGCTGTGTTTGCACGTAGCGCAGATAGGCTCTATAACCCAGATACGCGAAAATATTTAAATTCTTTTCAAATTTGTTGTACTTCACAGCCACAAAAACGAAAAAAGCAAACACAAATTGCAAAAGTTAATTAAAAGCCGGATACAGCTGCGGGGTAAAAGGCGAATATATATTCAGACGTATTTACATAAATAAACCACAGAACTCTACACAACATATATATAGGTGTATGTGTTAGCTATTTTGGCTGACGCTTCCACTCTCGCTGGCAACGTCCAACTGAGCGCCAAGCGGAGTTCCTCACAAAAACAACATCTAACAGGAGTGAATTAGTTTAAAAAAAAACAATGATTTGGGTGGCGGGATAATTTACCAGCCCAAAATCTAAAGCATAATAACGAGGCGAAAGGAAAAATGCAAGAAGCCTTTTAAATATTGCAAATCAAGCGCAAGAAATTTCAAATTGCAATGAGGACCTCCAACAATGGAAGCTATGCAACGGCGCTTTTGTTGCCTACTTTCAGGCGCGCGATAATTGCATTTTGAGCGCAATTGCTTCCATTGTGCAGGCAGGCGGGCACGGCTTATAGAGGAAGGCAACACCTTCAACTGCACACCCAGCCGCATACATTCGAGCAAGCATATAGCATCAAATTGTATTACGTATACCACATGTACAACGGCCATGACTGTTTTCCATGCTACATATATACCTTTTCTCTTTCTCTGTCTCTCTTTCTCTCTCTCTCTCTCTCTCTCTATCTCTCCCTTTCTAGTCAGAGCCCTGTCCTAAGCATGTTTCGACTGCTATTGGTTGTTACAGCCGTCTGCTGTGCGCAGACTCACAGCGTTGTGACGTCACAGCATCCGCGACTATTGCTGGCTTTGGGGGATGTTGCAAAAGCGCTGCAAGCAGAGCCACAGCAGAGCCTTGAGGAAGCATCGCGCAAGTCGCCGTCGCCAACTCTGACGTCCGTCAGCGTAGTTCAGGATTGGAGTTTGTTGTGTAAAGAGCTCTGCGGGTAAGTCAAGAGATCCAATTAAACTTTTGCCTTTTGACCAGGCCTGGCAAGGCCAAATCTTATCTAAAACAGGCAAAGGACCAAAGTCCAATTATTTCCAAAGTCGATAAGGATTCGCGAGAGGCTGTCACAATGAATGACAAATTAGTGAAGTCTTGATGTTTTCATGACGAGTGATTTATAATTGTGAAAAATGTGTGTGCGATATGCGTTGGCATTTCGAGTGCAACGCAATTTCAGATTACTAATCGACCTTCGCACACTTGGCCTATATCTACTCCAACACTTTCGAGTGTCAAATGACTTAACAATTTGCTTGTTTTCTCTAATACCAATTTGCAGGGCTGGCCTCGGCGTAGCGCCATGTGCGAATTACTGCACAACGTCTGGCGTCGAGATGTCCACGATCCTGGGCACACATTTTGATTTGGCTAAATGCGAGCAACTGCATGGATCGCAAACGGGTAAGAAGAATATGCTAAGATATGTGTGATCATAGTTGTTATGGAAGGAAACAAATTGAAACACAAGTAAAAGCAAATGCTCTACTGGTGGAATTTGAGTGAATAATAAATTAATAGAACTTTCCACAAATAAAATATTCTCTCAGTTATAGTTATCTTATTCAAGAAATAATTTATCATCTTATTTGAAAATATCAATGATGTAAGTAATAAGAAGAATATGCTTAGATATGTGAGACTATAGCGGCTTGAGCGCATAAGGATCGGAGTTGGCTGAAAAATTGGAATAGAATTTGCTAATAATAAAATTTTGATTTGGTTTTTTTTTTTCAACTAAACAAGAAAAAAATGTAACTGCTAATTAAAAAATAAATTAAATATGTAAAAGATTATTATATTCCAATATATTTTATAATAAATAAGCTAACAAAAATACCAAATTTTAAAACGAGACTAGTTCACGTTTTTTAATTGTCAATTCCGAAATGTTCTTCTTCTATATTTCAGACTCCAAGTGCAACACAGTTGAATCCGTTAAAAAGTACGGCAATCGACTCTGTTCGAGTTATTGCCATCAACGTCAACGCACGATATCCGGTTGCAGTCCTTGCCAGTTGTTGGGTATTTTGGATGAGGTCAGTACAAAGCAGGGTGCGACTACACATGGTTCCGGTGAAGGTAATGCCGGGCAGGCTGTGCAACCAGCCAAGGGCATGGTGGAGGCCAGTGTAGCGGATACGGATACGCCGGACTGGGACGAAATGTGCAAGACACTCTGCAAAACTGGCGATGGCGGGTCCTTGTGCAACTGTGATTTATCGCCGTTTCTCATCTGAGCTCAATGCTCGGCTGAAGGTACATAAATCACAACAAATTATATACGCAACTATATTTCGTTGATGTTTTCCCTTATTTGTATACTAAACATATACACCTATATATATATCTATATATATATATATATATATATATATTTGATTTGGTGTCGCATTCTGCGACAAATTTACGTTTGTGTTAATGCTAGTGTTGTCTTTATGTATTTGTTCACTGTTGTTAATTGCAAAACTTTAGTTGAATTGTATAAAAGTAAAGGCAAAACGAAAATCTATATAAATATAATTACATTGTGCGGTTGATAAGGCCGTCGCGAGCTAAAAATACAAAATTCCCTATGCGAATCAATTAATTTGTAATTAATTTCAATTAAAAACAAAAAAAATACTATTGAATATAGTGAACTAAATAAGAAAACCAAAAAAATATAATAAAAAACAAAAAAAAAACACACACACACACAAAAGAAAACACCTCCAAAATCAACACTACAAAATTAAAGTTCTCAGCTCGAAAGAGACAAGCAGCAAAATCACAAAAGGGCTTCCAGTGTGACATTGGCATCTGCAGGAAATGGTCAAATGGCCATATCCGGATCCAGTTGTTAGCACAAATACAAACCTAAGGATTAGTTGTATCATTCGATAGACAAATGTAGCTGAGGCGAGCTAAAACGTAGAAATCACATCACAACCAATTAATGTCAAAAATACACAACATATCGTCGTAAAAACAATTATTTACACAAACAAAAAGAAAAAAAAAAAAAATCGCACGTAACAAATATCAAATAATATCGTAAAAACAATTATAATATCACTTTTGTTTAGTTAATGGAATCAGCATATCAATTTAACAAAGGCAGAAGGAACAGTTGATATACATTATTTATTTTACAAATTTCTAGTAATATCAAAAAAAAAAAAGAAAAAAAAGAAGAAAAATCAGCATCAATTATATGTCACAATTATAATAAATGTTAACCAAGAGTTTAGTGTTGGTTATGAAAGAATCAATATACTATATATATGCATACATATGAATATACATATATAGCTAAATTGATCTATACAAAATGAGTTGCGATTGCAAATCAGAGGCTCTGTTGAAAAGAAAAGCGCCCCAACGTTTTTCGAGGAAGACATTAATTAAATAAGTGTATTTACTTGCAAATATCTCAATGTGCATAACTATATATAAACATATATACATACAAATATATTAATGTATACTTTATATGCTAAAAAGTGTTTGGAAGACATTTTTTCGCATTGTTTTGAAATGGAAGGCAATTTCAGCAAACAACAACAAGCATTTTGGAAGACATGCGTCAATTGCAAACCAACATCTCTCGCAATTAGTTTCTTAAGAGCTTAAGCATAGAAAACCAAAAACAAAAAAAAACAGAAAAACAAAAATCAAACTATAATTTATTTATATTTAAAGGCTAGCACACGTTGTTGTGTCAAACGCGACGCTGTGACAGACAATAATTAAATATACAATAAAAATACCAGCAATGTTTTAAGTGTGTAAAGTTTGAAATAACAAAAACCAACATTGGCTACACCGAAAAATATACATATATAAATGTTAGAACATATTTGTAATCTGGCACTCCTTAAATGTTTGTAATTGCACAATTAGTTACAACAAAACAAAAACAAAAACAAAAACAAAAACACGAAAAAAAAACAGAAGAAAGAAGAAAGAAGCAGAGTTTAAAATATTCAGAGCACATTTGTTTTAAATTTACTGCGGCTTCAATATATCAATGTGTAGCAAGTTTCAACATTATCAATATACATTATATTTATCTAGTATATAATAATGCACTTTACATTTATGTATATGTATATGTGTTAGGCGTTGCGTTTCTGCCATGAATACAGCGGCCAGGAATCATAAATAGAGTTTTAAATAGCTCAAATAATATAATAAAAATAAATTAAATAAAAATAAATTAAATAAAAACTAACACTGATAATACAAGAATGTAACGAACAACATCATCATCAATTACAAACAAGATTTTTGTTTCTCGTAATTGGCATAGCACTGATGCCAGAGCGTAACATCAGCAACAAGCGATATATCAAAAATACTATTAGCAAATGGAAAAAAGTTAATAACATAATTGTAATCGCAAGCTTAAATAGGGTAGTCAAAATCCATTTACTGCAAAAACAACCATTAAGAGAAATTTAAAGACAATTCCATATTAATAACCGTAATACAGAACAACCCTACATAAAAGTCAAATAAATATATTATGTGTTAAATGTTGTAAAGCCCCTCTAAAAATTTGAGTCTTATTTAATTTTTCATTGGGAATGCGGGCAGGAGTGGCTCGGCAAATATGCCTATTTTGCCTATCTCTTTCAGTATGTTATCAGGGGTGTATATACGGTGTCCCAAATAAACAATAGGAAAATCAATACAAAACAAACCGACTTGATTCGAATTGTATTTACTCTCCAAGTAAGTTTAGTATTGTCAAAGGTTTGTGCAGTCACTGCTAACCTTTTATCGTTTTTGTACTAAATGTGTACAGATAAGTGTGAACTGCTTTCATATTATTTTGACACACACCATATACGATATTCAATTGCTTTCTGCAAGCAGTAGAAACAAGGCTTTTTATCATATGCACTGCTTACTGACACAGCTTACAATTATTTGAATGAAAACAACACTTTTAATAATTCCATTGTTAATATGTTTATTTCAATATTTTCATACGCATTTTGTAAAAGAAAATATATACTTAGAGTGGACGTGTTTCACATTATATAAAAATCAAGTTACGTAAACTCATTAGTGTTTAATTAAGTCGTGTACAATTATTTAACAAAAAGGTTCGGCAAGATCAATTTCATTGCCAAAAATTCTTGAGTTAAACATTTAAACTAATTTATAAAAACAAGGAAGATGCAAGTATTGTGCTTTACGCCTTAGACGTTAGTGTTTTTTGTTTTCTTGTTAAGTACAAAATAAGGCTAGTGTGGCGTTATTAATATCAATATTTCGATCTCTTTTAACTGGTGTCCAGTGTAGAAAACAATATAAAAACGAAATACGCTTGGATAACAAACAAATTGAAATTTGAACAGATTTCGAGAGCGTATTAGTTCTTATTTAGTTGATACAATTTCTAATAATTCTCATATGCATATTCGTATCTGTATGTATGTATGTGTGTATGTATGTATTGTATATGTAATTTATCTAAACAGATTATTCACTTAGCAAAATATGCAGTTTATCAATGCTTATAAAATTTAACATTATTACAGTTACAATTGGCAAGTATAGTTGAAATATTTTGTTTTTGTTTGTAATTCGTTAGAATTGTTAGTAGAATAATTCGAGTCGTCAGTGTCTGAGTGTCTTTTTATCTTTATCTAACATCCGTCCTGCAGTTATCTTGCAGAATTTCAAGTGAGTTAGCTAATCGACATGCGATTAGATATTCGTCATCATCATTCGCCCGCCAGCTCATCGATCCGACAGCGGACAGTGTGCTCCAATACCTCCAGGCTGCCATAATCCAGTTCCTTGACCAAGCACAATGTGGCAGACAGCAAATTGGAGTTCTGTGAAAAGTGATTCACTGTATACACCTTAATCAAGCCGATTATTTAAGTGTTACTCACTCGATTCACTGGCCTTCGATGACAGCCTGCAAAATGATTCATGACGGTAGCAGAAACGTTGCTAACCGAATCACTGTACCGACCTTCGGGGCGTCTTCATTATAGATAAGAGGAAAAAAAAACGAAGATTACAAAGCGCTTCAGGAGCTTATCAAGTGCACTTACCTAGATCGGGGTCGCTCTTCCCCTTCCCATTCGCCACCATTCTCTCGCGCATTTCCATTTCTATAGGTATAACGATCGGGTCCAGTTTCGGGTCCGGCACTGCGACGCTGTGGATAATGCAACTGCATTGTGCTGCCATAGGGATTGTGATGGACCTGGGGTGTCTGATGCTGTTGATGCTCCTCCCATTCGGTCAGATCTGTTTGACTGTGACGATAGTGCGCCGGATATGGTTGCCGATCCGTCTGATAGTATTCCTGTATGGGAGACAAAGGAATACCATAATTAAAATGCGTATACATTCTGGATTTAATTGACTGTGCCGATTTCTCTATCGATGCTTACCTTCATCGAGTGTGTGGACATGCTGGGTGGCAGAGGCGCTGGACGCGTCTCTCTGTAGCCAACATTCGGGCTCTCCTGATCGGAGCCCGGCGATTGCTAATCGTTATTTTAGTGTCGGTTAGCGTGCGGTGTGTTTATTGGTTTTAGTTGTGGATGCAATTTTGGGGGTAAGGAAAACAAATTGACCGTTAGTGGTGTTATCTGCCATCTCATCTTATAAATTATGAATGCTGAGCTTATTGCCATTGCTTCAAACTAAAAATGCTGCTCGATAAGTTTAGTATGAGGCTTCTTGAATACATAATGACCTATTTGATCAGTTTGCTTTTGGTTTCCGAGCTACTTCTGCGGCAATCATGTTTCTCACTTCTCATCTCTCTCTATATATCTATCTCTCTCTCTCTCTATATATATTTTTCTGTGTTTGCTCAAAGTCAAACGCTGTTGCGGTACGACTTAACCCAGAAACGAAAGCCCCTCCATCAAACTGACAATGAGCGAGGCGGGGCCGAGTTGGAAATGAGGAACCTTAACCATGCCAGTGCCACATCGCGTGACTCGCTCACGCGTAACGCGGCGTCCCAAAAAGGGCGAAGGGCACAAAGGGCTTGTGGAAAAGGGGTGAGTGCGACTCAAGTGTGACGTGTCCACGCCCAAAAAGAAGAACTAGAGAGAAAACACGACCAGGAAAAACTCTGTAATAACGTCTAACAAATATTGATATTTATATACTGTCCTTTCGATTTTTACAAAGTACATTTTTTATCCAAAATAAAATATATTTCTGATCTGTAGCGATGTTATCAACATTTTTCAAATCTACCTACCAATTATTAGCTCTCTATACTTTACACATTATGGTGATATATAACTTCTTCTGTGTGTTTATGAGTATCTGCAAACTGCAAAAGCTATGCTACCTTTTCCCAATTTATAATGGGTATAGGGTATTTTTATTCAAAAAATAGAAGCCAACTAGCTATACATTGACTAGGCACGGCAACAAGCCCATCTTTCGCATAAAATATATGGTAAAATGTTGGTTGGTTGGTTGATAGTAGTATTATGTGGATCTTACATCATATTGATGAATGGAAATGCGTTGCTCTTTAGTAATAGTGTTATATTTGGGCGATGGCGGATGTGCGGGTTCCTGGGAAATAGATTAGAATATGAAAAGCCAAAAAGGAAAAGGGTTAGTGTTAGTTCTCATTTTGTTGCATACATATTTTAATAAATGACCTCAAAAATACTCTTTTCTGACAACTATAGACCCTTAATATTTTGCAGATGAGTTGTGAATGCATTTAGGCTACTGAGCTGATTCTAATTCCTCGGATAGCTTTAGTTAGGTTGATAGTTAATAACTACATACAACACAATACAAAAAAAAAACGAATTTTCGTTCAATAATACGTTGACTTTTCACGGATTTCGCTTCAATTTGTTATTAATAATCCTTTTTAATCGAGTTTCGTAACTCAATTTGTGGCAAGCTTTTCAGCTAATTAGGCGATTTCCAGCTAATGTAATAACATACTTTAGTCCACAGTCCCAATGCCAATTCTATAATGGGTCATTCCCATTAATAACCCACCCACTCCCTTTTCCCACCCGTCGTGAAACCCAATTAGGGCCAGTCATAAACTGCTGCGCCCTGTTCGCGCTATGTTCGTTTACCTTTGTGGGTGTTGGGGGCATTGAGTTTTGCAATTGATTGATATATAAATCGCTGACATTATTGGTTAAAGTCGGTGTTCCATCGATGTTATTAGCAAGTGGACTTGCTAATTGTGGCGGCTTGTTAATAATTATTGGGTAAAAGAGACTTGGTTAAATGCGTTAAGGCGTAATTAGTCTCTAAATTAAGGGGCGGGTGTGTAATCGACAGATTTGGCTTTGGCAAACAATAAAGGAATTCAGTTACCTCTTTCATGGGACTGGAGCTGCTCCTATGCTGCTGCTGCTGGTGCTGCTGCTGTTGTTGTTGTTGCTGTTGTTGTGCTGGCCGAAGTGTTTGTTGCTGCTCCGGTGGTGAGTGCTGCGGATAGCTTTGCTGCTGCTGCTGCTGCTGCGGCTGCTGATGTATCTGCTGGGGTGATGTACGCTGCTGTTGCTGTCTTGCCTCATAGGCATCCTCATAGACATCATCCTCGGTCATTTGTGAGCCGCCGGCGCGCAAAGCATCATCGATCTCCTCCTGAGTGACTTCCACATTATCAAGTTTCTTGAGGTTGGGCAATGCGCGTAAAACCATTGCACGATAACTGCGGTTCATAAAGAGTTGGGTGTTAAATCTGCTCTTCTATATAGCTCCTAGTTCAAGACTTCTACTTACTTTGGTCCCGCCCGCTCGCAGCATGGATTCTCTTCCAGCCACAGATACTTTAGCGCTGGCAGATTTTGTAGATAAGCAATTTCATTGATATTTTGTATATTGTTCTTTCGTAAATACAGCTCCTGTAGTTTTGTGCAGTCTTCAAAGGGTGCCAAAGTGGAGATTTTGTTAACGCTGCAAAAATAGCAGAATTTAATTTATATTTTTACTTTTATTTTAAGTTTCAAAAATATTTGATTAATTTTATGTAGATTTAAACATGTTCTATTCATTTCTCAAACGAATAACAAATAATATTAGCATTTTATGTCAATTTCAAGTGTGCCTTATCCATTTCTTTTGAGACTCATCTCCACAGATTCAGTGATGGCTTTTTTCAGTGTATCATATTAAGTGACAAAGTGACAAAGCGACGCCCCGGTTAAGTGCCATGAATCATTTTAAAGTTATGCTGCGGCTGCCACACAAAGGGCACAACAGATTTGGCTGCTGCACGACAGACAGACTGACAAACCGACAGACCGACCGACCGAAAGAAAGAGAGTTCATTAACACCACGAAAGCAAACTTTCTTTGTGGCATTCATGGCATGCGTACCGTTAGGGAACAAGCGGAGATAATGGCATATTAAGCTGTCTGCCAGATGGGCAAGTTAGCAAGTGAACAAGTAACAAGCAGCAACCTCATCGTTTATCATCAGTACACCTGGTCATGATCGTCTAGGTCAGTTCGCGAAATGTTTATTGTTAGCCACATCGCACTGTAATTACTATGAAACATTGGCAATTTGATGACGGTGCGCGTGCTTTGATTGCTTTTAGCTGTTGCTCATGTTATTGTGGCAAGATAAGATAGACATAGATAGAGCTGTGCAACGTGTCTTTCTTAAGGGTGGCCGCAAGAACAATGTGCGTATGAGTATAAAAATAAAACCTCAGCAGACGCTGCTATACATAGCAGATCCAATTCCCATTCCCGATCGCAAATGGCACACGGGTGCATTGCCATGGCAAGTTTTTGGAGACTATTTATAGAGTTTGAAACTGGCACAGAATACGCAAAGGAAACCAAAGTACACACTACTAATATACATAGTTAGAGCCACATTAGAGTTATCAATGCCCTTCAAGGTTAGCAGCACTTGGCTCTCAAGTATTGAGGGGGAATCATATTTATGGAAGCCTGCTAAGTGCCGACAGCACGCAATGCAAATCAATACCGAAGTTGTGCTCACAGTAAATTCCCCGAGCATGCAATGAGTAAGACTGGCGACGTGGGCACAAGAACTGATTTATGAATAGCTATAGACGACTATAGCTTCACAAGCTGACAGACGACCGACCTACGCCTGCCATTGCCTAGCACAACAATTCAAACAACTTTCGACTCCATGGGGAGACCATAAATGGTAAACAAGGTGGGCATAACAGAAACTTTGTTAAGACTGCTCAGCGAAATGAAACAAAAGGGTTTCCTGGCTAAATGCAAGCTACAATTGGCCTATAATTGCCCCTTGGTTGGGCCCCTGCTTTACGTATTCTTAACTATATTCCCTGATAATTTTATACAATTTCCCCCTAAGTGTGTTTTGATAATTGAATGGCGGCTTAAGTGGGTTACAACTTAACTCTTTTAAATAAATGGAAACGTGTTTTGTAAACATATATATATATCATAAAAAGCTCAAGTTTATATGGATTTCAGATTGTACAAAAGAGAATGTGATTTCAGTTATGGCTTATAATATCTAATTTAAAGACTGTGCAGATTAAAAATCAATAACTGAGCATTCAAGGAAAGCAAATCTTTTGGCCAGTCAGTTGAAATCTCTGCATGAGCCCTACAAAAATATAAGCACATCTGTTGGCCACAAGTTTATTTGCTAAGCCTTGCTTTACTGTGCTTATAAGGCAGGGAACATAATAAAAACATTATAGCAACTTGATAAATGTATTTGTGAATTTGTTGTTGTGCAATATGTTGTCCCGATGACAGACAGATGATGCAAATCGATCGAAACGACCTTGACAGTCAAAACAATAATGCTTGCCTTAAAAGGCCACAATATGCACAAAGTAGCAAAGCAGCAAAGCAGCAAAAATGAGGCACGAAAACTTAAAGATACTTGGCGCAATCAGCACCTACATGCAAGCAGCAAGTATCTGTATTATGTGCTATAGTATCTCAATAAGAGCATACTGTATATTGTATCTAGTCTCTTGTATCTTGCAGCAGCAAGTGCGCTCTGCCCCTACGCACGATGCCCCCACGCTATTGCTGGCCACTCAGGCCACTGGACGCCAATACAGAAAACCTACAAAGGAAAAAAAAACATTAAGTCGTTGTTGCCAATTTTGGTGCTCCCACGACTTTTGTTATGTTTTTGTTGTTACTGGTTGTTGTTGTTGTTGTTGATGTTGTAGTTTTAGGTGTAGTTGTTGCTGCTGCTTTTTGCATTAATTACGCGCTTGAGCGTGCCAAAGTTTTTTCGCTTGCTTGGCTGTGGATGATGATGCCGTTGCCACTCGCTGTGCGAATGATGTCATTTGAGCACAAGTATCTTATGGATAGCCACTTATAAAGCTTTCTACATCTCTCACTCTCCTACACACTCGGAGAAGATTTATTAAACGTAGCCGGCGGTTAATTGAATTTTTGAAATCAATCAAAAACAGAGCGCAGGAAATGAGCGTACAATTTGCTCTAATATATTGCAAATCCAAATTGGTGAACTGTACAGAATTGTGGAAACTTACCTAAGCGCCAAAACTTCAACACCACGCATGCGTTTGATTATATTGACATCGGTGAGATCACTGCCCCTGTAAAGACAAGCGAGAAATATACAAATGAATGTGAGAAAATATATTTTCGATTTTTGATTTCCATTAATGTTTTCTTAATGGTAATATAATTAGTATCTTTTAGTTTACAGTTCAAACTTGGATAGAAGAAATGAAGAAATCAATCAATGTATAATACAATTGAAAGTTATTTCTATTATTCAAAAACTTGTTTTTTGGAACTTGAATCAATATCAAATTAATACATTGATTCAAGGTAATTCATTCTTGAATAAACTAACGCAAGCTTAAAAAAATGTTTGATTTATGATTTTTGGAGTTCTGTTTGTATTTGAACTAAGAATGTAGGCTTAAATTTAAATATTTTTCACGATTATAATAAAATATGTATGTGAGGTCTGTAAACATGAATAAACATTACTAATTTATTTCGCCTTTGACAAATTTGATTTGTTTAAAGTCCAAGTTAATACGCTTAAAGATGTCTGTTTCAAAAGATTGCTCAGATGCATGTCTTTTACGGCTTTTGAAGCTTTGAAGTGCATCACTAGCACCATTAGCCGTTTTCCCACTTAACCCCTTCTTAGGAGTCGTGACTCGGCACAGAATGGTGAACGAGAACTGGTTAGGAGCTGCTTGCTGGCTGCTTTCAATTGAGGGATTTGGGTCAGTCAGGCTACAAGTGGAGTGAAAGCGCACAAGTGGGCAGATCCCCCAGATTATGGGCAATATACAACTATATGCTATATGGGTAGGCTTCCACTGCAACCAATGGATTAACAATACACATATATATATGTTCTCTTAACTTACCAACAATTTAGTTTTTTAATTAGACCCAGATCCGATTGCTTTGCACGGGCAATCACCATTTCCTCCGTTAGACGCGACATTCTAACAATTTAATGCTGTTGGCCAAATAACAAATCGTTGTGAGTACAATGCCTGCAAACAGGTGTATTCCAACTTTAGTTTTTCGTATGTAAACTCTCTCTAGGTAGGTGTGTGTGTGTGTGAGAGAGGGTTTGTGTTTAGATCTGAACGTTTTTAGACAGCGAAAGGTGAACAACAAAAGTCCATACAACATACAACAGGTTACAGCGATAATTGTTGTTTTGAAATCAGTAGCGTGGCGTAGTTGATTTTGCGTAGGCGAAGTGCACAATAAACCGTCACCAGTTCCTGGGTTGCGTTGTTTGTATCTTACAGATAGCACAGGTATATATATAAACACAAAAATAAAACTGTGAACAGAAAGCTGGAGCTGCGCTGGCGTAACTATTACGGATGACTAAGCGCCTCTTGTTGCTGTTGTTGTTACTGTGTTGCAGCGGCTGTTGCTTTTTTAAACTATTGCGCGTTTTTTTTTGTTGTTTTTGATGTTGTTGTTATTAACGTAATTCACATTTGAAATCGCTCACTTATCATCTATCTCACTCTCTATCTCTCTGTTTCTCGCATAGCTTTTACCTACGTTAATGATAGTTGTTGTTGTTGGTTTTAGCTGGCCAGACAATATTAAAAATTTTGATTTTCTCGTTCGGATCGATTTTTCCTGTGTTGAATGGAGTTGAAATATAAGTATATTATATTGTATATATTTTTTGTATCAGTTGTTTGCTTTGGGCCTCAGTTTTGTTATTTGACACAAGTGTAGACACATTTGTAGTCTAATGGCTTATTTTAACAAATCATTTTCTGATTTTTCATGCACAATTTTCCTAGCTGACTTGTACACATTCACACACACTGGCGCGCTCGCTTACAGGTATTCGTATTATGTGTGGGTCAGAGCGAGATAGCATTCGGGCGCGTATTGAACTCGACGTTCGGGTAACTGAGAGACAGTTCTGTGATACGTGCGCTCGCAGAGACAGCGCCGCAACGACTGGCACTTTGGGGCTAAACGGGAGCTTTCATTGTGTTTGTTTACGAATGTCGTGCGAAAGGCAACGGCCATTTCCTTGTGTGCGTGCGTGGCAGTGTCAATGGCAGCATTTGCCGTGAACTGAGTTACAGAAATTTCACTCTGTAAAAACCAAATAAATAGTCAACATTATAGCTTTTTGTTTTGTGTTTTTTCCTACATTCATATTTTAATTATTTACTACTACAGGTAAATTGGAAGCACTGCATTCAATTGGGATTATTAATTTTTATCGATACATCGATAAAGAACCAACCTGCCGATGTTTGCAAATGTATCGAATGATCTGTATATTAAAAGTGTGCATATAATTTGAAAAGCAAATATATAAATCTTCTGCCGCTCTCTTTTGATTTTTTCTCTCTCTTTGTATTAAATATGTTTCAGATTTTGAACGAGCTTTTATCTTTAGTTTTGATTGGAAAGAAATGTATTAAATTCTCAATGTGTATTTAATAGATTTTTAGTTATATGCATTGATAGAGAATTTATTCTTAATTTCGTTTCAATAAAATGTAATCTCACGATACTATCGCCATGATCAGCGACTTTTGGGGAATCGATAACAACGCGAAATACTCTTTACTCGATTCTAGCGACAGTCCTCAGGCTGATGACGAACGTGAAAAATATTCTAAAAATAAATTAACAATATTAAACGACGCATTATAGATGGGCAAATACAAATTGCCAAATATACGTTGTATTTAACCAAATAAACACGCCAAATACAAACAAACATACATACATACATCTGCAGACAAGTTGTAAGCAAAGTCAACTGAAAACACGTCGCGTCGTTTGCCGTTTCGTGCTGATTTATTTATGAATTAATTTCTCTCTCTATCTCGCGTAGCTGGCTTTGTTCACGATTTGCTCACTCGTCGTCGCAGTCGCAGTCATCGTCGTTTTCGTTTTCGCTCGCATGTATATGGAATTTTGCAGCATTCATTAGTATTTGTTGTGCCGTGGGACGACAACGACGTCTCCACTTCTTCCTCGAAAAAAAACACAAACGAAACGCTTGCGATAACCTTGGACATATGAATATTGCGACGGGGTGCAAAGGGAGCAACAACAATTGAGCGTGTCCATTAGAAGTGGAGCTAGAGAGCTGGAGCTGTTCGAGCCAAAGCAAACATCTGGCGAGATAAGGGCGCCAACAGCAGCAGTAGCAACACCATTTACTCTATTTATGTATGTATTGCAAAAACGGCGCAAAATACCTATATATACATATATATATATATATCTATATGTGTATATGCTAGAACGATGAACGTACTTCGATTACGTCATCGTTAGAGCTTATTTGTTGCTTTTCTTGATGTTGTATGTCGTTCAAAAATCAAGTGATTTTCTTGTTCAATATTCACTATTTGTAGTTATTGGCACAGTGTGTGTGCGCGTGTGTGAACGTGTGTGCTGTGCACAGATTAGCAATACGCCTAAAATAGGAAAATCGTCTTCACATCAAGATGATTCATGTGGGTGAGAACACCTGGAATCTGCGGATACTGATCACAGATCTGCAAGTGGAGAAGACACTCCGTGTTCGTGGCGATCAGCATATCGGTGGCGTCATGTTGCAACTGGTCGATCCAGAGATGCCCAAGGATTGGTCCGATCATGCGCTGTGGTGGCCAGCGAAAAATGTTTGGTTAACGCGCACGCGCTCCACCCTCGACCAGGCAGGCGTACAATCTGATTCGTTTCTGTACTTCACGCCCATGCACAAAACGTTGCGGGTGCAAATGCCCGATTTGCGTCTGCTGGACTATCGTGTCAATTTCTCGACAAAAACGTTTGGCGCTGTGGTCAATCTGTGCAAAGATCTGGACATACGCTATCCGGAGGAGTTGTCGCTGTGCAAACCGGTCGAACAGGAGCATCTGAAGAAGAACTTCTCCAAGCTGCCGCAAAAGATGATACCCGTTGCGGAGGCGAATGGCACCGCATATCTGCAGCCGGCGCCGGACACCAACTCGTTTGTGCCCATCACGAATGCCTATAATGGCAGCAACGGCAGCCTGGACAGATCCCATGGCAATGGCAATCTGATGTGCGCCCCAGCATCACCCTACGCAACGACACCGCGGCGTCCAGCGACAGCACCCGGGACACCGATCAGCTCACCAACGGGCGCATGGCGTCAAAATACAAACCAAAATGGTTATGGCGCCGCCTACGATTCGGGATCCAGTTTTGGTGATCTTCAGGAGAATTTGGCCGTATCTGCGCGCTCGCCCAGTCCCGATGTGCGTGCCCGGCTTGTGCGGCCCAAGACGCTAGTGCAGAAGGCGCGCCTGAATGTCGGCTGGCTGGACTCGTCGCTGTCCATCATGGAGCAGGGTGTGCGCGAATTTGATACGCTCTGTTTGCGCTTCAAATACTACACGTTCTTCGATCTGAATCCCAAATACGATCAGGTGCGCATCAATCAGCTGTACGAGCAGGCTAAATGGTCCATACTCAACGAGGAGCTGGACTGTACCGAGGAGGAGACCTTGATGTTTGCCGCCCTCCAGTTTCAGGTCAATCATCAGACGGACCTAAATCCACTTGGCATCGATTCGCCCAATAATTCATCCGGTCAAAGCAATGGCGGCGGTGGCGGTGGCGGTGGTGGAGACGATGACATCGATTCCGCACTCAATGAGCTCCAGATCACGCTGGAGGGTCCAAATTCTGGCGGGGATGCCGGCAACATTACACGAATACCGGAGCTATCCGATTACTTGCGCTTCCTGAAGCCACAGATGTTCACGCTGAAGGGCTACAAGCGTTACTTCTTCACGTATCGTGATTTGCATCTGCATCTGTACAAATCGCAGGAGGACTCGCGACGCGGTGCGCCCAGCATCAGCATCAATCTGCGCGGCTGCGAGGTCACGCCCGATGTGCAATTGGCCCAGGGCAAGTTTGCCATACGACTCGAGGTGCCGCCTGAGGGGCGCAACGGACCGAACAGCGAGTTCTGGGTGCGTTGCGAGAACGACGAGCAATATGCCAAATGGATGGCCG
Source organism: Drosophila cognata (assembly GCA_035041535.1). Classification (NCBI taxonomy): domain Eukaryota; kingdom Metazoa; phylum Arthropoda; class Insecta; order Diptera; family Drosophilidae; genus Drosophila; species Drosophila cognata. The sequence goes on along the minus strand of JAWNLC010000688.1, from coordinate 7,319,609 downwards.
CCTGCCGACTGGCCGCCAAGGGACGCTCCCTGGCCGACAGTAGCTACGAGAGCGAGGTGAGCAGCATACGCTCCCTGCTCCAAATGCAGAAGCCCCAGGCTCGTGGAGCACCCCTGAATATCAATCCGCGCAGTGTGGACGCCAACGATTATCTGTCGCCCAAAATGCTGCGCAAGTTGTCTAGCAAGGCGGTGCAGAGGATACTGGAGGCGCATGCCAATGTCCGTCAGTTGCAGCTAATGGACGCCAAGTTGAAGTATATCCAGGCCTGGCAATCGCTGCCGGACTTTGGTGTGACGCTCTTCGTCATCAAGTTCGATGGCCACAAGAAGGAGGAGTTGTTGGGTGTCGCTCATAATCGCATCATGCGCATGGATCTGAATACCGGAGATCACCTGAAGACCTGGCGCTACAACAACATGAAGGCCTGGAACGTTAATTGGGGCATCAAGTGCATGATGATTCAGTTCCACGATGAGAACGTTGTCTTCTCTTGCCTATCCGCCGACTGTAAGGTGGTTCATGAGTTTATCGGTGGCTACATCTTCATGTCGATGCGCTCCAAAGAAAACAACCAGACGCTTAACGAGGAAATGTTCCACAAATTGACGGGCGGCTGGTCATAAATCCAGATGCCGATGCAGTTGATGATGAGGATGCCCTCATCCTCGTCCACTTCTTTCAATCTTAACAAGTGCCAAGCACAAAATGTCGCATGTTTTATAAAACGTATATGAATTAATTAATTTTTCTGTGTGTGTGCGTGTGTGTGTGTGTGTGCGTGCGTGTGTGTGCATATGTAAATGTTATGAGCATTAGATAGCCAGCTTGGGATATTCTAATGCCGATCGTTAATATCTAGACTAATGTATGTAATGCCTGTAATACCCTGTAATACATAACGAAAACCCAAATTGTGCCTTCAAACGAAATAGTTGTCATTTTACAGTCAAAACTAATAATGTAACAAGAGTGTGTGTTAATCGTGTTAATGTGCCTTCGTCGTTATCAGTGTGTGTTTAATAGTCGATATTTGAAATTGGGTAGCAAAATAATAACTTGTCGAACAGCTAATCAGCATTTTTGTACCACAAACTTTTTATACAATGATTAAACCGGAAGCGAATATTTCCGAGTGGCCTTGCAAAAAGAATGCTTTGCAAAACTAACCAGAAATTTTATATATATATTTATATATAGATATATATAAATATTGTATATTTATTAAACAAATTAATAAGCCAATAAATTATTTTTTATGTTTTTAATGACCGTAAAAAAGAACAAAAACAACAAACATAATTAAGGAAGGAATGTTTTACTTACTGTCGCCATGCAAATTGAATTGAAATTTGAGATAGCAGCTGGAAACTTGTGATTACTCATTGAGGGGCGTGCTTCAGATGTTGATGTTGCAACAGCGTTTTATAAAGCCAGCTATTGTTATTAATAAATTCAATTGAATTGATAAGCGGAGCCGTCACGCCAAAAGGCAAAGTATTTGCACAGCAGTTGCCATTTAAGTTGATTTACAAATACCATTAAACTCAAGTATCTTGTTGATTGATGAGTTGTGCATGGTCCGCTGTCAACTGTTGGGGGCAACTTTTCACAGTCCAGTCTGGCGCAAGGTCAGACAGCCGATGCAAATCTGAAGCTGCAGCAAATTAAACTCAATTAAATGCGAAGTGTGACTTCAGAGATCAAAAGTTGTTGCATTTGCGCGCGCTCAACGACTTTATTTGAATTGTGCGTAATCGAGTAGTCGGTCGACTCGCACATCTGGCAGCGCTGACGTGAACACCGATATATGCCGATATATTGCCACAGCTAGTTGGTATATTAAGTTATGCAACATCTGGTCACACTGAACGCATCGCCGCATGATATCCAGTAGATAATAACAAATTAAAGTATTAATTCCTAACTGAAATGGACGACGAGGAGGATCCCATTGTGGAGGAGATCCCAGTGTTTCTATCGAAGAACCTACAGGACAATCTCTACCTCTTCCAGTACCCCACAAAAACCGAACTGCCAAATCTGGACGGTGCCACCGTCGTCAATTGTTGTGTGAAACCCTTCACACAAGAAGTCAAAGTGGATTTTGGCCTGAACATCGAGTCAAAGACCTACGATCGCTTCAAGGGCGAACAATTCGCTGTGGCGGCAGATGGCAAGAACATGTATGGCGCTGCCACGCCCAAGGGCGCTGAACGTCCCACGTATAAGCGTGGCATTATGGATAAGCAGGCGTTTACCAGCACCCGATCCCTGACAGACATCTCCAAGTATGTGGTGGGCATCTATATGGACAAGGAGATGCATTTGTCGCCGCTGGCGAGCATTGTGCAGCTACGTCCCTCGCTCAACTATTTTGACAAGGAGGACAAGCGACGCAAGGCAGAGCAAAAGGCCCAAACCGAGGACGTGGACGATGAGGAAGTGGCTCAGCAGGTGACCGTGAAATTTGCACGTGGCACTGGTGTTGGCGCCGCCGCTGGCAAGAAGACAAAGGAGCAACGCGGCACCTACGATTCATTTGTGCAACGCATCGCAGAGGAGCCGTGGTGCGAGACTTATTGGCATTCCAGGGATAAACCCACAGCGCAACTGGAACGCCAGAAACTCTTCACCACGAATCATCAGGCGAATCAGTCGCTGTCGCTGCCAGTGAGCGAATATCTGAACAAGCTGCTGCCGCACGACGAGCATGTGCAACAGGTGGACGAGGCGAATGTGCTGCCCGTTTACAACAAGGCAATGCTGAAGACACTGGCGCTGCTGGATCAGTTGCGTGTGCTGCTCAAGGACGCCAGGGTACTCTCTTTTGCGGATCTCTTGCACATACTCTGCGAGCACGTCGATCCGCATGTGAATGCGGACAAAGTGCTCGCGTTGCTGCCACAAGCTGGCATTCTGCTGCACGGCAACTGGGTGCCCAAGTCGGAGCTGGTCTATCCCGAGAAGATGCTGTCACATGCCAACGGCGTAACGGCGGAACAAATGATACGTGCCCGCGATTATATCGTAAGCCATGTGCCAATCTGAACTGATCCACTTATTCATGAGTATTCCTCTCGCTTTTTAGCTTTATAGATTCTCGCGAACGCAGTGCTTGCATCGGAATCAGGTGATGGCCGCCACGCAATTGCCGCCGGCGGAAACGTTGGATGTGCTCAGCACCGTGGCGCGGGTGAATGCGACGAAACGTTGGGAGCTACTCCTGCCGCCCGACAGGGAGTTCGAGCAGCGGCATGTGGAACTGGTGCAGCGGCAGGAGTTACACTGGCGCGCCACGGAGCAATCCTACAATGAAATGGACTGGGCCAAGGAGACAAAACGGGTTCGCAAGCGTTCCATGCGCAAAAGTGAATCGCAGCAATCGACAATGGCTATGCCGCCGCCTGCCCCTCATCTGCCGCCAGAGACGTAGCAGCTCCCACTCTTTAAACATAATAAAAAATAAAATTATAATTGTTATTCTTTTTAACAATTTCAAATTATTTAACAGCGAGTGCGATTTAAACATTTAGTTTAACAGCTGGAAGCTCATAGCGATGGCACTATCACGATAATCATTGCATTTACAGTATATTTGATCGGTATATTTTGTCGAAAATATTGTGTATATTTGAACTTAGTAGCTACGGTCACATCGCTCGCCGTATTCGTGTATTCGTTTTTGTTGTCCGTGGATCAAGTAGCACCTCGCTCGCGCATGTTATGAAAATCTAAAAAAAAAAAAAATATAGTTGAATTAGTTGTCAAAGAGCAGACAAGACAAGTGCAACAATAAATAATAGATATTATTGTTAAAATAGCGATACACACACATCAATTTTTTGATAGTGCGTCAAGTGCAGCAGCGAGTGAAGTTCAAATCAAAGCACACTTTTTGTCGCTTCAAACTGCGGCGGCGTCGCTTTCGGTCGTGTTTTGTGTTCTTTCGTTCGCCTTGTTTTTTTTTATATTCAAAGTTGCTTTTGTATTTCCCATCTCTCTCTCTCTCTCTCTCACTTCTCGCTGCTGGTCGCGAGTGCGTTTGCGTGGCGCGATGTTCTGTTCAACTCCATAATAATAATAATATTAAGTGCAGTCGAGAGTTGCTTTTTACACATTTATTTCAACAATGTCGGAGGCTGAATACAAAACCTTGTCCTCGTCCCCCAAGCGCACCGAACCTGACGCGCTGACAGAGATGCAACAACAGCAGCAACACCAGCAACAACAACTGCAACAGCAACAACAACACCAGCACCAGCAACAGCAGCAACAACTGTTGCTGCATCAAACCACACAATCACTGCTCATGGCCAGCTCGATGCTTTGTCCCGTGACGGCTCCCGTGCCACTTGCACCACCAGCCGCACCACAAATCAAATTCAATGTGGAGGATTTGCTGCACGAGAACAGTTTGCTGCATGCCAGGATCAAGGAGTTGAGCCTCGAACGTGATCGCCTGCTCTGCGAAGTCTCCAATTTGCGTCTGGAGCTGGACATGTCAGAGCTGAAGCGTTTGCCACTCGATTTCGATGAAGGGTGAGTGCATAACTTGTTTTTTTCTTTTAGTGGTGCCAGTATTGGGGGATGGTGGAGGGGTGGGGAGGGGGCGGGGTGCAGTGAGTCAACGTGCTGCGTCATGCGTTGTCCTCTCGGCCCAGCTGTCAAATTGGCTGCAGGGCATTAAAATGCTCGGCTTCTCGTTTTTGCAACCCCATTCATTTAATGTGCATTTGTCGGCTGTCGACTCGGCTCTACCTGTGTCCATGTATGTGTGCGTGTGTGTATACGTCACAGTCATGGCAAAAATTAATGCAGCAGCTTGCGATCACCTCGCTACACAATGTATTCCAATTTGAAGTTGTGGACATATTATTTCATTTGATCGTCAACTCCAACAGTTTTCTTAAAATCTATAAGAATCGTTAAGCCTTTATCTTAAAAATGATAGTTATAAAAATGATGTATCTTATCAGCTAACACAGATTAATGATCTGATTATGCACTTCTTGAGTATGGTTGCTTTAAATAACTACAAATGTGTATCAAAGCTGTGCACAGGGTATCTCCTAGTTAAGCTTCCTGGAGTACAACACCCTTTTTTTTTGCAACCGTGACTCACATTTGTTTGTTTTTTTCTTAGCTCACCTTTTACGCTTATCGATCGTAATGGCAATTGTTTGCTTTGCTCTGTGCTACACATTTATGCCTTTTAGTTTTTACCTTATCACTCGGCTTGCCACTGCTGATAAGCAGGCAAACACAGACACAACGATTGCTGATAGGAGGGCCAAAAAAAAAAAAATGAAATAATCAGAACAAGGAATTTAACAACGGAAATTCAATGGCAAGTTTGGGGCAACTATAACTGCTAATGCCGCCGCTGCTGCTTCTTCTTGCGCTTGTACTTACGACTAGAGAAGCACACGGCTTGTGCCAAGGGCGTCACCCTGACCCAAAAAGCACAATAAAATACCCAACACACAAATATGCGATATACGAAATAAATATTATGTCTTTTCTTTACTTAAGTAAATCATAATGCGAGTATGATGGGTGTTTCTAACATTAGAAATATTAATGAGCTATTTGCGAATGAAATATATTAATAAATCTTGCCATGAATTCCTCGAAATCTAAAATTATAAATTACTTATAGATATCTCAGTATTGACGTCATATAAAACTTTTTGAAATCTAAATTTAACTTCTGATATTTCAATAATATTTTGATAAGCGGAGTAACTTTTTTAAAGCTCAGCAGAAACATAAATTCTGGCAAATGAGTTTGCAGTTTGTATTACTTTTGGATTTTTCAATATTGACGCTATAATCATTTATTTTTAACCGATCGCAATAATATATAATCTCGAACATATAATAATATTTTAATAAATCCTTCATGGGCGGAGTAAATCTCGTAAAACCCAGCTAAAAATGTAAATCCTAGTGATTGAGTTTGTATATATAAAACTATTTGAAAACCAACGAAGGAAAATTTAACTCTCGCCCATATAATAATATTTCAATTGCAGCGTCAATCAGCGAAGTGCATTTTTTAAAAGCTAGCTAAAAACATAAATCCTAGTTACGAGCCTGTAAAAATGCCAATCAACAACTTTTCACTGATTTTCCAGCCGCAAGTGTGTAATTTGAACCGTAACCGCAATCAGTCTATTTAATATATCTTTTATATATGCATGCATAGATAGTAAAAACATTTGTTACGGCCCGACTCTCCCCAGCGCTAACTAACTGCTGCACACAAATGAAATCAGAGATTACCCGCACTAAATGCAAAGCAAACGCGCAAAGTACCCAAAGATAAATTGACACGGAGCCAGCGACACATATCGGCATTGAGATTCATAGATACAACATCAACAACAACAACAACAACAGCAACAACACATCATTTAACTACAAGCACGACAACTACAACACTAAATAGATAGCCAAGTTGTGGGTTAATTGGGTTTGTTTTGCCTTGTGGTCATGCTTAGCGTTGAACCCATTTACGCAAATAAGCGCAAGTGTTGTTCAGTTATCTTTACTAACTGTTGTTTTCTGCTTTTGTTTTTTTTTTTCTGTGTTTTTTGGCTGCCCGCTTAACCTCCACAGCAGTAGAGATCGTCATGAAAGGTTCTTGTGCAAAATATTTGACGTTGTTCACCTTCGCTCAACAACAACAAAATGCTCAAGATGAAAACGTTGAAAATGCGCGGGCAGCTCAAATAAAGTTGTTGCCGTGTTTGTTGTTGGTGTTGCGTTTTGTTGCTGTTGCTGTTGCTTTCTGGTCAACCAACACAATTCACAATGTCGTTGGCTTTTCGCCTAGTGCCGCAGTCAGTCCAACAACTCATTAGCCAAGTTATCATCAACTAATAAAGCCAGCCACCAGCTCCGGCTGTGTGTCTGCTATGGAAATGCCTCCTGCTTAGAAAGAAAAAAGAAAAAGCAAAACATTTGCCCATTTCAAAATGTCTGCTGAGTGCGATAATTAAGCGAGTTGGAGAGTCTATTAATTTCATACGCCCCTTTTAAGCGGCTCATCACGAGTGCGACATTGGTGAGCGAGGGGGGGGGGGAGGGGGAGGCACAGCGATAGTTAATAGCACAAAGGGATAGCAAGCTAAGCAACGATCTTTTTTCTTTGAGTGTGCACTAACTACAGACCATCAAAAAAAGAGAGGGGAAAACCAACATAATTACTCAGTAAGTGGGTGAAATTTCACTCAAATACGAGTGTCCAACAACTGTTTGTAGCAACTTACAGGAAATTGGCCAAATAAATAAAATAAATACAGCACACTCAATAAAACACGTCAGCAGAAAAAAGTTAAGAGTTCAAAATATGTGTATAATGCCATTGTGTATGGGCAATGCATGAATAAATAGTTTATTTCAAACACAACTTTTTTTCTGCTTATCTCAGAATAAGTGAATTTATCGACTTTACGTGTTCGATTGCAAAATTCCATTGAATCGCTTACAAATAATGTTTTACATTAGTATTTGCACACAAATACAGCAAATAAATGTTAGCCATGTGTATATAATTTGAATGAGTAAAAAGCACTCTAAAGTTAAGGTGTGTTCTGATTGATTTTTATATTTTATATTAATTAATGCATAATTGTGCTCTTGCAAAATTGCACTTTTCCTCTTCTTGCGGCTGAGAGTATTCAATAATCAACTCTTTACGTGGTTATTTACTTAAATATGTATTGTTCAATAGTTTGTGTTAATTATGCATATTATACACATTACTGTTAATTATATAACTGCACAGCCGTCTGCTCCACTATTATATTCAAACTTGTCTTCAGACATACAGATGAGAGAACGAATATTAAATACCCTTGCCGACTGGAGTCAACCTGTCGACATCTAAATTTATTTATGTGTTTAAGAAACAGACCGATTGTTCCTATGAAATAATTATATGATATAGTAATCCCTTGTTGATGATTTATTGTTCAAATGTTGGCAGAATAGCAAGAAGCATATTTAATTCCCTATGTTCTTCGCAAACAAATAAGATCTTCAGAACTGAGTTAGCTCTACTTTTAACGAAAAATTAGTTCAGACTAATATGGCTATGCTGTATTTGCTAGTAATGCTGATTGAGAAATTATATAAGTTATGGTGTCGTAGACATAATCAGCAATGCATTACAAACTTCCCGACTTAATTATATAATACCCTCTGTAAGTGTATGTAAACTTCGGTTGAGACACGCTCCCCATATTTAGAGATAATTTTAGTACTTTCTTCATTTGCATGCAACATGCGTTGTAGTTGCTGATGTTGTTGTTGTTGTTGTTGTTGTTGTTGTTGTTGTTGTTGGTGTTGTTGCTAGGGGGCAGACTGTGGCTCCTAATTTCAAAACATGCGTGCTGCAAATGTATTTTTTTTATATTTCTTTCTGTTGTAATTTTTAATTAAAAGTTATGCTAAATGGACATGCACTGTTCGCTAAAGAGGGGGGCGTGGAAACCGGGGTGGGCGGAGTCAGACAGCAGTGCTGATCTAAGCGTGCAACAAGCAGGCGGAAGACTGAGTCCCCCAAAAGCTGTTTAAACTACAGCTCGTAAAAAATGTATATAGATATGAATATTTACGTATGTGTGTATTTTTTACGCATACGATAAACAAAAACTTTTCACATGAGCCGCCAAAGTTTTCAATTGAAAAATGAGATCATCGTGCAACCAGCAGCAAAGAATAATAATTAAAATCACTTGGCTATATCATTTTGATATGTTTAATAAACAATGCCATTGGCGTTCGGTGCTGTTGAAGAAGTTGTTGTTGCTTTTGTTGTTTTGGTTTTTATTCTTATTCGTATTGTTGTTGGCCTTCGGTTCCACTGCGAATTTCACATGGCAAAAGCGCTTTGCCAAACAAAACCAGCAAGCTTAAGTCTTCAGTCTTAGCGGATTAGTTTTCGACTACACAAAGACGCACAATGTAATCAATTTGGTTAAACTCTGCTGCATTTACCATATGTCGGTTTATAGCTTTGACAATGATTGATGGACCAAGTAAATTGAACTGTTACATTAACTGTAAAGATTGTAAAAATTGTACATTTTGCTGTGGCTCGATATTGCTGTTGCCAACTTCCGACTCGTGCAGCGTTTGTTGTCATGTCAGTTCAACAACAACAACAACAACACCAACATTCAACATGTTGCCTGTTTTACTACATTCACGATCATCGGCCAAGTTCTTCAGCCCAGTTGCGCCTGCGCAATGCGTGACCCAAAAATGGCAAAATATCCACACTAGTTGGCTTTTTAGGCAAATAAAGAAGAACCAAAAATGAACAAAAAAAAATAACTGTGGGATTTGCATTTGATTTGATTTCATTATGGAGAGGTATAAACCAGACCAGTTACTTGAACCGCTCGTTCTTATGAACCAACAATCCGTGCCCATAAAGCAGCTAACAGCAAATTTATATGTTTCATCTAAGATAAAGAATAGTCGAAAAGTTGAGAAAATCGCATTAACACAGCAATTTCATGGGTGTTTAAATTGTCATAGAGTCTTTTAGAGCTATGCTTTATGATTAATTTAAATCATATTGAAGAGTGTTTTTAGTGGTTCAGCATTGAGTGTTGGACACCATTTAAGCCCACGTTTTTTAAATTTGGTGTGTAAGCTGTTGACATACAGTTAAATATAGAAAGGCAGTTTCAAATCTAATTTGAAATTATTAACACACTTTCAAAAAGCAGTTGCTCAAGAACTTGTTGGGATTAGTATTGTTAAATATGGGTAGAAGACGCCAAAAATGGGAAAAGGAAGCATTTCCGACACCATAATTTATATTCTTGATCAGCCTCATGTCCGTCAGTCCAATCCAATTTCAAAGATTAAAGGCTAGAGATTTCAAATTTGGTAACCACAAATTAGTTTGATATTTCATATTTAACAAGCTACCATCTGCAAGCCAAATATATATTTAACAACTGGGTTCAGGGTATCTCCATGGGCAGCATGTGGCTTATCTAAATTTAAATTGCTATTTTTAGGCACATACATCAGAGAACATCACCCAAGAGCAGAGTGAATAAGCGCGAGTTCAAAATTAGCATCATCAATTTAAGTCAATATTTGTAAATTTTATCTACAGATAAGATTAAGTTCATTATCTCTCAAACACGTACACGTCTGCAAGCGGAAACTGTGTCTACTAGTCGCTTCCACTAATTCCATAATGCTCGAGTTCTCCGCCAGCAGCAAAGTGCTCTCTTCTCTTGGGAGCATGTATCTTGACTTGGATTGTAGGAAATGCCTTAGGAATGTGGCTGTGGCAGCAACTGACAGGCACTTCCGTTTTCTGTTTTCAGTGCTTTTGCAATCATTACCAGCTGCATTTAGTTTGTGGCACTTTTTTTATTTTTTATGTTTCGCCTCTTTGGGGTCATTTGTTAAGGGCGCCTGGATCCGCCCAAAGCCGTCAATCAATTAACAGCGTCAGCCATTAACAAATTTCCGAGCAAAAAAAAAAATTTGTTTCCAAACAGCAATTAATAAGATGCATTGACTTATTTTATTGTTGTTCTTGTTGTAGCTGCTGCTGCTGCTGCTGCGTGTTCGTTTTTTAGGAAATATGAAATTTGTTAAAAAATTATAAAGACATTAAAAGAGAGCAGCGCATTTTGATGAACGGCGAGTGTTGTGTTGGGTTTTATTGCTGTTGCTGCTGTGATTGTTGTTGTTGTTGTTGTTGTTGTACATTGACCCAAATTGTCTGCTTGCTGCCCCTCGCGAGTATTTTTCGAGTAGCACGAGTATCTTTGGGTAGTTCCTTCGGCTGACCCCACCGCGCACTCTCTCCAACCGAGCAATAGCACGCCCCAATTGCTGGTGGTGCCAAGAAAATGCGTTGTTGCTTAATTTTCACGCACACACACGCTCACACACACACACACAGACACACACACACAATCTCTCGACACCCCACTGCCGCCTCTGTTCAACACTTTAGCGGTCTTAGAGTGCAGCGACATCATTGGGCGCCCCTTCCCCTTGCCACCAAGCCCAATATTCAAATTTAATTTTGTCGAAAATTAAAAGCACGTAAATTTAACAGCTGTGTGTGCGTGTGTGTGTGTGTATGTGTGTGTTTTGGTGTGTGCGCGTGTGTGCGTTTATCTGCGTGTAGGCGCATCAACAACAAACGCTTTGCGATTTATATTTTTAGGTTTTTCTTGTCTGTTTCAATATTTGGGCTTTGTGTCACATGCCAACAACAAAACTTGCTCATCACTCATCGCCCGAGGCACTTGGGGCTTGACCTTAGCTCTCTCAGCTGCTGCAGCCTCAAGTTGTGTTGCCGTTGTTGCTGTTGCTGCTGCTGTTGCTGTCCACTCGCCAACGTCAATGCACTTCCCTCTGCATGCCTCTTCCTCCCTCCCTCTCTGCCAGCTAAAAACTCCAAAAAGCGTCGTCGCAACGGCGCCGCTGTGAACGCATTCAATAAACGCCCACAATAAATACGTATATGAATATATATACAAATACATATCATATTTATATGTATTTTGTTTTTAAAGCTGCTGCTCGCTCAGCGTCGAGTTCATTCATACAAAATGTTTAAAAGCGAAATCGACAAAAAAGCGTAAAACGAAAACATGCAAATTGAAAGCGAATTTAATTTTTAGATCCAACAAACCGCCAAGTTGGTCAACCAGCAACAACAACAACAACAATAACAATAACAACAGCAACAAGAACAGGCAACAAGCCAGCGAAGCGGCCAACCAACCAACCAGAAGATAGCCATTTATGTGGCCCATTAATCGATTGTCAGCAACGTCGTCATACTATATAGCCCGCTATAACCGCTCTCCTCGTCTGTCCACTTGTCCCACCTGCTGCTGCGGCTGACCAGCGCTGACAACCAGTTGTTGCATACACTAACCGGCAAGTGGGGCATATTGATACAGATGATTAGTAGCAGCACAGATAAGTACTGTCTGCATTTCCAAACAGCCACTTATCGACCAGATTCACTTAATCAGTTAAGCATTTGCCTTATTACATATCTTATTTATATAATGTGAAAGCCAACATTTGTATTAGATGCCTTTTAATGATTGAATATTTTGTTTATTATTATTATTATTATAGTATTTAGTTGTTGATTCATTCATTACAACTTAAACAAAATCACTTAACTTTTTATGAATAAATTTCAATTTCTTAAATATAAATGCCTATCTTGGATTCCTCCAACCCTGCAACACGTTCGTTCTGTGGGAATAATTCCCTAATCAGCACAGTCTTTCTGAAAGATGAGTCAACAGGTTTTCTTTTTAACACATTTTCCACTCTTTATTTGTTTGCCTCGATCCAATTTATGTGAGAAATTCAATACATTTTGAAGTGCATTCAAACTTCGTAAGCTGCGTTTAATTTTGCTTCGATTTCTTGTTACTGTTTGGCTTTTGTTATTTGTGGTCTTGGTTGTAGTTGCAGTTGCAAATGCTGTTTCTGCTTAGTTAGTTGCTCGCATTATGACTCTCTTTGGCTGTTTAGAGAGTTGCTTTTGCCTGCCTGCCTGCCGGACCTGTGATTATATTACTGTATGCACTCGGTTTGTGGCTAGAAATCATCAACGTCATCATTATAGACATCATTATCGACACTGAGCTGCTCTCATCGTGTGGCCGTGGGAAGGCATACAGAGTCTCTGTATCTCTCGTATCGATTGGGATTCAGTTTTGTCAGGCATCACCCACACCCCAAGTAGGATGTATATATGTATTGGTCTAGTATGTATATATATACTACACTTTTATAGTTATTGCATGCCTCATTCATTGGCACTTTCATGTAAATCAAGTTACTGTTAATTGCGTCGCATCGTCGTCTGCAACACCTCCAACGAGACACACCTTTCGCTCTGGGTCTTACTCTGTGCATTTTAATTACGCCACCCAATTAACATGCCTCCTGCCCCGCACTTGGGATGCTGGCGCTGTTGTTGCTGCTGAGGTTGCCACTCGACGTGACAAATTGGATCACAAGCTTCATTTCCAAAATACTTTTTTGACAAGCATTTTAAAGTCTTGATTCGTGTTTGTCGTATTAACAGCATGCAACACGCTCGCCGTAACTAAGCCAACAAGCGCCCCCACACCCACACACACACCACTCTAATGTAAATATATACTTTATATATATATATACCAAAAACAACATCAAGGCAACAAAGCAGATTTTCCTTGTGGCCGCCGCGTCGCATACGCTCTATAAATAGAGTTTAACAAACTGTAAAAGCATTCCACCACATACAAAGAGACGAGGCAGCAACCAGAAACGCACCCAAAAAACACTCACACATAAGAGCACACACACCAACACACACACCAACACACACCAACACACACCAACACACACCAACACACACCAGCACACACACATTGACACATTTGGGGATGACGCGTTGATGCAACCAAAACCGCCTGCGACTGCTGATGAGCGTTCTGTGTGTGTTCCGTTTGTGTGCGCATTTTCGCATCTCTCATTCGCTTCACTCAGATTTGCGAATATGATGGAAAATCTCAGCACACTTTTCCCTATTATACCTACAGCGAAACGTCATCGTCCTGAATATGCCACAATGCCTTTGCCCCAGCCCTACTCCTTGTCCTCGTTGCAGCTCCCAGCTGAGTGACTGCAGGGCTCACTGGAGGGCCTCTGACTGAGCAGTCGGGTGTGGGATGTTGCGGGGATTGGCGGGCGTTCATATGCATCTTTCCCAGTGGCACAACGCTCTGGTCTACGAGCACACTTATTCTTTCAGTGTACATATATATAAATATTTGTTTGTTTTTGTTTTTTTTTTGCATCTCATTGCACATCTGATAAAAGCTTAAACGCTTGCAGATTAAGTTTGTCATGTTTTCTTAGCCGAATATAGCAGAAATTTCACTTTCTTAAGCACATAGCAAAAACTGATATTTGATGTATCTTCAGATACTTAAAAAACTAAATGCTTAAGCTCTTGCAGATTAAGTTTTTTATATTTGATTTGCTGAAATTGAACTTTCCTAAGCATATACATATACATATATATATAAAACTGACTTGGGAAGTCAATCAAATCTATTTATACATACAAAAGTTGGGTTGTGAATTCAATTTGTAATGCATTTTTAGCTAATCAAGAAATGAAATCATATTTTTTATTATTTCAGACATTCCAAATTGATTAAACTTCGGTTTCACGACTGCCACTTGTTCAAACAGTTTTAATCTTTTTGTATTTGTGTGATTCTTAGTATTAAGTTTTCGATATGAGGGTGTCGATAAGATTGGTTGTCAAGTGCAATGAGTATATGTAAAAAACTAGACATTAGCCAAAGGGATATATGTATATATGATATGATTATTCTAAGCTTTAAAATGAATTCCATTAATATAAGTTGGCTTTTGCATTTGATTGAAAATGTCGTTACTTGTGCTGCCGAATTAGAATGTGAATGCTTATCATATAAATTAGATAATTGCTTAATTATATAAATTAAATATATATCTAAATCTAGAGACAGCTTTACAAGGGTATTTGACATTTTATTATGACATTCCGGCTGTTTTCAAAATGAGTCAAAGACCGTATTTTGAGGCGCCTCCTCCATGCCATGTGCATGCTCTCCAGCATGTTCTGCATCATAAAGTGCACTCTGTGCGCTGTTTCAATTCTCCTGCTCCACCCTCCTCCCCTCGCACTCCTCCCCACGACTGCTGTGCTCTTTAGCGTTTGCTGACTTTTACACGGATGACAAAGCGGCACAGCGCGAGCATGACCAGGGGGATTTACTTGACTCGGCTGGCAGCTGCTCTATTTTCACAACTTTTGTGCAACCGACTGATGGGGATGTATTCGACTCTCCTACGTCTCCTACAGCTTCTTCCTGCTGCTTGGTAACGCAACAGTTTCGATTATTTTACATACTTAATTGGCTTGCAACGAACAAAAGGCAACTTGGCTAGCTACGACTGCTGTGCAGGCAAATCATCTTAACTCATCTCAAATGCACCACTCGGCCAGCTAATAACTTGTCATCTTGCAACGAATGTTTTGACAGCCACAACACAGAGAGATAGAGAGAGAGAGAGAGAGAGAGAGAGAGAGACAGACCAAAAATGGAAATATTCTTTTCAGCTCTGGCATTTGCCCACTCGAAGTTGGTCTGCTCTTCCTCTTGCTCGCCCTTGTCTGATTGTCTTTATGGCTGCCAGCAGCTCCATTTTCCATTTTCATTTCGAGTTCATATCGTTGATAATTCTGTGAGATGCGTTGAGGATTCTGCTTTTATTTCTGCTTAGCTGCAGCGCTTTTGTTTACACTTGAGCGCATTGTGTGAGTTTAATGTTTTTCCTTCTGTCTGCTGTTTGTTTGTTTGTTCTGTCTGTCTTTTTATCTAGTTCAAAGTTGGTTGCAAGTTGCATTTTTGATGCACTCTTCTGCGCTGCATTGTCATGCGGCTAATGCGTTTGACCCATTTCAATGGAGGGGGTGGGTCGTGCACTCACTGCAGCTAGCTCCCACACTTTGTCAGATCCCCCGCACCCCCCACCTACTTTGAGTAACTTATCCACTTGTCTTAGACTGCGCTTCAAAAAAAAAAAAAAAAAAAACAATATTATTATTATTATCCATGAGAAGCGCATTCAAAGTTTGAACTTATTTTTTTAGCTCTTTTTTCACACAATAATATGCACAGAGAAACGGCTAGAAGTGGGTGAGAAAAGGTAAAGGGAGGAGCTGGGGCAGTGGGTGGCAACGTTTGTGGTGTCGTCTCACAATTACAGTTTGCAGTATGCAGTTGGCAATTACGAGCGCAGCTCACTTCTTGTTATTGTTGTTACCATTGTTGTTGTTTGCGATTAATAAATACTTGTGTCTATATATTTAAGAAGCGCGCTCTAGAATTGTAGTTGAAGGCGAAGTCAGTCAATGTGGATGTCTCAACGAGAAGGGGCGGGTAACCTCCTCAAGTGGTTGTGGCTGTGGCTGTTGCTGTTGCTGTTGCTGTTGCTATTGTGGGTGGGTGCATTGCATGCAAGGGGGCCATAGAAAGTACAGCAGACAGAGGCCTACTCCGCAGACACTCGAGCACGCACAGCCCGTGGCAAGGAGTGCTCCACGAACTTTACAATTCGACACTTTATGGGCTTTGCCTGGTCTCGACTAGGTCTCAAACAGGGCTACGGCTCGAAATAAGAACTGTGCGCCTGGGAATTGTGTGCAAAATGATTTGTTAATGTTGACAAGCTGCGCATTATATGGGCTATGTAAATATATATATATATATATGTATATGTATGTGTATGTGTGCTACACACCTTAAAGAAATAGAAAATGTGAACAAAAATTATAGATAAAAATATTGTTTGCAATAAAAGTAAAACTGCTACAATTTGGCATATATTTAAATCTTTTTTGTTTTAGGAATTAGCGATAAAAAGTTATTGTTTTTCAACAACAAAAATGTATAATTTAATTACCTTCTGCCTTATCAAATATAGCACTTGAAGCGATAATGCAATTGTTTGTTTACTATACACACTCTGATGGGTGAATAATAATACATAAAAATAAATCAAGTGTCTCAGATGATATTTATATGCAAACTCTCATAATCAAGTCTTATATTTAACACACTTTTACTATACGTGAATTATAATTTATAAAAAGAAACCAAGTCTTCAAATTAAGTATTTGATACTCAATACAAAGCGGAATTAATCGAAACGTTCAATTAATTTCTCTCTGTGTAATTGGCCATAATTTAAGTTGGCAATGCCGCACACGTTCGCTCTTTCGCTCAGTTGGCTGGCTCGCGCTCAGTTCACCCCAATTTTTGCTGGCGAATAAGGGTGGGCAATAAATTGCCCTTAAGTCTTGTCCTTTTGTCTGTGCAGCATCTTAAGGAGCACTCTAAAGCTGTTTTCCTTTGGCAAGCCCAAGACACAAATTCCGGATTCGTTTCGCTCATGTTTATCGCATTACTTGCAACTGTGCGACGGCATTCACAGCTACCCTTAAGTAAACGCGCTCTCACTCTCTCTCGCTCTCTTGGTCTCATTCTCTCTGTGCCCCCCTTATGCGCTCCAAAACAACAACAATGGCAAAGTGCTCTCTCTCTCTCTCTCTCTTAGTGGCTATCGGCAATTGTTGTTAATGGGACTCGTTTTCAATTGTAATGATTTTAATGGAGACATAAAACTATTTAGCCTGTCAACTGCGATGTTAGTTAAATGAACTGAAATAACTGCTGCAGTCTGCTGTTGATCTTGCCATATTAAACGGGAGCTGGAGCAGCCGTTGCTGCAGCAGCTGTCCTGCAATGCAGTTGCATTGTTGCAGTTGCAATTGCAAGTCTGCAACTTGAAGAAGCAACCACCGGGGCACAAGCAACTCGAAGAACAACACGCACACACATCTGTCCCATCTGAGCGCGCTCTCTCTTTCGCTCTCTTTTTATACCCTCTCTCACCGTTCAGAGGGTCGTTGTCAATCTCTCTCTCTCTCTCTCTTTCTCTCTGCTACTCTCTCATCTGACGCCGCTGTGGCTCTGTCGACGCCTTTAGTAATGCTCAGTAGTCAGTCTCACAATACAGTTAGCCGACGTTAGTTTTTCGCAGACGCTTTTCCGCCTAGCAACATTTTTACATATACATATAGATATATATATATATATATATATGTGTGTGTGTGTATATGTATACACCGATTAAGAGACCCATGTAGATCTAGTCTGTAGCACTAGTATCGAGTCTAGTTAGTGCATATTTATATAAATATCGCAATTTCGAAGTCGTCGAATCCTTTTTAATCCGTCGCGTGGGGAGCCAGCCCCGTTTTCCTCGTCGTCGTCGTCTTCTCCTCTTTTTTTTTTTGCAATCGTTTCGCTCGTTCGTTCATTCGTTTGTTCGTTTGTTCGTTCATTCGTTCATTCGCCCGCCCCTTCGTCGCCGCGGTCTATGTGTATGTATTCGTTTGTCTGCGGCCAACCCCGGCAACTTCGTCGTCCTCCTTTTGCCCACTGGGCGTTAATAATGTCAGATTTCTTTTACTAAATACATATATATTTATATGTATATATATATATTTATATATACATACGTGATTATAAGTATCGCGAAATTGGCCCGCCGCTACAGACAGACATAGATATCAAAGTGAACATTGTTTGCCAATTGTCTATTGATTTTTGAACATCATCATCATCATCGTAATCATCCCAACCGTTGGGTGCCAAAAGTGTTGTAAAACCGTCCATAATACAAAACTGAACTTAGTTCCACAGTAACCAAAACACCAAAAACAACAACAACTACAACAATTCCGTTTCATTAGACACTGCCCGACACAGCACTGAAGGGCCTCTGTCTGCCTTAACTAGCACAAATCGTGTACCCGCTACATAAGATTATATATATATATATATACACATACATACATTATATATATACAAAATGAGTAGCTACACGGCCGCCCAATACTACAAGACCACCAATATGATTACCTCCAATGAGATCTACTGGTAAGTCTCACTTTACATATATATTCTATTCGTGTATTTTTTTGGCATTATCCTTTCTGAGAATTGGCTTGGTTGCACTTGTGGGGCATCTGTTCCTGAACGCACACACGCCACACACCGCAAGAACCATATACACCCCACAACCACCCCTCCCCTCCGCTGTTCTCCCTTCTAGCCGGCAGTTCAAGGTTCCGTTGCTACAGCGAGGCCAATTGTGACGCAAGAGTTGCCCACAATAAGCATCGCAATGAAGCTGCGGCGGTCGCACAAGCAAAAATCAATGATATCTCCGTTGTTTCGGGTATTTCTCCTACCCCTCTTCCGCCTCCGCGTCCGCCTCGTGACCCACCTCGTCGCGCTGCCCACACATTTAGTTGTTCGCCCACTCCTCCTGGGAGCCCACACACCACGAACTCCGTTGCTGGTGGGCAGACAGCAACAACAAAAGGCAAGCGACGCACTTCAGTCGTCGCCCACACAAATGCACTTTTTGTCTCTGTTCGAATTGGACTCGATTAATCATATAAGTAGGCAACAGTTTTTCCATTAACAAATCGCTCGCTGGACAGCTAAATGTATGCCACAATTTAAATACTCCATTGACAGCCCAAGAGTATGCTATGAATTAATTCATTTGTGGATCGTAAGTGCTGTCACTATCAATCTCAACTTGAACTCGTTCAATTATTCACAATGGTGCAGCATTTTTGCGTGGTTGTACCATAATAAAACCTTACACGATATAAGTAGTAAATGTATTTATTTTGTAGCCAAACAACACTCCAACTTTTGGCCTATATATATATTGAGACTAACATGTAATTTTGTTTGGCAGTTTTTCGACAAGTTTGCTTCATTTGACATTCAATTCATGCGGAAAATATTGATTATATTTGCACGAAGCGCTGCTTATAACCCATAACTTTCATCTATCTATGTACGAACATATATGTATGTATGGGTGCATGTATTTAAAGTGAACAGCATTTATTTGCCAGCTAACAGTTACATAAATGTATACACACAAACCTTGAACTCTGACATTTTCGACACAGCAAAAGAACCCATGACACATGAACATTTTGCGAGTGTATATATATGTACATATATATATATATACATATTTTTGATAGATATACACGTGTATATAGGTTTATCGCCCACGCCGAGACACGCGCATATAAATTCCAAGATAAACACGTGATTGAATGTACAACAACTGTCAATAGGTCTTCGCTCCAATTGCTGAGGAGCATTATCTTGACTGATAATGCCTTAAGGCACTTCGATTTACGAGTATTGTCTAATTGGTGTACAACAATTCCGCACAAAAAGAACACTGTAAAATTAAGAGCAGGTGGGCGATAAAATAGTCTTTAAGCTGGGCCCTAAAAAAATCGCATTGTATTTATCTAAGAAGGAAATACGTAATACTGTTCAAGAAAGTTAAAGTAAATGCAAAATGAAATATATTTTAATGAGGCCCATGTAATAAATGTAAATAGTAATTTACCAAATCATATTAAATTTTGTATTATATAAGTAAATTACTTAAAACAAAGTGTATAAAAACAAGATTAATACAATAATTGCGTCGACTTCATTTTCTTTCTAATAAAAAGTTCATTTTTTAATGTGCCCCTCACGCTATGGCCATGACTGTGTTTTCGTTGCTGAAGCTGACAATTATAATAATTATTACCACTTTGCTGTAATTATCGTACTCAAAAGACCTCAATACTAACCATAAATGACATTCAAATGAAGCTAAGCGCTCAATTAATATTATTTAAGATTTCTTGAAGCTATGCGAAGCTATGCAATTTTTTGAAACCAACACCAAAATCATAAACAAGAGCCCAATAAGGAACTGCATGGTCTGCTGCATAATGTCATAAAAAAAACCTGAATTACTCAACATCTTGTTAACTTAAATAAAACCAAACTAGATTTCTTGTTATACAAAAAAGATAAATATGATATCATATCATATCAGCTTTTTTTTTTTGGTATTGTTGATGTATCAATAACAACGTGATCGCTTCTTCACCTACTCGAAAAAAAATAATAACCCTTATGGCATTTTGCATATTTTCACATCTAATCCGAGCAAATGGAAATTTCCATACATATCCGTATATAATTTGTACTTAGTAGCTAGTTATCATATCTAATCAAATAAAATGCTCATGAAATTGTATATGATTATATAAAGCTGATCTTTGAGACTGTGTACCCTGCAGCTGACGTTCTTGTTTCGAAAGATACTTTGACTCAAATGATCAACGTGACATTTGCCATTTGGTCTCTATAGATTTATCTGCCTTTGCTCTTTTAGCTTTTCTCTATCGCTTGCTAATTGCCAGCAGATTAAGTAAATCAATTGAAGAGAAAAAAAAATTAAAAAATGGTCACTGATTTCTCAGAATGCGTCTCCTCTTTTAGTAGGCTTCTGGGTTTGTAGGCCTACGCAAATGTGTGAATAAATTCAGAAATGCTACAGCCAAAAACTTGGCGAGCATCAAGAAAGCATCTAAATTAATGTAAAAACCAGTTAAACTAAAAGAAAAAGAGTTGCCAACCGGCTGACGTCATGTGTGTGTGCGTGTGTATGGGTGTGCTTGTGGCAAAGAGGGAGTTGTTGCCTCAGTTCGGGCTGCCAGTTACCGGCAGACCAGTTACCAGTTCTTGCAGCAGTTGCCGTTGTCATTGTTGTTGTTCTTGTTGCAGCTGTTGTTGTTGTTGTTGTTGTTGTCGTCCTAGTTGTGCGCCAAATTTCTTGAGTTCCAGTTAGTCGGTCGACGCTTTGCTCAAGCTGTGAATGAGATATGCAAAGCAACGAACTAACTCTATAATGTTTTAGCCTGGCCATGCCCTGTAATCAGCTGACGTACAAATTGTGTATGCTTTTAATAACAATAGATAAGAGTAAAGTGTCACAAAGTGTCCCAAAATACATTTGAAATCTTTAAACTGATAGCTCTGTATAATAATAACAATAAGTTAAGGCTGTCCAAATGATACGCTGAAAGTGAAATTTATTAGGAATTCGGATTCATGTGTACTCGGTAAATAAACCATATTTGTTGCATTAAGTATCGCATCTACTGTATTACTATTTACTAGGAACCAGCCTCGATTCCTGAAGTAAACTTGTTAGAGAATTAATGAGTTCAAATTTCTATGCTACTTACTCCACAACTATTTTGCAGGGCATACTTGATTTGAGCACCCTACACTTTAAGGTTCTTACTTGGCTTGTTTCTGTATTTTTGGTTGCACAATAGCGGTAATTGTTGCTGTTGTTATTGTTGTTGCTGCTGCTGCTGTTGCTTTGTCGACGGAGCGTGGCATTGTTGTCAGTGATTTGCATTGAATTGGAAGCTGACGAAATGTGCGAGATGCTAATGCACTGTACGCAACTTGCAAATCATTCAAAAGGGTTGCAAATTGCACAAGACTCGACTCTCTATAACGCCCAACAAGCAGCTAACAAGGTTCATTAGCTTCTGTGAAAAGCTGCGTCATGTTTTGCCAAAAATAGACGTAAAATAAAAACACCAAAATTTCACATAATGATGTCCAATTTGGGAACTGATTATGCAAAGCTGATGATTTGTTTTGTCTCACTTGAATTGATGTTGATGTTGATGTTGATGATGATTATCTTAATCACAAATCTTGGACGGCAGGCAGCAGCTGCAGCTGTCTGGCTGGCGATATTCAATTGCTTGAAACAGACACACATCGATATGTAAGTAAATAATAGGCTGCTAATCGCTTGTTAACATGCATTTTTTCCAATGAACACTTCAACGCAATTCGATGAGAAAGCAGACACGGCTTATGCTGCACTCTTTCTGCCACAAGGAGGGGTTGGGGAGGGGCGCCAGCGGGCCCGGCTACGTGATTTAGAGCCTAACGAGCATAGAACCCTTGTGGGCGCACTTTCCCAAAAAGCAAGCAGGCAGGCTGCAAAAACAAGCGTGCAACAACAACAATCACATCGTGCCACATGAGAGCCAGCAAACAACAACAGCAATAACATTGCTGCTTGGCCCCCGGCGCACGCTGCTCATTATTATTGTTTTTGTGATTGATGAAGGCGATGCCAGTGGGCAGCCAAAAGCTGTAAACAGCCAGCCAACAAGCCAGCCAGCAGCATAAGCAGCAACAGCAACAGCAACAAGCCACAAGCAACAACAACAAACATAGCAATCGCTTCATTCATGGCCAAGAAGAAACAAGTGAAGTGTGTGTGTGCCGTGAAGTGCAAGTGAAAGTGAAGTTTTTGCCGTGTACTTCATTGGCAACCACAAAACAAAAATTTCCCACTAACATAATTTTCAACAACAGCACAAAAAATAAACAAAAAAAAAAAAAAAATCATTGCCCATTTTCATTTTTTTTTTTGTTGCTGATGTTGACTGAAGTGATTTACTGCTGCTGATGCCGATGCTGTTGCTGCTGTTGATCATCATTGCGGCTGCTCATCTTCATCCGCACCAGCAGCGTTTGTTACATATTTAATTAATTGCCTGGCACAGTGAGAGTGAATCTGTTCGTCTCGCAGCATTGTGTTGATCTCTGCTCACCTTGGATTAGCGAAGGGGGCACAAGTGTTTGAACCCAATGTGGCACGACTTGTGTACTTTTGGGCACACAATTAAACAAAAAGGTGTCGCCGAGTTTAGCTATTATTGCTGCAGTGAATCAATTTAATATATGCGGGTTTTTACTTACTTGCCCCTTGCCGATGAACTTTACAACACAAATATTGCTCGAACATTGATTAAAATGAATGACAGCCAAAAAAAAAGAAAAAAATAAAATGCATATCGTGCTACGATAAAAGCACGCAATCGCGCCCTTCTCTAATTTCTGGATAGGCACGCTTCATTAACCGAAGCTGCTTGTCTCGGAGCATTGTCTCAGTGCGTCCATTGCCCATTGTCCATGGCCCAGCGTTCACTTTCTAATCACCAAAGCAACCGTCAACCGCCAAGCGTCAACCGTTGCCATCGCCATCGTCATCGTCATCGTCATCGTCATGTGGCAGCCGTGACCGAATGCAATCAGCGACGGCCACGAGGCACACACGCAAGTTGAAGGTGGTACCAACCGTACATATGTATGTGGTAAGGGAGAAGAGGGTTGGGAGACAGAAACAGAGGAAGAGAGCCAGCCGTGCCGGGGAGCAGCTCTCGCAATCGTTGTTCGCCTTACGGGGAGGTTTGAAGGTCTTTTAGCCCTATGACATATGCATACACATTGTATATGTATATGTACATATACACACACACACATATGTACATATTTAGCCACAAATTGGGTTCAGCAGCCTAAGGTCAAGTCAACAAACAGCAACTTATCAAGTCAGACAGCCAGTAAGCGTAAGCGTAATCGTAATCGCATTGTTGGTAACTACATTCGCGATGTTTACTAATGAAATACACAAAACGATTCATATGCTAGCTTAGCCCGGGTAGGGTGGCTCAAGCGATTGAGAAAAGAAAGTATGTGTTCAATGAATGCGATAAGATAAGATTACTAATTAGTAGTAAGTAGTAGGAGAATATTAGAAATATATACATAAATCGATACGTGTATGTACTTAATATGGGTACATCAAAAATAACGTGTGTCGAAACACAGATTAGATAACTAAAATGCAATAAATACAACACAAATGTGTTTCAAACAAGCTTAGGACAATATAAAATTTGATGTTTTGATTTTAGATAATTCTTCCCCGGCATTCAATAGTAAATGGATTTAACAGCAATTGCATTGAGCTACCCTCGTTCGTAGGAAGTTATTGTTGTTTTTCTTTGCTTGTCATCAACGTTGCCAGTTGTTTATTGTTTCATAACAGCTGAGTTTGTCTCAGGCAAAAGGTAAATGGGTTTTGTGTACCTTGTGCCTAATGCGTTAATATCATCATCAAGCTTGCAAGCTTTGCTCCGAGATATTAACAGATATACTCACAAACATATGTATTATGTATATATGTAAGTTTTTAGTTTCTTATATACAAATGTGTGTGTGTATGTGTGGCACAGTGGGCACAATTTTTTGGTTTTTACGACTTTAGATTTAACGATGCCAGTGACAACAATGTCCGACGACAACAACAACAATAACAACAAGCGAGTTTCAATGAGAAGTCAAAGCAGGCCGCAGGCCCGGATATAAATGGTTTGTTGTTCACACACTCAAAAATACACAAACATATGCATATACTACACATGCACACACACACACACACACATACGTGTAAAACCATATGCAGAGGAATACTCATCATTGCGCTTAACGCTTGGCTCAGTCTCAGACTCAGTCAGCCATTACGAATCCCATTTTGTTAGTAGCCCGCCGCAAGCGACTAACTACCAAAACTACTACTGCCTCACAGTTT
The DNA here is from genome assembly GCA_035041535.1 of Drosophila cognata. NCBI lineage: Eukaryota > Metazoa > Arthropoda > Insecta > Diptera > Drosophilidae > Drosophila > Drosophila cognata. The sequence goes on along the minus strand of JAWNLC010000688.1, from coordinate 7,294,613 downwards.
TCGTTTACAGCGGCGGCCATATCGTACTCGCCCGTACGGAGTACGACGTACAGCGCATGCATTACAACAGAGACAGACAGAGAGCGAGAGAGAGAGAGAACCTCAGCAGCAGCAGCAGCAGAAGCGCCCCCGCTCAGTGCCCGTCCGCCCTTCACAGACATGGGGTCGTGAGTCACCTGAGCGTAACGTAAGCGCAGCTTATTGTTTACTCATGTGCCTCCTCGTTGTCGTCGTGTTGTATTTGTGTGCTCGTTATTATTTTGGCACTCACATTCGTTCATTCGTCTGTTTTGACTCTCTCGATCGCTCTCTTCCAATGCATTTTTCTTCACACAGAGCAGCTGTTTTGGTAGCTGCCTGTTTATTGCCATTGTGATCGGCCTTTTTCACAGTGAGCGTGTGTGCGTGCCGTTTGCACACACAAATTTACACCTCTTTTTTTGTTGTAAGTGTTTCACAATTGATCAATTTGACAATGGAAAGAGTGCAAGCTCTTAATTGAGTCTGTCAAAAAACTGGTGCATTGCAGACGTTTTCAGTTGAGTAAAAGCTCAAGCAACAGCACTTGTCTTTATTGCTTTAAATTTTGCATTAAAACTCATTCCCATTGTGTCTATACTGACGTCAATGATCATTGTAAATACAGGTGTATGTATATATATATTTGTTTGTGTGTGAGTGTCTGTTAGCTAGACTGCAAGTGTTTAGCTTGTACGCTTCCAATTGTTTTCGGTAGATCAAATTGAAAAGAATAGCTTAACACAACGTCAGAACAGCAGCAGCAGCCACTATTATAACTGGCACACAAACTTGTCTGTTGGCAATACACACACACACACACCAACACACACACGAGACTCATTCACTCTCTTCATTCGCTCACGCAAACACTCACAAACAGATGGAAACCAGCCAGTCGATTGACGGCTTGGAAGCTCGCACACTTTTGTCGGTTAATTTAGTCTCTCTCAAAGTTTCGTCGAGGCAGGCAGCACAGCAAAGCAAGCAGAGGAAACGTGCGCGCGCTTTTCTGTTCAAAACGAGAGTCGACATCGCAGTCGCTGCCCGATCGTGCGTTTTGTTGTTTAATATTAACTTGGCTCGCTCAGCTCTCTCTGCGTGTGTGAGTGTTAGACACAATTTGTTGTTGGCATCCATTATTATTGAATATGGATTGTTGTTGTGGTTGCCACTTTGCATACGCAAAATAAGCAACAAAATTTGAAAATTGGATAACGCAGCGCGCTAATGATTTGCTAACAAATCTTTGTGTGTGAGATATATGAGTGAGTGAGTGTTGAAAATTGAGAAATAAATCAACAACAACAAGAACTCAATAATATAATAAATTGAAAAAATACACACATATGAATAAGAGACATATGTGCAGATCACGACCCAACGGCGCGTGTGCCTTCTTCTTCTTCTTCTTGTTGAATGTTATTGTTATTGTTGTAATTCACCAATTTACTTAAATGTTGTAGTTGTTGTAGCTGCTGTCGAGGCAGGGCCGGTTTATTAATTTGACATCGCCACATAAAACAAAAACCACAACAGCAATGAAAAACCCAACGAGTAACGAATAAAACAAAACGGAAACTGTGAAAACAAAAAAAAGGCAGCAACAGTATTGCATACAATATTTTTAATGTAAAAAAATAAAATATAATTAAAGAGAAAATCGCCTTTCTCTGCGCGCGTATCACAAAAACAATAGTGCCGCCAACAACAACAGCAACAAAAACAGGCAACGACAGCGGGAACAGCAGCAGCAGAAACACCAGCAGCAAAAGCCACGGCCACTGCCCCGTTACGTTTCGGCAAACACACGACCAAAGCGTCCCATGTGTGTGTGTGTGTATCTTGTGGACTCGACTGGAAATTTCTGCTACACAGTTTTTTAATTGAAATTGTGGGCAAGTGCGGAGAGCTTAAGCTTTAACCCTTTAGCTCAAATAGAAGCGCGCTGTTAAAATAACTGTCTAGTAATCGCTTAAGAGCTGCGATCAAAAGTCCTTTACAAAAGCTCAAAATCATATTAGTCAAAGCTTGCGTTTACATTAAATGAGCCTAACAGCTGATTTGTTCAAGCTCACCTGCAGTTGCAGCTGGTGCCCTGCAGATGAAGCACAAATTCAAGTCACAGTTACACAGTTAACGGTGTGCTGCGCTTTCCCAAAAACAAACAAAAGCTGCACTCGTTAACTCTCTCGCTCTCTCTCTATGTCACAAAATTTACAATGCGATCTCAACTGTTTTTCATGCTGCTTCTGCAACTGCTTCTGCTACTGCTGCTGCTGCTGCTGCTGCTGCTGCTGCTGCTGCTTTGCTTGTGTAACTAACCCCCCACTTGCCAACCAATTACGCTGCGTCGCAGCCGCAGTCGCTGTCGCTGTTGCGTTGTGCAGTTAGCGTTGTTGCATATTGTGTTTCCACTTCCTCTTCCGCTCATTTTGGAGCCGCCCGATTGCAGTTGCTAGATAGAGAGAGAGAGAGAGTTGGAGAGAGAGAGAGAGAGTGCAAGCGAAGGAGAGTTGGATTACGTGCGCCGCTACTAATGACACGAAAGTGAATAAAGCGTCGAGCTGCGAGCTGCGAGTTGCGAGCAGCAGCTGGAAACTGCTCCCCATTGTGAACCCACTTTGACGCCGCCCAACCACAGCGCGCCCAGCTGCATTTATTGAGCTATCTCTCCCTTTCGCTCTTGCGTTAGTGAATGTTTTTATGTGTGTGTGTGTATTAATTATAATTTAACAATTATACAATGCAAGCAACAAAACAACTTGGTACTGATTGCAACTGTTGTCGCTGCTGCTGCAGCAGCAAAAATGTTGTTGCTCGTGCAGTGGAACACCTGTAAAACAAAGGCAGCTCTATCTATAACAACAACAACACTTTTATAATAACAACTACAAATGCAACAAATTCGCTATTGTCGTGCACTGTGGCGGATGCAGTCAGCTTTAAGCATAACGAAAATTAAAGCCAACTACAAACGCTAAAAACCAAAGCTTAAAAACTTGTTCAGCAAAAATTGCAATTTAAAATAGAATGTTTCTCAGAAACAAGTTGGCAACAAAAACAACAACTTCTCGATAGTTGCTAAATGAAACAGAAACATATTGGAAGCTTTTTTTATGAGTGGGTTTTTCGGGGCAGCATTCGCAGAGTAGAACGACGCGATTCAAGTCGAGAATTCTGCTCAGAACAAAATCGAACAGTTGTTTTGGTTGTAGGCGACTTGTTTTGGCCAATAGCGCCATGACTTGTTGTGGAATCCAAGGCAAGGCTGGCTAACACAGTGGCATAGGGAGAGTAGTGGTGGGCTAATGGCTTATCGACACAGCGAAATTCGTTGGCTTAAACAGCATTTTCATGTCTCGTCGTTCTTAATTCTAAGTAACAGTGGCCAAAATGTCGAATCAGTCAGTGACTGTCCCTCATTCATTATGGATTTGTCTAGAATTGAAACGAATCTGAGAAGTGTTACGCTCTTCATGTTAATGTTAATTATGAAGACATCAGCGATCATTTTCACAAAAAAAAAAAACAGAACAACACAGAAAAGGCTCTTGAGGTTCTTGAACTTGCCAAAAACAACAAAATAAAACATATTTATGGCTGTAAAGTGTGGGGGATTTCTGAAACTTCTTCGTATTTTTCCTACGTATTCAATCCAAAATTAGCATAGCGATCTTGATCTTGTCAGCCTGATAAACAAATGAATATTGTTTTTCCCTTTCTATGCGCCCATTGTCTACACAATTGGCAATATTCTCACGTAAATTTCCATATGATTTATGGGTCTCCATTAAAGTGGATCAGGTCAGCTCGGCTCGGCTGGCTGCCAAAAAGCTTTCTCAGCTGTCAGCTGTCTGGCAAGCTTTTGCCAACAGTTAACGGTTCACATCCCTGTCTCTTGTAGCGTGTGCATATTGTGTGTGCCTGACATATGAATAAACGAATACAATCATTCAATTTGAATATTGTTTACTTGGCACTCACTCGACACTCGGTGGCAGCAGAGTTTCATTTATTTTCTAGCTATGCGACTTTTACTTGCGATCACAGCGATCGCTGACCTAAAAAGCTACAAAAGCTGATTGAATGAATGCGCTCCGAGAGAGTCGTGAGATTGCAATTCACTCTCTCGTAAGCTCAAAGTATACAAACATTTTGCAAGTGTCACGCAACCCACTTGCTTCATTAGCGATAGTCTCTCTCTTTCTCTATTTCTGTCTCCCTCTCTCTGTGTGTCACTGTTGCTGTATTTATTACAGTGCTGTTTTGAAGGGCGTTCGACAAATGTTGGCGAACTTTGTGTTTGTTGGGTTAACAACGGGTGTGCAATGCGCAAAAAAGAAAATCGTTTGGAATGTCTGCTAAAGTTGTTTAACTAATATTATCGCTTAGCACCAACAAAAGAACGTTATCTACTACGCCATGTAGCCAAAAAAAAACTGCGGGAGAAAAACAACGAACATAAATTCCACAACTAAACCAAAGATTAAATGGCAAAGAAATCGAAGTACATGCAAGCAAGTAACAACATTTAAACAAAAATATATATGCATAAATTAAAACGAAAGCAAGAACAATAAATTCAAATCGAAAAATATAACAACAACAACAATAACAAGCAACACAGCAGCAAAAAATCAATTTATAAATGAATGAAACGAAAGCAAAACAAAAGCAAATACACAAACAATACAAAGAAACCGCAACAGCAACAAGGCAAAAACAAACCTACAGAAAGTAAAGGCGAAAGTATAGCCACGCCCATTGGCGCCACCATTCGCCCCACCAAGCCACCACGCAATACACGATATTGTAACTGTGTGTTTCTCGTCTAAAGTGCTTCGAATGTGAAGCAACGTTGCTTTTGCTCTTGGAATCATTATCCACTACGATCATGTCCAAGACAAGCAAAAACAATCACAACAGCAACTGCAGCAGTAGCAGTCAACACAATAATCGTCGGCATTTACCAGTTCCGGCGTCCGCCTCCCTCCTCGAGGACAGTGAATCCTTTCTGCAGTATAGCGACAGCGAGAAGAAGCCGCCGCCAATTGTAGTTGTCGTCGGCGATGGCAGGAGTCGTGTGCGTCGCGTGGTGCGTACAGCCACGCGGCACGTGACTGTTGTGAGCCTGTCAACGCGCCACAAGGAGACGCAGACTCACACCTCCCACCATGTGACGGCTGTCAGGTAAGCGTCTCCGCAGAAAGCAGGAAAAGCAGCGGAAAACACAGTCAACGCTTATAGTTATCTCTGTGCGACTTGGCTCTTCCCATGCGTGTATTAATAAGTATTTATGGCTAGTATTTAAAATTGGCTTGCATGAAGTGGCTCTAAAACGTTATCTTGGTTGTTAGTTCCACTGCATTTATAATTATAATTTATAATTTTATAACTGCATTTCTGGTCATAAGCGCTGACTGCTGTGGAACTTGTTTTGTATCGCATATGTGTCAGTTGCTGTGGTTATTTAATTTTAACAGCACACCGCACAAAAAATAGTGCATACTTTGGGGCTGTATCGGGAAATGTTAATGTGATGTTAAGGAGACAGCGCTGTTAGCTAACATTGATTTATTCAGATACATACAAACTGATAATTCAAAAATGATTTATGAATCAAATAATTCAAAAAAATGACAATCATTAATTTTAAAATTAAGTGTTTAAATGTATGTGCAGCGAAACGACCACCCAGCTCAGTTGGAAGAGAATCGGTGCTGTAACATTGACAAGAGTTTAATTTGTATTTCACTCCAGAAGAAAATAGATTATTCAACAAAACAAATATAGAAATGAGAAAAAAAATACTTTACATCTAACAAAATAAAAGGGTTATTGTTAACCTTTTTTTTAACAAAAAAAAAAAAAAAAAACTTTAATCATATTTAGAATTGCGTTCTTCTTTAAAGGCGCCCACTTTTAGTGTGAATAAATTTGACAACCAAACAAATTCACGTCTCCCGTAGCGGTTTCCCTGTCTAGCGTTGTCTACCAGCTGTCTGGCTGTCTTTTTGTTTGTTGTTTTTGGCTTTTGCTTTTGCTACACAGTTGTTTGGGGCACACTCCATAAAGCATAAGCACATCAAAAGAACACTAATGTAAAATCAATAACAATTACGGGTGCGCTTTGTAGGTAAAAGGCAACCGCCGCCGTCGCCGTAGTCTTCTGCTTCTTCTTCTTAAATTACGTGCAGGTCACGCAAGTCGCCAAAGGCCGTCAAAAGACGGACGCAGCCGACACTTGTTGCATATTAAGCAGGCAGCGCGAGGAAGTGGGTGTGTGAGAGAACGAGGAAACATCCGACTCACTGCCACAAAATGTGTAAACTTGTTGGCTCGCGAGCAAAGCGCACTTTTGACACAAGCTACAATTCTCGAGTATCCAACGGATACATCAGATACATATACAGATATACAGATATGCCGCAGGCAAACATCCAGCTGGACACATGTGCAACGACAAACAATTACATGCGACGTGTGGCAGATGTTTTTCTCCTTTCTTTTATTTTTTGCTGCGCTTGGACTCAATTTTCAAAGCAGGACTTTTGAGCACTTAAATCGGGGCAGAGTTCGAGGAGAGAACGAGAGGGAGAGAATGCGTCAAGTTGCTTAGCTGGCAACAATAACAAGCGGGTTGTTGTTGTTGCTGTCAGGCAACTTCTACCTGCAGCAAGGACAACAATGAGCATTAAACAACGCCAGGTGCATTGGAAAACTGGTAAAATACAGAAATGAAAGAAGAAAAAAAAACAATCGCACTCGGATGGTATTTTCCTGTCTATACAAATCGTATTGTGCATTGGTTATCCTGCGAATCCTGTTTTATTTTTTCTGAGTGCCGTTTGCTAGGTGCAAAATGCAGCTGCTCATTGTTCAGTTGTTCAGGTCTTTGGGAGTGTAGCAAACTCGTCTGTGCCCTAACTGATTGCGTTTGGCTTGGCCATCGACCAAGCAACTTATTAGGCCACCAACTGAGCTATGATTCGAAAACATTCGTTCCATGAAGGCAGCTATACGAATCGTATAATCAATGATTTAAGCAATGCAATGCAAATCGATTTCTATTTTTAAATAGATCACACAAATTCTTGCGCTTTGTTCAGAATGAAATATGTATAGATATAAATCGATTTATCCAGAAGATTTATTTTTTGTTTATGCTATGTTTGCTTTATATGGGAATTTCAGATGAAGAGAAATTTCTATATAAAAAAATGCCTTTGTTAAGTTTATGAATGATTGATTCTTCTTTGTAGTAGATAGTTCTTAAAAAAGTAATAGCTGAATGAGAATGAGGAGTTTGAAGAATCTTAATACAGTTGCAAAATCAGATCATTTCCGCTTTAGCATCCTTTTTAATATTCATTATTTGTATTCAATATTTTTCAAATCAATTATCACAACAAGTGTTGCTCAATCAGCGCAAGCAATGCCTTCATTGATTACCCCGACAAATTTTCAATATTTATTTCTATTTTTAAAAATCACACTTTCTACTCTAAGGGAATTTTGTGTGTGTATGTCAACGTTGGCTAATCATTTCCGTCAAATTCACTTTAGTCGAAATCCCTTCGAACTGATCGCATCCTACGCCATATGGCATTAAGCAACACTCTGAATCTTTTCCCCCCACTTCAGCTCTTTCGCTTCTGGGATAATGGATCCTTTTACGCTTAGGATCTTCTCTTTTGTTGTAGTCTTTTCATGTTGCCTATGGCTTCGCTAAGGGTAGCAAACAAAACAGATGCATTTTTTTTTTCGGATGCGTAGGCAGCTGGCACACACACACAAACACAGACACACCTACACACGCACACTCACACTCACACAAAATGAGGTATTCGAAACACGTTTCTTGAGTCGAAATGCTTCCAACGCCTTTTTCGATTTTGAGCAGCTTGTCGAGCTCTTTGGTCAGGCGCTCGGTTTAGTTGAAACGCGAACGTTGCTGGGCGACGACGTGATCTTCCGCTTATTCCAAAATGCTTAAGTGCTTCCCTTGCAGCGGCTCGGTCTAACCGAAAATCGACAAAACGTCTACGTGAAAAAAAAGACAAAAAATAGCCTAGCACGAATATCAATTTGAATAATATTTGAATTAACAAACGACTGCTCATATCTGGGTCTCTCTGTGTATTTGTGTGTGCTTGTGTTTTCTATCAAGAAACTTAAGATCGTAGAATATTGTCAAGATGATCATTTGCATTTCGGGTTTTATAATTGGCGAAAGGTGGGCATTAAAAAACTAAAAACTAAAAACTAAAAACCAAAATTCACAAATGAAAGTTGTGTTTAATAACTGATTATCCTTACTAATTCTACTCTGTCTTTGTCTTTGCTCTCTGCTTGCAGCTTTCCCCAGAAGAGCATTGAGCGCAGCGGGTCCACCCAATATGATCTGGCTGGAGCACCTGTGGCTGCAACACACGGCTCCAGCAGCTCGACCACGGATAGCGTCGGTGGTTATGTTTACCTGCAGAATCATTATGCGGCTGGCGGTGCTGGTGGAGTTCATAATAATGCCGCTACCATCAACTATCCCGCACCACAGCATCCACAGATGATCTATCAGATCCAGCAGTATCCTACGTGCCATCAGCAGCAGCAACAACAGCAGCAGCAGCAGCAGCAGCAACACCTGCAGCAGCAGCACTATATGCAACTGCAGGCGGCACCAGGAGGCGCTGGCCATTATCATCATCACAATCATCACCTGCTGCACAATCACCATGGACACCATCATCATCATGGTGGCGCTGTAGTCATTGCTGGCAGTGGCGTCGGCACCGGTGCCGGAGCAGCAGCTGCCGTCGTGTTGCAACAACAGCAGCAGCAACATCAGCAGCAGCATCAACAAAATATGCACAAAAAGAACTCCATCCGCAACGGTGGCGATGTTCTCAAGCGCACGCGCGCCCAGTCAGCGTAAGTACGACCGATAACAATTAGAATAGTTATATATATATATATATATAGATAACTGATTTACAGTCGTGCAATCAGTTGTCATACAATCAAGGCCCATACTTAGACTGTCAGCCTAATGAGCTTGGACTTTGCGCTGCGCCAATTTTGCCTATAAGCGTAAAGCAGGTCAAACTACCCCGTAAGGCCCCTCCCTTTGATATCTAAGATTAGGAACACTGACGCACGATAACAAACCAAATGTAAATATTTAGGAATGCGCCACTGGAGCCCATCAGCTGACAACTGAGTTTTATGACGCGCTTGCTGCAACAACAACAACAACAACAACAACAACAACAACAGCAGCAACTACAAACTGCACTTGTGCCAGGAATAGTTGGCAAACAGAGCAAGTTAGAGCATCCTCAGTGCAGCTGTTTCGATGTAATTGATAAGCGTATTTCCACTTGCCACACACACACACACACCTGCACAGTTGTCGGTGGTAATTTTCCCCTGTGCCAACATTGTTATCTTTCATACAAACGAATCTCTGCTTCTAATTGCTAAAAATGACACACTTCACCTGTTGCCGCCTCAACTTGCTTTCTGACTTTCTTAATTCTAGAGCAAACAGACAATTAGTTTCTGCGAAGCATATCAGAAAGTCTATTTTTAAAGTGGTTGGGAATTACGCGTGTAAACAATAACGAATTTGCATTTGAAAGCTGTCACAATATGGGCACACATTGCAGAAGACGTCTCCGACTCCATAAATTATATACATATATACATACATATATATGATCACTTTTATTATCTGAGTCGATCCATCATCATATAGGTTTAAGCTGTGGGATCTGGGAACTGATACGATATAACTACATAAATATCGTGAATCAAAAATCACATAAATATAATAATACTTCAAACTTCGGACTAAAATTTAAATAGAATCTAATCTTCGGCTTGTCTCAGAGATGGAAGTGCCTTGTTTCGGGAATAATCTTCTTTTATGTATGAACAGGTCATCGGCAAATATTGTTTGCAAATCGCTGCTGTCACATTTTGTCTGCCCAAGGCTCAATTTAGTCCCGCTGTCTTATCTTGATTCAAATCAGATATATCTAACTATTAATTAATAGCCAGCACAGCACGGTGACTGTCAGTTTTTCCTATTGTGCGCCAAATTAAAAGTGTTTTTTGTGGCAATAAGCAAATTCTGCTGCCAGCCAGCCATCCTCACCCCGCGTGGCAACATTTTAATCAGCTCGATAGCAAGCAGGCGTTGACGAACTGTAAAGATACTCGTACAAACAATAACCCAAAACGACACAGCAGACGCTATCTTATCAAACGGAGCTGCGGGCCAACAACTTGCGCCAGTCTGTGCAAATTCGCTAGCTGTAAAAGCCACGCAGCGGCGTAGTTCCTTTTGCCTGCTCTTATTATTAGTCTATTGGTTTTGTGAAATTCAATTAAGTGCAATCAACTTTCTCTCTGTGCATGTGCAGCTACGAGCTATCGCAGGATCTGCTGGACAAACAGATCGAGCTGCTGGAACGCAAATACGGCGGCGTTCGGGCGCGCAATGCGGCGGTCACAATTCAACGCGCCTTCCGACACTACATGATGGTCAAGAAGTTTGCCTCCATTACAGCGATGGCCAAGGCAGAGAAGCGTCTTAGCCGGCGCATGGTAGTCACCGCATCAAGCATGACGCTGGCGGAGGAGAGCGCGAATGCCTCGTTATCATCTGCCTATGGCAGCACCACAGAATCTCAGCTCGAGCAGCAGCAGCAACAGTTGCAGCAGGCGGCTCAGCAGCAGCAGCCACGTGTCACCATTATGGCTGGTCCCCCAGGCGCTGCCTCGCCAGGTCTGTCCAGGACGCCTCCGACACGTTCGCTGTCAATGCGCGAGCGTCGCCAACTGGACTGCAGTCCCATACCACGCAGTCAATCGGGTAAGTTCAAGATTGCCAATTGATTTGGTTGAGGAGGACAGAGACAGAGAGTCTCTCTTAGCCAAGGCAATTAACTGATCCTCAAAGATACCAATTCAAAGCTATCCTTATCAGAGAAATTCAATTGCTAACAATTTTGTTTTTTATAGGCGCCTCTCCCGTCTCCATAACCAGCTCCAACACCTCCATTTCGGGCTTGGCCTCGCATCCGCACGTGAATCTGCTGCATGCCGCCGAGCCGCATTATTACAACACTCAGGCAATGCCATCGGCAGCGGCATATTACACCAGCTATCATGGATCGCCGCATGAGCTGAGCTATGCCAGCTCGGCGGACACCTCGCTGAATGCGTCCTGGGTGAACACGAGCGGACACTCGCCGCACACACCCTACTATTCGGCCGCACAGATATATATGCGGCCCAAGGGTGGCAGCACGACGCCAACGCCCAGCTGCGGCAGTCAGGGCAGCGGCAGTGGTGGCAGCAGCAGCAAGAAGGTACCACCGGAGGTGCCCAAGCGCACCTCCTCCATCACCGCACAGCAGCAAAGCCAGCTGCTGATGATGCAGCGACAGACGCCGCCGCCACCCTCCCTGCTGCGCACCAATGGACTCTGCAAGACCGCCGAGAACGGCAGCTTGACATCCGTACAGAGCTCTGGCTCTGATTCGAGTGTCACTTCAGCGGAGCGGAATATCAACAGTGATCTGGGCTCGGATCGCAGCAACTCGCCGCACACGTGGAAACGTGGCACAGCCCTCAATAGCTCACAGCAGTTCTCCACGCATTCGGCGGATTCGACAACTGGCGTTGGTGGTGTCGGCGTTGGCGTTGGCGTTGGCGTCTGCGTCTCTGGCCAAATGCAGGCGGCAGTTGTGGCAGCCACAGCTGTTGGCGGTGTTCCGCCAACTGATGATCATGCCGTTTCCTCGCACACAAGCGCCGCCCAGTACGAGCAACACGAGCAGCAGCAGCACGAACAGCAGCAGCTCCAAGCAGCAGCTTCAGCTGTTGGGGTTGCCCAGAACTACAAGATGTCGGAGACGATACGAAAGCGGCAGTATCGCGTCGGCCTCAATCTGTTCAACAAGAAGCCCGAGAAGGGCATCACCTACTTGATTCGTCGTGGTTTCCTCGAGAATACGCCACAGGGCGTTGCACGCTTCCTGATCACACGCAAAGGTCTCTCGCGACAGATGATTGGCGAGTATCTGGGAAATCTACAGAACCAATTCAACATGGCGGTGCTGGGTTGCTTTGCCATGGAACTGGATTTGTCCGGGCGCCAGGTGGATGTGGCGCTGCGCAAATTCCAGGCCTATTTCCGGATGCCGGGCGAGGCCCAGAAGATTGAGCGACTTATGGAGATCTTCTCGCAGCGCTACTGCGAATGCAATGCAGATATTGTCGGCAGACTGAGATCATCCGATACGGTAAGCAGAACAATGCCAATTGTGACCGACTGCCTTTACTCAACACATCCTCTCCCAATTCTTTAGATCTTTGTGCTGGCATTTGCCATCATTATGTTGAACACGGATCTGCATACGCCCAATCTAAAGCCGGAGCGTCGCATGCGCGTCGAGGACTTTATCAAGAATTTGCGCGGCATTGATGACTGTCACGATATCGACAAGGATATGCTCAGTGGCATTTTCGAGCGCGTCAAGTCGGATGAATTCAAGCCGGGCAGCGATCACGTCACCCAAGTGATGAAGGTCCAAGCGACCATTGTCGGCAAGAAGCCGAATCTAGCGTTGCCGCATCGCCGCTTGGTCTGCTATTGCCGGCTGTATGAGATACCCGATGTGAACAAGAAGGAACGCCCTGGCGTTCATCAGCGTGAGGTGTTCCTGTTCAACGATCTGCTGGTCATCACCAAAATCTTTAGCAAGAAGAAAACCTCTGTCACGTACACGTTCCGCAACAGTTTCCCGCTTTGCGGCGCCGTTGTCAGCCTGCTCGACTTGCCCAACTATCCATTCTGCATTCAGCTGTCGCAGAAGGTCGACGGCAAAATTCTAATTACATTCAATGCGCGAAACGAGCACGATCGTTGCAAGTTCGCAGAGGATCTCAAGGAGTCTATTAGTGAAATGGATGAAATGGAATCGCTGCGCATTGAGGCGGAATTGGAGCGTCAGAAATCGGCACGCAATCGCGCCCCAAACAATGCAGATAATCGCGACAGTGGCGTTGCCGACGTGGAGGTATGTCCTTGTCCCTATCAGCCAGGTGGCACTCAGGCTGCCGGCGAGCAGGCACCCAACTCGACGGATAACACACAGCTGAAGCGCAGCGCGCTCAGCAACAGTCTGCTGGACATGCACGAGCAATGTGAGTTTAACTGGGATTAACTGACAAGCTAAATAGTTGCTGATTCTCTATTTATATTTCTCTCTCTATAGTTGGCAACGAGAAGCCACAGCGACGTGGCAGCGTTGGCTCCTTGGATAGCGGCATGAGCATCTCATTCCAATCCACAACCACATCGAGTGCATCACGGGAAAATGCAGCGGCAATTGCAGCTGCTGCCAATGCGGCCAATGCAGCGTCCAAGATCCGTTTCAATCTTCAAGCCACGCCCAGCAATGTGTATGCCGCACCTGGGATGCAGGCCTATACGCACGCCAACTTCGTGCAGCAGTCGCAGGCGTCATATTTGCTGCAGCAACAACAAATGCTGCAACAGCAGCAAGTGGCACAGGCTCAAATGCAGGCCCATGCCCAGGCACAAGCTCAGGCCCAGGCTCAAGCTCAGGCCCAGGCTCAAGCGCAGGCGCAGTCGGGCGCTGTGGTCATGGGACGCATACCAGGACGCGAGCGGAAGGCTTCACGTTCGGATGACTCGCGCTCCACAGAGGTCTAAAGTTAGGCGGAACATTTGTACATTCAGTTAGCAAGCAGCAAGCGACTAATATCTATCTATACATATATACAAACATATATGATATTTGTATGATCCAAATCGAAACGAACCGAACCGAACCGATCGCCATTTTTTTCAAAAGCACCTAACAACACTAACACCTAACAAAAACACAGCAGCTCTGCATTATGAATTCTTGAAATGTTCCTTCGTTCTCTGCTAATATTATTAATGTATATAAATCAGATATTTTGTCGATTAGCGCGATTCAAACAAATACGGTTTAAGTAAGTTTTCAAAACTAATTGTACATACTACACATACTACATTTATATATATATATATAAAGATATATATATATATCTATCTAATATCTCTATATCTACGTACAAATATGTATTCAAATACCCACTATGATAAACGCAAACTCGGGCATTGTATTGCTCGGGACTGCTGGCAGGTAGCTAAGAATACCCTCCCCTTGGCAGTTAATAACATTGCTAGCATTTTTTTCTTTTGTATCTAATCCCCGTTCAATCAACAAGTACACATACGATATACTTAAAAACGTAGTTCTATCACTAAAACCAACCAACCAACCCACGAACGATAAGTGCGCGCTTTGTATATTACGTATTTCTAATCCCACAATTATGTTTTTGTGTAACTAAAAACAATCGTATATACCGCGTGTGTGTGTATATACCAGGAATATTAACTTAAAAGCAATTAGCTATAATTATTCATATTTATAGAGCCAAAACTACCCAAAACCTAAAATATTAAATAATAATTATAATAAATCGCAAAAATGTATGGAAAACAAAACACCACAAAAACACATCTATATATATATATATATACATAAATATATATGAAAAAAAGCAAAAGACTTAAAAATTTAAATAAATGAAAAGAAATAATACCAATCGACTTTGCGTTATAATATTTTATCCCAGTAATATACCCATAGGCAGAAAAAGTTGACTTCATTTGATCGATAACATCGATAACTTCGATGCAACTTTTTAAAGGGAAACTTGTCAGAAAAAACTAGTATATATTTAACAGCTGGGTTGAGGGTATATCGTAGTCGAGCTCATCCATCTGCAGTATTCTTACGTATGTTGACAAACATGCTGAGCAAGTGCGAATAAATACGCACATACTCTTAGGCTGCAAAACAAAATCAGTTGTTGCCCTGATGCGTGGGGATCACAACTCTGTCATTAATCTGTACTTAGACAATGGAGTCATAAAAAAGTTCAAAAGGTCATATTTTACTTGTATAAGTTTTTATATTTCATATTAATGATTTCAACTTATTTATATTATTGCTGACTCTACTAATTAAGGCCTTGTACAAAATTATTGTATTTATTGTTGTAGATGCTAAATCCTATATTCGTAGTAATTTTCTTATAATGTCTGAGTGTGTGTGTGTGTGTGTGGAGGGGTGTGTATGTCGTATGTATTTATGTATATAGATATAGGGTTGCATGGACAACATGTTAGTCTAAACATTTATTGCTTTAAACAAATATACAAAAACTAAGGGTTCGATTGGAGGGATCTAGACAGAGGTAACGAAGAAGTTTACAAAAATATTGGGGAGAAAGGGATAGCTCTCTACTTACAATAAATTGCACTTGCAAACATTTTCAGATGCATTCGGATGATTCGCGAGTGTTATTTTGGGTGCGTCTGGTTTTGGGATACAAAGTATAAACATTATAATTAAACTAAACATATTTTGGCACTGTAAATTAAAAATTGCTTTCGATACATCAAATAGAAAATTCGTAAGACCCAATCAAAAATAATTGCTGCTAACGGAAACATTCAAAATAATCGCATATTCGTTAGTCGATAATAAATTACAAGGTTTTTTTTTTTGTTGCAAGAATTGCTTCAATTTCAGTTGCTGCTGCTCGTCTAAGGTTTCGTTTTGATTATGCTAAGATGAAGATGAAGCTTCCAAGGGCCAACAGAGCTGCTCTGTTTGGCTGGAGGCGCCTCCACTACTACTGCTCCGCTGGTTAGAACTAGACCATGCCAAAGTCGGTGCAAACGGATGGGGCTGTTGTTGCCGTCGGCGGCTGGTTATTCTGTTGCTTCTCCTGCGCCGTGCTGGCCGCCACTGCAGCCGCCGCAGCCGCAGCCATGTTGAGCTCCACGAGCGTATCGATGCTGTTCAGACTGACACCCTGCAGAATTTTGCGCGCCGCAAGCGATGTAAAGTTAAACGATAAATCCGTCAGGCTGGGAAAATTGTAGAGCTCCTCACTGCCAGCGGCGAGAACGCTGCCCATGCCCATGCCATGCTGCTCCAGCGACTCCTTGGTCAGACTGAGCCGCCGATCCATGGCCTCCTTGTCAATGGACTTGTCATTCGCATGATCCTTCAGTGCAAGATTTGGTTCACTGCCCAACGGATTGCTTGATTGCTTGTGCAGCAAATGCGCCAGCGCCAGCTCATCTCCATTCATGTTGCACTTCTGCAGCTGGCAGACAGACTCGTAGCAGAGATTCTTTAGATCGCTGCTGCTGTTCATCAGCTTGTGATTGCTCTGCGACGGCGCCAAATCCTTCGAGTGCTTCTCATAGAAATGCAAATTGCCCACAGAGCCCGCTATCTCAAAGTCCTGCTTGGCCAGGGCAGCCAACTTGAGGGGTTGCTGCTGATCGGCGCTAGGCGAATTTGGCTGTGATTCGTTCTTGAGCACATTGTTCTTGTAGGCAATGCCATTGACCAGCTGCAGGCAGAGCTTGCGACTGTTGTTCATCGTTGCATCATTGTTGGTATTCTTGGCATACTTGCCGCCATCATATGAAGGCGTCTCTGTCGCCGTATTCTCTGGCGAACTCTCGCTGATAAATGAAATGGAATCGCATGTCTCTGAGTTGGCCTCCGTTTCGCTGAGTGGCTGCTCCGGTACGGATTCAGGACGAAGTGGCGTTGAGGTGGCCATGGGCACAGGCATGGGCACGGGCACAGGTGCTGCTGCTGTTGTTGTCTGTTTGGAGAGCGTCTTCTTGATGATCTCACCCTTCTCATTTGTCATCGTTTCATTGTTAATGATGAACACGTTCGAGTTCTCCAGCATCTTGCCATTCTCCAGGGTGATCACACTCCGCACAGGTGAGTTCTGCACAAAGATCTTGGTGCTGGGTATACTTTGTCCGCTGCCATTTGAGCTTGTCGTGACTTGCAATGTTATCGAGTTGCTGCTGCTCGAGTTGGGCACATTCCCGTTACTTGGCGAATAGCTGAGCTCCTCCATGATGCGACTGGGCGTGCTCGCCCGTTGCCTTTGCGCCTGTGCCTCGGCCACACGCGCCCGCATCGCCTGATGCCGTGGCGTGCCACGCGGCGAGCCATTCAACACCAGGATGGAACGTGTGCTGCCACCACTTCCAGTTGTTGTAGTAGTTGTTGTTGTTGTTGTTGTGGGTGCCACCACTGCGGTATTTGTGGAGCATTGCGAGTCGAGACTAGAGTGACCGCTGGTCTTCTGGCTAAAGGACACCTTGCCGCTATCAATGCTGGAGGGTCCACTCGCAAGCATCGATGTCTTGCAGGACTCCAGACTGGAGGGGCCACTGCTCTGCAGACTGCGATACGTGGCCTTATTGTCCATGCAGCCATTGATAATCAATCCATCGGTTTGCCGCTTGGCCGGCGTGGCAGACTTCAGCGTGGAGGAGCGCGCCGGCGAGCACTCAAAGATGTGTTTGCCAATCACCGACTTTTGTGCGGTCTTCTGAGGCGTGGGCGTGGCTGCGTGCAGACGCGACAACGTCGCCGACGAATGATTCATTTTGGTGTGATTGACGGCGTTGTTGCTGCTGCTGCTAGCCGGTATGGACTGCGTGGAGCGAGGTAGCGAGCTGCTGCAGTAGACGGGCGAACGACGGCGTATCGGCGAGCAGTCCCTGGAGGATATCAGAAACGTCGATTCGCTGGACATGTGACGGCGATGGCGGCGCGGCAGCGTCGACGATCGTTGACTCAGCTCGGAACCATCGTAGAACGTCGAATTGGACAGCGTATGCACAGCGGGCATGTCCTGCAAAACAGGGGCAACAATGATTAGGCATAAGATGAGTGCTGGGAGTAGACTTACGTGATCTGCTGTCTGGGTGCCCACACTATGCAGATGCACGGCACGCGAATTGAACCACTCGGCGGGTGGAAATTGTGCCGAATATGTCTCAATTTGCCGCTGCTTGGCGCGTCCACTGCGTCGGAAAAGCCTCGAGAGCAAAGATCCTTTTTCTGCGGTTGCCCAACAAAAATGTGTTAAGTATTTAAGGCTGGAATTGTTATTGCTGCTGCCAACTCACTGGGTGATGACGAATCTGTGCTTTGGTATTCCGAGCTGCTGCTGTCCGTCGTGTTGAGCGTTTGGGCGTAGGTCTTGGAGAGGCTGCGTGTGGAGGCGCAGCGTTGCAGGCGCTTAGATGATCCAAAGAGCCGCAAACTGTGCCGTCGTTCCAAGCTGCGTGGCGTCGGAAATGATGCACTGCGTCGCTTGGCCGCACGCGGATAAATAATCTTGTCATTGGGATTTCCTGCACATAAATTCATATTTACACTTAGTAGGTTAGGGCTGATGTCAGTTGGATTTAGAGTTTAAGTTTGGAAGCATGTTTCTAGCACGAAATTCATGTAAAATTGAAACCCTCGAATAGTTCTGGGCGAAACTTTCCATGGCTATAACCTGGTCAAATATGGCCAGATTTTAAAAAATCAGGGCTTGGCCTGCAGAATATTACTAGATTCAAAATTGAAACCGCGTGTTCATACTGACGGACGGACGGACATGGCTATATCGACTCGGCTGTTTATCGTGACCAAGAATATATACACTTTATGGGGTCGGAGATGCTCCCTTCTCCCTGTTACATACATTTGCACAACACCATTATACCATTTTTACCCATTTTTAATGGGTTCAGGGTTTAATGATACCCTCAAACAGTGCCTTCGCTACGGGTAAGAACTTCCCACAGCAAGTTGGTTCGGATTTAGGTAAAAGATTGTGTTTCTATTGTCGAAATTCTAAAGTTTTTTATTTGAACGTGTTTGTTTTCAAAGCTTAAAAGACAACTTTATCTTGCTACTCTAGATCTAAAAATCTTCAAAAGACAGAGAGGGAGAGAGGGAGAGAGAGGGATAAAGAGAAAGAGAGGACTCACCGCCACAGATGACATCAGCCAGATTGGTCTGTATGCACTGATGCGTTAGATCACCATCCCGTTCCGTGGATATTTCGCCGTAGAGCGAATGCAACGCCTCCGCATTGGACATGAGCATTGTACGGGCCTCGGGCGGTATTGCATCCTGCTGCTGCTCCTCCTCCGCCAGCTGCGAGTAGACCAAACTACCGTTTGTGCTGTGCCCGCCGTTCAGCTGGTGCTGATTGCTGCGCGGACGCGAGCGACTGCGACGACGTCTAACACAGATTACAGAGTTAAAGAGTTGAGGTCATTTACATGGATGTTAAGCAACTAGCTGTTGTTACTCACTCTGGCGTGAAGATGAAGTAACCCTTTGCGGTCTGGTAGATCTTCTGCTCCTGCATCAGCTGCGCCAGCGTATCATAGATGACCTCTGTCGCTGGCGTGGCCATGTGCGGAAATCGAATGCCCAGCTTGCAGCGTAAATGCTCAATGGTCGCCGATTGACCCTCGGCTGTAAGATCCATGATGACATCGCACAGTGCCTCTGGCAGCGGCGTGAACTGTCCCTGAACCGTCGGCGTCACAATGCAATCGTCAATGTCACCTGCAAAGACGGCAAAACGAGAGAAGAGACGGTCAGCATCTGTAAACTGGGCTACATATATGGCTAATGATAGCCCGCTCAACTGCCACATTTGGTCAAATAAACTTGCTCGCATTTTTGCACAGACAAATCAAAGCAGCATTGGCAACATTTGGGGTGGCCCACCCGGGCAGTCGGGTGATCGTTTGACCAAACCAAAGCGAATGTTTCAAAAAAACAAACCTTGACTGCAAATGGCATTTGGGCATTTTGATGTTACATCTGTGAGGTAATTAAACGCAGTGCCACACATGCGACATGCGTCGAGTGGCTGCGATGGAGGCTGAGGCTGAGTGGTGCGACTAAGTGGTTTGTTCCACTTTTCATTTGGCTGATGCTGTTTTTGACACTGAACTATTGCGCATTCGCTTCAACAAGTGAATGTCTACTGATTTTCCATTTAATTGTAATTTTACTTTTACTTATACGTATCATTTTGGACTTCAGTTGTCAGTTTACAGCTTTCCCAATCGCATTACTGAAAGTGGTCTATTCTTTGTGATTAGTAAGAAAGATTATTAAGTTTATAACTATAACATTATAACAATTTATATTATGAGATTGCCATCATTTCTCATTTTTTTCTTTTCGTTTTCTCCCTGTTTGTATCCTCTTATGATAGATCAATAATATTTCCTGACATATTCCTCGCATGTTCCCACACAACAAGCTTTTATCTTTCCTCTCTGGATGCTCCCAATTGCTCCACCCATATCTCTTTGGCTCTCTCTCTCTCTCTCTCTCTTTTAGTCGGTCATCAGTTATCGGTGTCATTACAGTATGCTTATCGATCACACCTCGTTGCTGTAAACATTATCTTTCACGTCAACACAACATCATCATCATAATCGTTGTAGGAGCGTCTGTTCACAAGCAAACGAAGACAACGACAAGCACAACAGCACTCCACACCACACCATACCACACCACACAGGTTGCCACTTGTGCGGCACACGATGTTGCAGTCAGTTTGCCAGTAATGCCTAATATGGCATCCGGCAAATAATAATTTATCTATATACCTGTATTTTGTGCAGTGTTCACGCGTCGTATACTTAATTAAAATGCGCACCCAGCAACAAGAAAAATTGAACAACTCTGTTGTCGCATGAGCTTCAATCTTGTCTGCCGCATTGTGGCCAGCAATTTGTGGAGGCGCCGCCACAATGCTTCCTACTTGTCAGTTTAACCTCCAAAAAGCAGTCACAAGCCGCAACAACAACAACAATAACGGCGACAACTGCAACAACTGCAACAACATCAACGCCCCCGAAGCAAGCACTAAAATTGCAACTCACTCCAAAAGCAGAGAGAAGGAGTAAGAGAGCGAGAGAAAGGCAGAGGGGGAAGGGTAAGTGCTCGTACAGCAAAATGAGACCAAGTGTGTGACGACCTCCATCGTTGTTGTTGTTGTTGTTGTTGTTGTTGCTGTTGTTACTGTCGCCGAACTCTATCTCAGTCTCTGGCTCAGCCTTGTGGCAACAACGTCCTTGCGGCAATTGCATAATTTTTCAAGTTTTCACTTTCTGCTGTTGCAATTACAGCTGCCGCTGATGCTGCTGTGGTTGTTGTTGTTGCGTATCCGGCAGCAATTTGGCACTGCAGACGCAATATCCAAGAGCCATGTGGGATGTCATCATCGTCAAGGACAATTAGCGCCATTTGATGAGCGACTACAAAAATCGTTATAAAAAAAAAATCAAATTTCCTAGTTGCCAAATGCTGCTGCAGCTGCTGCTCCTGCAGCAGTGTCCCTCTCCCCTGACCCTGCTGCCCCTCTAAAAGCCATTTAAAACTACTAACAACAACACACCTGCCACATTTGCACTTTCACATCGCGCACGACAAATAATTTGTTTGAGTTTAATCGTTCACTTTTTGTGGTTGCAACTGCATTTGATAAAAAAAAAATAAAAAAATAGATGTATGTTGCACTCAATCTCAATTTGCAAACTTTAAGGCGCCACACAAATTGGCTTGCACCGCCCCATTGTTGCGGCACATTGCGGCGATTATGATGCCTGCCCCAATGGCAATTTATTTGCCTTGGCCTTATCAGTTGGCACATTTTGGATTTTTGCTATCCATTTGGCAGCGACTCCCTGGCCATAAATTGGCAGCACAATAGCCAACATGAAAACTGCACACAAAATATATGCATAAATATATTTATGTATTTGCCAGTATGTCATACATCATATCACATGTGCCATATATAACATACATATACATTTGAGATTGTTTGTTGACTTGGTTGGCGGCCAAACACACTTGTCAGCTGTTATTTATTTTAGTTGGCAAGGGTTGGTGCAAAATATATATGTTGGCGCCTTGACCTCTAAAGCAGCCAAAACAGATGGTTGGCTAGAATAAATTGCATAAGCTTCGCTCCCAGATAAACTTTGATTGCCTTCCCAATTTAGATACATGTAACAAGAATAACAATCTTTAAGTTGACTTGGCAAACATCTCTTCACAGTTGTTACATATTACAGCCTTGTGCACAGATATGTGCTTAGACTATGACTCGACTCCCATCAACCATCTGATTTGAATTGTCTTCATTTTAATATATGTACCTATGACTATATTGTCAGGCATATAGTGATAAGCTACGAGAATCAAATCATAGCCTAGTCATGGCAACAATAAAACCCAAACCTGGGATGCGAACTTTCATATCATCTTGTACATAAATTAGGCATTTACATATAGCAAAATTCTAAAATTAATTAATTAATGGAATTTAATTTATAACCGGAATTAATTTGCATTTTTTATTTATTTTTGAAGCCACTTCTTATAATTGCTTTTCAAAAAGTTTAGCTGCTGAACTCAGTAGGATTACAAATGGTTTGGTCTCAAATTGATTGTTTGATTGATCGGGACTTGTGTTAAGGCAAATGGTAATCTTTGCCTCGTTGGACGCAGTGCAACGAAAGCAGCGCCAAATGATAATGAACATCGAGAGAGAGAGAGAGAGAGGGAGTTGAAGAGGTGAAAAACGATCGCCGTAGTTTCCCACCAACGCGATCTTGTCTCAAAGGCAAGCAGCCTGCACCTCTCACCTCTCTCAGCAGTAGTAATGCTGTGCTGAGGCTGCTCCTCCCTCAATCGTCTCATCCGTCTTAAGTAGAGTGAAAGTGTTGCGTTTTGCCTCAAATTGTAGACGTTGCCTGCCATTGTTGTTGTTATTATTGTTGTTGTCTTTGCTTAAGCTGTTGATCTGTGTTGCTGTCAGTGTTGCAGCTTAGTTGTTGCTATTTGCTATTGCTATTTGCTATTGCTATTGCTATTGCTATTGCTATTGCCGTTAACTTGACTGCACTTTGGTTTATGGTATTGTTGTTGCTATTGCTCTGACTCTGACTCCGACTTCGACTCCAACTCCAACTCTGACTCTGTGGCTGTTGCCCGGCGGACACATATCCTTGTGTTCAATCAAACCAAAGCGACGTCAACGCCGCCGCCGCTTTTGCCGGCTCAGAGTCTGCAGCGTAGTCAAGTGTTTTGTAGCTTGAAGGTTGTTTCGTCTACCTCCCACAACCGGCCCCCTATCACAGCCACCCCCTCAGTCTGTTCGCTGTCCACCCCTTGTCACGCTGAGCAACATGCGGCAAAACATTTTTAGCGCTTGTAGTTTTTGCCATGCATTTTTATGCAAATGAAAAATGTTTCTTGCGATTTCTATTTTTTTCTCCGTTTTTTTTTTTGTTTTTTGTTTTTTGTTTTTTGTTTTACTAGCCGATATGCAGCCTCTGACTTGAGTTGCTGTTGTTGTTGGCCATTATTGTGATGCAATTGCCGCGAGTTACAATAATCTTGATGTATGATTTTTTCTCTCCCTCGCTGCTGTTGTTGTTGTTGTTGTTGTTGTTTTTGCTTGTATTATTATTAGAAAAAGAAAATACGAAAAATAAAAGAGCAGAAAAAAAAAAACTAAGTCGCAAGACATTAAAATAAAAGAGGAAATCTGCGCACCTATCGTGTTGTTGGCACATTTTCGCGTTGTTTTGTTTGATCTCATAACCGCCAGCGATTCGAGCAGCACCAACAGCAACAACAACAATGAATGAACAACAACAACAACAACAACAACAGCAACAACCACTGCGGACACCATAAACATTTAAACGCTGTCCATTTCGAAATAATCAATAATTTTTAGCTATCAGTGGCAATTTATTATTTTTTTCTCCTCTGGGGGCCACAATCAATGAAAAGAGAGAAGCAAATAAATTAACACTTCCTTAAACGATAAACGCAAAAGCGCCAAAAAAAAAATGCAGAAAAAACAAGCAAACGAAACCAACAACAAAAATCTTGAAATAATCAACAATTGAGCATCAAAAAGCCGGCTTACAATTGCAATCGATAATTGTCGGTGGGGCATCGTTTGATTTTCGTTTATTAATTTTAATTGCATTAGCCGACAAATGGCCAACAAAGGAGGTGGGGGGGGGGGGCGAGGGGAGGTGCCACACACAACGACCCGCAGGCGCTTATCTGTTTCTGTTATGAAGTGAGCAAACACCAATCAAAATAAATTAAGCAAAGATGAGGGGGAAAGAGAGGTAAGCTCTCTTCCTCTCTCTATCTTTCCCAGTTGGATACTCTTACAGCCAACATTTGAGCCAACATTAAAGAGTTCTTAGTAAAAGTATTTAAAAGCTCACAGAAAACACTTTTAGAGGCGCTTCAAGCCTTAATTAACAGTCTATGCAACAATAAAATCACCCAAATTATCTTCTTCTCTTAAATGCTTGCCTCAGAAAAGACCCCTGGCTCTAAAGGTTACAGCTCTTCTTATCGAAGTTCGAGCGTTGATTGATAATCACGGATATGCAGCACTTAAGACTAGTTAATGATCTTTGTTTAAAAGATCACTTTTAGTCATTTGTCGTTGGCCAAAAGGTCGTATGCTATCAATCTATGAAAATGGGGCACAATAGACCTTATAGGTCGCAGTGCTGGTTCTCCCCATTAATAATAATAATTTATGAAAATAGTATCACATTACTTTGACACCGGATAACTCTTTTATGAAAATATTACTATTCTGTATAATTCATTATGATTCTGTCATTTTTTCGATTTTTACAATTACTTAAAATGTCATTCTAAAATTATAGGTATACCTATAAGTAACCTTTCAAGGCTTTTAGCTCACAAATCTTTATCAAAACTGATTTTCAGGTTCAAGGCCATTTAGTCATGGTTTGTTCTCGTGTACTATTTTTCATTGACTTATTAAAGAGAGGGTCAAAAAGTATATTTTTAACCTACTGCCAGCAATTGCAGCATGAGCTTTCGGATCTGTGCAGGAACTAGGCTTAACCCATTAATTGTCAACTGTCAGATCTTGAGAATATAGTTAGTCCTCAAATGTCCCTTGAACCCCATTTACAGAAGCTGTCGCCCACACAGCGCCACTTATTGCCTATCTCTCTCTTTGGAATGGCCCCCATCTCGCCACGACGAGGACATGTAGAGCAGTCGACAGCCAAAAAATATGTAGCGGCAAACGACAATCACGATTTTGTGTCTGAAATGTTTTTTGCGCGTTTTCAATTTCCACTTTTTGTTAAAAGGGGAAAAAGGCCACGCAGCAGCAGCAGCAGCAGCAGCAGCAACTGAAAAGATACGCCTGTCCAAGCAAAATGCATACCACCAATTTTTATACATGCACCAATTTCTTTTGTATGTTGTTTGCAAGGCGACGCTAATTGTTTCCGTCGGTTAATAAAAATATTTCAGGCCAGTTACAAATTGAAACGAAACAGGGGCTGCTGCTGCTGCTGTTTATGCAACGCCTCAGTTTAGCACGACGGAGGCACAACAAAATGCAAATTGACATTTACGTGGTTGCAACACCAACAACAACAATAAACAACAAAAACAAACAACAGCAGCCCAATGTTGCTGGCAAATAAGGAGCAACACGACGTCAATGATGGCCAAAATAAGAGAAAAAAAAAACAAAAAACTTTTGGCGACACTTTTTGGCTAAAATCTCTTACCAAGCGCCGCAACCGCCGCCGCCGCCGCCGGCAGTGTTAAAGGTCAATGAGTTTTGTGTTGTGCCGCAGGGCACTGGACCTGAACCTGGAACTAGCGCTGTCGATATTCGTTGCCAAGAAAAAGAAAAACTCCTTGTTTTTGTTGTTATGTGCCTGCATGTTGTGCAATAATGCCGAAAGCAAATGCGAGCAATTTCATACAGAAATGAGCGTTTAAGTTGGCATTAGATGATGCCAGATATTGTCAGTCACAATGGCCGAATGTGGCCGGCAAACATTGTTGTGCCCCTTTCAGAAAAAAACTGATTGTGTGAAATTTGTTTGCTGGCAATTTGTTTGCAAGACAATGCAAAAAGAAGAGAAAAAAAAAAAGATGGGGGCGAGAACACTTTCCCGTCGAATGGCAAAATGCTCTGAAGCGTAACCACTTATAAAAGACTCTGAACAGAAACCCCAAGTCGAAACCGAACCCGTAGACAAACGGGTTGACCTCATTAAAGGCAGTCCGTCAGTCGTCAGTCGCAGGCCGAGGCAATCAGCGAGTTGCTAGTACAAAACGAGCAAAACTCATAGTCACAGTCTGGAGGCGAGAAGAAGAACGACGGCGAAACAACAATAAAATTACAATAATCGCTCGCGAGAGGGTGGCGGGGGAGCAGCAATGGAGGTGGAGGTGAAGGTGGAGATGTGGAGGAGGAGGAGAAAGAACATGCTGATGATATGAAATTGCAGTGGGCCCAACACAAAGACAATGATGAAACGATAGCGATAGCGTTAATATGAACTCCGCCAAAGACTTGACTTGACTTAACTTGACTGATGAACGGCCGGGTGAAGAATTGTACTGGGTGATGATGGGATTTTTTGTATTTATTTTTTATTTTTTGGCGCACTTGGTTGCTCTGGTTACGCTTTGGCGAATTCTTTAACGATTTTGGGTTTGTTAACCTCTTCAAGGCGCACTTGGCCTGTTGTTGGCAGCATGAAATTGACTCATGATTCGAAGAATCAGAGAGCAGAGAATCGGCTTAACGGTATATTGCATTCCCAGAAATGAAATGCCAAATTATGACTGTTGTGTGGGAAACGACGCACAAAGCTTGCGGCTGGCTGTCTGCAACTGGTTTCGCTCATTTGTCTCATTAATGGCACAAATATTAATATTGCCATTAACTGTTCGATCAACGCCAACAATTATTTTGGCCATTGCCATGGCCACATTTCACTTTCAGCACCGGGTCATCATCTCAACGAGAAATCGTGATGAAATTGATTTGCGGCTTTTAATGTTTGTCGTTTTTTTCTTTTGCATTCACAATCATAGCCACCGACAGCTGGCCGCCTTACCCCACTACACGCCGCAATGGCAACATCATTTTCTTGCTTTCCAGCTATTTTGCATTTTGCAACAAGCAACAGCAACAGCAACTGCAAGAAAAGACACAAAATGATCATTTGTCTGTTTTGCTGTATTTTGATATTCCGCTGTCAAATTGGCAATGTCTGATGCCACATTTTACCACCCTACCCGCTCACCGCTCACCGCTTCCCCCTCCCCATCCCGTTTGCATTTGCCACTTTAACACGAAATTGAATTTAATTTCGTTACATTTGTTGCTGTTGCTGTTGCTGTCTGTTTCTTTGTTTCTTTTATTTGGCATGTTTGCTGTCTAATTGAGCGAGAAATTGCCGCTGATTGATCGTTTTGCATGCAATTTGTTATTGTTGCAGTTATGCTGTCAGCTCAATTGATAATTGATAATTGATAATGAGAAGCAATTATATCCGCTGATGAATAACATTACTGTTCAAAATAAGTAAGATCTAGAGATGAATTCTGTTTTGAACTTTCAAATTCCGACTAAAGGGCAAAGTTTACCACAATTTTTAATTGATTTACCTAATCGAAAACACCGTCTGAAGAAAAGACTCCGTCAAGATTAGAGCAGGCCACATATTTGCTAGCGCAAATGAAAATGTATTTAATGATAAAATATACAATATAAATTTATAAATTGAAAAGGTTAAAAATAGAGCGTGCGCTAGATAAATGATGCCAGCTGAATGTTGCCAGCCACATTGTTGCACAGTGCACTGCTTGCTGCACTGCTTGGCAGCTTGTTTACGAGCGGAGTTGTCATGTTTATGGTAATTAAGAGCTAATGGGTTCTACGCCATTGCAAGCGTTAATTAACAATATGCAGTTGATGCTGCATGCAACAAGCGAACTTTTGTGGCAGCCATGCCTTATGCCTCCAGCCAAATGTACATCAGCGTCGCTTGTGTGTATAATACATACTATTTCCTCAATTGAATTGCACAAAGAGATAAACCGCCAGGCAAACGTTTTCAACTGTTGTTTTGTGGCGCCCCTTGAGGCAGCCGAATCGAAACTTATTAATTTTGTGAAACGGGTTCGCCAAAAGGCCGACAAAATCTAACCAACAAACAAGCAGCCAGCCAGCCAGCCAGCCAGCCAGCCAGCCAGCCGGCCAGCCAGCCAGCCAGCCATGCAAGGCAGCAATTGAGGAGCCTCGTTGCCGAGAGATCTCTGGCCGGCCATTTATCAATTCAAGTGGTTGCCATCGATTTTGGTTGGTAGCCGATGGTTCACGACAAGGTTCAGGCAGACTCCATAAACTAGCATTCAACGTCCATCCGATGCAAGTGTGAAAAAGGCAAACTGCCCGGCGGAAGGGAGAAATGGGGGAGTTGTGTTGTCGCATTAGGCGTGCAGGTGTCCATTTAATTGACAGCTAACGAGCCACAATGGACACAGTGCCTAAGTGTTTAAATACGCGAACGGAGAGACCCATCGAAATTTGATTGAGTATCCAAGCAAAGAGGCCGCAACTCTGATCTTTCTGCAGCAGTGAAACACGACTCCAATAGTAATTTTTTATCGGCTATTTCATTCCTCCATTGCTTGAGATTCCGATCTTGTTCTTGATCCGAATGGGAGGAGCATAATGTGCAACAAGAATCATCCGAATAGATTTCGTCACGGGCACTTGAATATTCAGAGCTGCTTTCCGTTTGTTTGAGAATATTTGTGTCACTACTCCACACCTGACATTGTTCAAATATCGCTTCAACCACGCTGTCCCATTGCTCAGTGGACCGCCTGATTTCATTCAGTTCGTGACATATGCTAAGACCATCGGAGGAATCAAAGATATCCTGCTGGATAGTAGATATGCTGCTGCTAGAAGAAGCTTGTTTCTCAAGCTTTATCTGGGTTTCCACTTTCTGCTCCACTTTCTCCTTCTTTTTGTTGGATGCATGGCTCTGCTCCTGCTGCTGTTCGTTTCTGGATGTATTGCTCATATTCTGGCCAGATCTCGATTGACTGAAGTCCATGCCCGTAATTATAGATTTCACTGGCTTTAGTATATTATTTCGACCAGCCAGCTCATGTTCCGTTTCCATAACGGACATGGGCGAGGGAAAACGATTGCAAGTGGCCCACATCTCTGGCATGTCGAGCTCCAATTCCAGCTCCCGTTGCGCCAAGGATAAAATGTGCCAGATCGACACATCCTTTGCCTCACAGCCATATTTCTTATTGTATTTGCGCTGCTCATCGTACATTAGCCAGCGCAGCTCGTTGAGATTCTGCCAGCGCTTGAACTGCTCCCTACGCATCTTTCGTGACGCCTCCGATTGCAGCACCATCGAATTGCGTTGTAGTAACTCATCTGGCGACAGTCGCTGCACATCTTCGGGTAACATATTTAGTTGGCGCGACCAGTAAAGCAAACGTTTACTTTCCAGCTCTCTCCCAGGATTTGCAACACCTCTCGGACTATCCTCTATCTTGCCGTTTATGGCGGCACAGCATAGGGATACAATTTTGAGTGTTTATTTTTTGTATACTTTTTGAATTGTACAGCTAACAACTTTTAAAATCATGTTTACTACATTTTTGTGTTGTCGACTTACCCACAGAGCTTATGATGTAGGTGGCCGGCGGCTTGAGGACACTGCGAGCAAAGGCGCCACGCAACACCTCCAAGGCGCAGGGATCAGCGGTGACCAACAGCATTCCTGGTGCCACATGTCCGGCATATTTGAGCGCACGTGTCGCCGCAGTCAGTGGGGCATTCCACCAGCACTGCGCATTCGCGGCAAGGAAATTCTGCAAAGGCCAAAGCAGAAATGGATTAACCATGGATAGATGGAGATGCACGCAGCAGCTTAGCAGAGTTTAAATGGGTTTAGTTTTGTAAGCTAATTAAATTGAAATTGCAGTGCATTAAGAGGACGTCAAAGGGAGCCGCTCAATTATTGCTCTCAGATCTGCTAATTATCAATTATCTGCAAAGTTAAACTCTGAATCTTCGCTGTTGCTTTATATATTAACTATCAAAAATCCTGTACAACTATGAAAAAGGTTCAATCGGAAGTTTGCAATCAATTTTCAATGAAAACTAAACGAAAAGAAATCAATTAAAGTTTGAGCTTCACTGTACAGCAGTAGGAAGTGGTAATAAAGATGTTATTCGACCCAAAAACCTTTTCAAAAATCAGAATCGGAAATCAACAATCATCATTCGATGGTAGCTCAATAAAAGTAAGATAGAATCAATTTCAGTGCTATGTGGAGGCAGCTGCACTAATTGACAAATTGCAGTGCGGCAAGTGGCATAATTGAGTTAAGCCGCCTGCTTGCTGGCTGACGGCCTGCCCGCCTGGTGGGGCATGCCTAAGCATTATCCATCTGTGGGCGTTGAGCGTATAGTCGTATAAGACCCCAAACCAGTTGGCAGCCGTCAATTAGCTAAGCGGATCGCAGCACGCCCCTGAACAACAACTGAAAACAGACAGCCTACCAGCAACTGCAACATATTTGTTGAGGTGGCGCCACAAAGTTGCTGCATCATTGCCTCAATTGTTGTATCCGTTGATGCTGTTGTTGTGGCGAATGAAATGCCAAATCCTCGACACGTTCTGCCCCATATAATTCCACAGAAAATGGCAGAGTTGCATTTATTTCTTCTCTTTTTCTATATCGCTTTTTTTCTGTGGATTCCCAACACTTTTCAAAAACTTTTTGGCCGCTGGCAACAAATAAATGTCCAATTTGTGCGGTGACAGGAACACTTGAGGCACGTTTCTGATGTAAACATCGACCAGAGATCGAGTAAAAAAAGAAATAAGAAATTAAAATAGAGTCACTGGCCTAGGACCAAGTAGTAAAATGGGAACACTGCCGTTGGGAGTGAAGTGGAGGTGCCTAGGAACTGCATGTTTAAAGTGCAGTCAAAGGTTCAGCTTCAAGTTTCTCTCTACATTGAGTTTCACTCAAAGATTACCTTTCCGTGTGCTTTTTATAGCTTCATGCTAATGAACATCACCCACTTATATATATATATATATATATATAAATATATGTTTCTGGTCGCCGGTGCAATTTGACCTTTTGTGATGCCTCTTTTTGTGTCTCGATGTGGTCACTCCTTGGCTTTAATGTCGCCAGAGCATCGAGAGTAGTGTTATGCAATGCGGTCTGTCTTTCTTTCCGTCTGACTGTCTTTCGATCAGTCCATCCGGGCACCTCAACTAATGCATGAGCTGGCGCAAAAATTAACTCGTCATTGCCTGATGTCGGTGTCAGCACATCCATGTACATATGTATATACCCTGGTCCACAGTAAATGGGGCGTCTTTGGCTGTCACGCGTCGCCATCAGATGACAACGTCCAAGCTGCATTATCTATGCAATCATAAGCCCCACTGACTGAGCTCTATGCTCACTAATTTCTGCTGCATCATCATCATCCACATCATCATCAACATCGTCATTGGAAGACTCGCCGAAGAAGGAGGGGAAGTGGGAGGAGCTGATGGCATCCCAAAATGTTTATGTCTCAGTCGTGTTTCATTTCGAAGCAAAGTTTTTGGATTTTTTTTGGAGTTTTCGGAAGTAATGCAAAACTTTTAATAATCGAATTAAAAGTGCACGCCGCTGTATGGAAAGTCTTTAAGCCTCAACTTTGAAGTGACTTTGGCTTTTTCTCATCGCTGCTGTTTGATGGCGCTTTCATTGGACTTTTACTTAATGCCGCCAAGCAATGGAAAACTGAACAACTGAAACTCCCACCAAAAACATAAGAAAAAAACAACAACAACAAATATCAGAAATAATTTGAAATTTGCGACGTGCGGTGGCTTTTAAAAGACAAAACTATCGCCAGAGACACACGGGCCTGAGATGAGTTAAGTTGACTTGAGTGGGTATTGAAGCAGCAGGGGCGAAGTGGGGGCGGGGCGGACGGAGTGCGGCTGCATCTTTCACTGTGTGTAAAGAAAATAGCAACCCACAAGCAAATGTGCAGTTAGACAGCGGACACAGCACACAATCTGAGATCCGGGGACGAGCCTAATAGAGTGAAGATGAAGTATAATAATCCTTGACCTTACCACTAAAAACAATCAACTGGCTGCAGCCGCAGAGAAAAATAAAAATGGAAAAATACCATAAAGACAACAGTTAGTCGCAAATAGTTAGTAATTTCTTGTGGTTAAATTTAAGTTGCGTTCAAAATGAGAATTTATCGCTGCACTTAGCAGGTGATTTGCCTTTGAAGATAAATGAAAACCAGTCAAATTAAACTGATTAACTTTAGACTACCAAAGATGTGCTACCAAAGATATGTAATTAAAATCAGATTAAAATCTGAGCATTATTATACATATAATTATAATTATTAGCATTAGTTATTTCTCATTAAAAGACCATAACAACATTATATCTGGCACAATTATCTACCAAGATAAATGATGTCACATTTTTGGTGGACAAAACAAATCAGGCATAAAAACACACTTATAAAAAGTAATCTTTATGTCAGTTTTATTTACTGTTTGAAAATAAATCTTTAGACTTATTACAAAAAGTTGGCATCGCTTTCAACAAGCATCATTAGATTTATATACATATAACGACTATAATTATTTAAGTGCCTAATGAGTTTTGCTAGGTTCCTCATTCCTAGAGCTCGTTCTCATAATTTAGAACACGCTCAACCTCAGGCGTATATATTGGAGTGGTACTTCTATCTGAGGGCTTCATCATTGTTTATTTGTCTGGTCAGTGGTTGTCTTTGTGTGTTCTGCGTTGGACTGAGTTCGAGGATTGGAGTTGTGTTCAGTCCACTTGTCGGAAGCGGCTCCTTGCATAAATATGCGAGCGTACAATTACAATCAATGCGGCAAACTGATAAGCGTACAAATTGCACATATAGTCCACAGTGGGGCAGAAGAGCAACGCCCACTTCAAGCAGAACCACCCTTGGCTAAGCACTGCGAGCTGTGGGGGAGGGGTGCTGAGGGGTTGGGCTGGATTACGGGAATAAGGGCGTTGGCGGCTTGGTCTTTACAGCGTCTCAGCAATTTGCACTGCACTTAAAATGCCAATTCGATTTGGTCAGTCGGGCGTCGCTCTGGTGAAGCCTTCGGCATTGAGTATGGTCGTCAGTCCAAGGATGGGGGGATTGGGGTTGTTATTGGGTTCTGGAGCAGTTCATTGACCAGCGAAATCTACAGAATCTACTATTTGGCCTGCACATGCGATTTGTTTTATTAGTTTTTGCCCCGGGCAAACTAAAGCAATGTGTTTGTATTGCCAAAACAAATTGCGATGGCAGCTGTTGGCAAAAACTCCTTTCTTGCAAGGATACATAAAAAGTATCTCTGACAGCGCAAACGTTGTTTTTGGCAACCCCTTTTTGCTGCCTGCCAGCAATTAATAACAAATATCAACTCAAATAAATCCAACTCAATTTAAATCAATGCAACTCAACACAACTCGCTTTAAGCGGCCAACAATCCATTTAGCCCTACCCACATTTTCCTTCTTTTTGGTGGAAACCCACTTGTCTATATCTCAGACTGTCAGTTGTTTGCAAAACTTTTCCGAATTGCAAAACTTCTGCTGGCAAATAAAACGAGAAACTCTACGAAACAAAAATACAAATATAAAAACGAAAAGTAAAAATATCAGCTGCTAAAAATCAGCGCCTCAATTTAAAACCGAAGCGTGAAAAGTCTATTAAGGTGACGCGACGTTCGAAATACTGTGGGAACAATGAAGTCTGTTGCAGTCAGCTCCAATTGCAGCCATCTCTCTTGCCACGTTTTTGAGCCCCTCCCCACACCCAACCCGCAGCGCAACCACCATTGTAGCTGCCACCGCATTGCACCTGCTCAGTTGTGTTCTGGCGCTGCTTTTGAATTTGATTTGTTGTCGTTGTTGTCGCTCCTGTTGGCATTGTTGCCATAAATTGCAATACCCTTTAAATAAGTTGACAAAATATTTGGAAAACCTTTGAATAACAAGCGCTGTTTTGAAGATCGATTCAAAGCCTTGCTGAATTTCTTCAAAGTAAACCAGGCAATTAGATCGCAAGAAAGTTGTTGAA
Organism: Drosophila cognata; assembly: GCA_035041535.1. Classification (NCBI taxonomy): domain Eukaryota; kingdom Metazoa; phylum Arthropoda; class Insecta; order Diptera; family Drosophilidae; genus Drosophila; species Drosophila cognata. The sequence goes on along the minus strand of JAWNLC010000688.1, from coordinate 7,260,569 downwards.
ATGTAATATTTGTACGAATGAATAAAAAACTTGAGTTTGAAGTCAGATGAATCTCTGCTAAATTGGGCAATAAGCAGGAAAAAAATCAATTTTTTAATGAAATTTGAACGAGACTTGATACAAGGTATTCCATAGTCCAGCATTCTCAAGTGGCGCACACTTGTTGTAATTGTTGCTTTTGTTATTGTTGCGATTTTTATTGTTATTGTTGCCCTTTGTATTTTGGCGTTGATGCGCAGCTGGCACTTGCTGAAATGTCTGGCCGGATTGGCTGCGGCTGTGGCTGTGGCTGTGGCTGTGTGTCATTCATAGCAGTTAGTTAAATAGCTGCTGCATGCCTGTCTGCATCTGTATCTACGTATCTATAGCAGTCTCTTTGTGATTGTATGTGGCACTTAGCATGCAATTTCTGTGTGCTATGTGCCGCACTAGCTGTCATTCAATCAATCGGGCAATCATGCAATGCATCCAAGTGCCGCCAATGGCATTAAATATGAAGTAACACCCAAAATGTACCTACATTAGCCATAGAGACTTGGCACGACTAAAGTTTTGCCTTGGTAGTCAACAGTTAATGGGAATAGATGCGACTGCTATCAGAATTTCTAATTGGAATGTAATGCCAGAGAACACACATACAAACGCATAAATCGAAAAAGATAATATATCTCAACTTAAGACAATTAGCAATATAGTTATTGGGTTTTAATTGAGATGAATGCTGGCTGTAATATCTTAAAATATCGATTTAATGACTCAACACACACGCACGAGAAAAGTCGCGAGATGTACTTTGGTTTACGGCCTTCACATTGTGATTACGTGATTATGCGCTTAAGAATGTACATTCTGGATTCTCGTGAGTTTAAGTAACTAGTTAAGACACTAAATGGCATTAAGTTAAAAGCTAATTTGTATAGCATTTGTGATAGTAGAACACAATTAATACTACGCTAATTTCCAGCAGTAGCAAATCGTTAAACAGCTTTCCACACTTGTAATTATTTAATGATGAGTTTATGGCAAGAAGATTATTACGTGGTTGTAAACAGAGAAAGCTACGACGAGTCTGTATATAAATGGTATAAAAAACAGCATCTACAAGTTCCAGTAAGTTATTCAAATGTGAGTTACAAATAGAACTGGAAACGGAGTAAATAAGTTTAAATTTGAACCAGCGAATAAAACACTTGTCAAAATGCAGCGAAAAGCAATTGGTTCAAATGATACACTGTAACCAACCATTTAGACGAAATTATTGTTTTTTTATGGTTGGTAAATTGTATATTGTATTTGTTTTGAACTGAGTTGATTGACTTTTGCTATAACATCCATTTAAAATATGCCTTTAAAGTCAAACGACGAAATTGAACACAAGTCATAAATAGACGCATCTTAATTAAGTTTTACCATGCGAAAAATGTTTCAGCTTTTAAGTGTAACAAAATGGTTCACAGATATAACATGTGAGCAAATTTAAATTTACATATTTCACATTTTGATGCCGGTTGCCCGAGGGGGGCAATTATTGTTGGCGTCGTGACTCGAACTCAAGCAGTTGCCAATGGCCATAGGAGACACCACACTCCCTCCCCCGTAACGGATTGGACGTAATCCAAGACGACCTTGTTGTCGACTTGGGTTCATCAGTTAGTTAACTTGCATAATCCACAATTGAGAAAATGTGAAGCCCACACACAATTCGCGCTGCTCTCTTTCTTTGCATACGACTTGATTTGTTTGGTTTGGTTTCGTTTTGTTTGCCAATCAAATTAGTCACTCAACGCAATTGCAAATGAAATCGAAATTAAGATCAATTAGGCTGTAAGGCGCTTGCCAACGCTAACCAATTAAAGCATTCAACTTTAACTCGAGCCAGGCGACAAATATAAATTTACGTTTAAATGTTGCGCCATCGTTAAAATTTCATTTAACTCAATCAGCTCAATCGGGCACTGGGGGGTGATAGGGGGCAGACGGGGGGGAGGAGCAGAGGAGGAGAACAATCAAAGCCCATAACAATTCGAGTTGCCGCGTGCCGATAAATCAATTTGCTTGGCTTGCGTCGCCTTTGCTTTATTTTCATTTTGATTGCACATGAAATTGTATTTGAACAGCTACAGCCCCGGAAAGTCGGAGTCATCGAAGTCAGCCACTGGCAGTGTGTAAAGAGGCACAGAGTGCGAGGGGGGAGTGCGGAGTGGGGGGGGGAGAGTGCTTACACTTAACAAGCTGTCTTTGTGAGTGCCGGTGAATGGCGGCGTTTGTTACGGGCCACATCAAGATCGTTACCAACAAAGGCAGAGAGAGAAAGACTGCAACTGCAACTGCAATTGCAACTGCAACTGAAACAGGAACGGTTCGTGATGACGTTTATGATGATGTTGTGGTTCTCATTGTGGTTTCTCACCACAAAACTCCGAAGGCAAACCAGATTAACAGTTAAATGGTTTATTGTGTGGCCTTCGTTCTAGGCGAATCGCCAACGCATTTCACTTTTCGATTATTTTGAGTTGTTTCCATTAACATATTCAGTGCCAAATTTTACGGGTGTTGGCATTGAGTGCTTCTCGCAGCAGCAGCCTGTCCGCAATTTTTTTTGCATGCTTATGACGCAATTTTGCATTTGAAAACTCGTTGCAATCTCTCAATAATAGAAACTAAAATAAAATATCACAAAGTCATTTGCGTGTTGCAAACATTAGCAACAAATACATAAAAAAAATTCAAAATATAATTGCGAAAAACGAGTAAAAACGGATCAGTTAAGCTTAAAATTGCTTGTTAGTAAAAAAAACACATCTCGAGCCTAGCTTACATTATTCTAATGCCTCATACACGTACAACAAAAAATAATAATAATAATCACGCATTGTGCATATTTTTATGATACTTGAAGATAAATTACTTTTTTAACTGATGGCTGAATATATATTACGCATTTGCTAATTTACATAAAAGATTATGGAAAATTCACGGATCGGTGTTGTTTAACTAAATTGAGAAATTGTAAAATTTTACTTAAGCTATTTATCATCTAAATACAATTTCGTTTGTGGCTGTCATAAAACCTATTTATTTTAAAGGGCGCGTAACTCTTTTTTTCCAATTTGAATGTTGGCTTTAATTAGATTTCAATAGGTTGCATAAGCGCATTAATTTCGTCACACTGATATGCCCACCATTTCTCATCATTCTCTGCCCGGAAGCTACTTGCAACTAACCATTAACATAACAAATATATCTGTAGGTTTTTGATATGCTCATTAAATCAACTGTCCCTGGGAAACGCCCTTAAAATATTAATACGAGTACTATAAGTATATATGTATGTAAGTATTTACGAAATAGGGTGCTTTGAGAAGGCAGCAAGAAGGCAACGCAACATTAACTTCTGCCTTGAGACTGGTGACCCTATCGACCCATAAGTTTCCACCCCCGCACCTCCAATGCGGCCTAGCCCCAGCATAATTCACACTCCATTGCACTGGCACACAATGAGTTGGCATTCAAAAGTGAGTTGAGAACTGTATCATGTCTGTTTCAGTGGAATAGTTGCTTCTAAGAAGTGTTCTTGAACTTAGCTTCAGTCACTTCCTGTTCTCTCACATAATTTTCAATAATTTGTGAGGCATTTCTTCATTGCTTGCCCCAAATTGGCATTGTGTATTGGCCCTAAATATCAAAAGTTTTTTTTTGGCTGCTTCCGATTCACATTCAGGGCACGCTTCATACGCTCTGCTCGTCTTATCTCGACAGACGACGAAACACATGAGAAACTATACAAATCGGAGCCAAAGAAGCACGTAATATTAATTAGCACATACGCATACAAACACAAGTACAAGTCCAACTGGGCTCTTGATGAAAGCGCGTTGTTGGATTTTGTAATTGAAGTGCTTGTTTCTGAGTGAATGTGTGTGTGAGAGTGTGACAGTGTGAGAGTGTGTGTGCGTGTGTGAATGTAAATGTAAATGCATACGGCAACACACAACTCAAGGGAATTGTTGGCATGCAAAATATCGTTGCAAAAATAAAGTCAAGTTAACAAAAGATAAGAACGCGGCTGCCTTTTTGAAGTGTTGTTGACCGACTCACGAATGTACATTTTTATTAGTCATTGTTTTGGCAATTGCACGCCATTTAATTGAATCTTAATGAACAGTAAAACCAACAAAAAAAAATACTAAAATATGCAGTAAGTAAGCTTGCTGAGCAAAATAAAAAAAATCGTCCAATCTAGTTAAAGCAAAATAGCTTCAGATAGTTGGATCTTTCCCATGTTCCCATGACGGCATTTAAAAAAACACACCTTGATGCGGTTTAGCCGGTTCGACTTAAATACATAATTTTATTACTCATAGCCAAGTGGCAAGCTTTTGAAAGTATATTTAAAACGAGTTTGCATAAAATAAACAAACGTCGATTTATCTAGAATATATATATTTATTTATATATATACTCTAAAGTCTATGTAGGAGTTAGCGCATTCTTGAATATACGCATTAATTAGCGTAAAATCGATGTAAATTAAGCAATTTGTAGGAAGTGCTGTATAGAAATAGACTCGGATTGACATTTATTTTATTTAATTCTACATTTTTATTTTGTCAATTTCATTTGTGCTCATTTGCAGCGCCACATAAATTAACGCTCCAAACTTGAACTTGAATAATGACGTCATGCGGCAATCAAGTTGCAATAAACAATGAACAGAACAACAAAACAACAACATCAATGAAAACTCAGCCACCGAAAAACTGAATTAACATTTCAGACGGAGCAACGAGCAAAACAAAAAAAAAAAACAAAAAACAAAAACAAAATCAAAATCTAATTTTATATTCAAATTTCTTGTCAACGCCATATTGGCGGAAACTCGAGATATAAAAATATATCATTTCGATTGCTTTTAGTGCTGCAATTTACAATGAACGCCAGGAATATGCAACTCAAGTGATATATTTGCCATTGCGCTTATCTGTGTTGCAACCTGCAACTTACAACTTGTGAGCTTAGTTTTTTTAAGTAGCAACTTATTGCCAACTACTTTCAAAGTCATCAATAAAAGTCGACGATAATAATACGTACAAGAAAAGAAAGAAAAAAAAACAGAGCATGCACAAACCGACAGACAGACACCAGCTTTTCCTATGGATAGAGCGAGCAAAGTGCAAGTACAACAAATGGAATCCAAAGTTCTTCTAGCCAAGTGCAGTTGCAGGCAAATATTTTACATGTTACTTCTTTGACTGTAGTTGTTGCTGTTCTGTGTGGATTGTCTAGTCTGAAAGACGCCAACAGATTTGCCGTAATTTCAAGTGTAAACTGCCAACTGACAACGTTACAACCTGTACTACTCCATCGTTCCAAGCCATTTGTCGTCATGGGAAGTGGACACAATCCATACAAAAACAAAACAAATAAGCAACGCACAACGGCGGCCTTGAAATGTAGTTTCATACATCCATAAATTCCACTCACCTACAACTAGGAATACGGATTATGTATTTTTAGCTTATAACCCGATATAAATTTAATCACCATCTTTTTATAGCAGAAACATAAATTGTTGGCTTAGGCTAACTCAACTCTTTTTCTGTGGAGGCTATCTTCATCAGCGATCTTTCCTAACTTGGGGCTTTAACCGTTTCAGAATTTTATGCGCACACTTGCAGCAAATCTCTGTTTGTAAATCACATTTTATTTTAGTTTTAGTGCATGTATATATTTAGGTTTATGTCTGTGCACAGTGCCAGGCCTCCCAGTTGCTCATTCTTGAACATCCTCACGCACTTTGGGGCGCTAAAGCGCCGCCTGAACTGAGCACTGGACACATGGACAGTGGATTTTTTTGTGGCTGTGAACAACTAACTAACTGGCAACTGGTTGTGTCCAGAAACCAGTTCGCTGTTTGCAGTTCTTCTGCTGCCGCTGCTGCTGCTGGCTGACTAGCTGGCAGGCTGGCAGGCTGGCAACAACAATTCGTTCAACTCACCTGAAATATCATATATCCCGAGTCGTACATCCAAAAGTCCTCGGGCGTGTGGCCCGGCTTGCTCAGCTGAATGGCCAGGCAGCGTTGCAGTATGAGGCGGCAGCGCTGCGGACCACCGGGTGACTTGGTGCCCATTGCGTTTGCGATTTTTGTCTAAAAATACCACGAGACGAGGCAAAACGGCGGACAAACTTAAGTTCAAGTTGAAGGAAGACTCGACGAACGGGGCGGCTCAATTTGCTTGTTGTTGTTGTTTTTGTTGTTGATTGGTTTTTATTTTTACTTTACTTATTTTTATTTGTGTTTTTGTTGTATTTTTGTGCGTTCAAAGCTTCATTACAGCGTCACTTTTAATGGTCAACGAAAAACACAAGAGAGAAAGAAAAGCTAAAGAATGAAGCAAGAACGAAACTCGTAGCTAACTGTCGGTTAGTTGGTTGTTTGGTTGCTTGGTCGATTAGTTGTTGATGCTTTTTAGCGTAGTTGTTACATTTTTTGTTTTGTTATTTCGCACACTTTTATTTTCGACTTTGTTGCTCTTCACTTTATGGCTTTTATATTGAGTCGGATGAACTTTTGGGCTGGAGCGACGACACATCAACCGCCGCCGCAGCAGCAACAAAAGCACGCAACGACAACGACAACAAAAACGCGGCGCACGCGCAACAAGCGAAAGCAACGGCGAACGACGAGGTGGACGGAGACGTAGCTAAAAAATAGCGACGGCAAACGAACGACCACAGCGCGAGTGGCAACCGAACGTACCGAGCGACACAAACAAACTGAGCGCCAACTGTTAATGCGACTCTGCTGCTGCTGCTTCTGCTTCTGCCTCTGCTGCTATTGCTGCTTCTCACGGCTGCTGCTGCTGCTGTTGTCCCACAGCACGAGCGCCAACGAAGTGACAGCGACGCGAGCTGCTTCGGCTGCGCAAGTGGCGTTTGCATTGGCGGGTAGCTTTTTTCGCACACGTTTGGAGAGTCTCGACTTTGAAGTTTTGCCTGCGTAGTGGAGACTTTTCTTGCGACTTACTGAAATGACAATAATCAAAACGAGAAGCGGCATTAAAACCTTGATTATAAATTCAATTAGGCGAGCGAAAATAGCCAACAAAAAAAAATAATAAAATAAATGAATATACATAATTATAAGCACGATGTCTTACTGTCTACAACTGCTCCTAATACGATTGTTATTATCATCATCATCATTAGCAATCAAGCTTACGGTATGGCAAAAAAAGTATATCTAAAATTTGGCAACTGTTTGGCCCAAAATGTATTTGAAACTCTCCCACCGAACGGTCGTAGCTCATTTCCTGCCCAAATCACCGGATGGCTATAAATGGATTAATTAAATCAAAACTTGCAACTTTGTGTTCCAGCTATTATTAGGGGAACACGGCAGATATACCTATTTATATAATATATACCAGAAATGTATTTACGCACACCAATTTGTAGCTAAAATTTAATTTGCATGTATGCAGCTAGGAAGTGCAAGCAGCAGATTACCTTTAATTGCGCATACGCCATGTACGTCGAGTGTCAATCAAACAACGAATGCGTTTACCAATGCAAATAAATTTAATCATAAATGGCACACAGATAAAAAACGTCCGCTGCGTCAGCATTAGAAATTTACATCGACAATTATCAGATTACGAACTTGTGAGATTTTACACGATTATTCGATTCGTGTCGCCGCGTTGTGAGTCTGTCGCTTATCTTTGGCATTTGTCGCACATTCATCTTCCGAATTCGGTCAACGCGCGCGCTTCGCCAGGTCCATAAAAAACAGCACACAGCGGAGCAGAGGGTCAGATATGGGGATGGAGTGGGTGGAAGGGAGAGCAAAGAGAGAACTTCACTCAGTGGCCGTGCTGTGCAGTTGTAAAAGGCAAAGGCAAAGGCAAAGGCAAAGTCAAAGTCGCAGCCAATTAAATGGCGATGATCTCATCGCCCACGTTTGGTTTCGTGGCACATTTCGATTCTCAGCGCCTTGGCATTTTGGCCAGATCAAGTGTCGTAGTTGCGGTGTAAGTCTGTCTGTCGTTTGGACGTTGGTCGTTGGAGCCTATCTTTGCCCCGACCCCTTACGCATTTTCCTTTTACTATTTATTTATTATACTTTTATTTGTCGACCCATTAAGAGGCGGCCTTTTGTTAAGAAACACGTTTCTCGAAAAACCGAAGCGAACCCAGCCAAGCCAAGCCAACTGAGTTGACCACATTCCATAAGAAAGAGAATTCGCCAGCTGTATGAGCCCCCTGTGAGTTTCGGCTTTTGTTTATGTCTTCATATTCAGTTGTTGTTTTTGTTTGTCTTACAAACCACAAACATTTTAAATTGGTAAAACCAAACCTAAGAAAAAGGTGCTAAAAAAATCTACATCAATTATTACTATTAATAATAAGCTGTCCAACATTGAGATTTGCATATATTTCGTGTTGGAAATGCCAAAGTATTTTTTCCCACCTATTTGGCTGTTAGCGCCCCGGGCCCAAGTCCGGTCGTTGGCTGACTCAGTAATTTAATTTGCACATGTCTTCGAATTGCGCTTGAATTTGAATACGAATTCGAGTTTGAGAGTTTTCAAGTTGAACAATTGAGGAAATCAACAAAACAATGTCCTTAACTGACCTTCGTGGTGCTAAAAATAAAGCCTAACTTAGCTTTAGCGATGATGAAATTATGTTGTGGAAGATCATGAGATCATGGGCTTCAATACTTGTAGTTTTTTTGGCCTTGCTAATTTGCTAGCCAACTTTCTATTTAATTCTGTCTATGCCAAAAGCATTTCTGTCCCAGATCTTTGGGTCATTGTCATAAGAATGAAATCAGCAAGGTCTACTTTTAATATTGTATGTATAACCCAGATCTGTTATTCAAAATCTGAAGTTTGCTTCTGTGATTGATTTATGCAAAGTTAAATAAGAGTTAACTGTAACTGGACAGAGCGTTGGGTTAATTTAAAGCAAATGCAATTTATAATTGATATTAATAAGCTACTAAGGAGAATTTGCCGAGGTTATTTACCTTAAAAGCCGCTGGAAAGCAACTCAAATCCAGTTTTGTGTAATCTTTTTGCTAACGTTTTTCGCCAAGCGAAAGCTGATGAATGTTTTACGAATCAGAAATAAGAATCCACTTTATATGGACTATATATTACACCCACTCTCATCAAGCTCCCGCTGATGCTGCAATATTGACAGCTTACTTTCAATTGCGACATCTAGTTAGCGCAAAAATTTAAGAGGCAAATAAAACGACACGATCGACTGCAGCGTCGGGGTTGCATGAATGAATCGCTTAATGAAGCGGCGCTCTGGCAGTTGTGGACAGGCTGGCCAACTCTGGCCAGGAGCTGGCACTGGCTCGCTGTATGTTGTGGTTGTGGTCAGTGGTCAGTCGTTGTCAGCCGTTATCCACCCGCAAAATACAAAAAAATTAAGAGAAAAAACCGTCAAAGTCGCTTCGCTTTCTTTCCCCGCCCGCAATTCGCTCGTCGCTACATAATTCAGTTTTACGGTTCGGCGATGGCGTTCGTTTTGTTTGCCCCACGATCCGCAACAACAGCAGCTGATAGCCACGCTGCATGCTAGCCAATTGCAGCAATGTGGCAAAGCAATCGATTTAAGCGCCGCCGCATAAATTGAAGGCGCAACGTTGCTTGCTGCTTGCGAACGACTTACTGCTGGCTGCTGCCAAAAGGTTCCTCCAATCTACAACAACATGATGAATTGTTTTTCTTTGTCGAGTTGTTGACTGCCAACTACAGTTGAAGCAGTTGCAATGCGTTGTTGTTGTTGTTGGTGTTGTTGATGTTGCTGCCCCTACTGCTGTTTCTGCCGCTGTTGCTGTTGCTGTTGCTGTTGATGTGAATGATGAAGTAGGAAAAAATTGCAAATTGTATCAAAAATTTAAATTTTCGCTTTCATTATGCGGTGGTGGTGGCGTCGTTCGCTGAATCCAATCCCTCGTCTGCCACTCAGCGGCGGCATTTGCTAATGGACTGAATGCTACTAGTTGCTGTTGTTGTTGTTGCTGCTGCTGCTGTCGTCGTTGGCTGCTGCCTGCTGCCATTGTTTTTGGTTTATTTCTTCAGCTTTTCCCTATTTTCAATTTTGACAGCCGCGTTTTTCACAAATAATGAGCTGCTTTTGTGTTCGTTCGCCTCCAATAAAAAAACAAAAAAAACAAGAAAAGAAAAGCGTTCATATAATTTATAGCCTTTGACCACAAGTCTGATCTGCGGCAAAATGCCTGCCACCGCCAGTTAACCGCCAGTTACGCATGCAGTTAATTCTGTAGCAAGCAGCTGTTGCACGGCGCGTATACGCAATTGTAATACTGCCACTTGCTACTTGCATTCACTTTCAACTAATTACGTGCATAAATTAAATGCAAAACATGCTTCATTGCAAATATAAATATATGTGTGTGTGTATGTGTGTGTGAGTGTATATGTGCAACAAAAGTAAAATGAGGAACACATTCGTAGCTGGAGAAAGACAAAGACAAAGAGGCAAGCGAGAGAAAATAAGACTTTGCAGATGCCTGGCTAGGAGACTTGAGGAATGCCAAAGATGTTTGGCGAAGCCAAGAAATGACATGCCATGCTCATGCTCAGAGACCCCTTTCATTTGCTCCTGCAACACACAACTTCTGCTGCAAACGTGTGGCACAGCCACAGCGGAGACGTCTAATACAACGACGACGCCGTCTGCCGAACGGAGACATTGCGGCAGACGTTGCAATAACAATCACAATCACAACTACAACAACAATAACAACAAATCCAGCAATTTTGAAATATGCTGCTGAGTCAAAGCTCAGATACTCTTTCACAAGAGCCGCACTCATTTTCTTCTTCTTTCAACAAATGAAGCGCATATTAACAGAAGTGTTTGTTATAAATTAACTATACTTAATACTAAAATCCTATTCTATCCTATATATTATATATATATATATATATATATATATATATCATATACCTTAAAACGTTAGAAATTAATCAAATTCAACATGTTGATCTTGAATATATTAATTTAGTTTCAAAGTGTAATTTAAAATCTTTTAAATATATTTATAAAAATACATACATCAATAGTAATTAATATCATTATGACGTCAGATTATTGATTAAGGCAGCTCGTTTTTTAATTATATGCATTATTCACTTGAACTACTGTTTTACACATCTATTTTAAGATAGTTGCAACGTAAGTGCAACAATTGCGACAGCTCTGACCCTGCTCGCTGCGCTATATTTCAATTTAATAATAAATATTAATATTTGAAAGCGAATTTTCGAAAGAGTTTCAGACATTAATCTTATAAACCCGTAAGACACATCAAATTAATGAAGGCAAAGTCAACAAACTGCATGTGAAACACGTAATAACCCGCATAATTGCAAGGGCAGGCAAACATATGACAGCAACAACAATAACAACAATAACAACTGCAGCTGCCGCAGGAGCTGTGACAATGCCGTTGATAACAACAACCATCAACAACAAATTGTTGTGAATGTGTTGTGTTGGCTGTGCAATTTTTCGTTGCCTCTTCAATTTCAGCATTCTTCTGGCCGTCTGCATATTTGCAGTGGTTGCTGATGTGGGCAGCAGCGGCTGATTGCATCGATCGTTTGATTTTTCTGCTGTTCATTGCTGAACGGAGCGCTCACATGTCGTATGCGTAATCTGCCCAAATGAATTGCATTGGCACATTGTATTTGAGGCATGGCCAATTTGGCGCTGTCAGCAGCCAAACAATTTCGGGAAGTTGTTATCAAACATTTTGTGTCTGCTCGTTGTCGCATTTTTGTTATTTGTGTACCTGCTGTTGTTGTTGTTGTTGTTAATGCAATATGAGCAGCGGTTTTCTTGGTCTACCAATGAGCAAATTCATTTAGGCTGTGTATTGCAATCTTTCTCTCTCACTTGCCTGCTATATATCATGTGTATTGCTGCTGTTGTTGTTATTGTTTTTGGTTTTTGGTTTTGCCTGTTGTGTGCGTATGTGTGAGTTCGTGTGTGTGTGTGTGTGTAGTTGTCTCTTTTCCTTATGTCGTTTGTCAGACATTTGACAGTTGTTTGTTATTTTTGCACGTTGACTTTTGTTGTTGCCTGCCTGTCTGGCTCTGTATGTGTGTATCTGTGTGTGTTAGTCTGTGGCATATTTTCCATACCCCTGTGGGTGACTGCTAGTTGCCTAACAGCCGCCCACATCATCAACGCAACCCTCCGCTGGGCCCCCGCTTACCTTGTTTTAGTTTTCAATTTTTATGGCAAGTCAAATTTTTGTGATGCTCGTTTCGGTTTTATTTTGTTTTGTTTGTTGCCATTTTGGAGTGTGTAACATTTTCGAGGAAGTTAAAATTTGCATAGAAAAATGGAAATTAACAAGACCATTTGACTGGCTGTCTGCCCCTACCAGCACTTGTTCCCCTCCCTCCCCCTCTCGAAACATCTCTTCTCTGTGTGTTTTCAGTGAGTTCGTCCTGTTTGTACATTTGTCTGTGTCTATATTTAGGCTGGGTAACATGTTTGACCAACTGAACTGACTGAATGACTGACTGCCACAGTTGGGAAGTTGCATAGCTTATTTCCTCACCCCTTGTTCCCCAACTCGTCACATACACACACACACAAACACACACACACACACATACACAAACACATCTCTGCAGTGATGTAATCAACGTAATGCATGCGACAAAAATTGCAGCTCGAATTTCAATTTCAAGTCTCGAGAGCTGGTAACAAACGTAAAAAAAGGAAAATAATAAAAATAAAAAAGAGATCAAAGATCGCAAACGATTGCATCGCATTGCATGCATAATCGAATAATTAATAATTAATATTTAATACAATTTTCCTCTTCTATGTTTCGTGATTGGCAAAAGTTTCACTAGTGTTTACATAAATGCAATTTTATGTTTATTGCTTTCAGTTTCAAAGTCTATTTCTTACAGTCCTGAGTGCCTGTTGCTGTTGTTGTTGTTGTTTTCTCGCACGTGACCTCCAAGGTAAACCTCACGTACAAGGATTTTATGATCAACCCACACCACTTGCACACTTACATAAAAAAAGCTACAAAAACATATCTATTGTATCTACCTTGGGTATCTCGTGAATCTTGTTCATATCTTGGAAAAGTGAAAATTGATGCACCGAAACCCCTTCCCCCCCACTCACCACGGTCACCCCCCGGCAAGGCTGGATACACCCCCGCCTCACAACTATTTCCTTATGGATTTTAATATTTTTTTATAAGCCAGTCACGGAAATTCGCTTAAAGACTTAATGAAAATGAGGCAGGCGCCAAAAGACGTGCGCATCCAGTAAAATGGTAGGGATTGGGGGAGGCGGTTGGGGGAGGGGGTGTAGGACGCAGCAACATCTGTAGATTTAGCGTGACAACAATTGATCGAGAGAGATTTCGCCAGATACGAACGTTGCACACGAAAAGATGCCTCACATTGCAATCGCAAATGTTAATTGAGTTTTGTCGCATTTCTGAGAAAATCTCAAGCACATTAAAAGTTAGTGAGTTTGTTAATGCCAAATATAAACAACAACCATTGCCATTACAGTGATGTCATAATCCAACACGACTGTCTTGGGAATGCCGACCATTATATACCCTTTATTTTGGTAAAAAAAAAAAAAAAACAAGATCTTCAATATAAGAGCTCAGCTCATTAACTGATTGTTGTGCTATATTTCAAGTTTAATGAAGATATATTTAGAATTGTTAAACTATGTCGCTTGGAATCCGCTTGTGATGCTGATAAAAAATGAATATACTTTATGGGTTCGCAGACGTGTGCTTCAATGCGTTACAAACTTCAAGATGAACTTGCAATATCTTCCGTCAGGGTATACAAGAAAAAAAACTGGCAAATAAAAGCCAACTCTGAAAAGCGAACTCAAAGAGACGCGCCAAAAAGTCAAATTAGTACACGTTAAACACAAAACTAAGCAAAGCAAATGCGCCAAATTGAAACACAAACTCAGAGTGAAGTGAATGAAGTAGAAACAGGAGAAGCACCAAATGAACGAGCCGAGCCACAAAGGCGGGCGGCGTGGTGGGGTGAGGGGCAAAGGAGGTGAAGCAGGAGTTAGTTGCACTGATGGAAAATTTGTGAGCTTCAGAGAGACGGAGTTGGAGACGAGGAGCTGGCACAACGAATGTCTAAACAGGCTTGGCAGCCAAATGAGCGGAGGCTGTTTAGGCCAGTTGAGCTAGATAGAGGACAGACGAGGTAAGAGAGGAGAGGGGCAGCTCAAAGTTTGTTGCGGCTGTAGGAGGCAACACTGCTGGCAACTGGCAACTGGCAACAACGGACAGCAAATACAATAATTAGATCACAAACAGACAGCCGACTCAGAGTGCAAAAGCAGCGGGAACGAGATTGACAGGGGAGCGGGTGCGCCGGACGGATTGTTGGTCAGAGGTGGAGCAGCAGTAGCCAGAAGGAGGAAGTGAAGTGGATGTCAGGAGCAGCTAAACAGGGACCATGCACTTTAGATATTGCTCGTTCGTTCTCTGCAGACACAGCACAGCAGCAGGGCAGCCAAGTAACTAAGTTGTTAATATTATGAACTTTAGGACAGTGGCTACACTTTGTATGATTATATACGCTGTAAACTAAGTAGCAATGGGGTATATTAAGATCGTATATATGTATTGTTAGTATTTAGCTTAGTTTTAGTAGTTCTGGATAAATAATGATAAAACTTGTGGAATCGAATGAGCATAAGTGAGCCGACGAATAAGAAGAACCAATTGTGAAATCAGTGATCCGAACTCACAATAAAGTCACTCTTTGATCACAATTTATTAATGTACATGCTTCAAATTATTCTTTATTCAATTCCTTTATGTAGTTACAGATAAAATAAATATTCTTTCTTTTCTCTCATAGCATCTACAGTCAGTTTTTGTATTAATAAAGTAGTTAAAAATCGGTCGCACTTGTGTATATATCTCTCTATCTGAACTACTTCAGAGTGTTTTTCACAATAGATATTATTAAGTTGTGCGTTCAGTTTATTTGTGATTTATGCTAGGCAATATCTATAATTCTACCTTTCCAACCCGATTCCCAAATAAAAACATTACTTGAAACCAACAGCTTCAACTAGACTAACTATGACTCTTGAGTGTAGCTAGGCTTCACTGTAGGGTCTTATGACATTCTATAACCGATTGTGGCAACTATGGGGCCGCAATTTTTGTAAGACAAGCAAGCTGCTTGTTGTGCCTTAAGACATGCAAATCTGTTGCCGAGTCGCCAAGTTGCCAAGTTGCATGTGCAGCAGCTTCCTACAACTGCAGCAAAAACAACGCCAACAACAACAACAACAACACACACTTGTGTGTGAAAAACAAAACTCAATTACTCAACAAACATAGTAACCTACTTCATAAAAGCAACAACAACAACAATAACAACAAGCGCTGTTAACAACTGCAACAAGCAACAAACAACAAGAAAAGCAACAAATTCATTTTCGCTTTTATATCTTTTTTTCGACACGAAGCGAAAGAGTCCTTCAAGCGTGACAATCACATGAAACAGTTGTAGTTGTTGCCGTGGTTGTTGTTGCTGTTGTTGTTGCTGCTGCTGCTGCTGCTGCTGATTTATAGTTTTCATTTTGCACAGCTTGTGCAGCTTGTTGGATGTTGTAAAAGGAAATGTCAATTCTGTTTGCCCGTTTGCCAAAAACAATGCACGAAACATTTTGCGGCATCGGCGGCCAATGTGTAAAGTCGGCCCAGAGGGACAGCGGCAGCAGCAGCAGCAGCAGCAGCAGCAGCAGGGGATGGGAGGCGGGCGTGTAGGGCGTTTCTTTATATTGTGTAGGTAAGCGAGCATCCGCTAATGTAAGTCATATAACAAATTTTGCAACTGGATTTCAAATGCGCCAAGCTGCAAACAGCTGTAGGAGGAGCTGCAGAGAGGCAGGCCAAGCAAGGGAAGCAAGGGGAGGACAGAAGGAGGTTAGGTTAGGGTAAGCAATGAGAATGAGAATGAGAATCAGTTCCTATGCGAAACAAGCATCAAATGGAATCGCCAGCATCTGTCTGCATGCTGGGCACCAGAGGCTTTCTCCTTATGCGGTCAGCGCCAGGCGGTGGCCCAAAACCGGCTGACGGCGACTCCTTCGCGTGCTGGCCAACACTTTGCTCAAATATGTGCCCAAGCCAGTTTTTTTCTTTTTTTTTTCTTCTTTTTTTGTGCCTAAATGGCCGCCTTGCCAGAATTTGTTAGCTGAAGAGCTGGGTAACAACAACAACAACAACAACAGCAACTGCAAATAAAAAGAATGCATGAGAAGAGGAAAAAAAAAACACACAAAGCAAAGCAAAGCGCCCATCGATGGAAGACTGGGCATGCGAATGGGAATAAGAATGGAATAAAATAAGACGGGACCTGGAAGTCGAACTCAAACTGGGAATGGGTATGGGAATGGGACAGAGACTGAGACCGAGACCGAGACTGAGACTGAGACAAGCAACGAGACTGAGACTGGATCGTGAGTCAGCAGCAAAGCCAAATGCGCAAAAACTAAAAATCAATGTTGATTTATTGGTGGCTTATTAGAATGAGAATGCGCGAAAGAGATATATGGGCAGAGTGTGTGTGAGAGAGAGAGAGCGAGCGAAAGTAGCGAACAGAGAAAGAGTCATGTTATACCCAGTTCTTGGAAGAATAGGTACTCAACGATATTCGCAATAGGCCTTTTTGCGCTAAGGTCCCAAACATGTCTTTCTAATGCAACACTAAGCAAAAAACCAGAGTCACTTACTTTAGGTGGAGTTATATAAGTCTGATTACGATTTGATTTTCTTTTGGCTAAAAAGGATTAATAAAGAGATTAACTGTTTATTTTTCTTTTTTATAGATATTATCTGACCTTTGTTGCAAAAATAACTAATATTTGTTATTGTTTATTGGTTATAGAATAAGATATTTTCCAATAATAATATTCAGTTAATGAATCTTTTAAATGATTGTTGTGATAAAACTTTCCAACAGTTTGTAGGAAAGCGCATTAAGTGTTCGTTATGGCCAAGTTATGTCGCCAATCATTCTTGTATCAGTCGCTTGTTGGGCTTTGGTTGTGTTTCTTGGAACTCTTTTTGATTCGTATTCAATAACATCGAGAATACACATGTACGTATTGTTGAGACGTAGATATTTATGTATTGGCCATGGCAATCTAATATAAAGCACAATAAAAAACTCGAATATTGCTATTTGCAACACGTCAACAGCACAACAACACAACAACCCAAGCAATAGCAATAGCAATAGCAACAACAATGACAACAACAATCACGCCAAGGCAATGAACGAAACGTGCCAACGGCTGACGATCGCTGATAAGCTGGAACTGTGGCTGGAAAGGAGTGAGACTGAAGTCGGAGCTGGATCTGCGACTGGAGCTGGAACTCGAGTTTGGACTCGCAGCTAAAGTTGGTGGCAAAGAAAGTTTTGCTTTTTTTCAGGACGAGAGCTTTGGGCTGCTCATGCAGATAACTGCTGAACGCAGGCAGCTGGCAGCAGCAGCAGCAGCAGCGGCACCAACTCGTGTTGACCATTTTTATGGTTATATTTTTTTTGGTTTTTTGCTGACTGCCATTACCAATTAATAGTCGCGGCGAGAAATTTGCATGACCAAAAGGAAAGTGACAAAAATTCAAAAGCTGTAGTTACAGTAAAAATCGGCTATAGATTGTAAGTGTCAAACGACGCGATAGTTTCAGCCACAAAAAAAAAAAAACATGAAATGCCTAATTGTTATGTATGTATGTAGGGTAACGCACGTTGCAAGCTGGGTTTGGGGCAACTATGAGTAGAAGACGTGCGGCAAATTAGATTTTGGCGCCTCGAAAGTGAGAGTGACACCTGTTGCGAGCTGCGTGCGTGATCTGTGCACTTGGCTAACCAACACATGTGGCAACATCATAAGCAGCAGCAGCAGCAGCAGCAGCAGTTTGCCGCTTCGCCGCTGGCTATTGATCGCTAAGCAAAGATCCGAGACGGGTCGGGTCAGCCGACAGGGTAGAGCTGTCGAGGTGCAGACGAAACGCATTAAGTTTCATATGCCGATCATTATTTTAAATTATGCGCACGAGCGAACGCAACTCAGAGAGGGGAGACAGACAGATGAAGGGGCAGCGGAAGCGGGGGACAATGAGGCAGCGCATAAGTCGAATGGCATTCAATGGGTTCATTTGCATAGCATGTGAGAAAAACTGATTTAAGTAAAAAAAAGTAAAAAAAAAAATAAAATACAGATACAAAACAAAACACTTTTGCTTTTCAATTGGTTGATGGATTGCCCCGGCCAACAGTTGATGGTTTCATTACCAGACGCTGAGAGTGAAAGATCAAGGCATTATTCATATATTGTATTTGCCCCAAATGCAACAGGTGTTGGCAGTGTTAAAAAATTATATATCATTATGTGTATCCATAAGGAAGATGGTAAGAGTTTAAAGAGAACGATTCAAATGTCTGTATATGTGTATGATTTTCGGATAATATGTTCCATATCCTGATCTGAAGCAGGCAAAACTGAGACCAGCATATCTATCTATATATATTATATAAGCTATCAAAATACCTCTTCGAAACTCAGTCGAATAAACAAAGTTTACCTCTTGTTGAATTAGTAGACCGCAGAACACCCACAACTCAGAGATCCCCCCGCAGTTCATTAGAAAACATTTTACACTGATGACACATTACTGTCAGGCGGCGTTATGAGCTAAATTTATTGACGACGCCTAAAAAGAATAGAGAGAGAGGGAGAGAGAGGGAGGCACCAGCCCGCCTTCCCTATTGAGAATGTCACATGCATGTTGTTGCAGGCATTTGAGCGTTTGATTTGTGTGCGTATGCCACAAACACAAGTAGGAAAAGCGCAAGAGAAAGCCCATCAATGGCATGACGAGACACAAATACCCTTGCTGTGTCATTAAAATACAAAGCATCTAATAAATCCCATTAGAGAAAATTAACCAGAAAAATGTAAAAGAAAATCGTGGTTTTTATAAAAGGCTTATCGAAATGGCAAATAAATAAATATCAAAGAAAATATTGAGAAAAATGTACGAGCTCAGCTATTCATTATCTCAAGTTAAAGGAGATAATGGCCACGAAAATCAAATTAAGCAATGATTTCTCACTTCCTACTATAAAACCAATAAAACTGATTTATCAATTGACTTCCTTAAGCAAAAGAAGCGAATCCACTTAAGATTATTTCCATATGGAAAATATAAAAAATGTATTTGATAAGTTCCATTAAAAAACTGAGTAGATCGGGCAGAGAAAGAGGTTGTCATGCTGCTTATAAATAAATATAATTTGGTCTGTCACGGGGTTAAAGATGCCACATTTTGTGCGTTGCAAGCTAGATGAGAATGTGATCAAAACCGCGGGCGGACACAAACTCAACAAGATCTCAATGTGGGAGGCAAAAAGATCATTTCGTAATGTGGAAAGCCAAAAAAATAAAAAGTAAAAAGCGTTGACAACTCTGGCTAACAACAAACAACTGCAGACGAGAGAAATGTGTGGTTAGTGAAATAATAAATTCCATGTGGAATTTGTGTGCAGAATTTGGTAAATCGTCGGGCTTCGCTTGACGTGACATAAATTAAGTGGTGTTTGGGTTAGTGGTGCAGCGTTTGCTGCTCGATGGTCGGTGGTGCAGCGATGCGATCAACGCCTGCTGATGCAACCACCCGCCCGCTTTTATATATATATATATTAATTATTATAACTATCATAATTATTGCTAATTATTCAACATTTTGTAAAGCGCGTGCAACTAATCGCTCAAGGCGTAATATAGTCGTACCAAAGTGTGGAAAGAAAACTGAATAAAAGAAGAAAAACCATCGATAAGTTTGTGCAGCGATGCGTTCGTCTCTCTATCTCTTGGTTAGTGGTGCCTCTGCTGCTGTAATCGTTTAATTTAAAATCAGCGTCTTTTGGTTTTTTACGTAATTGCTGCATAATTACAGGCAATTAAAATGCGACGCATTAAATCTTAATTTGAGGCGGGCGGAGCAATTTGTTTCTAGTTTCTAGTTTTTAGTTTCAATTTCAGTTTCAGATTCGGTTTCGGTTTCTGGTTCGCTTGTTGTCATGAGTTTAAATGCCGCCGTTTCCAAAAATTATGTATTTCTGTTAAATTTAACGAGCAAACGCCTCGTAAACGAGGTCAAGAGCTGACAGGAGCCGCCGCAGAGCTTCAATTCGTTCATTCATTCGATTCTCCACTTCTAGCCTTGCTTTTCCCATTGCATAATCATCATCATAATTTGTTGTTGCTGTTGTCCACTTGCTGCTCCAACTTCCCAACTGTCCACTTGAAGTGCATTTCGGTTTTTTATGTTTTTATGTTTGTTTTTTTATCTTCTCCCCAGTTGATCAAGTGCATGCTGCAAAGGTTGAAGACAGCTCCACTTGCATATGCACATAAGTAATTAATGTTTTTTTTTATACACTAACAAAAAATATATACAGCAATGAGGAAATTATGTAACAATAATTATAAAGTAATGTCGACTTCCCCACGGTCGATTGGAATAGAAGAATTGGACGATTTTTGTAGTGCCTCATGAAAGTAATTTTGATCATGGTTTAGTATCCAGATTAGCAATGCATCTAAATCTGAAAACTGAATATTTGCTAACAATTCAGATTCTATTTGGACCAAGTTCTCCACCTTAGTAACTTCAGCAAGTTCTTTAATAAAAGTGTATACAAAAGTGTAGTTGCATTGCTTGACTTTCCTCTTGTTACGGTTTAAAGTTGTGTTTGTTTTTCACAACTGTCGGACATTTAAATTGTCTTCAATTGCGCCCATTGCATAATTAAGACAGCACTTCCAACTGGCCACAAAAACTCAGTCTGTCTCTCTGTCTGACTGGTCTGTCTTTCTCGCCCATTTGACTGACTAACTGACTGACAGGCCATCAACATCAACAAAATGCTCAACACCAAACGGACAACTGCAACGACAACAAAAACAACAGCAACAACAACCAGATAGACGGCGGCTTTCCCGTTGTCTGGGCCGGACTTTGTGTTAATCCGTGGCCGCTTTTCGATGCATCATCGCATAATCAAAGAGCCATAAAAACCAATAATCATTATTAAGCAAAACAAGCCAATTAATGCTGCAGCAGCAGCAACAGCAAAAGCCACAACAGTAATTAAATGAAAATAAAACACAAAGATTCGGTCAACTTTAGAGCCAAGTTGTACAAAAAAAAAACACACACACAAAACGAGTCTACTCTGGAGAGTTGCAGTCTATGTTTAGTCTGACAGGAGGGGGCGGGCACCGGGTGCTACGGCAGGGTATCTATAATTGCAGCTGGCTCGCCGTTTGCCGTTGCTAATTTCGCCATTTGCGTGCAATAATAAAGCAATAAATTGTGGCAGCAGCCATAACAATAATAAAAAAAAAAATTTAAAAAAAAAAAAAATTTAAAAAAAAAAAAAATTAAAAAAAAAATCAAAATAAAACAAAAACCCAACTGAAAACTGGGAAGAATATAAAACTCACAACAGCAATTAACGACTCAAAAATTGACTTTAAAAGCAACTGGCGAAAAGTGCATATCGAGTTGAAATCGCGTAATGGGCGCAATATATAATATAACATTTAACAAAATAATGAATTATGAACAGCGTATATGCAACATGGCAAATGACATTCGATAATCGCGCGTTGATGAATAATAAATAACGAATCAAAGTGCGTCCTTTTAAACAATTTAAAACTTGAATTTGCAGTGAAAGTTGCGCCCAAGTGGTGGTTGTTGTTGCTGTTGTTGCTACAGCTACTGTTCAGTAACAACAACAACAACAACAACAGCAATCACTGCGAAGCGAATTGCAGCCCAACCTAGGGCAATATCGTGTTGCCGATCGTTTGAATTGATAATACAAAAGCCAGAAAACAAAAAAAAAAAACAAAATAGAAGAAAAGAAAAGAAAAATAATAAAACTGAGCAGTGGCCGCCGGGCCATTTGGAAAATACTTTTGGCTTTTAATGCGAGCTTCAGGTAACACTTGGGGTCAACGCTAATTGATTTGGAAAGGCTTTTCAGGCCGGTCAGGCCGGCTACAAATTGCTTTAGTAAGGTCCACACAATTATCAAAATGATACGCCTTAGGTGCGGCACCAAAAATTCAGTTTCCGCAAAGAATCCATTCAAGTTTAATTGGAAAATCAACAACATGTTGAACGCAATGCTAGGAGAGAAGCAGTTAAAGGCATCTTGTGGCTCAATATCTGTGATGGATTATAGAATTCAAGTTCTTATTCAAAACTTGGCTATCAAATGCCTAATGATATTAATATCTACCTAATGATGATTAACTGGATTTTTCAGTAGTTATTAAATACTAAGCTATGCATTTGCCAATATATTTATATATATTAAGTTTTAGATATGTCTTTGCATCGATTATGGTAATCTTGGCAATTTACACTATTCACATTTAGTATTTGTGAAGAATTCTACGTAATAGAGCCATAACCTATTAGCCAATTTGTTAATTGCCATTTCACCAAAGCAAAGAAATATCTACATGATTCGAAAAGTATGCCAATTAGTTGCAGCTAAATGTGGTTGTTTCCCATGGCCACCAATGTGAACCGCTGCACCACCAAACTCGGGACGAGTCGACTCTTTCACTTTGGTACAAATTCAGTGATTTGATGTACATTTCAAATTTGAAATATTTCTCAGTGCGTTTCATTTGAGAGTGTAAAGTGTTTTTGGCTCTGGCTCTAGGCTGGCATTTGAAATTGTCCGGTTGTCCGACTGTCCGGCTGTCCGGTTTACCATTTGAAGTGCTGAATTTTTCATGTGCATTTAATTAGTTGAATTATGGCTGTGAAATGTGGCAACGACTGCCGACTGCCGACTGCCGACTGCAGACTGCTACTGAACAGACAGTGGAGCATAAACCGAAAACAATCTAATAGTAAAAGAAACTAACTGAAAGATAATAAAGTAAACACTTTTGCCATATTATGCGACAACTTTCGCAAAAATAATTTAATAGACTGACCGACGGTCAGTTGACTGTTTGTGTGTGTTTTTGGTTTTTTTTCCTTTTTGGATGACAATCAATTGGACAATTGTCACCTTTCGAATTTCGTGAAAAGTTGCCACAGCGCTTGCCGGGTTGAGAGTTTAAGGGGTAAGGCCGTATGCAACATGTTCAGTTGCAAGGACGTGTCACGAGACACACGAGCATCATTCCCACAACACACCGCAAACACTTGTCGTGCACTAAATTGAGCTTAATTTCAATTTGTGCTCGCTGTGGGGTGTGCTGGCTCCCCTTGTGAGGTAGGCAACCTCAGAGCGCACTGAACAACGACAGAAAAAAACTCACAGCATACGAACTGAAATAAAACCGCAGATAAAAATCTTGAGTTTTTTCACAATTTTTCTTTACATTTTTGTTTTTTTTTTTTCGTTAGTTTGACGGCAACTTGACCTAGTTACATTTGTTGATGTTTTTTTCGGTTTGCTCGTTTTAGTTTTTTATTATTAGTTCTTCTACATTGTAATTAGTGACGAGAATGGTTTATAATGAGACTGAAACTGAAACTGAGACTGCAAGGTATTAAAAAAAAAAAACACAATTTGGTGGGTCTCACTTATCCAAATTGCAGGCATAATTAAAAGATTGTCGACATAATTAGCGAAACACTAGAGTACTTTATAAATAAATGTGTTTGCATATGTGCGTGTGTGTGTCTGTGTGTTGGACAAGTTTAAAGTTCAAGCTGGTGAGCACAGCGCCGACGCCGACCATACAGTTTGAAGGACATTTAAAATACCGTTTATGGCTCCAGGTCAACATGGGGCAAGCTCGAGTGTGAGTTTGAGTTCGAGCTCGAGTTGAGTCAACAGTATGATGAAGCTAAAGAATCTGGTGTTGCAGCTGCAGCCTACTGATTGGCAGCCACACGCATTTCCGGTTAACGTGAGCTTAAACGATCTTGGTTGGGGGTTAGGGTTTGGATGCGGTGCTTTGCTTTTTTTTGGTGGCTTAGGAAGGGGCATCACTTAATTTAACGGGCACGTGCCCATAGATAAGTCAATGGAAATCTGAGCTCGTTAACTGAAAGTGAGTAAACGAAAGTGAAAACGCATTTATATCAACAAAAGTCTAATCAGTGCAACTAAGTAAAAGAAAAAAAAAGTGGGCAACAAGCAAAGTACACAGAAAACAACAACAACAACAAGCCACATATCATGCTTAAAACTCTCTTTCTGTGTCATTGACAGACGATGGGTTCGTTTTTACGTTTGGCTTTGACTGACTGACAAATGAAAACTCAATTGGCTATCGCAAGACAATCAAAAGACGCGAAACGAAGACGAAGACAACGATGACAACGAAGCTGCTGCTGTTGTTGTTGTTGTTGTTGTTGTTGGCGCTGCAAACATTACACATTACAACTGGGCAAAAGAAATGAAAACAACAACAACTGCAATGACAACAAACAATCACAACAACAGCAACAACATAAGAAAATTCACTTTCACTCATCGCTCTTTTAATTTCTGAAAACGTCATCTTGTCTTTTGCCACACGAAATACAAACAACAACAACAACAACAACAACAACGTACAAAAGATGTCGCTGATTGACGGCCAACAAACACCGTGTTATGCCGCCAGGGGGCGCTTTAAACTAGAACAAACGAAATTTGTCAACGCCTACCCCTTTTTGCAGCGATACCCCGCCCGCCGCCAACCCCTCTCTCCATTTCTCTCTCTCTCTCCCCACAACGCCTGCCTGCCTGCCTGAGCCTGTCCAATTAAATGCAAATTTTTTTTAGAAATCGCTGCCAGCGGCAACAAGCAACCAAATTCAAAAAGATGCAAATGTCTGTGAAGAGAGAGAGAGAGATTCCCCAAAAAGAGTGTGAGCGAGAGAGAAAGAGAGGGGCAGGGAGCGGGTAAGCCCTGGACGACTCAGATCTGCAGCTATATAGCTGTGGGTCCAGTTGTTGTTCCACTGGGTGACCACCCACATGGACGTTTTCGTTGGCGCTACAAACGTCTCACTTCGCCGAGGCAGTTGCTGAAATTTATGCGCATTTTGATGAAAGCGCCAACATCGTGTGGGCGTAGATGCGATGCACACACAAGAGGAGCTGCCCCTACAAAAAATAAATAAAAAGCATTTGTTTTTCATTGCTATTGGCCGGAGGCGGGTGGCGGGTGGCGGGCGGGGTGAAGGGGTGAAGAGATCTCTTCAATATTTATAACATTTATTGCTTGTCGTCTTTTGGTGCTTGGCGATTTCTCGCATTGGCAACGGCTGCGCCATTGGAAATTTAAATGTACATTTTATAGGTTATGGCAAAGAGCTGCCAGCGAAAGCAATTTTGGAATCGCGCTGGAGATTTTTAAGTGCGAACTTGAATTGATTTGCGGTTATGCAAGAAGTTTTTCATGCTGAATTTGGTTTTTGGCAGCACGTTTGGAGAGGAGCACGCCATAAAGTGTAATTTTAGGTAGCTCACATGTAAAATACTTCTGTTACGAGAGATCGACTAGCAGATACCCTAAACCCAATGACTTTCTGCGGCGTTTCTCAAGCAATCTTTATAAAATGCTTTCAAAAGATCAATATTATATTAGATTAGAAAGACATCCATTTAAAGTCGTGGTTTTCCTATCTAAAATCGATTTATATCAGGAAACTTTCTGATACCGCATCAGTGCACAAAAACAACAAAAACAACAAAAACAATTACCATTTGTCCTTAGGTTATTTGTCAAAAGGTTAATATTTAAATTACTACAGATTGGGAAACTTTAATAACAAGAAAGACTTGTCTTATTGAAAACTCAATTATTTATTTAAAATCTCTTATTTATTGCGCAAATTTCATATATAATACTGAGCAACGAAAAGAACAGAGGCCAACTTGTAAAGTTGACATAGATTTAAGATTAGTTTGGCTCCAATAATTTGTACGGCTAAGCAGCCTCAACACAAACTTTGTCTGTCTGCTACACATATTTTACAGCTGAACGTAGAATTTGGCCAAGAGCTCAGCGTGTTGCATTGCCAACAGCAACAGCCAAACCAACTGCAATAACAACAACAACAACAACAACAACAACAAAAATCGTTGTTTGCCCTAAGTCAGCATCAACATTACAAACAGACGGCAACAATTTATGAGTAAAGCAAACGAAGTCGAGAGTTGGAGTCGAGAGGTGAAGTTGAAGTCCAAGTCAGTGGCTGGCAATGCAGTTTTCGTTGAGCCATAGAAAACTGCTAAATCTTTTGGTTGGTTCCCTGCAAGAGCATCGTCATCATCGTCATCTACTGATGATCATCATCAGCATTAAGTAAGTCTTTTTGGTGTTTGGTCTCTTTACTGTAGGGCTTGCCATTGCTAATAAAGTGGCTCATTTCAATTGTTCGAAATTAATTTGTTTCCGTTTGTAATTAAATTGCGAACTTAGCTTTTCTCATTGTTTGTTGTGGTTGTTCTTTTAATTTGATTGTTTGTTGTTGTGCAGCAATACAAATCGGGTCAAGCTGCTCAGCTGACCTTAATCGCAACTTGTGCGCAATTTATAGTTTTTTTTTCTTTTTATGTTTCTGTTTTGAAGTCTTGAGTTACCTTCAAAACCAATTCCACTTGGCCCATACAGATAATATGTTTCTCTACTTGAAGTGTGTGGCAAATCAGTTGCCAGCATTTCTTTCCGAGAGAATGTGAAATCCGATCCAAGTGCGTCCGACTCAATCTACCTATAGCCTCACCCACCTTCTCATTTATTGTCTTTTTTCTTCGTGTTTTTTTTTTTGTATTTGTGGTGGCTGATTTTATTGTAAATTTCTTGTCAATTCATGAACTTTAATTGCCAGTTGTTATGAGCGGCTTAGACAACCGGCCCATGGCCATACCGAGCTCTAGCTGCAGGCGCAGTGGCGAATATATATTGCTGATATATGGCCTGCGGCAAAGAGTTCACCCTCTCTCCCAGTGGGCCCCGTCTGTCTATTTATAACTCTTCCTGCCGGGCTGTCTGGTCCAACGATTGATGTGCTTATGCAATGCAACCCTTGCCCCAGTCTATAGTTTTCAGTTTGTGCAAACCTTATCGGCATTATGCGCATCGCTGGCTTTGAAGTTCAGTTTCAGGCACGCAAATATCAAAAAGCAATGCGGGCTTAATAACAACAACAATCATGAATGTTTGAGGGCGGGTATACGCAACTGACAGACAGCTTGGCAATAAAAACACAGCTCTAGCAAGTGATAATTAAGTTTATAATCACGAAACTAACATAAATAACGATAGCTAAATATTATTAACTTTTTTTTGAAACCTATAAAAAGCTTTTAGCACGATTGATGGACAAGATATTGATAAAAAAAAAGTGTTACAAAATTGAATATCCGTTAACTGTTAATACTTACAAACACAATAAAAACACCTCAGTACAGGGTATTTAAGATCAAACTCTATTCAAACCTGAGACAGCATATTCTGTCCCCACACCGTACACCCACAACACAAATGAAAAGTCGACACAACTGCGACGCTGAAAATCCGCTTTGAAATGAAATTAAAATTGTTATCATTTTGTCTAATTTTTGCTGCATGCAAAAGGAAAACCAAAGTCCAAAGTCGAAAGCCAAAAGCCGACAGCGAAACACGCAAAACTAAAGTGCAAAATGTCGCGGCGCGATAAATTGAAACGCCCGGAGCGGAAATGGATGTATGAAGGTCCTTAAGCGACCCCGGGCAGTGTTGTCGCTGTAGCCGAACCCAATTCCTAAAAAATAACCAAAGCGAAACAAAACAAAACAAAACTCACTTTTCGAGCGCAAGAAACGAAGTTCAGAGCCCGGAAAAAAGTCCATTTGCCGCAGTCTAGACAACAAAAATGTACAACTGCAAAGCATGAGGTGAGGACTGAGCGACCCTATAGAATGGCTAGTAGCTAACCCCTAGTTAGGGTTGAGGTTAAGGTGTGACGTTGCTGCCAAAAAGGACATTAAATCATTCAGCACGTAAAAGCCAGACCCTGGCCAAGGCTCTTCACAACGGTCGAGGCCAGACAAAACAAGGCTAGCAATTTCGAGTGTCGATCTAGAAGTGTGTGTATGTGTGTGTCTCTGTGTGTGTAAATATACATATTTGATTGTTTATACGTGTGAGTGTGTGTGTGTTTGTATGTGCGCTGCGCCAAATAATAGTAATTTGGCTAATTCAAAAATTGCAGCTATCGACGCGCCATTGTTGTTGTTGCTGTTGTTGCTGTTGTTGCTGCTTCTAGCCATGAACTTGAAATTGGTTTTTGTTTAGCTTTTGCTTCTCTACCATTTTTCGTTCGCTGACAAAGTGAAAATTAACAAGCATTCTTGTTATTGTTTTATTTTTTTGGGCTTTAGTTATTATTGCTGCTGTTGCTGCTGTAACAAAAAGCCATTTTCAATGCACCGCACGGCTTATGCCCTTGAATATCTGCTTACATTTAACAAATAAAATAAAAAAAGCTTTTTTTACAAGACAACAAATTGTTTAGCTGATTGTTGCTATGGCATCCATTTGATAGAGTGACACTTGAAGGGTTTATTTGTCAGTCTGTTTGCAACGTGATGAATAAGCAGAGATTATGTTTGGGGAACTCTGAATATAATATTAATTGAATGGAAAGATTTATGAAATGGTTACGAATTGGATTTAGTAAGATTGACTCCCATTAAAATGCTGAGATCTAAATTTGTTTTGAAACTCAAATTTGTTGCAAAACTTTTGTCAAAGCTGACTTCAAGTGCACTACATAAATATAATAAGTAAAAGTTGCAAACTCCTTAGATAACTTAAGGAACTTTAAAAGTTAATATGCTTGCAAAACTAGGCTTCAATCTCAAGTTGAAATAATTTCATTGCGAAAATAATTTAATTCGTGTACGACGGGGCGTATGAGTAGTTTAAACACGTTGCACATAAACCATACGCCCAGTCGGCTGGCTAGACAGACAAGTAGACAGATTGAGAGAGAGGAGGAGAATTGAGCAGAGACTGCCCAGCACAGGCAGTTATAAAGTGTTTTTAATGACCAAATCGCCGGCCAATGCAAATAATCTTTGTGGCTTTAATTAAAGAGCAAAAGCAGCAAGGCAGCAAGGCAGCAAAAAATTTGCATTACCAAAGAGCCAAACAGAAATTGTGTAATTGAATTGAATTCAGTTGCAGATGCAGCAACAGCAACAGCAACAGCAACATCAGCAGCACACTGCAACTGCAGCAGACTGCTTAACAACGCGGAAATGTGGCTGACTAGTCGAGTCATTAACTTAGACAGACTAAGGCAGTTGATTCGATTGAATTATTATGCAATTAGCCATTAGCATAAATTGAATGAAAGAGACTTAAGAATGCCAAAAGCAGCAGCACTCTCGACTGGGTCAACCATTCATCATCGTTCACATCGTTATCAATTGCTCAACGGGGTGCGTTGTGTGAGGGGGCCAAGGTAACATTTATCGAGGCATCTGCTCATTTGCTTTGTTTGCGCATTTGGCGCAACACACACACAAACAAATACACATTTTGTTTTTTGTTTTTTTGTTTTTTGTCAGGCAAATAATGAAAATTTGCTTCATTGTTGATGTTTGCATTGTGCAATTGAGACCACATGGCACAAGAACACAAGACATGAAACCATCTTCAGCTCCAACTCGAGTGGCTGCGATTTCATCATCTATAGATGCGGGCACGAGTCTCTGATTCTTCGCTTTTCCTCTCACTTCTCTCTCTCTCTCTCCCTCTGGATTTGCACTAAACAATGCTTGAAGAACTTAGCCAACAGCATCTCGAGTGCATTTAATGTGTATGATGTAAATCGTAACAGCAATAGTTGGCTAGCACATCCATAGTTGGTTGGCCCAAAGGCGCTGCGTCATGGGCCCATGGTTCTTAGCCAAGTGAGTTCAAAGTCCAAGCCAACGAGTGTGCTATAAATAGGCAAACAACTGCTGGCAAGAAGACATCAGGCAACAGGCAACTGGCAACTGACAACAAGCGCTGCGGCTCTCTGTAAGCAATCTGGCTTAATCATGTGAGAAACGTTCAAAGAACCAACTACTAACCGAGCCAAAAACAACAATAAAACAAAAACCAAAACCAAAAGCAATACTAAACAAAACTGAAAGAAAACAAAACGTAACCTACAACAAAACCAAAAGCAAACTTGCAATAACGTTGCACTCACACTAAAATCAAGTTTTCTGCAAAGCAGATGATGATGATGATGACGAAAACAACAACAACAACAACAACAACAACCGTGTTCTGGCCAGGTCTTTCTATATGTATGACTCAACAGACTCAGCATATATTTATGTATGTATGTATGCACCCACAATAATAAACAATAAAATGAAGAATTCAGATCCACAAGTCGAATCTGAGATACACTCAAAATTAAAGTATTTTGTGGGTCGGATAAATAATACATATATTACTTTACAGTGTAATAATAATATCTTGTAATATTTAAAGAATATTTATATTAAGTTAAGGTAAAAAGAATGAATGAAAACAGATAATTCTTTAATTTCTAGAAGATTGTTCAAAGAATTTGCAGATTTTGAGAATATTTTGTTGTTAATGAACAATTTTATCAATTGAACTTAATGATGTGCTCTTGATTATATGTTTGCTTGCTTGCTTTATTCTTATTTGCATTGAAATAATTGAAACGTATTCAAATTAATTTATTGCTCGGTGATCTCATTTTATAATTAAATATGTTTTTCGCCAGCTTCAGGTAATTCGTGGAGTCGCCAGCGAACGGAACGCGGCATGGCGTTTAAATTTGAAGTGAGACAACTTGCAACTGGCAACTGGCAACTGGCAACTGGCGAAACTGAGTAGCCGAGAGAGGAAACGGTATTTCCTGGAAATGCGCTGAGCCGAGCTGAACAGCTTTTCGGGCTGGTAAGCGGCCAAAGTTGTGAGTATTCAGGAGCAGCATCAGGAATGATATTGAGGTTGTATGTATGAGTGATTCACAGGAAACAGTGTGTGTGTGTGTGTGTGTGCATGTGAAAAACTTGGGAAATTCCGTTGATGGTTGTGAGAACGAAAGCGAAACAAGCGAAGCGTTGGCAAATATGTACATACGTCGAAAAGGCATAGACCTTTCAGTTGCAGACAACCCAACCCAACCCAACCCAAACCCAAACACAGCCCTCAGCTAATTAGGCGACTCGCATGAATTGTGCGACCGGGCGGCAGGTGAAGAGTGGCATGCAACAACACACAAAGAAAAATCGCCGGTTTCCTGGCCAAAAAAGAAAAAAAAAAACGAGAGGAGAGGAGGGCAAAGAAAATGAAGAAAAACAAACTTGTTCATCTTCAGCTAACGAGCTAGCTTCACTTGTGAAGGGGGGTGGAGAGGCTGGTGTGTCTGGGGAAGGTGGACAGGTAAGAGTCAGATAAGTAAGTTGGAAAAACTGAAACTCAACTCAACTCGAGCTGAATGTGTGCTGCAAGTGCAAATGTAACAACAGCTGCTGGGGGTGGGTGTAGGCCGGCAAGACAATAAACAAATAAATTACATGAAAGCGGCTGCCACAGTTTTTCTTTTTTATGCGCTGCAAGAAGAAAAATGTGCAACGCTCTCGCTCGCGAGTGAGAGTGTGTGAGAGAGAGAAAGAGGGGGTATAGCGATAATCACAATAAAGCGACACGAAATGTGCAGCAGCATCAGTGTGGCATCCTCATTAACCCAGACTGCAACAGAGTCGTCTATGACGCCCCCGCCATCTCCATCCTCTCGCCCCTGGTGCACAGCTCCTGAAAGTGAAAGTCATGGCGCAAATGTGAAACGTACTCCATGCCACCCCGTTGATGGCTGGCAACAAAGTCAAAGTAATTGGCCAGTTGAGCTCATGGGTTAATTAAAACGCCAGCCACGCACTTTTATTTTTAATGTCTCTATAAATCTATGATGTCTATAGCTCAATATGTATGTAAATATTTGTGCCACCGCAAAAGCCACAAAAATCAACAGCACAAAACCACAACAACAACAGCACAACGACAACATCAACATCAACAAAGACGAGACGCATCCGTGAGATGCCTTTGAAATGTTTCGCAAAAGAGAGCAATGCGTTAGATTTGCATTGGATTTTGATTTGTCTTTGGCTTGGTTTGGCTTGGCTTGAGGCACTTTTCACTTCCATCTTCCGCATCACCTGAGAAAGTGTGTAAATGTGTGTAAGTGTGTGTGCGTGTGTGTGTGTGTGTGTGTATACATGATATATAGAAAGCTGCTCTCAATGAGATTCAATAAATTTGCGAGGCGCTGTCGGCCACTTAAAAACTGATAGCTATATTTAAGTCCAGCCAGCAGAGAGTGCAAGGGGCAGGCAGCGGATGGAGGGGAGGGGTGTATGGCCAGTGGCAAGGCTCTTTTGTGGGTCAGTCGGACGCGCATCATGTGTGTGTTTGCTTTGAGAGAGGTGGGCAGTCAATTGGGTCGAATCAGTTGCCCAGCTCATTACCAGCGTATTGATATATGGATATATATACAACAGCAGCAGCAGCAGCAGCAGCAGCAATTGCTTCCGCTCGAACCTGCCACTCGAGGCAGCAACATTAGATTGAAATTTAATCAACGACACACTTGGCGATGTGAGACAGAGACAATGCAAAAATACACAAATAGCAAAAAATAATAAAACAAGACAAGAAATATATAAAAAAAAAAAACAAAAAATGAATTGCCACTTGGACACTTGGGCACTTGGCCACTTGGCTGCTTGGTTGCTTGGCCAGCTTGGCTGCTTTGCCTGTGCTTGGCCTCGTCACGTGGGCATGACAGTTAACAAACCCTCCTAGACGACGACTCAATAAACTAGGCACTGGCCTATTGACAGTGCACACACACGTCGCACAGAGATTGAGATTGTGCAATTGGGTGGGCACAAGAATCTGAGCCAGAGACCCCAGCTGGTCTGGCCTGACAGACCTTGCCAAACGGTAAATGTTATAGCCGTGTATGTGAGTGTTCGTGCGTGTGTGGGAGGTAAGGGGTGCTGCAGCTGCCGGTAGGGGTGAGTCGGCTGGCTGGCTGGCTAACATTACCATAGCCCACATCCACATGAACATAAGTAAGTGCATTTAGAGTACTCGGCATGTAAGTAGTATGCGATAGCGGCATTCTGCATTGACATGCTCTGAATACGGGCCGCTTGTTGTAAGCGCTGCTTGCTGCTCCAATACCCTGTACATAATTTGCATAAGTGGTGAAGACATCCTAACGTCAACAAAATGTAGAAATTTAGGAAAATATTTCATTCAAAATATTTCTTTTTATTTATATATTGAGCAACAAATAACACAGCAAGCTGACAAATAGATCAATTTATACTTGATTTACCATAACACATAAATGGATTTAGAGGATTCAGGCAACTGTTCCTACTTGATTTAATGGAATATTTAGATTGATTTCGAGGATTCAGCTAGCTGTCAAGGGCATTAATAATGAATTTCGATTTGGGTCCAAAAAGCATTCAACTTTTTATGTGCACTTAATTGTCGTAAGGATTGTATTTGTTTTCTTTTACAAAATACTTTGCATTTGATGTTTTCATATCATTATTTAATAAAAGTTCGAATCATATGTCTTTATTGATATCTATATCTCTCTATGAGGTGTATATCACAGATCTTCTTCATTCTTAAATTTGAATCAATCGATTCAAAACTTAATAATCCTGTCCACAATCATTGAGTTAGCCAGCTTAAGGAGACCTAGGATATCTTCAAGTCGAGCTTTCTTGCGGCTAGTTGCTGCAGGAGCAGAACACTTGCAGCAGCCGTTGTTGCCATTGGTTTGAGAATGGCAATTTGATTTATTAGCTTGTTTTTGCGCTCAGTTTCGGCGACGACGACGGCGACTTAGGTGAATTATGCAACAGACTATAAAATGCAGTGAAACCAGCCAGCCAGGCGCTATAAATTCTCGAAATGCGTTTTTTGGCTCACTGATTTTTCCCACAATTTGCAAACAATAATGAAAAAGGCTTTGGCTGCTGCTACTGCCGCCTAATTAAATTCAAATCGGTGCAACCAATAAAAGTAAAATCTACAATAAAAACAAAAAAAACAGAGTTTGTTGCATGCCACAAGTGGCCGGCCGGCTGGTAGCGACCAACGACCGATAACAGCGGCACAAAACAACAAAATTGGCAGCAAAAAAGGCAGCCAATTAAGGCCAATTTAGTTACAGCAACGCCGTGCGCGCGACACAAAAAATAATCAGTGGAAAAACGACAGCAACAGCAACAAGAGCTAGAAATATGCACAACTCTGTATGCAAATGAGAGCAGAGCAGGCGAGCAACAACCAAAAGTAACTCGATACAACCAACAACAGCAAAGACAACAACGGTGGCAAAAAATTATGTATGCGCAGATATTTGTACAAATTTTCTCATTTTTTTTTAATGCGTCTCTTGCGGACTGTGAGAAAAATGCCAAGCAGCAAATTTGAGTGTTGTTGTCGTTATTGTTAGCATCGCCATGCATGAGATTTCATGCTTATGCAAAATGTGTGCGGCTAAGAGAGAGATATGAGAAGCTTTGATATCGATAACGCGCTCCCTGCAATCGAGTGCAATCGAAGCGCTTTTGATTAATGTGACCAGGCGTTGACAACAACAGCAACAACAACTACAACAAGTATGTCAGCTTTAAGTGCAGTTGCCGCAGTGAAATCTTATGTACTTGTTGTTGTTGCTGCTGCTCTTTACAATAACAATTGTTAAATGCGACTGCGCAGCAGGCGGAGCGCAGCTTTGAAGCTGGAAAAACCAACAACAACAATAACGGGTCGGTAACGAGCAACGGCCTGAGATTTTTTCTGTTGTTTTTTTATTTTTTTTTTGGCATGTAAAAGGCCTCGCGCTGCGCCCATTAAGCTTTAACTCAGATCTGAGGCCGGCAAGTGCCCGTGGATGACCTTTTCGTTTTAATTCCAATTCTGACTATTTCTTTTGTGGTTTTTTTTTTTTGGTGTGCCCGCACAGCCGAATCTAATTGTTAGTGCAAGCAGTTTAAAAGCAACTCTCAAGTGTTGCAAGGCGCGCAAGCTGAGCAGCTCAGTCAGTCTGACGGCTTTGTCACGCACTGTTGCTGTTAACAGCAGCCACAAACGGACATAATCATCATAACAAAATGAACAATTAATTTGGACAACGCACACACACACACGCACACCTACGCAGTCAAGATATAAATGTTGCTGCAGGTGGCAACAAAGCTTTGGCCTCAACTCGTTTGGTCAGAAGAAGCAGTAAAATATTCGCACACTTGTTCACTTTCTTCTTCAGCTGCTTCGTATGTGTGCGCTTGAGTGTGTGTCGCTAGCATCCCAACAGCAGCTGAAAGTAACTGTAACTCGTTGCAACTTTAGCTTACCTGTTCAATGGAATATGTGTCGCTTTCAATTGCAATTGCTGTCGTTTCGAACTTTAGCCCAAACTCTCTCAAAACATAAACACACTTCGATGCACTTGTAAACAAATGCACGGCACTTCGCGTCGCGTTCGCATCCCAAAAACAAGAAAAAAGCGGACAACACTTGCACAAATATTGGTCGGAAAATATGAGAAAAATGTCAAGAGAGGCGCAGCGTTCTATGCAAAATGCATGCGGCGCGTGCTGTTAAATGCAGCGCCAAACGAAAGCAACAACAAAATGCGGCGCTCTTTTGAAAGATGCGCTTCAACGCAGAATAACCTCCAAAAATGTTATGCTCAATAAAGCTCTGTTATCCACAGCTATGTTAAATAGTATTTTCATTTGGTATTTAATTTGTAAGCTTGCCAGACTGTCAAGTGTTAAGGCGCCTAAATTGAATAAACTTTAGGGAACTATTTACACTGCCCTGAATAACAAGAAATAGGCCAAGCGAATTAACAGCTTTTGGTTGATTTGCCAATGAGAATTTGTTTTTTGTTTTGCCAGCGTCACTTTGTATATTTTAGAGAGTGGAGAGTTCTGGCTGTTTAATTGATAGATGTGGCAACACCAATGTAACTGATTTTCGCTTCGGCGCAAAGCAGTCGACTTCATCTGAGCTTTATCTTTCGCAGCCAGACATTTTTTCTACCTTCTGGGAAAGTTTGTGAAACGCAAATATGTTAAAGTCGGAGGTGCAACACCAATACTGGATAACCAAAAAGGTTGTGCAGCGCAAGCTGGGCAGCAAGGAGGACAAGCACATCATCTCCTCCGATGCCGAGCTGGATGCCAAAATCGAGGTATTCAAATCGATAAGCGACACCAGCACGGAGCTCTGCAAAATCATTGACCAGTACCAGGAGCGTCTCTGCATCCTGTCCCAGGAGGAGTGCGTGTTCGGTCGCTTCCTCAAGGAGGCGGGCAAGCGCAGCAAGACAACGGGTGGTAGCATTACTAACGCTGGCAAAGCCATGTCCTTTGCAGGACAACAGAGGATGTGCGTCCGTGTGCCGCTGCTGCGTCTCCAGCACGAGGTCGACGTGTATCGCTGCCGTGCCGTAAAGGACACGGAACTGACGCTGCAGACGATGGAAAAGGAGCGCACCGAGTATCGGGCGGCTCTGTCCTGGATGAAGCATACGGCCAGTCAGGACATGGATCCGGACACGGGCAAAGGACTCGATAAATTTCGCACCGCTCAGGCTCATGTGCGTGCTGCCAAGCACAATTTTGATGGCTACTCCATGGACTCCATACAGAAGGTGCTGACTAAATCCTAATTCTATATCTAAGCTATATGTTAACCCCTCAAATCTCTGCCATAGATTGATCTTCTGGCCGCTGCCCGCTGCAACATGTATTCCCATGCCCTTGTCGCCTATTTGGCGGAGCTGAAAACATTTGCCCAGAAAGCCGCCTCCACATTTCAGACCATTTCCAAGGCGCTGATTGTGAAGCCCAAATATGATTTTTGTGTGCTCAAGGAACTGTCCCAGAACGAAGGTGGCGACATCGAGGAAACCCACGAAACAACGCCCATTGAGGCTGTCGACAAGGATCAATCACTGTTCTTTGCGGTATATATTTAACATTATATTGCAAAGATGAAAGATTGCTAAGATTTGAGTTTTTGTTTTTCTTTTGTGCAGGATGCGTTTGAGGATAAACCGCAGTCGAAGTCTGAATTGCAGCCGACAGCTGAAGAATCGTCCACGGATGCAATTGAAAGCTGTGGCGACAATGAGGCGCTGCTCATTGAGCTCTCCAAGCAGCTGGAGGACAGTCCGCTGATTGAAGCGCCGCTTCTCGACTGCAACAGTGGGAATAACAAATTCTGGTCGCGCATGTTCAGCCAGCAACAACAGCAGCAGCAGCAGACGCCCATTCCAAGCACTCTTCCGCCCGCTGCAGGTGCTCCTGCTCCAATCCAAACCCACAATAAACAGAGCCAGGCGAGCAGCAGCAGTGCAAACAACAATCGTTGGTTGGAGCTGTTTGCCGATCTGGATCCGCTGGCCAATCCACAGGCCTTCGATCTGAAATTGAGCGGCGGACGACGCGTTGCGGAGCAAACATAAAACTGGACATTTGTCGTCGTTGACAGACTACGAGGTTTCCAGCAAAACAACCACAAAAAGAACAACAACAACAAACACAAGGAGCAAATGTCTATCGCTAGTATTAAATAGTTTATAATTTTCCCTTTGCGCCATCGATCGCTGAGGCGTTTTTTACGATGTCGATTGGCTTTAGCTTTTTCACTAGTAATCAGTTTGTCAATAAAAATCCATCTTTTGTGTGTTTCAAATGTTTTGCAATCGGCGCCACTCTCTAAACTATCGATAAATGCATATAAAATCGATTGGCATGTAACTTTTCGCTAAACGTTCAAAACTTTTTATAGTTTATTTATTTAAATAAAATGTATATTGGACACAGCAGCTAGGGCAGAGGAGGAGGAAATGTGGCAGCTTATGCAGTGGCAATCATTTAACAGCCGCCTGCGCCTCCTTCTTGGAGTTGACCAGCTCGACAAGCTCCTTGACGCGTCGCAAACAATCCTTTTTACTGCGATTCGGTATGCAGGCCGCAATGCAATCCCAGCGATCGGGCGTTGTCGTCGGATACGTTTTGATTGCCTGCTCCAGCAAGGCCTGCTCCTCCTTGGTCCAAGTCTTCGATGCCACACCATTGCTGGTCGGTGCTTGCGCTGTGGGCGTGGCTGCTGCAACTGGAGCCGCATTACCATTTTGCTTGGATTCTGGCAGCAACGGTTGCTGCTGCGGGTGATGATGATTGCTGCTGGTCAGATGATCGCCACCATTCTGCTTAACATTCTCCTTGGTATCCGCCGGCGCTTCACCGAGCGTAATGTCATTCGTTGTGTGCACCTCTTTTTTTGATCTCTCGAAACTCTGGAACGCCGCATCGTTGGCGTGCGCCTTGAGCGTGCTCTTCGAGTGATCACTGTTCTGCAGTGCCTTCGCCTTGTTGAGCACATCGCGTGCACTGACCTGACCACTCTCGGCACCACAATGCTGATTGATGAACGTGGCAATCACATCCCAGCGTTGCGCTGTCCCAGCGGGAAACAGATTGACCGCCTTGATGAGCAGCTGCACATTCTCATTGCTCCAGAGTTCACCCTTTTTCACCTCCTTTATGGTGGACGAGGAAGATCCCGTTGCTTTAGGCGTAGTATTCGCCTGCTGTTTCTTTTGCGCCATATTCAACTCCTCCAGTTGGGCGGCAATCTTTTGATCTGCCGTCTGCATTGCTGCTACAAAGGATTCTCGTCCTTTCGATTCCATGGCCTTGTTTAGGGATTGCAGTTCGCTTAGGGTGAATGTTTCGCATATCTTTTCGGTGGCCTCCATGTGCTTGAGTTGATCCTTGTCGTTTTTGGCATAGTACTTGCAATCCTTAATCTTGTCGCGCAACGTTTTGCGCTCCTTTTTGAGCACCTTCTTCTGCTGCTCCCGCTCAATGCGTATCTGCTCGATGCGCTTCTGTTCGGCCTTGTCCGCCTTCTCTTTGACCAGCGCCGCTTCGCGCACCGCTCGCTCCTGTTCGGCCTTTTGGGCCTGAGCCGCATCCATTTTGGCCCGTTTCGTCGCCGCCTTGCGATCCTTCTCCTCCTGCTTGAAGCGCTGGATTCGCTTGTCATTGTTGTAGGCGAGATCGACGAGCGCCCGAATGCGCGTCATTTCCTCCTTTTTGCGTTTGATGCGCGCCACTTTGTTCTCCTTCTCGATCCAGCGACGCTCGTCACGATCCTGCCCCTTCTCCTTGTCCTCCTCGTCCAGGTAGCTGAACTCGCGCCATGATTTGAAATCGTACCAAAAATTGTAGAAACGTTCGACTTCCTCACGTTTGGCGTCCACGTCGCCAAATTTCGGCACGCTCGCCTTTTCGCTCCAGCGCGCATTCAAATTGAAATACTTGTTAAAAGCGTTAAAGTAATCGCTATCAATGTCCGTCTGTGTGGGAAAGGCGTCATCGAATTCCGGATCCACTGAGTCGTAGCTGCGGCGCAGCTTTGAAGTACCTGCAATTCAAATATTCAATTCAATTTTTAATATGATAAAGTCAGCAATAAAGCAAAGAATTGATAATTATAATGGCAGCGAGTGAAACGAGCAAAGTAAATCTCAAATTACGCTCACTGTGCAGAAATTACTATAATTTTGTTATGAAATAAGTTGCGATAAATAAATATATATAATATATTTTTGAACAGCCACAACAGTTGAAATACTATTTAGTTTTTCATTGTTACACAATATCATTTCAAGATTCTACAATCTTCGCCATGTCGAATATGAACGTATTTTTCTCGCGCAAAATGTATCCGGTTTTTGGGTTTACCTACCGAGTATTTCGTAGGCCTTTGTTATGCATGTAAAGTAGTCGTCATCGGTGATGACCTCCTCGCCTTTGGCTTTCCGCTTGTCCGGATGGTGCTGGAGGACCATGCGTCTGTAGGCACGCCGTATGTCATCATCGCTTGCCTCGTATCTGTATGTGGGTGTTCATCACAAAAAAAGAGCATTTAATACACGTGCAACACGCACACAGAGAGAGAGAGAGAGACGCAAAGATATATAATATAGATTTATATATATCATTTTAGTTGTTGTTGAATGCACCTCAATTTGCCAAGGCCGAGTACGCTGTAATGGTCCTGATCCTTCCACTCTTTGGGATCGAGAGATTTGAGGTAGCTAACATCGACATCTTCGCCAGCGCCCGCCAATTTCTCATCGGAATCGCTGCGCTCGACGCCGCCTGAATCGCCAATTTGGCGGCGTGCATTGAAATATGCGCAGCCAACGCGTTCGATTTTATGACGCACAACCTTCAGTGCTGAACACTCCAATTCTATGCTGTTGGTCATTATGGTTGGGTGCGTGTGAGGTTGCTGGTGTAGCAAGAAACTGATTGTTTTAATTACATAAATCACACTGCACTACCTCGAATTTTGTTTGCAAAACCCGAAAAAATTGTGTAAAATTAATTCACTTCACTACCGCATGCTAGGGGCTTAGTGTGGGCAAGCGACATAAAAGGCACAGTCAAGTCAAATTGCGATAGTCAACAAAACGCGCCTCTCAACACTACTTTGTGGCGGCTTGTCGATTGTGAATGCACTATTATTAATAACAAATTATAACGAAATAGCTGACTTTAAAAAATATAAAATTTCTTTGTAAATTTATAAATTAATAAAGACTTTTCGAAGAATTATTTTTAACTTTTTTCTAAAAATTTGCAATTTTTATCGATAGCGTTTGCAAGGTTTCTGGCATTTGTGGAATGCCACTATTTATTTTACATCTGTAGGTTTATATACGTAAAATAAATAAAGAATGCTGCGAACAAAGAATCTCTGTGAAACATGAGCAAATCTCAGGAGAGGAGCACAAGCTCCGCTACATCCACACCCAACAACAACACTTCCGACGACCTTCACAATGTCTCCGACACCTTCTACACCAGCCAGCGCAAAGGTAGCCACGTATTTCGCGTTCGCCTCGATGCCAGCGGATTCACGCTGCAGCGCGAATCTCCCAGTGGCGTCACCATCAAGGAGCAGACGGTTAAAATATGTGATATTGTCGGTGCTCGCTGCATGCGCCTGAAAAAATCACCACGCAGTCTGGCCAGATGTGCCTGCGTCAATCCCGGAACTCCGGCAGCAGCTGCGGCCGCCGCCAGCCGTCGCAAAACTGGAACACCAAGCAAGTGCAGCACGGCCAGCAAAGAGGATTATGGTGCTTGCGATGGCGGCGATGGCAGTGCCTATCTGTATCTATTCGCCTATGTGCTGAAGAAGAAAAGCTTGAGGAGCACCCTGCACCGGGAGCGCACTGTGCTGACGCTGCGCTTCCGCTCCTTTGACACGTTTGAGGATAATATGCGTGAAGCGGATCGCTGGTATCGTGCCCTGCGCTGGCAACTACATCACACGCTGGAGCCCACGTTTGTGGAGCGACTGGATGAGGCACGGCGTCGTCGCATCCTCGTCATGCTCAATCCCAAGTCCGGGTCGGGCAACGCACGCGAGGTGTTCAACATGCATGTGGTGCCCGTGCTTAACGAGGCCGAGGTGCCCTACGATCTGTACGTAACGAAGCATTCCAACTATGCCATCGAATTTATGGGCAATCGTCGGCTGGATGACTGGTGCACCATTTTGTCCGTGGGCGGCGACGGTCTCTTCCACGAGATCATCAACGGTCTGTTGCAACGACCGGACTGGTCTCAAGTCCTTGACAGCATCGCACTGGCGATCATTCCCTGTGGCTCCGGCAATGGACTGGCTCGTTCCATAGCGCATGGCTACAAGTGAGTGGGTGGAGCACAAAATAAATATGTGATTAAAGATTACAATTATTGCTAATCCTTTTGCTTGTTGCAGTGAACCGTATTTCAGTAATCCTGTACTGGGTGCCGCACTGACCGCCATCAGCGGACGCAGCTCGCCGTTGGATGTGGTGCGTGTGCAGTTGGAGAGTCGCGTCATGTTCTCGTTCCTCTCCATTGGCTGGGGCCTGATCTCGGATGTCGACATTGAGAGCGAGTGCATACGCATGTTTGGCTATCAGCGCTTCACCATTTGGACGCTTTATCGCCTGGCCAATTTGCGTACGTACAATGGTAAGATTAGCTATCTGCTCGCTGAGGAGGCGCTGGAGATGCAGGCTGGACACGTTGCGCAGTCGGAGCAGCTGCAAAAGATGCCGTCGAGTCGCAGTTGCAACATGCATATCGATAAGTTGTCTAATGCGACCAGTTGTCGCCGCTCCACGGAATATTTGCCGTCGGAATTCGAGGACGTCATCTCACTGGAGACGTCCATCAATCAATCGTTCCGATCGCGTTGCGACAGTTGGCTATCGGGCGGTTCGCGTCGCAGCTGCTACTATTCCATATCAGAGAGTGTCTATCACAGCTTGGCGGACGAGAGCGAATTCACGCAGCCATCAACGGCAACTGTGACGGGCTTGGAGCCGAGCCAGCTGAGCTTTGGGCCGAGCAGCAGTCTGCCAGCGTTGGATGAGCCGTTGCCGGCAGCGGGCGGCTGGCTTGTGGAGGAGGGTGAATTCATAATGATGCATGCCGTATATCAGTCGCATCTGGGCATCGATTGCCATTTTGCGCCCAAGGCGCATTTGAACGATGGCAAAATCTTTCTGGTTTTAATACGCGGCGGCATTAGTCGACCGCATCTGTTGAGCTTCCTGTACAATATGAGCACGGGCACCCACCTGCCCGAGAAGAACAACGACTATGTGAAGGTGCTCCAGGTGCGTGCGTTCCGCTTGGAGCCGCATGACAATCACGGGATCATCACCGTCGATGGCGAACAAATCGAATTTGGTCCACTTCAGGCCGAAATACTTCCAGGCATTTCACGTGTCATGATACCAAAATAGCACGAGGATTGGCCACTGTTCGGGCAGTGCGA
Source organism: Drosophila cognata (assembly GCA_035041535.1). NCBI lineage: Eukaryota > Metazoa > Arthropoda > Insecta > Diptera > Drosophilidae > Drosophila > Drosophila cognata. Next base: position 7,217,495 of record JAWNLC010000688.1, on the reverse strand, counting down.
CAGAGCAAGGCATGAATCTTAAAAGCAACGAACGTACATTCGAGCAATAATTATTAATCACTATTTGGGAATCTCTGCATTTGTATATGTATTTGTCGAGGCAATTCTGTTCTTAGATTGTCTGCGTTTCGTACAAATATGCATGTTAAATACGTTTTTATTATTATGGGTTTATTTTCTTGTTAACATTCATCAATATTATTGCAGTTATTAACACAATATATACACATATGAATAAGCCAAAACAATTGTAATTAATATAGTGGCGAAAAAAGATATAAAATCTCAAAGGGAATTTTGAATGAAATTTTGTTTTTGTCATTTTCGAACGCAACGGCTGATATTGTTTTGTCAAAATGGTGGCAATCCTGGCCGGGTCCCACATTTATTATCGATAACTCAGTTGAAGCGCAGTAGAAAAAAAGTTGTGAAAAAACTTAATTGTTGCAAAGAAATTGAGATAGCACGGCAGATAAGCAACTAATAGCTGTGTCTAAGCAAACATTAGTGTTCCAGAGACTCTAAGAGTGTCCCACAAGCAAAAGCTGTTATCCGGCAAAGCTAGCGTCCATCAAATAATCGTGACAATATGTCAGCCGAGGAGCTGGCGCCAATTAACGAGCAGGACTTGAAGGACCTGAAGGAGCGCATGAAATTAATAGCTGACGCCGATCCCAGCCAGTATCATAATGAGTTCTCGCTGCGACGTTATCTGCGCGCCTTCAAGACTACAGATGACGCATTCCAAGTAAGTCGATATCGTTTTTTCATCTTGACATTGACTTATGCATTGATTGACATAATTGATTTGCCCATTTGCTCAACCAGGCCATATTGAAGACGAACAAGTGGCGTGATTCGTATGGCGTTGCCAAGCTGCATGAGATGGACCGCAGCCAGTTGGATAATAAGGCACGGCTGTTGCGGCATCGCGACTGCGTTGGCCGCCCTGTCATCTACATCCCAGCCAAGAACCATAGTTCTTCGGCTCGTGATATAGATGAACTGACCCGTTTCATTGTCTACAATCTGGAGGAGGCGTGCAAGAAGTGCTTCGAGGAGGTCACAGATCGTCTGTGCATCGTCTTCGATCTGGCCGATTTCAGCACGTCGTGCATGGACTATCAACTGGTGCAGAATCTAATCTGGCTGCTGGGCAAACACTTTCCGGAACGATTGGGCGTCTGCCTAATCATAAATGCGCCCGGACTCTTCTCCACCGTTTGGCCGGCAGTTCGTGTGCTGCTAGACGATAATACCGCCAAGAAGGTGAAGTTCGTTAGCAACGAGGTGGATCTGTGTCAATATGTGATACCGGATATTTTACCAACGGATATGTAAACACATTATATATATATATATATAAATATTACGAGTCTTTTGTTGCAATTAGTCATAGACAAACATATCTCCATATGAGGCACTCTTGACATTATACACTAAGAGCAGGCAACGTGTACCTATTAGAAACCAGTACCTAATCAGCTGTATTTAGCATAGATACATGTATCTATCTATCTATATTTATATATCTAACTATTTAACGCAGAAGGAGTCTTCTGAAAAAGCTCTTATATAGTTTCTACTCCACACACACATTATTGTTTATAAAATGAATGTCTTTAACTTGTAGTTGCATACGTTGTTTGTAATTGTATTGTGCATATTATGAAATATTTTAGATAAGTATTTATCTATGCATATTATTGTTTATAAACATGTGAGTAATCATATTGGTATACGTCTATCTATATAATAAAGTTGTAAAACAAACAAAACAAATTATTTGCCAGAAAATGTAGTGATAGCGCTGTGCTCCACATTCAGGGTTTTATTTAATCAGAAATGATAACGACATTAATCATTGAAATCATAGGTCGAATCACATTGACGCCAATCTAAACAATTGATTGTTTATTTGCCACTTTAAATGTTTATCGCGTTTGCGACAGAAATAGTAGTGCTGCCAGCCTGCAAAAGTATATTTAATATAAGTGTGGCAGCTCTAACATCAGCATAGGGCATGAAGCTGAAGAAGGTAACGCCAAATTAAAAATATATAATTCGCAGCAGATGCTGTATATAAATCATTTATGGATGTACATACTTTTTTTTTTATATTATTATATATTATTTTATATTATATATGTTATATTAAAAACTTGAAAGTGTGACGTAACAAGTTGTTATTGCTGAAGTGCGTTACAAATTTACAGCACCTATGCACAATCACATAACATGATGTTTGGCACCAGCTGGTCGAAAACTCGGGCATTTGATAACGAATTGGAAGGCAAGCAATATGAAACGGCATAATAACAACAATAAAAGCAGCGCAAGCTCAGTTTGCCAACGATCGCAGTCCCCCAATCAGTGAGCAACGAAGCGTGCGGTGAGCAGCACGATGACAACGGCTTTCCACATTGCCTCTTTGGACGTTGGGACGACCTATCTGCGATGCTTTGTGCTCGATGACAACTGCAGGGTGAAGGGGTCAGCAGCGTATGCAGTAAGTTAATCTGCCATTAGGGGCAATATGTGGTCAAAGAGTAATGCGTTTTTGTTATTAGGTGGAGCTATTAAACCCGCAGCCGGGTTATTTTGAGATCGAGCCCGAAGGACTCTGGCGCAACATAGTCAAGGTGATAACAGAAGCGATACGCAGTGAGTGCTTAAAAAACAAACACGCAAATTTGTGATTAAATTACTAATCCTAATTAATCTTTAATGTAGATGCCAGGCTGACACCCGCAGACATTACTTGCCTCACAATTTCGACGCAGCGCTGCACGTTTCTCACGTGGAACCATCGGACGAATGAATACTATCACAATTTCATCACATGGAAGGATTTGCGTGCCGAAGATCTTGTCGAGCAGTGGAACTCGAGCTGCTCGCTGCGCACCATGAATGGCATCTCGTATGCTTTATATCTGCTGACAAGAAATGCCCGCTTCCTGGCCGGCAGCGTGCTCAAACTGATGAATGGTCAGGTGACGGCGAGGCTCCTTCACGAAATAGCTCACAATGAACGCTTGCAGCAGGGGTTGCGCGAGAAGAAGGCTCGCTTGGAGCTGCTAGATTCTTGGATATTGTACAAGCTGCGCTCCGGCAATGGGCTGAATCCGGATGTCGAACATATCACTGATATTACCTCAAGCACTGCCACCGGTCTCTATGATCCGTTTACCTTAAGCTGGTCGCCACTCATGCGCTGGTTGTTTGGCATCGATGTAAGTAGGGAATCAACTGCTCATCATTATTAGCTGATCTAAATTCATGATATTTCAGTCCAGTATCCTGCCACGCGTCGTTGCCAACAGCTATAAGAACTTTGGACACGTGCATCCCGCCGCCTTTGGTCCGGACTGGGGCCAGACGAAGATTCCGATTGCCGCCTCGCTGAGCGATCAGACGGCTGCCATGTGGGGCTCCCAGTGCTTTTCGACGGGCGATATCAAGGTCACTATGGGCACGGGTGCGTTCCTTAATCTGGTCACCGGCAAGGAGTGCAATGCCGTTATCAGTGGCATGTATCCATTGGTCGCTTGGCAGCTGAAGCGCAAGGACAAACAGCCGGATACCATCTACTGTGTTGAGGGTGCCGCTCATGATTTTGGCACTGTTGTCACGTGGGCGCAATCCTGTGAGCTGTTCGAGAAGCCGGCAGATACCTCAGATATAGCTGAATCCGTGCCAGACTCAAATGATGTTTACTTTATGCCCGCATTTAGCGGCCTCGGTGTGAGTTGAAAGAGGTGGAAGGCCTTGATCTATATATGTCTGCTTATTTATGAAGATTATCCAGATTTGAATATATCCGTTGTTTTGATATCTGCCCACTTCCCTAAGATGGGTAAACATCTACTTTCGATACGCCTCTCCTTAGCACTGCTCCTCTTTTCGGAATTCGGAATATGCCCTCAGCGCTCGCAAGCTATTTTTAACCATAAGACATCTTCCTTCTAGCCGCCTGTAAATGACCACCGTGCTGCGAGTGGATTTATTGGGATGACGCCGTCCACAACCAAGGCACACATGGTGCGTGCGCTCCTCGAGAGCATTGTGTTTCGAGTGGTGCAGCTCATTGAGAGCGCTCGAAAGGAAACGGGTCAGCAACTAAAAGTAATCAAGTAAGTAACAATCTCTCTCTCTCTCTCTGTCCCCAGCAAGTAATCCCAACTCGATTCCTTCGCAGAGTGGATGGTGGCGTGTCTCGGAACGATTTTGTGTGCCAGTTTCTGGCGGATGCCAGCCGCTTACGGGTGGAGCGTGCCGAGTGCGTCGAGTCGAGCATTATGGGCGCCACGTATCTGGCTGGGGTTAATCACGGCATCTGGCACACACTAGATGATCTCAAGCGTTTCCGTCGTGTGGAGCGCATTTTTGAACCGCAACCAAAGCACTACGATATCATTGCCAGCCGCATGCAGAAATGGAGCGGAGCAATTGAACGCTTCAGTGGCTGGTACTAAAGATTTGAGATTTAAGATTATTACAGGAACGCTTCAGTGGCTGGTACTAAAGATTTGAGATTTAAGATTATTACAGGATTTGTTTATGTTTTGTTTTATTTGTCTTACAATTGCTGTAAAGTATTCAAATTGTTACAGTTAGATTATTATTAATGTAAACGGGGCAGTGAAATGATTAACACACCAAATATAAATCCACAGTCTAAAAACTAAACTGTTGGCAGCTTATTCCAAGGGCCAAGATTTGAGGACGGGTTTTCAGTCTCAGTCTCAGTTGAAGCGCTGCTGGAAACTCTGCTGCTGATTGAAGATCATTTGTTGCTGCTGCTGTTGTTGTTGTTGCTGTTGTTGTTGCTGCTGCTGCTGCTGTTGTTGCTGCTGCTGCTGCTGTTGCTGATGATGGAAATCCTGTTGATTGCCCGTGCCAGAGAGACGCACACGTTTCGCATTTGGCTCATTGGGATTCATTTGCTGTTGCTGTTGTTGCTGCTGTTGTTGTTGCTGCTGTTGTTGTTGCTGTTGCTGTTGTTGCTGTTGCTGCCGCTTGTTGTCCGACTTGTCCTCCTGATCGTCATCGGTGAGGAACTCACGCTTGGGATATGGTATGGGACAGCCAGCAAAAACGTCTTGCGTCGGCAGCGGCTCCTCTTGGAAATACTGATCCTGCATGGCTTGTTCGGAGGTGATGCGCTTGTTGGGATCCATCAGCAGCAGCTTCTGCAGCAGATGGAATGCCTTGCTGTCTGGCTTGATCTTGTGCCGTTCCATGTACTTGGCCAGCGAGCAGGCCGAGTAAGTGGAACGTTTGAAGTCCTTGGTGAGTGTGTGATGTTCGGGCATCTTTTTGATGTCCTCCCAGTCCTTGTCCTGCGGAAAGCCCATCACATTGAAGATGCGATCCAGCTGATCGTGATGATAGGGATTACTAGTCTTAATATCCTCCTGGCGACAATGGAAGATGGGCTCCGATGTCAGCAGCTCCGCGAAGATGCAGCCAATGGCCCAAATATCAATGGCCTTTGTGTAATGTCGAGCGCCCAGCAACAGTTCCGGCGCACGATACCAAAAGGTGACTACCACCGGATCTAAGTCGGCTAGCGGCTTCAACGGTGCATTGAACAGGCGGGCAAAGCCCATGTCGGCAATCTTGACGCGACCCCGCTCATTGCCATCGCCCATGACGAGTATGTTGGCCGGCTTGAGATCCCGATGCAGCACCCAGTTGCTGTGCAGATAATGAATGCCATCGAGGATCTGGTAGAGCAGGCTCTTCACCATGCCGCGCGGCACCACCACCTGTTTTTTGGTGGCCTTCGCCGCCCGATGGAACTTGATGATGTGCCACAGATCGTGCTCAGCGTAGTCAATCAGCAGAAACACCTTCCGATCATTGTGTGAGAGAAAGACGCGAATCAGCGTTATCACATTCTGATGTTTAAGTTCGCGCAGCAGGGCGATCTCGCGGCAAGCGGACATGGAGAGGCCCGTGCCATCGATCTGCTTCAGAGCGTATTCCTTGCCATCGCTAGGAGAATCAACCACCAGAATAATAATAACAAATGTGGATGCGGCTTAGAGCAGCTGAAGCTCCGCTTACCTCGTCTCCTTCCACTTGGCCTTGTACACATGGCCGTACGTGCCGCGGCCTACTTTGCAGCCCTCATAGTTGAAGAGATCCTCTACTTTGGTACGCTCCATTTGCGTTTTCATCTTAAAATCGTAGTCCATTTTGATGAAAAATAAAATAAGCTTTGTAGCATTTATTTGGGTCACTTAGCCGCTCAGCTGTTTGTTAACATTTGCTAAAATGTTATTATCACTTTGTTGACAAATTCACAATAGTACAGTTGTTGTTTACATTCATCGATATGGTCTATCGGTGAGTATCGTAATTTAATATCGATAGAACAGCTGTCAAACAAAATAGCTTTCAAAGAACGTGAGTCCAAAAACTTCTCGACGCGTAACATTTGATAATAATAAGCAAAATAAATGGCTAAGCGAAATATACGTGCAAAGGCCAAGAGTGCCGTGGGAGTTGCCAAGCAGAAGACGCAGGAAGTGCAGGCGAAGTTAAATAAAGCTGCACGCCAGGACAAATTGCTGCACAAGACCCTGACTCCCAAGAAGACGATAACTAAAAAAGAAAAATCAACCCAGAAGCACAAGAAATTGATGAAGCGTTTTGTCGAGATGAAAAATGAGTTGAAGGAGGAGAAGGCACGCAAAAATCGTGAGAAGACGAAAGTTATTGGCGACTTAAATCCACTGCGCGACGCTTTGCCATCGCTGGGCGACATCTACAAGCTGGTGAAGAGTCAGAAGAAGGAAAGGATCGAAGAGAGCACCTTGCCAGTTGAATCCAAGCCGCTGAGTGCAAAACAAAAGATCAAAAAGAAACGCGTCGAGTGGGTGAACAAAGTGCAGTCCTTTGAGAAAGTGATGAAGGACGAGCAATTCAAACGGAATCCACGCGAATTTATTGCGAATCACATACGCAACAGGTATCAGGCCATTGAGGAGGAGGCCGAAATGGAATAGGAATCATTATAAATTAAGAGATTGTAATTTGCACTTTGATTTTATTTATTAAGAGTTATCAGTAATACATATGCATTATGTATAGCTTTATCATTTAACGATATTACACATAAGAATGTAAAATTGTAAGCATTAAAAGTAAGTGGGAGTCAACAGAACGCAAATAGAGAGGTTTTTTAATGTATAAATAAAGCAAATGGAGAACTGTCATTTTGTATTTATTTGTTGTTATCTTTAGACTCTACAGAATAGATGCTAGTATCATAGCCATAGAGAGCATTTTTTGTAAACTCTTGTTAGTTTTGGATCAGCTTGGTGTTGTTCTTCTTACAGTTTATTTGCACAGCATTTGAAATCTGTGACTTCAGATATTCCTATAGATATATGTATTTATGCATATATGTTATTACTGCTTAAATTCATCGTGTCCAATATTCCAAATCAGACATTTCGAAAAAGAAGCTTGTGAATTTCTTGTTTGTTTATTCGAGTGAGATCATTAAAATATTATATGTTTTTCTTGTTATTATTTTAAAGACACACACTACACGAATTCTCCACTTGCACTAACAGCAAAGACTAACATAGTTGTTATTGCGAAATTATTGAATAAGTTACTTCTTCAAATGGCAATTTCTGATGTGCTTATACATATATATAGATATATTTAAATAAGCTGTAGTTTAGATTTGTACATTGAGCTATTTAAATGTACATTATACATATAGTATATTATTTTATGCGTATGGCTCTCTGTTTCCGGCGTTAAATGAATTTAAACTTAATCAGGGGGGTTTCAGTTACACTCATTCATGTCTGCTCTTACCATTAAATATATATCGCATCTGTTTACATTTGCTTCAGTAATGTCGTCTTACCACCCAAGCAATTGAGGGACAATTTTTTTCTTTTTTTTTTTTTGCCAGCAATATAAAGCTTAAAACTCGACTAAATTTAGGTTACAATTACAACCTAAAGCGTTACAGCGCTATCGTGAATTGTGATTGTTAGTATTATAAGGGGGAGAGGGGCATAGGGTGGTGGTGGTTTTTCTATTTCCTTTTTAATTTTTTTTTTTTTGCGGTTGAAAGTACAATTACATTAATAGATCGAAAATATATATACCTATGTATATATGTATATGTATATAGCTATATCTAGATTTTGCACAATTATGAGTTAGAAACAACAACTTAAACTAATTTCAAAATCTGTACTACGTGCATTGAACGAACGCCTTACTTATTCAGTAGAAACATCAGTAAACTGCAAAGAGAATTAAGTAAGCAATCAGATAAAGATTGAAATACTATATAGCTATATACTATAGCTAAACATTACTCACCGGAAATTAATGCCCTTGTTTGCTAGCATTCTATTGCACTCACTAGAGCCTGAAATACCATTGCCATCTGGCAAGGGCAACACATAATAATCGCTCTCAGTGCTCTGCAAATATTTGTAAATAAAAGTGTTACAATTCTGGATTATAATAATTGTTCAGTTGGATTTACCGTCTCTGTAAACTCATGCTTGTAGATCTGCGTGGAGACCTTCATGTCCGAGAAGGGACCCTTGAGCGCAAAGAAATGTATGCTCATTGGTGTGCTGGTTTTCGTCTTCAGTATCAGTTGATAAGTAATGGTGCGATCGTTTGACTGATGCGGATCGCGTTGGCTGTTGTTGATGCGGGCCTTAACCACCCACTGCTGATTGAAGGCCGAGAAGCGAGCGGTCTCATAGAACAACTTGTGGACGTATTCATCTGTGCGATACGGTTTCATTTGCAGATCTGAAAAAAACACAAAACGTTATAGCTAAGTCTATGTCTTTGTTTAGGGGATGCACAAATTACCATTGAATATAATTTTCTCGTAGCTGAGTAGATCAATCAATGTACTAAACATTTTCTTCTCCTCCTTGATCTTGGCATCGTGAGCCTCCAAAGCGGCCATTACCTCATAACCAGATTTCTGCGGATGCAAGCAGTTGCGTTCGTGCTCGGTTGCTGTGTGAAGAGATAAGAGTAATTCATCAGCAGGCTTTCCAAGATTAGATATAGAAAGTTATTCCAGCTACTCACTCTCATGAAAGGGTCCACGCCACTGGCAGCCAATGCGATGGTATTTACATTTTGTGGGTCTCTCCTGGCACTCGTGCTGCTCATGGCGCTCCAGCGATTTGTAAGGGAACTCCTTGTTGCAAAACTAAATATCGTTAAGGTTATCGGTAAGTTGAGATTTAAACGATAATATTGATTGTTATTTTGGTATTTCACCTGACACTCGCTGGGCAGCTCGGAGGCTGCCTTCTCTACGGCCAGATTACGGGATGCGGTGCTCTTTGATATTTCCACACGGCAATTGGGGCATGTGGCAATCTGATCGCGCAGGCTGCACATGAACGAGATCGAGAAAGAGAAACGAAAAAGAAAAGATAGTAATGTAATTCAGTTTATCATCTCGATCAGTTTAGATGGTAAAACAGAGTTTCGTTAATTCACAGGTAATAGTTTCTCAAGTCGTTAATTTTCCCATTTTTTTTTATTTCATACCGGGCGTCCGCCAAGAGGTGGGTGAAGCAGGCGGCGCACATCAGGTGACCACTTTGGCACTGAAATTAAAGAGAGCAGAGCGGAAACAAGAGAGGTTTTAGTGCGGGCGCATGACAGGATTATACTAAGTTGGAAATATGTATGTATATAAGGTATATATATGCATTATATAGTAGATGTACTATGTAGTAGAAACTAAATAAAAAATATATAGTGGAATACAAATAAACCTGCAATTAAAGAAAAAAGAAGAAAAAGTTGCTATTAGTCAAAATACGCCTTTTGCATAGTTGAAAATGTATGAGAAATTTGTCAAATGCTATTTTTAATGGTGGGCTGGGTGGGAAAAGTGGTTGTGAAAAGTGTAACGGATTTTCATTGGATGGGAGCGAGAATATCTGAAATGGATGGAGAGGCTTAGTGGCTGGGTGACTGGGTGGACGGTTCTTTGGTTGATGGGTTGTTCCTGTGGGTTGATTGATTATTACACAGTTCCATATTTTTTTGTTGAAATAAAAACGCTTATTTTGTATTCAGTTTTGAATTTATCAATTTGCACTGGCTGCAAAATTTATTGAATCAGTTTTCTTTTTTCAGGTTTTTTTTTGTTTTTTTTTTTTCATTTTATATTTGTACATTTCAAATATATATCAACAGTTTACAGTTACTGCCTCTCTTTGTCGCTAAATTGCTAATATTTCTTTTTTATATTGTTTTTTTTTTAATACTTAGCGGTAAGAATTGATTACAATACTTGTGGTTGTGTGAGTGTGTGTGTTGAGTGTATGTGTACGTGTGTGTGTGTGTGCTTACAAAAGTTAGCTAAGTAGGTAAAAAAGTTTCAGTTTAATGTAATTATTAAGTTTACTTAACTAGATTAATCATTAGAAAGATAGATATAGTTAAGATAGAGGGAGACAGATGTTAAAGTCTAAGTCTAAGCATAGACTGGACAAGACGTGTATATTCAGCTCCATGACAAAAATCGTCAGATAATCTTTTCTTTTTTTTTTTTTTGTGGAAAATATATTTAAAGAATGTGTATAGATTATGTGAGTGATTGGGAAGCAGTTGAAAACACTTTTGGGAGAGTAAGTTATATTTTTCCATTCAATTGCCGGGTCAGTCGTTAAGTAAACAAAAATCCCAAGGCATTAACTGCAAAGGTCAGGTCTGGCAGACCCGCTGCTGGTAATTTCCATTATACAATCTCTTTTTATACATATATATATTTTTTATCTGTGTATTGGAATAGAATGCGGGCGACGGACACAACGCGACATTTTGTCAATTGTCGTCGCTGAAGCGTGATAAAAACGCATTTTTGGGCTGCTGTCTTCTTTCAGTTGCCTGCTTTTGGATTTTCTATTTACGGAGTGACATGTGCAAGATATGCCAAGAAAAGAACACACACACACACACACAATAATATATATATTTCTATTCCAGAGATAAGAGCACGTCTGTTATTTATCTTTTGATTTCGTTGACAGTGTGTGTGCTTGTGTGAGTAGGAAAAAATGTTATCCCAGATCTAAAAAGATTTTGATTTCCTTTCCCAATTCTCTCAAGTTCAATGAACTTCCAAATGTCATTCCAGTATTAGGCGCATCAAGCAAAAAAAAAAAAAAATCAATCGCTATTTATGACCTGCAATAAGCAATAGGCAGCAGCTGCGGCAATTGTTTAGAACAAACCTTTAGATGTTTAACTTGTTTTGTATATGTGTGTGTACATGATGACAATTCCATTGGATTATTCTCTCTTTCTATCTATTTGTTACTCACTCGCTTGCTCACTACATTTTGGCTGCTCCCCTTTTCGATACGCTCATGCGTTGGTAGACATAACAAAACCCAGCTGATGATGTTTTGGTAGGTGTGTGTGTGCATGTGTGTGTCGGTGTCTGTCTCTGTCTGTGTTGGTGTAAGTAGCTCCGTCAAAAGCAAAGCAGCAGAAAAGCGAACAGTGGCTGATGGAGATACAACACCAAAAGCGATAACGACGTAGAGTAGGTAAAAGAAAACACACACTCACGCTAGATTTTACAGGTTTCAGGTATTGGCTGGCTGGCTTAAACTGGTAAAACGAGTTTGTCTTAGATTACAGGTCACTGCAAATAACAACAATAACAACCTGCACTCAACACATTTTTTTTATTTTTATTTTATAATGCTGCCCTTGTATATATAGATATATACATGCTTACACATACGTGCATATATATATATATATATATATAGCCATGACAGTCAGAAACGAAAAACTTTCAAAGTGCGTAGTTTTTCTTCCCCCATTTTTCATTTTCTGCCAATTGCCCACAAACAGCTGACTCTGGTACTCTATGCGCTGCGCGTGTAGTGTGAGCAGGACAATACGAATGTTGAGGAAGAGAACAACAACTGGCAGCAAAAGCAAAACAATAACAGAGAGCGTGAATATGAATAAACGAGAGTGGAAAAGACACTGCATGTGTGTGTGAACTTATTGTGTATGTATGTGTGTAGAAATGCAAAAATGGCTTTTGTTGATTAATAAAGAACTAGGCGTCATATATATTTAAATTATTAAAGTGTATTATTTAATTCAATACAATTTAATGACGTAGTAAGTATTTGATGCTAGGTCAAAGTTATGACGCAGTTAGATTTATACTCGCATATGCATGTTAATTGAGGGATAGGGGCTAGAGAGAGAAATAGAGAGGTAGAGACAGAGCATGAAAATGAGCCAGAGAGAGTGGGAGAGAGAGAGACGTAGACAAGAACACAGCACAATTGAGAAAAAGGCGAAAAGGCTTAGGAAAGCAAACGTTGAAATCAACAATACACACATACACCTATATATTTGTATATAAATATTATACACATACAGAGATATTACGTAAAGCGTTAATTGTTTATAAATTGACACAATTATTTATTAAATTGACAAATAAAGCGTTGCCGAATTCAGCAACGTGTGCATCAATGAATGATAGAAAAAAATAAGTCATTTTGTTTGTTTGCATGTATGTGCATGTGTACGTGTACGGCTTAAAAGCGAATTGAATGAAAGAGGAAACGACTGGCAAGCAGCAGACAGACACACAATTGGACTTTTCAATGACTGTGTGTGAGTGTGTGTGTGTGAGAACAAAGCAAACAAACATTGAGTTTGCTGCTGCTGGCTGCGTTAGCATTTTTATTCTTTGATTGCGGGAGGGGCGCGCTTGTTGGAGGGGGTTGGGGATTGGGTGGCGACGACGTTGGGGCGCCGCTGCGGAGGTCGCACGGGCAACAACACACCAGCTATAAATAGGCCACGAACAAAAAAGAAAAGTAAGTCTCCCATTTCACAATACATATATATGTAAATAAAGCATACGTTGCGAGGCATTCGCTATTTTTCTTCTATAGACACATGCATACACACTCAAATACATAACCATTTACATATATAAGTGTGTGTGTGTGTATATAAAGAATGCACAACGCATATGAAATTTATGACGCAACAGCGGAAAACGTCAGCTTTGCTTTTGCAGCTGAGCAGCTGTAAAGAGAGTGTTACTGTAAATGTAACTGCGCAAATAGTTGTAAGGTGGCGGCAGCGGGGAGCGGCAACTGGGGTGAGCATAGAAATTGAGCAGGGTTGCTTTGGCTGCGTTGTCTCACGTACGTTCCTAAAACGCAATAAAAGTGCAACAACAGCAGCATTTCGAGAACTGCATGCGTGTGAGCGAGTGCGCTGTACATACACACTTACAAAACTGATCGAAGGGTGAACGGGTGGGCAACAGTAGTGGGGGATTGCTGCAAGTGCCTGGCATTTTCAAAATCAAGGCAAACGTCAAACGTAACCAAAGAAAAGACATTAAATACATCGTTGTTTTTTCTTTCCTCTCAGTGCTTATACTCTACAGTTCTCTCGGAAGCGAGGCCAGCTGCTGCCTAACGGTGACAAGCTGTAGGCGAGTGACTGCTCACAGCTGAGTTTTCGTTTGCTTTTCGCTCGATTTGTTTTGTATACAGAGACATGTCACGCACACACGCACACACATTTACATCCTGGTGCACACAAATTTTTATATATATAATATATACGCAAATAATTTTTTTTTTTTTGGTCGTTCTGCATGCAGCAATCAACTCACCTGATACATGGCCGTTTTGGGCAGATCCAAACAGACGGCACAGCAGAGTGCTGTGGAGATGCGATAAGCGAGCTTCTCCGTTATTGCGCTTCCAGTTCCAGCTGAGCCACCGCCACCGCCACCCGAACTGGAGGGGGAGGAGGCTGCATTTGTGTCGAGCATTTGTTTTTTCGCAGGCGGTTCACCGCTGCTCTGCGTATCCAGTGGCACGCCCACTGATGACATGCTGCTGCTGCCCCCGCCCCCAACTCCTCCAGAGGTGGAGGTTGAGGCCTGCATTTGCATTTGCATTGTGGTCACCTGATTGTCGCCCAGCATGGGCAGAGTGGACGAGGGGGGCTGCTGCACCGCCGAACTTGACGATTCTACAGTGGACATATTTGTCTTCTATCTAATTTTTCGAGTTTTTTTTTTTGATTTTGGATTCGACAATATTTCAAACTAAGTTGAATAAAATCGCTTTCTTTCTCTCACTCTCCAACACATACACACACACACTCATACAGCTATGCACACTGCACTTTTGCGATTTTTCCTATTCTCACACAAACACAACTTTCTTTGCTTTCCACTCCCACTTTTTTAGAGAAATTTTCCGCTGCACGTCCACTCGCTTTGAATGTTGAAGCTACAATACAAACTGACAGAAGAGAGAAATCAAATGAGAACAAACTGACAGACACTAACAGAATGTTAAAAATACACTTAACAGCATTTTAAAGTTGGGTACAATGGGCATATCGAGCACAATTGATTGCATTCCAATGTATTATGAAGATATGCAATAAAGTTGCAAATATGAATTTACAAAATTTAAATAGTCTGGGCTAAGATCTTAACAAAATTGAATTTTACTGCTTTTACTTGGTGTTTTGTTTACTGTATTTACTTGCTGTCCCTTTCCTAATGTTATACTCAAATTGGCTATGTTATTAAAGCGATAAGTAACAGCTGTATTTGTTTTGGTTTAATTTATTGATGATTTCAATTTAATATATTTGCAGATTGCAAGAATATATCACATATATCAGCAATTTTTCGTCGTCTTTTCGCTCCTTTCCCTCAAAAGACAGACTTTAATTTAACACAAAAGCACACAATTATTCCGCACTTATGTAATCTTATGTATTTTACAAGTAAGGCCGGTCCATGGGCGTCTTTTTGGCCTTCTTGTCGCGTGCTCGGGGGAACCAGCGATGCTTCGTAGTGTGCGTCAGCTTCATCAGCTCCTGGCGGGCAACTTCGGGATGCTTGTTTTTAAATGCACTCATTGCCGATTGCATATTAGTTTCCTTAATATATTCTGAACTCTGCTTCTCGACAATCTGCGGCAATGGTTTTGTGTGCTCGTATGGGAACTTGGTCTCTGGATGCCAGGCAACAATTGTTCTGCCATTTCTAGTTACTGCCACACTGTCGACAAGGCTTTGGCCACCCACTGCATTCTTATTTATGGCATTTTTCGTGATATTTGTTGAAAACAAACGACAGGCGTAATATAAACGTGCCGACATCTTAAACAGTGTGACCAATTTTCGCTGATTCACATTTTTCAAATTGTAACTTATCGACAGACAGCCACAATTTATTAATCGATTGCCAAAACAGCTGTCGTACACGGCACAACAAAGAACGCGCAAACATTTTTAATTAATTTTTACGAAATCTGTTTGAAAAGTGCCATTTACCTTGTATATGCCATACGTAGTCGACTTGTGCACACAATATATGCATTTTGCAACAAAAACAGGAGGAAGCACTACTACCAAGTGGGGCTGCGTGTTGCATTCGCTTTGCAAATATATCTCATGCTTATTTACAAATATTAGTTACAATTGTGCTTACACATGCAAAATGCACAACAAATATGAAGATTAACTTCCAAAAAATATCTCATTGACAAGGAAAAAGAACAGCACTCTGAATAAGCTGAGACTTTGGAATCAGCATAAATTACTTCGTAAGTGCTTACATTCTAACATCTTGAAAATTATACTTATTAATATATTTGATTATAATTATTAATTAGTGTCTGCCAAAAGAAAGAGAATTCAACTAATATGAGGGGTCGTTGCCGTGGCCGTGGTCGTGGGAATGCTCGTAGGCGTACAGTACGCAATTCCCCAGAAAAGGATGAGGAAGATGAGTTCGATGATTATGAAGATCCGCTCGACATTGGCATTACCGTGAAGAATGAAGTGATATGCCCTGAAATGTTCCAAACCGAAGATGAAGTTTTTGGTATGGTCGATAGTCAGCATTTGGTTGAGGAACAGCAAAGAATGCAGCAGGCTTATCATCTGGAGGCGGGTTCGAGTGATTACCACATTTCCCAACGCTTGAGCAGCCTGGAGCGCAAAATGGATTTTCTCCTCAATGTAAATACCAGAATTCTGGCACGCGTCGATAAAATCTGTGAGAACATGAGGACGGTCACCAAGCCAACCGATTTTCCCATCAAGACAAAAGAAGGCCTGGAAACGGTAGATGTGAAGATCGCCAATAATATGGATAAATATGTTAGTAGATTTATCATCTATTTTTTCTACACTTTATTCATCAAAATATTTATTTATTTTTCTTACATCTAGATCGAGTTGTTTAAATCTCTTTTAAAGCCAAGTGGTATTATTAAAAATATTGGTCGCATCCTCGACCAGAAACTGCTAATGGAGATGAACTATGCAGGATGCAGTTCAAAAACTGGTCTAAGCAACTATGTCAACTTGAACACTGCCTTATATGGTACATAAAATATTCCTCTGGAATTATGCTCAATGTGTTAATGTATTTGGCTTTCCACAGAATCTACAAGTACTGAGGGGTATACTTTCGATGATTATAAAAGGGATGTTCGCCTGGCTTTTGCGAAAGCAAAAAATCGCGTCTACAAGGCCAAATCTGAGGCAAGAAGGCTGGAAAAAATGAATGAAGATGTCGACGACAGCAAAAGTGAAAAAAAGGTCAAGAACAAAAGCTATGAAATGATAGAATGAATCTTAGGTAGCCAAATGTCTAAATCTAGTAATCATTATAAGTAATTTTTATTAGTTATATCAATATGAACAGACTTGTATGCGTATATTATATATATTTAATATATTTATGTACATCAAGTTCGGCACACTAAACTTATGAACATACAAACATTAATCGAAACGTTTTCTCACTGTTCTTATGTTAGCTCACAAACGTGGGATTCGATATCTCCCATTTATCAAACGATGCAGCTAAAAGCCGTAGAAACATGCGGACGGTGGGCAAACAAAATGATTTTCCCGTCAAAACAATGGAAGCATTTTCAGCACTTGATACGAAGATCGCGAATAATATGCAAAGCTATGTTAGTAGTTATAGCAATTTCAGTACTTAGCTCAAGAATATATTTATGTATGTTTTTTTTTGTTTCTTGTTAATAGATCGAGCTATTTAGAATACTTTTGTTCCCAAATGGTATTGTTAAAAATATAGGCCTCATTCTCGACGAGAAACTCTTTATGGAAATGAACTATTCAGGATACGGTTCGAAAACTGGCCTAAGCAACTATGTAAATTTCAACAATGCTTTATATGGTAAATTATAATTATTGCAATTAGTATTTACATTTTATTTAATATGTGAAATTATTCGCTTTTCTACAGAGTCGCTTAGTACGGAAGGATACTCCTTCGATGACTATAAAAAGGATGTTCGAATGGCTTTTGCAAAAGCAAAAAATCGCGTCTACAAAGCCAAATTCGAGGCGAATAGGCTGAAGAAACTGTTTGAAGATAACGATGACAGCTCAAATGATAAAGAGGCGGACAATAATAGCAATGTAAGTATATAAGGAACATGTATCCAATAAATTTATATAATCCGTACACGTGTCCAATTATTGTAAGTAAATTGTGTTAGTTTAATTATATCAGTAGTAAATTTGATATATATATATATTAATACCTGTTCGTTTTCTTATTATGTTTAGCTAAACTCCGAGCTCATCGATAATTCTCATTTGTCAAAAATTGCTGTTAAGTGCCGGGAAAAGATGAGAACTTTGATACAGTCGAATGACTTTCCCGTCAAGAGTGCGGAGGAGTTGGAAGCGCTTGATGTGAAGGTCGCAAATAATGTGGAACAATATGTTAGTAGTTCTGTCAATAATTGTATTTTAATTAAGAATATAATTTGTACGTTTCTTCGCATAATCAGATCGACTTATTCAAAAATGTTTTAATGCCAAGTGGCATTGTCAAACATATAATTCGCGTCATCGACGTGACTCTGGTTATGGAGATGAACTATGGAGGATTCGGTTCAAAAACTGGCCTAAGCAGCTATACTAACTTGGACAACGCGTTATATAGTAATTAATAATGCCAGCAATTGTTTATAATATTATATTTAATATGAACATAAATTGTTATGACATTCAACAGGATCTCAGAGGACGGAGGGGTACTCCTTCGATGACTATAAAAAGGATGTTCGCTTGGCTTTTCAAAGAGCCAAAAACCGCGTCTACAAGGCCAAACACGAGGCAAATAGGCTGAAAAAAATAAAAGCAAATAACTATGGAAATAGACAAGATTTCTAATATAATATAAATGTAGTTATACAACTAGCATTAGCCATCTGCATATGTGATTACATATAAGCCGTACACATTACTAATTATAAGTCATTAGTTTGTCTAATGTAAATACATGTATTTAATTGATGCTCATATGTATACTCCTTATTGGCCCATCACTTATGTTTGTTGTTAGTCCTGCTCCCATTTATCATAAGAAAGCGAAGACAAATTTAAATGGTTTTTGTGGGATTTAATGCGTTGCTTGACTTGTTTGGGTTTATGTTAATTTAAACTCGGCTGTTTGAGTAGTTGAAGCTACTTGGCATAGTTGCTGGACACTGAGTATTCAACATCTTGCTGAAATGACCGTCATTATGTCAAAGTTCAACATTCCACAGTCGCAGAGCTCCACTGCTTGAAGGCCCATTGAAGTTTTGACATTTCAGCTCTTTTGCTGCACGTCTGTGGCTGCTTTCATTCCATTGCGTCACTTGACTGCCAGGCGCCGCTATTTATTATTAAGTGCTTCAAATTTATTCTGAATAAACACAAAATGTCACCGACTTTGGTTCGTCGTCATAGGATCCTTGCTCTTGCTCAGCCAATTTCACACTTCACAAAAAGAAAGTCTCCTTTTATCGTCCATCAGTCGCATTCATTGTTTGCCTGCGGCAAGCGTCTATTTACGTTCGATATTTTTATTTATTTTGTTTTATTTTGGTCTGGAGCCGAGTCAACAAGCACTCCAGTTCGTAACTATGGCAAATAAAAAATATTTTATTTATTGTGGAGAAGATGTTAATTTGTATTTAGATTTCTATTTAATTTGCATTATATGGCTAAATTAATTGGATAGGCGATATGAACAAAAGTGCCAAAAAGTTTTTATATGTGGCCATTGCCTTGGGGCTAAGATCAAGAGACAACTGAATATCTGTCATTCGCCGGTGTCGTCGGTTATAGGCCATAAAAATGGCACACAAAAACACACCGAATTGCCACGAAACACCGAAATGTCGAGAATTCATTGCGTATACGCACGGTTATCGCTCATATATACAATTTCCATCGCAATTTATTACAATACAAAAAGCCGGAGGGGCCGAAACTATGTCCGTGCTGACACGCCCACGTCCGCCCTTTTCGCCATTGACTTAACGCCCTTGCTGTGGGTGGGCGATACATAAAAGGCGGCACACCATTGCTGCAAATTGTCCCCCATTTGTTTTGTCTGATAATGTCTCAATAAAATCTGTAAGGCATCCGTAGGTGTTCACGTACACACATATATATATATATTTATATATATGTATTTATATATGTATGTATGTGTAAGTGTGCGTTAAAGGTGTGTTATTACCAATACGCCTGCTACTTAGTCAAGCTCCCACTGCCTGTATATTGGTCCTCTGCAGCGAAACTATTTTGTAATTACCAAAGTTGTTAAATTTAACGACCGATGTCCTTTATGCCTTGTACCATCCACACCATCCTCTATGCATCGCCATTTGCTAGCCACAGCGCCAAGCTGCCTTTAATTAAACAGTTTTCACTCATTTATGATGACTGCGACCAGTTGGTTTTAATTGCCTCATTAGAAGAAAGTGGGGAAAAAACTGCTGCTAAATTTCTTTGATATTTTTCTGTTTGTTTGTGAATATCTCGGCAATAATTTAAAGTCCATTTCTCACATAATTTGCATATTATATTTTATATTATATTTTGTATACTCCATACTCATGGGTAAGATAAAAAGTGTAGATAAATATTGTTTGTCAGCATCAAAAACCAATTTGATTATTGCCATAAATTCTTGACTTGTTTATCTGGCTTACGTGAGCTAGACAATATAATTTATTCACCATATCCTTTTGTGACCCCTTTCATAAATACAGTTATTGCAAAATAATTCTATTGTTATGATTTACATGCTGAAATGAATCATGGAATATCTGTCATTTGTGTCACACATTGAAACACACAAACCCATTTCAAATGTTCAAGTTGTCCGCTATTTTGCTGTCGTCAAGGACCTCATACATTCGAGTGAAAAAACTGAGCTTGAGCTTGGTGATAAATAAAGTTTCAATTGCCAAGGTGTTTCGGTCAGCAACATTTGTGAATTGTGTTAAATTTGTTATTGTCGGCTACTTCATCAATTAGTAGTCAGGTAGTCAACAGAGAATTTCCCATTAACACTATTAACATTAAATATGTATTGATATTGCTTCGAAATTAACTAGAATTGATTGTTGTTGTTTGAGGCGATGCCACTTGCGATTATTGTCTAGACAGATAGAAACAAAGTTTCGTCGAACGGTGCGTATGATTAATTTGCAGTAAATGTAGAGTTATTTAGTGAATGTTTGAGCATATAAAATACGTGACTTGTTCGGCTCTGTCTGTAACGACACATCGTTAATCGAAAGAAATAAATTTAAGCTAATCAATTTATGTCTTTGGACGCCACAAATTGCACAAAATCCCTTGTCGAAACAAAAGCAGACACCGAAACATAAGCCGCTGTCGGATCCGTAGAAAAAGTAAACAACAAATTAGAGATGCGTGAGGCAAAAGGTTGTCTCTTTTCAATTTCGATAAAGAGCCGTGCCGATTTGGTCGCCTAAGCCTCCATTCAAATCAGGGACATACTCCCCGCATAGTCGTTATACTCAATCGAATGTGTGAAATTTCCTTTTCATAGCTGAATTAAATTCCTATGCGCACGCACTAAAACACACTCGAACTCACCCGCACACACACACACACATACACACACACACACATACACATTTATGCATGTGTGTGTGGGCATATCATTGGATATATGTCCATATATACAAGGGCGATTTTAAGCCACTCCAAATGATGCACAGTGGGTGTCCTAACACAAAAGGGATTGTTTTGTATTTCAATTTAAATTACACCTTTCCACTTTGGAATAGTGAACTTAATTTAAGTTTCAGCTAAAACTGCACCCTACAAAACTTTAAACAAGGCTTCCAATTTTCATAAGTTTATCAAACCTGCAGCAATTTATTTGATAGTTGTATATATATATCAATATCTAGATTAAAACTACATTTAAATTTGGAAACTCAATTTTGCGCCCAAGATCAAGATTATTATTTTGAGCTACGTAGGCTTAGTTCAATCGTAGCCAATCTTTTATATAACATTTGGAAACCAATTTAAAATTCTTAACCACTGTGCAAGGATTTGTTTTTGCTACGTTTTTCCTTTGAGTTGCCGTTCAATTTGAATGTCCTTCCCTTCTAATTTCCTTTATCGAATTTACGATTTGTTCGCCATGTCATCAACTCAGCTCAGATATTTGTATGTGACAACAACAGCAATGCGAATATGTTTTCCATGTAAGTTTTCGATTGGGGTTCGCCTGCCCTTTTTTTTAACATTCTCATCTTTCACTTTTTTGTGTTTTGCTCCAATATCAAATAATGTCGCGTATGACAGTCGACCGATTGTTGTTTTATCGTCAAGGGTTCGCTGGCGTTCTGGCTGACAAATGGAGCTTTATAAGGAATACATACATCCGCATGAGAAATGTGCCAACTATTGCCAAAACAAAAAATGTCAGAAGGAAAGGTGACCTACAACCTTTGCTATCCTTACTCCGGTCGTTGTGCATTTCGGCCCACGCATTGCCATTTTGAAAGTGCAGATGCAACCATCCACAACACCCAAACCTACTGTGTGGAAAGCGAATAAGACAGTAGCCACGTAGACTTGCCAAGCTTACACCCACACACACACACACACACACACACAAATAGACACAACCACATGCACACAACAGTTTTGCGTAAACACGGAATAATACTAACTCCAATGCAGCAGCAGCAACAATAATAAAATTGCGCATACGACGAGTTGGCAGCCAAGTACGTAAATGGTCACGTATTGTGTGGATAAATGTGTGTGTTAGTGTGTTTGCTCGGGCATATATATGTCTGTGAAATCCGTTTACCTTCTAAACAGCTCTCAGATAGTTAGTGATAAAGTTGCGGAAGTTGGCGTCGCGTAAACGCTGGCATGATTATTAGAAACTATAATCATAATTCAAATATGCTGGAATGACAGCCGGCATAATTAGGTAAAATAGTAACCATAAAGTAGAACTCGAAATGATGCCTGCGAAATTTATGCGTGGGGCGTGACCTTTACTCCCAAATGCTTTAAGTACTATTTGCCATCAATTTTATGCTTAATGATTTTGATTATCTGCAAAATTTTGGTTAAATTCTGAAATTAAGTTTAAGAAATTATACAGTTTAGGACAATTAGAAGACAGTTAAGAATAAAGGTAGTGAAAGGCATTACTTGAAAAACTCATCAGATTTCAGTCTGTTCATAATACTGCATAATAATTAAAAGTTGGAAATGCGAGCTAACTTGAAATGCATTCTAAAATTGTGCCTCCAAAAAGTTCCTTAGAACGTGTGAAAACTTTCCAGCGCACTTTGGCAAAACTTATCATGGTTTGACCTGCAAAATAATTGTACATTTGAAGATCAAAACACGATTCTTACTCCAAATTTATGTTTGAAAATGTTATTTGGGAATTCAGCAGACTGTTCAACAATGCAACCGTCAGACAATTCCAAACACACGCATACACGCGCACACACACGCACACACATTAAATGTGTGTTTTCTTGTTGATGCCTGAGAATTTTGCAGCTGGCTTTTTGACCGTATTTTGTTAGTACTTTTGTGGCATGGTTAAGTGGCTTAGGTTCAAGTTGCCCGACACTGTGGCACGTTGAGTGTTAAAAATAGCTGCTTCAATAGATCCTAGATACGACTACGGGTATATGCAAATGTGAGTCTTATATAAACGCTATAAAAATTGCGGAGGCAAAGGCGACTCCCGGTGCCAGTGGCAATTTAGTCATAAAAAACATTGCTTCATCTGGTTTTTGCTGGTTGCATGCCGCAGAGTATAGCGGATGGCTTTAGCTTTACACGTTTTGACAGGCCACGGCCGCAGCAGCGACGGATTGGGGAAAGGGAAGGAAATTCAACTAAGCTGATTGACTTAAGCGTAGCTCTTCCTTCCACTCAATAGCTGTTGCCAAACTTATTGCGAATACAACAAAAGCAATGGGAGTGTCAATGACTTGGCCGCTGAGTCTTTGACATTTCTGGAGGATGGACGATGGCTAATGGACGATGGACGTATCAAAGATGCGCTTAAGTCGATTTCAGTTTTTCTCAATTTTGTGAAAGCAAAAGCAAAGCAGGAGCTGGCCTGTCAGTAAAGTCAAAGTTCAGCCAAAGTTGGTAGACACGGAGACGCGTGTTTCCGCTTAAAAGTTTGGTGCCCCATCGGAACCAAATCCCCAGTCAATTTGCTTGTCGAGTTTGGCCGGCTTTCACCCGACTAATTGCCATTTAATGACAATGACCATTTGTTAGATGCCCAGTTGCATTTTTGCCCAAAAACTGAATGCCAACATGATAACTAACTCAAGTGAATCAGCAACTCAATCGGAAAATAGTACTCTACAAAATTGAATTCTCTAAATTGATTCAAAGAAAACAATGCAATCACGTAAGCATTTTCCAGTGCATTGCCCAAGGGGGTTGGAAATGAAGAAAACTCGCCATAACAGCATCATCTTCAGCAATAGCACGAGTGCCACAAACAATGGCTGTACAATAAGTAAGATATTGAACAACAATTGAAATAAAATCTATTGAAATTGAAATTGAAAAATAAACTTGACAGACACTGTCATGAAACCAGTGAACATATTTGGCTTTATTTTACAAAATTCCCTTTTATTAACCCCAAAATATTCAATTGTACTGTTCGACAATGATTTTATTCTGTGTGTGGCTTTAAGGATTTGGTAAAGCATATTGGAGTATCACAATAACAAGGATGTTAAGTTAATAATACGATTAGTATAATCAGTTAACCATCGGAGGGAAGAGTTGGCAATCAGCAGCTTTCCTTGGAGTCAAAAGTTATGTTTGAAGAGTTTCTAAGTTTTTATATGGGTTGTCCCCATTGGTTCTAATGGATCCAATACAACTTTTAGAGTTTATTCAGAGGTCGCATAATATTTTTGTAACTAAATTGCTGCTTTACTTGATGTGGGTTTAATAATATAATTGGCATTTGGCATTTATTTATGTCAATAATTATAATTGGCATTTGCAGCATCCTTGATAAAGTGCTTCAAAACCCCTTTGTGACTTTTAAAAGTTTTCTTTTTTTTTCTGTGATAACGGTCAAGTTGAATTCTGTCACATTAAGTTTTAATAAAAATAAACACACAAAGGAAAAGTTTGTCGGCCCATTTTTTTGTTTGGTCAAAACAAAAAACTTGGCAATTTTCACACTTTCAATATTAAAAATTGTTCAAATATTTATATTTAACGTAAAATTATTTGCGGCAGGGAGTCAATAACTTTTGTCTGCTCTTAAGCAGCTTTGTGCCAGCTTAGAACTCAACTTCCAATGAAAACATCTTAAAAATGTTATAAACTGAAAATATCCCCTAAAATCCAGAGAAGCTTATCGACGGCATCGTAAATACCAGCAGCGAATTGGTTTGTGTAAGGGGCCTAAATTAATAATTTGTTAGTTTATTGTATTTATTATTTACAATAACTGACAAGCATATATTTGTATATATGTATATTAAAATTGATAATGTGAGGCTTACTAGATATTCATCAAAGCGTAAAATCATTGGGCCTCTGCGTTTGCCTCCTGTTTGGGCCCGAAAAGGTTTAGCTGAACGCATTAAAATCTTAAGTTCATTGGGCAATATACGTATTCATTTTGGGGCTTGTCAAGATGCCAGTGACTTATTCAAACAGTCTACATAAGGCAGCCAACATATATTCCAATTCAAGAGTAGTGTATACCTACACGCACCCACACCCACTTTCACACACACACACACACACACAGAGACACGTAAATGAGTTCGTTGAAATAACCCTTTGGAATGACATATCAGCAGGGTTGCTGGAATTTCAGTGCCTGCAGCTTTCATTAGTTCAATGCCAATGTTGTGTTGTGTTGTGCTTTTGTGTCTTGGGTATATTGAGTCGCTGCTGGGCCTGAACCCCAACTGGGAGAGACTGCCAGTTGACATGAGCAGCTTGCCTCATGCTTGATGCTCTGCTGTAGTTTTTGTTGCTGTTAATTCGGTCTTATTTTTTTTTTTAATTTTAAGCGTTTGTCGTTTTTCAATGTCTGGCTGACTACGACTGCTGGGCTTCGTGTTCGCTGATTAAATGAGCATCAGGTGATGTGGTGCACCACCCAGCACCACCTGCTGTCATGGCAGCTGGCTCAAATAGTATGCAAATTAAAAACGTCGTTTTGACATGTTGACACCAAAGTTATTTGAGCTGCTGTAAACATGAGTTGAACATTTCTTTTGCGGTTGCCTGAAACTTAGATTGCGGTATACTGAATGTCGTACAGCACAAGAGCTCCATTTGATAAATGCTGCTTTATTTCACATGCTTATAGATATATTGAACACGAAAACATATTGGCCAGCTTACAACTGGCTTAAATAGAAATACATGTGAGTCATACGGTTTCAATATGAGCAGCACATGATGTAGCTCTTGGCTAAATTAGCGTCGGTTGATTAGCATCATAGCCAAATGCAAATTAATTAGCTGACTAGGAAACGAATGCGCTGAGTCCTTAGGCCAAATGTATTCGAAAATTGAGTTTTTTTCCTATGCCCCTGGATATATGGAAACTTTCCTAATTATCCGCCCCAACGGCTAAGTGAGTCAGAACGTTTCGAGGAAGCTGACCTCCTTTGGCTGATTATCGAAAAACTTTTGCTCTTTAGTATTTTTAGCATTTGCATCTGAGCAAATTCCAACTACAATTTTTTTAATTCAATGTTCAAAAGCATTGAATAAAGGATACATAAGTCAATTTATGATTGGGAGTGTAGATTCATATGTCTCAGATTGCTTTTAATTAATTTTAAACTTCAAATTCAATCTATTCCATTTGATTTCAATCTCAAAAAGATTGCAAAGTAAACAACGAAAATTTATGAAAAGCGGTTTTGTCTATGTGTAAATATTCTATTCAAATTTCAGCAGATCAAAACATATTTTAAATATGAAATTCATTAAATCTTTTATAGAGAATTTTGTGTATTTATGGCAAGTTAATTTGGTTTTTTAGATTCTTACAGGAGGTCAAAGTTGATGATGTGATGGCTTATTCCTAGAAATTTTGCCTCTGGCATTAATTAAAAGCGAAACATTTAATATGTAACTTTGCGAGGACCAGGATCAGAGGTTCAGCCAGTGGCTAATATATCTGATACTTGGTCAAATATTCAGAAGAATAATTAATGGGTTTTGTTGCTGTTTTTCTTTACAGCCAACTCGTTGGCCAAATAAAGTGCTTTCAATTTATGACGCAATTAAGTGGCAAATGCATTAGATATTGCCATTGAGCAGATGGTGTTGCACTGCGGCTATAAAAACAGGCAGAAGAAAATTATTGGAAGGCTGCAGAAATGAGCTAAAATTAAAATTAAAAATTAATAGATTTGCAATCGTTAGGCAACTCAGTTTGTATACGACGAAGTAAAGTTAAACTGGTCATATAATTAACTAACTGTCAGAACATAAACCCGGAATAGCCGCGATTTTTTATATAACTGAGTTGTACACATAAAATATGTGCCATTAAGCACTGCACGGCAAAGTTGCACTGGCAGCCAAACAGTTGGCCATAAATAAGTCTCTAAAGGGTATTCTATTTTTTAATTACAAGATAAATGCACGGAGCTCATAAATTGTCGGGGTAAGCCACTAAAAAACTTTCCCAATAGTTGCAGTCGCCTCCTTTGGCCGGCGACCATAAACACGTCATTGCCCAGCCAGCCACCCACTGGCAAGAAAAATAATCAACAAATTAGCAGCAGGAGCCATTTTGCTTAGAATGAAGCATCATATGGCACATGGTCTAAGATGTCTCGTAAATATTTGCCAAGCATTAGATTAACGTGAGGGCTTTTTAGCCACTTAAGTAGCGAAATAAAGCTTCCTTAATTGGGGCTCTGTTAGAACTGTAGAAAGCCAAATTGAATAGATATGCAATTTGGGCACAATTATCTTTTAAATCTGCTCAGATTGTATACAAGTATAGAACGTGGCTCATTACGCAGTAGATTGCGCTTTAATTAAAGCAGGAAGTTAATACAAATTTAAGTGACATTAAAACGAAAATCAGCACTAAGTTTCTTGGGTAACATACTCTGTAATAGTAGAGAAGTTTCTGGGGTAGCATACTCTGTAAAGGAGGACAATGGGAAGCTCGATACCAAGAATATACGTGAATACAAAAAGAAGAAGGACTTAAGGCTCGGAGGAGGTTGCCATCGGTCTAAAAATGCCATTGGTCTGGACTAATATTGAAGTAAATCGTTCCTAAGTATGAATTATATTTTACACCAAATCCTTATCTAGCTAAAAATCTAAAATTTGAAATTTAGCAGTTCTACTTTACTTTAAATGCTTAAATTCGTCGGTATTAAGTTACAACTACTACTACTTTTAAGCCAAGTTTGGTTGTCTTGGTAAAAAGTTTAGCCACGCGCTGCCAATTATGGTTTAGCACAAATTGAAACTCAATACTACGTGCTTTGTACGAACGCAATGAGTATAAATATTATATAAGATATTTCAGATTATTGACGCTTCTTGTTGACACTTTATCATTAATTATATTTGCGCGTGGCGGGGCTTCATTTCCACGCAAGTTCTCGCGTGCAATCATATAAAAAGCTTCAAAGTTAATTGATTAACGATGGCAGGCAGCAGGGTCAACGGTGGGGGATGGGGGATGGGGGACGTATGCGGTTGCCCGATGTGCGATGGACTTGAGCGAAAGTTGGGCAACGATTCACAACAGGAGCACAATTTGCCTTATTAAATTGCCGTTAATACGGGCCTTGGCTAAAACGTTTTCGCGCTAACTAGGTCAGCAATAAGCCTACTGACTTAATCGTATACGCCATGTGGTACGTCGAAGCTACTGATTAAGTCCTGTGTGTAGCATGACGTCTTGTTTGCAAAAGTTCTGGCATTTAACAGAATTGGTTGTGGCCGGGGAAAAACTGCAACTAGGCTATTGACCACGCCCCTAAATCAATGCATACCACGCCGTCCACACACTGAGTGTGGCTAAAATGATTTATGACAGTAAAGGCAGTCGACGGCGGACACGAATGCAAATGAAAATGGCAACTGCAAATACATTCCGAAAACAGCAAACAAACATAAGCAAATACACACACACACACACACACCAAGTCACATGTAACACACATACATAGTTGGGTGCAAAAAATTATGACAAACAGATATATGGATATGGATACGTGACCCAGTTATATAGCCGGACATGCACTCTTTGCATTCATTGCACATAAGCGGAAATTACGGCTACAAGTTTGTTTTGACTGCAGTATCAATTTCAGTGATTGACGTTGCGTGGCTGCTCTTAATTATAAAATACGGGTGAGTAAACATCAAATATTACTGCGAATGGTTAAGCGTTAAGAATGGCCATTCAAAATGTGACCCCCTTGACACAGATATATAGTAAATAGAAACAAATTTGAGTATACGTATTTGCATGAGTCGAACAAAATTGATAATATTTAAAATGATTTCTTTAAGTAAAAGTGGTTTCAAGTGTGGTTGCCGTGCTGGTTTGATGATCTGTTTGACTGCAGGTGTCCGTATGGCAGTTGTACCATAAAAGGACTTCGTCTGGTGACTAGATTTTGTCTTAGTTATGATAAAGAAACTAAGAAACTTCCATGACTGACATTGGATCGCACTCTAATATGTAAAATGTAAATGAAATTTCATAAAGTTTTTTCAATTCAAGGAATAAATTACTTTTGGCGGTTTTTCTAGGGTATCTAATATTAATATATATGAAAGCAAAAGTGGCAACCAGTGTGCTGCACTACATTATAGAATTTCTCCATGTCATCCATCATCGTAAATATTCAAATAAGATTTGAGTTAAGATTGTTGGCATATTAAGTGCTCACTTCAAATAAATGTTAAACTTACTTTAAATGCTTTGCTGTGTGTGTGAAAATCAATTATAACGTTGGCTTCAAGGCGTTTGCATATATGACCTTGTCAAAATGGATTTCAACTATGCCTTTTTTCAGGCGATGTCTTGCCAGTTAGATTTTAGCGAAGTTTAGTTGAAAGTGTTGTGGCTGTGTCTTTACATTTTTTTTAAATTAATGAGTTGCCTTTAAATATAATTTTGGACTCGATTTGCAAAGCCAAAATTCACAAATACAAAAATTGAAATACGTATTTAAAAATTAATCAGGCAGTTCCGCCTTTTCTGCCAGTGCGACTAAGCTGACAACTGGAAAACGTGGAAAATCCTAAAGCAAATGAATTTCTCATACTCACAGCGTGGCGCAGGACAAGAAGTGGATTTATTTTTCTCTTTGTAAAACAAAAAGATTGCATTTTGGTGTGCTCGACTGAGCAGTTTGTACAGGTACTCAGCCAGAGGGTATATTAATTTTCTCTTGATAAGTGAAATGCTTTGACAAGAATAATCTTGTAGATTCGACTGGTTGCCTGCTACTCTGTCGGCTTAAAAGACTTAAATATATGCAAAAAAGTGAGCTGCTGAATAAATAATTATTGTTTGGCCGTTCAAAAATGGGAAAGGGATTAATATCAAATTAAATACGAATAGCTTTAGCAAAGGGTATTTAATCTTCGACATTGTAAAGCTTGAAATTCTTAGGTGTTAATTGGAGTTTGAACAAACTTTGGTATTTATTGTCTGGAAAATATTTTAATTTCGCAAAGAAATTACAGACAAAGTGCAATATTGATGGCACGGCACATTGTTGTCATCAGTCAATATGGCAAATACACACTCAGATAGATTGTTTTCCTTCGATAGAGAAACTTGCGAAATTCCAGGCAAAGCCAATCACAGGCCTGGCATCCATTTCATCCATTTACAATCCACACTTGCCACCGAGACAGCTAATGATGCTATCTGTGCATGATTTATGCGTCGACGTTCGATAATTTAAAGTCCTTGGCATTGTTCTCACTGCTGTTTCCTGCCAGCTGCCTATTGCCTTCTGGCTGTTGTCTGATAAGCTTCAAGTGTCAGAAGTAGTGCAAGGGACAACAGCCTAAGCAATCATTTGGGCGTGCAGCTCCAATTTTAATTTTGCTTGACAAGGACTGTAATTACTCTTGGCTTAGTTGCAATACACTAATTAGCATATAAATCAAGTCAGTTGTTCATGGTTTTAATTAGAACACACAGCGACAAAGAAGTTAACTTGCTCTTGCTAACTTAATATAAAAGTTTCGCTTTGTGTCTCATTTCTTTGGGTTAAATGTTGAAGGGGTGGCTGTGTTTATTGACAATTACGCCTGGTCTAACCAACTCTGACAAAACCTGGCCAAGTCTAGCCGGCTTTGGCCCTAAATAGATTGCGAAAAAATTCCTTGAGCCTCTTTGTACTCGTAATGGGTGAAAAGCAGAACTCTTACAAACTGTTAAATTGTTTTTTTGTTATTTTCGAATAGCGTTGCACATCTATGTATAAGCGGATTGGAAATCAAGCAAGTGGAAAATAAAAGCGATTCAAGCTCAAAGAAATTGATGTAAAATTCATTAAATACACGAGTTTGATTCTTCACTGCACACACTCATAGCTTTCTGTAGCTTTTCGGATACAAACTGTAAATAAAATTTACCTAAATCGATGACAAAAATTGACTTTAAAAGGGAAATTTAATTGAACTCAAGTTTTTGCCATGTAATCCAGATTTACTCTCAAAGAATGTATAGCATACTCTTAAGCTGTTTCAAAAATTGTTCGCGGTCTCGTGTTTGGCCAAAAGCTTTGCCGCTTAACAAGCTTTCGGAATTGGTCAACTAATTTGCGCCGGAGCTTCAATGAGCCCGCATAGCTGACGGCTATTTGATACGAGTAAGGCCGTAGTCAAGGAAATCCGCCAAATTGCCGCAGATTTATGCGAATTCCAAAATACAAATAGCCGGAGAACAAACAAGTTTTAATGAATTAATTCCCAGGTACGCCTGGACAAGTGTCGCATTTTTGGTCACGTTTGGCAGAGTCCCAAACGACAACAGAAACAACAACAACAACAACAGAAATCTTAGGAACAGCAAAGTCAAATGCCAATTTAATTTAACGCCGCGGGTGTTGACCGCTTAACGCTGACATCCTTTGGCTCTCCGGCGCCTGACGCCATTCGAAAGTCGCGATTCTTCTTTTAAGTTGGTAATTTCGTTGCGCTCAATTAAAAGTTGCTTCAATGCTGGACCACAACTTTGTGCCCTGTTTTTTTTTTTAGGAGCCTTTTTCCTATTTCTACTGCCCCAATAACAAATGTCCAAAGTTTAGTGAATTAAATGCGCCACCGATGACCTTGTGAGACATTCTCCTGGGCAAAACCAATGTCAACCAAAGCGTCGTCAAGTTGTGCACCGAGGTGTTAAGTAACTTCTTGCAAATGATTTCAACTGATGTTCTAAAAACCTTCTAGAAGATAAAGTTGAAAAATTTGAATAGAACTTAAGCTTTCGCAGCTAAATAAGTTTACTTCACAACTTGAAAGTGATGCAGAGATTTCTTACCATTATTCTAATCATTTGGCAGTCGTATTTATTTTGATAGAAGGTGATAAGTATTAAAAGTATTACAGGTATATTTCATCATACTCCACAACAAATATTAAAAGTTTTAATCTAAAACATAGTTTTCGATGATTTTGGTGTAGTTTAAAAAATATATAATAAATAGAAATTATTTCTCTACTCTTATTAATACACAGATCGAAGCTGAACAATGTCAATGATGATACCTACCATTACAATAAAGAAGGGTGTCTGTCAGCTACTCGCCTTGAACAAATTTAGTGTTCGGCAATGGCTGAAGACCTTCGATACGATCGTCTTTGATGCAGATGGCGTACTGTGGAACGGGAAACAGCCAATTGATGGCGCCCCAGACACATTCAATGCTTTACGTGCTATGGGCAAACGGGCATTCATCTGCACAAATAAGTCGTCAACGTCGCGAGCGATAATATACGCCAAGGCACAAGGTCTGGACTTCCTCATAGCCGAGGACGAGGTGTTGTCGTCATCACAGGCATTGTCCCGCTATCTGCAGGAACGTAAGTTTAAGCGCAAAGTCTGCATCATGGGCGAACAGGGCATCGCTGATGAACTTCAGTGCGTGGGCATTGAATCTTTGCCCCTGGACAAAGACAAGATGATGGGATCCACAATGCTGGATTATGTTCAGAATATACAATTGGATTCGAAAGTGGGTGCTGTGGCCGTCGGATTTGACAAGGATTTCGATATGCGCAAGCTTACGGAAGTCGGCTGCTATTTGCTGGACCCAAAGGTGCTCTTCCTGGCCACCAATCGTGATCGCTCATTTGCTGTGATCCCAGGACGCCTCACTCCTGGCACTGACGCCATGGTTGCTGCAGTGGAATCATTGGCTAAACGACCACCATTCACCTGTGGCAAGCCAAATACGTTCATGTGTTTGCATCTGCTACGCCAGGGAGTCATCAAGCCGGAACGCACTCTGATGGTGGGCGACACGTAAGCAACTATGCCTCAACTCTGCCTTCAATTAACACCAAGTGTTTTTTTCAGTTTGTACACAGATATTCAGTTTGGGTACAATTGCGGCTTCCAGACGCTGTTGGTTGGCTCTGGCAACAGCAGTCTTCAGGATGTGGCCAAGCTGCAGAGTTCCAAGCTGCCTCTGATGTACCAGCAAATACCTGATCTCTATTTGCCCAAACTGTCCGATTTGCTAAAGTTCCTACCCTCCAGAAATTGTTAATGAAGTATTTATAAATATATATATATGTTATATATAATACGTGTATATGTATCATATGTGTATAAATATTGTATATACCCAATACATATATACATAGTTGTATATTTGCAGAGTTCTCTGTATTATGTGCTGACTGCTTAAAACTAACTAAAAACAATTTTCAAATTTCATCAAGGTAGACACAGAAAGTCGAACATGCGGACATGTCGAATTGACACTAGCTTGTTGTCCTGATCAAGAACCGATAAACTTTGTGGAGGTCGGAAATGCGTCCCTTTAATGTGTCACAAATGTTGTGACGAAATTATAATACCCTCGGCAAGGTTATAGTGAGACAAAGACTGTGGCTTTAGCAAAAAAACGAACTGAAAACATGTTTTGTTTACTCTAAACATTTTCACATGCCGTGCCGATACTAAAAAACAACTAACACCGCCAATCTGTGAGAGGTGACTAATTGTTACTCTGTGCTCAGCTGCGTACTTACTTTTTTCACATGCAGAACAATCTATAAAAAGAAACACACATTTCGTATGCTGCTCTCATAGCTCTTCTCTAAAGTTTTTGAATAACTTCTGCTGCTTATTAATAATATTTTCATATATAAATATTTATATATGTGCTTAATAGAGTTATCTCCTTCCACTTGTTACATGCATTTGCACAGTTTCACTATTCCTCTGCTTACCAATTTTCAGGGTATAGCAATAATAACAACAACAACAACATAAACAGTAACAACAACATCTAGTACTGAGACACTCGAAAAGTATTTGCGGTTTGTAAGCAACGCCGAAGCTGGGCTCTCTCCGCTGGCTTCAGGTAACCGCTTGTTGTTGTTAATTGTGCGTCTCTTTCGCACCAGCATTGCAGCGATGAGTATTGTTGTAATTTGTGCTCAGAGACAACAAAGCACAAGACAACAACGAATCTCTTTGTCAGCGAAACTAATAAAAAACCGAGCTTCCAAACTGTTCCCATAACCAGTTCCAAGCCAGTGTTCGTGCGGTGGAGACGGTGGAGTAACATTTTGGGAAGACGGCTGTCGACGCTTGGTTTTTGTGCTCGCAAAATTCATATACAACAAAATTACTAGAAATAAAATAAATAAAGTGAGTTGCATATGAAAATAACAAATAAATGTTGTTTAGTAAATGACAAACAAAGTGATCTAATTGGGGAAGATGCACCAAAGGACAAGTTGAAAGATAAACAATTGCACAACAGACAACAAGTAAATTTTAATTTGAAAAAGTTGTTTGCCATGGATATGACAACAACACGAAAAACAATAACAACAGCAATTATAAAACTTAACAGCAATTATCAACGGCAAAAGGCCGACCAATTAAAAATTACACAGAAAACATGAATTATTAAATGGAAAAGAAAACTGTATGGCATTTGCAAATTGATTAAATAAATATTTGTAAAGATTAAAATGAATAATAACATAAATACATGCGTTATGAAATGCATATATGCATATAACCGTTTCAACAGTAAACTCAATAAATCCGCAAGAGCAAAAAAACCGAAAACAAATGTAAAGGAAAAAGTCAAATCGTAGCAGCATGACGATCCCAACGGCGCGATACTCTGTTATCAGCAAAACAACAACAAAAATTACATAAAAAAACTGTATGCCGGCGGGAAAACGCTTCGGTGAATAAAATTGCAAAAGTGGGCGTAGTTTATGGTTTGAGCTGTCAAGGGTATATTAAATTTGGCGTATATAGTTTTAATAGTGTAACAACTGGTGGGCGGTTGTAAATGTGATAGAGAGAGAAGTAAAAGCAAACATCAAACATAGTTCATAAAGTCAGCGCCAAATCCACTTGGCTGTGATCAAATTTATACAAATTCATAATAAACAAAACGGTTAATTAGTTGTCCTTAATCAATACAAAAAATGTAGAGCTGCTTATTGAAAACAGTTTTTCCAATATTTGTTTTGTTTTTTATTTTGCAGTTTTCTCTGAATTGTTTGCCATTTGCCGAACAGCAAAGAATCGCCGTAATCCGCTCTTTTGGAAGTGCAACAATTCAGCTTTTTGATTATTAAATAAACCGTCAAAATTGGTTACCTAACGAAAACCTCGTTTGTGCTAAGGGAAGGCGACCGAGTAAGTCACATTTTCAATAATCCTCCGATTAATTAATTGAATTAAATTATTGATTGAACAATCACAAGAGGTTTCGAATTTCTCTTCCTCATTAGTATCATAACTATTTTTTGTTTATATTCAAAACTTAATATAAATATCCGTTATGCTTTGATTTATGTTTAATTGCACTTGAAATTATGATTCAAATTAAGATTTGAGGTGTGGTTAGTAAATAAATTTCTTATCCACAAAATATATGCATACAAAGTGCATTTTTAGATTGCAATCTGAAAGCCCCAATAGAACGAATTCATGACAAGTTTTGCACGTGTTGTTCAAAACAAATTTGCTCAGTTGTATAATGAATATGTTTAAGTAATCATAAATGAGGTTGCCAATTCGTTTGCACTTACATTCGTCAGTTAAAAAATCACTTTGAGCTCGTCTGACAACGCCCCATAATTAATAGATAGTTCAATTGTCTGGATGACTTACTGACATCTAAGCCACGATTCTACCTAACTAGAATTGCTTACATACATATATGCATATAGTTGTTGTTATTCATATGACACGACAAATTTCACATACTAACAGTGTGAGAAAATTATTTAATAACCGCAAATAACAGACACGCTTCAGGGGCACATTTAAATTTTCAAATCAAACTCAAACTGAAATGCCGTTTAGATACAAATCAGCTATATATATATGTATATGTGTGTATATATATAAGTATATGTATATGTATAGAGGAGCACTACGATGCGTCAGAACGTAGAGTAGAGTCTAATTACATATAATTTATGTATAAGTAGAAGCAAGCAATTAAAATGATTAACATTTACGAGGTTTGCTTTAGAATTGCGCATGTACTTCAATTACCTATCTACCTGATTACATTAAGTACAAAAAAAAAACAAAAACAACGAACAACAACAAATGAATTTAATTTTATAAATGAGTATTTTTATAACTCGTCGATCTTTGCGCTCCTTCCGATACCGAAACATATTCCCAGCTCACAAATAGATCGGTGAAAAGCTCAATACTTCAAGTGGTTTTTTTTACACAAAGTAAGCTTTAAAGCAAGTACATCAACTAACAAAAACAACAATAACAACGACAACAACAACGGTTGTCTAGCGCTTCGCCTTGGTTACGTCAACGACGACAACGTCTAAAAGTGGGTCATGGTTAAGTGTATTTTAGCCTAAGCTGCGATCGTTGCCACAAATGCGCCGTTCATTCACTGTTTACGCATTGCTCGCAACGCTACCGTTTCTGAACAGAGCCTAACTTTTGTTAAGACTCTCTTTATCTCATTGAAGCTAGTACATTCCGCATTCCACATTCCACATTCCACATTCCAAATTTCACCTCTCACTCTCTTTCTCTCTCTCTCCCTCTCACTGTGTCTCTCTCCCGCACCAGGACGACATGGGGTTCAGTTCGCGCATGGACTGCTGCGGGCAGTTCGTCAAATACAGCTTGTTCATAGCGAACTTTGTGATGTTTGTGAGTATCATCTTGACATGGCTCAAAAGTGTTGTTGATTTCAGTTAATTATTTGCACACTCGATTTTTAGGTTGGCGGTGCGATTGTCTTCTGCCTGACGCTCTGGACTCTGGTGGATCGCAGTTTCGTCAATGAGCTGCTGGGCACGAATCTCTTCTCGGGCGCCGTCTATGTCCTGCTGGTCACATCGGTCATCATTTGCATGGTCTCGTTTTTGGGCTGTGTGGGCGCTGGCAAGGAAGTCAAATGTTTGCTCCTATCGGTAAGTTGTGAAGTACTCTTACAGCTGGTGTAAGCCAGTAGTCGATATTTCCCTGCTTCAATAATTCTTTTAATTCATATTTCTTTAATTTTTATTAACAAGTATTTATTTCAATCGGATTTGTTTATTCAAACTCTAGCTTAATCAGGCTTATTGAATAAAATGTTTTAGTTATAAGAGAGATTTATAGAGACTTATAGATAAAAAAATTTATCTGTTTGTATTGAAAAATATTAATCAGATCTGTATTCATATGTGGAAAAGCGTTCAGATAATCTTCTCGAAATACTGCAGATTCAGCAAACTTCTTATTCTGTAAATAGGTTGAATACACGCACCATTAGTTTGCTATTTATAAGGATAAGATTTATGTAATTATTGAAATACGTATACATTTATATTTATTATTCGCTGCTTGTCTTAACAGCACAGGTGTTAACCACATATACATTTACTTACCACCTCCAGTATTTCATCATTGTTGCGTTGGTTTTCGTGACCATGCTAATTGGCGGCGTTTTGGGCTACGTATTTCGTGAGCGAGTGCAGCAAACAATGCGACAGGTAAGGAGCTTAAGTTCAGCATTCAAAGAGACTACTAATCTATCATGGGTGAAATTGAAGGAAATGCGCTCCACAATGGCACTGTACGGCAGTCGACGTGAGATTACACAGGCATGGGATTTGACGCAGGAGCGTTTGCAGTGCTGTGGCGTCGACACCTGGCACGACTGGAATCGTTACGGACCGGTGCCGGAGTCCTGCTGCCAGGAGTTATTTGGTGGACAGCGCAAGGAGTGCACCATCTTTCCCACCATCACGAATCTGTATAATCAGGGCTGCCTCTATGTGACAACCAATTTTATTCGAGATCATGCGGCAGTCATTGGAGGCACATCCATTGGTGTCGCTATACTCATGGTAATTACTCCCCGTTTCCCCGTTTAGCTACAGTTTCTTGATCTACACGTTTCATCTTACAGATCTTTGGCATGATATTCTCTTGTTTGCTCTTCAATATGATTGAATAGTACCACATTGGAGAGGAGCTGATGCCGCAGGTGGAAAAATGCAAACCATTTTTATGTGTATTCCATAATGTTAACTTAAGAGTATTATCCACGTGTATGATATGTGTGTTAGGTCTGTTCTGTATTATGTATATAGGCTTATATACTTAAACTTATGTATGTACTATATATCAATACTTTAATGTATGCCAAGTGGTTTGTCAATTTGTACTTGTGCGTACCTTTGTTGCATAATATTGTAGTAACTTTTTATACGTTTTGTAATGATGTAAGAACCCAAATTGCAATCTCTATATAAAATTGTTATATTTAAAAGAATACTTGCTAATCTTAACAATAGTAGCTCCTAAAATGTAATCAGTATTTTGATAGAGGGAATTATTATTATTCTTGATTTTTCTTGATAAAATTCAACAGGAAAATTGATTGTTATATTATCTCGCTGAGGCAGGAACTATAGATCGATAGTGTTTCAAAGATATATTTATTAAATTGGCTATTAAATGCATTCTCACTTTCCTAACTCTCGAGTAAAGATATTTAAAAATCAGACAACTATTTCATACACTAAGCAGCACAGTTCAAATCTACTGCACATTGATTTCATTTCCGAAACCCTTGAAATTTGCCTGAAAGAATATTTAATATTTAAGACCCCAAAATATATTTTTTTCTGCTTGCTTAAGTGAACTGAAAATATTTCAGTTCAGTGCTCAATCGCTTCAAAAATTTGTATTGGTTTTGCTGTCTAGCCTTCGTAGACATAGAAATCCAAATTTCCGACTCGGAAATGCTTAATTGAATTCGTTAACGATCGACAATGTTTAAGCAGAGCTGCACTCACCTGACCACATTGACCAAGCAACGTGTGCTCCAATGGTTGGGCACCATTGAGACGGTGCTCTTCGCGGCGGATGGAGTACTCTGGAACTATGAAGCACCAATTGCTGGCGCCGTGAATGCCTTCAATATGTTGCGGGCGGCTGGCAAACGCAACTATATTGTGACTAATGATACGACTGTTTCTTGCGATGGTATCCTGAAAAGGGCCACCAGCGTTGGACTGAAGACGGATAAGGAACATATTGTAAGTGCATCGCTGTCGGTGGCCGACTATTTGGCAAACAAGAAGTTTCAGAAGAAGGTGTTCATTGTGGGCGAATCGGGAATTAGTGAGGAACTAGCCAATTTAGGCATTTGTTCATTTACTGCCAAACCGGAGCCAATGGAAAAATCTTTGAAAGAATTTGTTCTGAAATTCAAGCCGGATCCAGATATCGGTGCCATTGTCGTTGGCAAGGATGATAACTTTAATTTGTTCACACTTATTCGAGCAAATAGCTATCTGCAAAATCGCCGCATTCTCTTTCTGGGCACCGGCATGGACAAGGGCTTTCCTATCGGTGAAAATCGAATCTTGATTGTTGGTGGAGGACCAAATATTGCAGCGGTTAAAAGTGTCTGTGGTCGTAAGCCACTTATTCTGGGCAAGCCCAATCCGTGGATGCTGAGGCGACCAATAAGCGCTGGGCTCATTAATCCGGAAACAACGCTTATGATTGGCGATACGTATGTAAAACGTGGATTGATTAATAATGCAATTTATTTATTGTTCACTCTTGAAGTATTCACACTGATATGATGTTTGCCCATAACAATGGATGTCAATCGCTTCTGGTGGGCACGGGGGTCAGCAGCTTGAAAGATGTGGACAAGATACGGAATAGCAGTAATGGCAAAATGATGGTGTTGGTGCCGGACTTCTATTTGCCCAATCTGGAGCTTATTTCCGAGTACCTTTGTTAGTTCCGTGATTAAATAAACCGTAAAAGAGATGACCTAAACTGGAGGAGTATGCTGCTAGGCTAATCTCGATCCTTTTTAGTTCCCATTTTACCTTCATGCAAATTGTTAACTAGGATTTCCGCACGTAGAAATCAATATTTTGCCAATAGCTGAATGAAAATTCATTCACAGTTTATCGCCATTCACTTTTTACTTTTTACTTTTTACTTTTGGCTTTATTCTTTTTTGTTTTCTCTTGCCTGAAATGTCTGTCACAATCTTTGCCCAGGCTGCGGTGGAATCCTCGTCAAAGTTAGACAAGTGCAGCCACCGCAGACCTCGACACTTTGTCAACGAGGATTGCCTGCGGGGCGGCTGTGGTGCAGACTCTTTTGCCTCTTATTTCCTACCCATGCACTTAAGCTGCCACTTGGTCTGCCACGGACAGACGTCGCCTTTTTTTCCAAGTGCTGTGTGCGGAAATAGAATCAGTGACCAGTGACCAGTGGCCACTGCTGGCGACATCTGTGCACGGCATTAAAAAAATAGATGGCTCTGCAAAGTGTGTGGAGCACACTTGTTCAGGGTCTCGATGTTCTTTTTTTGCCCTGTATAGGTAGGCAGCATGTGTTAAGTCGGTTTATTACCTAACCCTTGGTTGGTGGAACATGTTTCACATTTTCTATTGTACTCATAAGCAATTCTTTAAGTTCCGGGTCGGCTTAAAGGTTGCTGCGTCTTTCTAAAATCGATAGTATTATTCAATAACTGTTTAGTTATTCACATTTCAACTTAAAAGTAAAAACCAGCAAGTTATTTAACCGACTCTCAGAAGCAATATATTTAAGCTGGTGGCTTGATAATTTGATTTAGAAACACGATTTTTTGTTAAAGTTCATGTTCAATTCCAAATTCAATTTTGCTTGGAGAGGCTTCCACATTTTCACAGCCATAAGTTCCACAAAAGTTAACCAATTCTTAGAAGTAATCTATATTAATCTATATTTTTACTAAATTAACATTTGAATAAACCTTTTCTTGTAAAAACTCCCGTCAAAGTTCCAAAACTTTTATTCTGCCAAGGTTCTTTCTTCCTTCTAGTTCCTTATAAAGGACGTGCTGTGCGACACAGTTCTGTTCTCTTTAAAAAGAATAAATTATGTGAAATGATGTGAGCTTAAAATAGATTAAAGCCCGAGGGCCAACCAAGATTGCATTCGTATTGCTATTTAGATAGGGTAGCATCATTTCGCTTGATGAAATTTATGATTTTAATTCTATTTTCAATTGTTATTTTGAGCTTGTTTTTTTTTAGGCCATTCACGAGCCACATGGCACATACATATCTCGCATCCTGTCATTGTTTGCCTGGCACTGTTTATATTTGGGCTATGGTACATTGGACGCTGAACCAAGCAGCCAGCCATATGAATGAGACAGTCGTTTGGATGGGCTGAGGGTTGTCGCTGTAATCGCGAGCGCTCAAAACTAATTGTGTACACAGACTTGTGTTGGGGGAGTCGAATGCTCAATGTTTGGTGGCCAAGTATAGTTGTACTTATACTTAAACTAATAGCTCGTAGAGCAGCAGCCGCAGGGCAGTTAAGATGTCGATGGTAGATAGCAGAAAGCAGATAGAAAAAGGAGGCGCCTGCTGCCACACCCAAGCTGCAAGAGTTTGTCCTTTGTGAGAAAGTATAGTCTTGGGAATTTGCTGGCGTACAACAAGCGGATATCGAGTGTGTCCTGTAAATCCTTTGCAGCCGCGATGACAATGCTTTCTGTGTACGTTGAAAACTTGGCTGAAAACTTGGCAAAAGTTGTGGAAGACAGCCACATCGCTCGAGTCTAGGACGAACACATGGCCAACATTAATTAAATTTGAAGTTGTGCAGCTTTTGATGGGCATGTGGCTGACAAAGGCAGCTAATTAATTTGGCAGCACCATGACGGGGTCAACAATGCTATTTGCCAAGGCATCAAGCCAGTCAGAAAACCGATCTGAAGTTTGACAAAGGCTGCTACAACGACAACAACAATATCAACAGCAACAGCAACAGCAGCAATATAAACCCATCATCATCATATTTTGGGGGTGTTACGACTGATAATCCGTATGGCATTAAAAACACATCAAACTCTTAAGGCTCAAACACACAAAGTCATCAGCACTAAAAATAACTCTTCTCTGGATGGTTTTGTCTGTGGTTGCTTTGTTGCGTTTTTGCAGAGCCTTGCAAACGACCTCTCACTGTTGACATTATCCAAACTGATTTATTGTCTTTATCACAAAGCCATGGCGACACTCGAATGCGGCTCGCATAATAAATATAATAATAACAACAAAAAAATGAGTGAGTGAATTGCTTTTGTCTTTGTTGCCGCAACAATTTTCTATCGGTGCTGCAAAATATCATAGCACACTTTTCAGCAGCAAGATATTTACATATAAACGTGCCAAATTATTAAGCTATGCATAAATTTGCCAATTTTAATTATTTCTGCACTTAGTATGATCCTCTCTGCTGCTTCTACCCTCTCACGTAACACGCATAATTCCGCTTATGCTCGATTATCAAAAGGCTAAGAGGGACAACTTTTTTATAGGGTATGTGTAGTTAAGAGGGTATAAAGTTGAAAACCTGTGCGAAACTAGTAACAGGGTATATTGTAGCACATCTGTTGCTGAACATTTTTATGGTTATTATAAGTAAATTCCTCTGTGTCCTGACATTGGAGACATAAACTCTGAACTCTCTCCACGTGCTTGGCATAGGCAAATGCGAAAGGCTCTTAAGACTCAACCAGCTCAAGACCCCATCCAACATATCCACACGCACACCCACATATCAGGTGGTGCTAAGATTTCGACCCAGTTGAGCGTATCGTCTTAGCCACGCCCTCTTGTGGGCAGGGCTTATAAATTGAATTGTAAGTGGCCATTAGGAATGCTCATTGGCCATTTCATTCTGGCGACACTGAGAGTAGTCAGCCCTAACTATAATGACTATATTTGCATTTAGTACCTGTCCCAGGAAATAAATGAAAATCTTATTAGCATATTTTAATATTTTCACAATTTTTTTAAATATATTTTTTTTATTTAATTTCTCGAGCAAATTTTGAACTTGAGTTTTGGTTTGTTTGGTTTTATTTAAAACTAAACTAAGTCTAAGTAAAATTAATATTTAATCTGCACTCTCTTTATATCCGCCATATATGCTTTGCATTCGTTATATATGTATGTATATGTATATATAATTATTATTTACGAAATATTTACAGAGTTAGTAGTTTGGTATTTATACAATTTAGCAATAATATTGGGAGGTAAGTTGAATAAATTCAATTTATGAACACCTGAAAATGTCTTTTACCATAGCAAAATGTGTGTTTGTGTGTGTGTGTGTGTGTGGGTTTGCGTAATTGTTAAATTGAGCTACTTTCAGTTGATTCGAGTTTTTATGAACCCATTCAATCAAATAGTACCTTTTTGCTAAATTACCTTTTAGGCAACTTTTAACTTTTCACTTTCCGACATTTGACATATTGCAACTTCGACCCAAAGTCCAATCGCAAGAAAGCAGAGAAAAAATTATAAATATGAACTGCTTTCGACAACAAAATGAAAATGGTTTTTCTTAAACAAGAATAAGAAAGAAAACACATAAAAAAGGAAATAAAAAAAAAATCATTTATCAAGTTTTGCCAACAAAAAAAATGCAGTGGAAAGTATATTTAATTAAAAGCCAAAACTTGACGCCAATAAATAAAAGTTCCTCTTGGCAAACGCATAGCATTAAATTTTTAGGTCAGCTCTGTTTCCCGGACATTAATCTATTGAGTGACTGTATAAAAGTTGAACAGCTTAATTTGGTGCAAAATTGAAAGAAATTCAATTGATTGACAAACTGTAATTAAATAAATAGCAAGTAAAGGGTTCCTCTCCTTTTGTGTCAATTGAGAGTACAGCAAAATTTCGTATCGAAGTTTTCCATGAAATATGTATAATCGAATAGATTAATGTTCGGATGGTTGGTTTCATTAATCAAAAATGCTGAAGAAAGTTAAAATAGAAATTCTTGCAACGATTTTAATTAAAACTCAATTCGAATCTGTTGCGTAGAATATTTGAT
This sequence comes from Drosophila cognata, assembly GCA_035041535.1. Taxonomy (NCBI): domain Eukaryota; kingdom Metazoa; phylum Arthropoda; class Insecta; order Diptera; family Drosophilidae; genus Drosophila; species Drosophila cognata. The sequence goes on along the minus strand of JAWNLC010000688.1, from coordinate 7,173,451 downwards.
ATTATGACGTCGTCTAGTATCACATATCGAGGACGTACTTGTTTTAAGACAGACACTTTCGATATTAATACTAAATATAGCTATATTATACGATGTTTAGCAATAAATTTAGTTACACTTTGGATATTGGTGATATACACATATTATATTTTTATATTAAAAGTCAAGACAGTAGTAAACCTCCTACTTTGGCTATATTTATCCATCTCAGTCTAGCATCTATTTGCTCAATCTGTGCCTTCTAAAGTCAGTCTTTCATCCAGAAAACTGCTAGCAAAACATATATGATTATATATATATTGATAAATTTGACTATAGAATTTAAGGATAACTCAACAGAGCAGAAAATAATATATATTGAGCTTTTATTTAGATAGGAAACTGTTTATTTGGATACGAAGCTTTTGCTGTACTTTTACTGTTTTTGTAGTTTACTAATGGCTAAAAGTTTTGATGGAGGATTAGTTGGAGTAGAGAGAAAAGAGAAAGGTAGAGAGAGAGAGAAACAGTTAACGCTTATCACAAAGTAACGCGACGCTTGGCGCGCTCAATTTTATACACTCTAAGCATATATATATATATATATATCTATATATATAGAGTTATTTACATATATGTATCTGACTAGTTGACTATACTTTATTACTATGTACATGGTGTCGCCTCAAAAGCCAGACGAGGCATGTCCGAGTTTCTTGCCATCCACCGTCCAGTCGTAGCCCAGTGCGGTATTATTATTCGTTGTCGAATTGCTGGTGGACACGGACCGCTGCATTTCTCGTGGACCCGGATAGTAGACAACCGGACCGGGTGAGGGGGCGCGACTGCGTTTGATCGTGACCAGTCCCGGTGAGCCGTAAACCTGGGTGAGTCGCACACTGTTCACTGAGTTGTTGCCGCCGCCCGTGGCGACTAGGTAGGTGGTCGTGCTGCTGGCGGTGCGCTGAGTACCGTGCCGGGAGAAACGGCCGGATGACCGATGATTCATGGTCCCGTCGCCATTCGAAATGGAGCTCTCGTAGTGTATAAGATCCGGCTGGTCACGACTCAAGCGTCGCTTGAAAAAAATGAGTAAAAAAATGCGCTTGAACTTCTCGCCAAAAATGATATAGATGAGAAAGTTGACGCTGCTGTTGGTCGTGATCAGCAGATTCGACACCTTGGTCACCTTGTGATCGACAACACTGTAGAATGCCTCCGAAATGTTCAGCACCAGCGGCAAAAAGTTCAGCATAAAGAAAACGATGACCACACACAACAGCATTGTGGCCAGTCCAATCTCTCGTCTCTCCGATCTGGACAGACGCTGGCGTTCCCGATTCGCACGCTTCACCTGCCTGTAGATCAGGCAATTGAGGATAGCCACAGTGAGAAAGGGTATGATATAGTTGACAATCAGATAGCACCAGTGTATGTAGATATTGATGTAGGTAGGATTCCTTCGCAGTGCCGATGGATACACACAGTGCAGAACAATGTCCGTTTTGGGCACATGATACGTCACCTGCATCACCTCCCAGAATCTGGGCATATTATATGCCAGCGAGAAGCAGACGCAAACTATAAAATATATCCGGGCACGTCCATAGGTGCACAGGGCACGCGCTCTCAGCGGATGACAGACGGCCACATATCGTTCCAGGGTGACGGTGAAGGTCATATAGATGCTAGCCGTTTGCGAAATCATGCCGATCGGAAATATCGCTGGCGATATGAACGGATACACATAGTTGAAGTAGCCAAATAAGTGACCGGTATACGGATAAATCGAGGGTATCCCAAACAGCAGCATCGAGCTAATAATCAACATGGTGTCGCAGCGTGCCAGCCCCGTGAGCAAATAATTAATACTCGAGCGCATTTGTGGACGAGACAATATAATCATGGTTATCACATTGCCCAGTATGCCCAGGATGCCGACAATGTTCAGCATGACGCCGCATACCCAAAACTCGATGCGATTATCCTCAATCAGCGGATTGTAAACATCCTCACAGATGCGCGTCCAATTGCCCATATCATCGATGAGATTTGTAGAGTTCTCGTTGTGGGTGACGTTGCCGTCGCTGTTCGCCAAGCTTCTGTTGAACAGCAGCCATTCACCCACATCGTAGAGCAGTGGTGACACTGTGCTGCCCAGTGGATCTGTCAGCTCATATCGTTCCGCATCCTCCTCCTGACTTTGCCCTGTCGCACTGGCCAGAAATTGATTCACACTGATGGGCGTATCAAATTCGTATTCGAATGCGGCCGGCACGGAAGGTGGCATTACCCCAAGTTCTGGCTGCTCCAAGCGCAGCAGCAGCCTGGCCATTTAAATTACGGACGTCTCTACTTTGCACACTTGCGGTTCACCAGCAGAGATCGGTGGAGGCAACACAACGACGACGACGACGACGCCGACGACTGTGTGGCATTTAAACACTTATTTCGCAACTTTTGTCGTAACATAAATCGTTGTGGTTGTAGTTATTATTGTTGTTGCAGGGTCACACCTGTGTGTGCACTCACTTGCCACGTCCTGTGTCCTGTTCGCAGCTGCTTTTTGCAATACTCGTTATTGTGTTGCCAGCGTGGGCGTGACTTTGACTTTTTGCCGCTTTTTGCTTGCCTTTCCGCTTAATGCTCACACTGGTGGCCGGTGCTGTTAATAGTTTCGCTGTTGTTGCTATTGTAGTTGTTGCAAGAACGCGTCGTTGACACTTTAAGCTGCAAAAGAGGAAATGAAAAATGAAAGGACTTTAGTACAAGGCTTTTGTCAATGTGGTTGTTGCTGCTCAGGTGACATCTTAGCGCTCAATTCATGAGCAAAACTTTTCGCACCTAAGTTGCTTATTTGTCCAGCAATTGGTGCTAAAGCGCAGAGTGGCCAAAGTTTTCGTTTCTTGGGCCAGTTCTCACAATTTAAATTGCCATTGTCAGCAGAGTAACATTAGCACTTGGTATCAGTTTCGACTACTAAAATACTTGTATACTAACAGGAACTACCTGGGATTAAAGTAGACTTCTATAACTTTACCAAGACCAAACTGATTATCAAGCTCGCAACCACTTTGGTTATGGTTTGTAATCTTGATTTATTTAATACAAGAAATGTTCATTTCATTAAAGGAAATATTGTTGGGAGAATATCTTGTTTCCTCTATAGCAAAGGTCCTTGATCTTTCCATTTGCAACAAAGGGCGTGCATTTTCGAATTTCCATTTGGAAGCAGTCTGAAATGAATTTGTATACGGGTCTTTCCAAAATGCCTGTCCGTTGACCAGTCTAAGTGTTTTATTTATACAAATTAAGGTTTACTTTTTGCACTGAATAAACAAGAATGTTTTTTCGAACAGGCAGCTGTTCGATGCGGCTGTCGTTTTTCATGTCTCATTAAAATTCACTCAATTTCGTTTGGCCAACGAATTGTTAAATGCATTTTAATTATGAGCGCATAATTTATTTCAACACTTGGCTTAAATTTCAATTAATCAATATAAATTGAAATTGAATCAAAATATTGATCAATTTATTACGATTTATTCATTTTTTGAGTCTCTTTTGATATATACACATATATGTATATGATAAACATTTGCTCGCTTTTATCAATTAATTGTTTATTATATATAAGATAGGATAGATAGATAAGTTCATAGATAGTTATAGATATATAATTAGCAATTGTTCGCCTTTATCAATTAATTGTTTATTATATATCTGTACACTTACTCCTAATCTATCTATCCTATCTTCCTTGTCAATTTGATACCATTGAGACACGATTGTCGGCTGCGAGTATCAGGAAACTGATACTTCGTCAGGTAATCCTATTATGCCACCTTTCCGCACATCAATCAAATTACACTCTCCAAATTCAAGCCCCACAGCCGACACACACGCACACACGCACACCCACAAGCAGCTAAAGCCGTATCCGCTTTAATTCAGCCCAGACAGCCGACCAATTAGACAACCAAATCAACCCAAAAAAACACGCGCATGCAGTATATACAGTAAGTACTCAAGGTAACTGTGATAGACTCGTAGATGCCCTGTAGCCATGCCGAAAATAAACTTAGATACATCCTCTCGCTTAGATTTCAATGTTCATTACGCTTCGTTCTTTGCGATTTACACCTTGCCGGAGTATGTATTCGATTTGATTAAATAAATTATCTTTGATTGGAAACACTAAAAATACGAAAACATTCCAGTCGTATCGACTCTATGTTCCTTATTTTTGATGCTGGCTATAAATAAGACGATTACCTACTAAATAAAGCGTGCGCGTCTATTGTATAATCAAATCAATACAACACATGCAAACATATTGAGTTTAATGCTCATTTGCCGGCTTGATTAGTGGCTACTGTTCGAAATCAAAATACAAATAAAAATAAAAAAGAACTTTGCGCACATGTTGTCATTGTGGTGGTTATCCGAATTGTGGTTGTGGCCGCAGTAAAGCCGCACCAACAACACGGAAAGGAGTGCTGCGCTGTTCAACATGACGTATGCGTGTTTTGCGTTAAGCATTTGTTATCCAAACAGCTGCAGTAAATCGGTTGTGTGACTGACATGTTTCATTGTAGCTGTAACTGTAGCTGAAACTAGTGTCTCTTGGGATGTTAAGCGGCAAACGATTTGTGACAGCCACGTGTGCAGCAGGTGCCGCTTGCCACAGCGAATCAGAGTGGCTCAAGCTCATATTCGGCCTCGTATTTCTGCTAAGGCGATTATGGCAATTAAATGCTAAAATTGCTCTGAGCGTGTGTGGGCTGTAGCCACTGGTTGCTGCGTGTCGGCAATTAGAATGTCAATTAATTTTAATGTCTGCGACCCTTTTTACCACTTGGCACTGGATGACTTGCACGTGTCCACATTTCCGACATTTTTTTTATGGCCCACGAAGCACTTGGCCAACCAATTGGTCTGTGTCCAGCCAACCGTTTGGACTGACACCCGTTTGATTTCTGTGACTTTTTGATGACAACTTTCAATTTGTTTGCCCCATTGGCCTTTCGCTTTTTTATGTTACCAGCTAAGAATAAAAGCAAATTAACGACCTAAGTTTCAAATGAGATTGTTGAATATTTTGTATAATTCTGTTTTAGAAAATCAATTAAATATGATGCAAATTTCATTGAGCACATTATACGAGCATCATAAATCACACATTTGATAACACCTCTCGAAATACACATACTTATGCTAATTCCCCACAATTTGATATATCCACAATTTGTAAGCTTCTATTCATAATGCGATAGACACACCGAACTACCCGCAAACTCTAATTAAGTTCAGACAATGCATTCAATGCTTGTTGTATATATATATATATATATATATATATATACAGTATGTCCTTTATAACCCAGCACTTGTTAATTACATGCCAAACGCCAAAGCACTGAGGGCATGTTTTGCAAATCATTTGAATCCAATAAAAGTAAGCCTGATAGCAATTGCTGAAAATGTTTATTAAAACATGCGTTGACAATGGTTCCAATTAATGGCAATGAACTTTATTGTTTAGCGTGCAATTTCCATTAAGAGAATGTGTCCAGCCAAAATTTGCATAACTACTGGGCTAAGAAGCAAAAGCAACAACTATGTGGATGTTGCATGCTTTAGCCGGCTAACGAGGCGACTGCCAGTCTGCATTTCATTTCATTTCTCTGCCTCATCATCAACCTTACCATTTCTCTGCCACTCTCACTCTTCCCATTTATCTATCTCTCTCTCTCTCTCTCTCTCTCTCTCTGTTCTTCACACCCTGCTGTTTGTGTCGCTGTGAATCTTTTGGCAAGTGCTCTTATATATATATACTTTGTAGCTGTTTTTGTTTTTTTATGTCAACTATGAGGCAGAGACGTGCTCTTGTGGCTCCACTGGGCGTATGCTTAATATTTAAAAATGTGGGATTGCCACTGTTTGCCTGCACTCATCGAAAGCACCAACTCAATGCAGCACAAATTTTCCACAGCATTAATTATGGCATTCAGTTTAAAGCTTCATAAATTATGAACGACGAGCAAACAGTCCAAATAAACCAACAGCAAACATAAAATGGGGCAAACAATGAATGTGCACCATCTCAATGAGTTTTAGTTTATTTTGCGGCATAGCTTAATTGGGGTGTCACTCTGATTCCTTCATATAAAGACGTAGACTGTGTATGCCAGGAATCGATAATAAAGTTCGACTTTTGGTATTTTGCTTAATTGGCAGAATATTATTATTGATTAAGGTTCTTTGTTTAACAAAATACAAATGCAGATCAAATTTTCATATATTATATATATTTAAGATTCTTTTAAAGCTTTAGCTAAAAACAAAGTTGATTGGGTTCTTTTGGAAAATTGGAAATACAGATTTTGAAAATGCTTGAAGTGCTCGACGATCTCTTAAATACGTTTCCCTTTTGGGCGGCGCCACTGTGTGTGTGTGGCGCATGTTTCAGATCGGTTCGAATTTTCTTGAGAATTTTTCTTTAATTTATTTAATTAAAAGCTTAAGTAGACTAATTTATGTGCCCTGCTGGACAGCTGTAAATGATGTGAGCCCAGCCAACCAGGCAGAGACATGGTCTCTGCTGGATTCTATTGCTAGTCATGTAAGTAGTCGATAGCTTACTTATCAGATGTTTTGGAGGCAATATTGCCGTTTGCTGCTCTTTACATAATGTGGTCGAGTAATTTATGCATGTATGTGGTATATATGCCAGCGTCTGTTATATATGGGCCAGTATAAAATTTATAGCACGCTAAGAGCATGCGACGCAGCATATAAATTAAAACAAATACTAATGCTCACACGAGTGAGAGTATAAGTATATTGAACCACAAGATGAAGACGGCGGAAAATATAATTATTATTTTTCAGCGTTCGCTTATGAGCGACAAATACGTTCGAATGAGAGGCAGAAAAACCAAAAAGATGAAACTCTTGCGATTTATTTTTAGTTGACAGTTTCAAGGCTTTTGCTGTGTGGACGGACTCTCGGCGAAAGCAACGCAAACAAGAAAATTGTGAAAGCAATGCGGTGAAAATTCGCAAGAGCACATCAGGCTTGTCCCAAGTAATTCTTCAATTTACATATTATTTAGCAAACAATTTTAATGAGCACCTCGCAATGCAGATGACGAATGCAAAGGATAAGCGAGCCCATTTGTTAGAATAACTCTGCGAATTCGCGCAATTTGATTGCTCGATGCGCAGGTGGCCAACGCTGAATGGCAGCCTCCCACAACCCCCCCCCCCCCCGTCCTTATATAAATGTCCTGTGCACATAAAGCTGCTGATTTATGCCTGGGTGCGTCTATTATCATTTTAGGCGCATTGTCTGCGGCTCCAGCTGTCTGCATAGCTACAAGTGTAGGAAAGTGTATCTGTCTGCCAAAGCTGTGGTTATATGTTTTGGGCGACCCATTATGGGCAAAGCAGTTATTTTTGAAATTATGTTGTGCTGCCTTTTATGTAAATGACTGCTGCATCGTGATATGCGACGTAGCATGCAGCGCATACTTAATCATCTTGCCATTAAGTGGCAGGCATCACACAGTCCCACACAGCACCGCGGCATTACAATTTGAAATGCAGCACTTAGCCCCAAGGCCACTTTACACATCTCGTGGCTTAAGCCTGCCTTTGGCACCAGTCCTCGCTTCTGGTTCTCCCCATCTATGACTATCTTTATATATGTATTATGTTTATATTTTTCCTTTACCTGCAAGTGAGTGCTTATGTGGCTGCGAATAAGTGGTGGCTAAGTGTGTGTGTATTTATATTTACATATATTTCTATTTGTACACAATAACTTTATCTGCAAATTAAGTTAGACCTTTCCCAATTTTGTTTACAGTTTACAAATGAAATCGCTTAATCCGTTGGCTTTAAGAGATTCACAATACAATTTATAACTAACTGAATTTTGTAGTTATTGTTCGTTGGCTTGGTAAAGTTAGAAATCATTTGGCTTAGGCATAGTGCAAATAAAACTTGTAATTGTACATTAGTGAAAAGTAGTACGAAGCCTAATTTGAAATATTTTAATTCGGCTTGTACAACTAATTAATTACAGATAAAATACGCAAACTTATCAGGAGTAAATTAATCTGCAGTGAGGGAGACTTATAATTCGGTTTAAGAAAATGTATTTTGCACAGATTATTTTTAATACATTTTTGATAGTCACTTTGTGGAAATCAAGTCTCTCATAAATTGAAAATTCAACCTACTTTAGTTTAATGTAATTTGAATGTAATTTACCTTTAATTTGGTGAGCAGTCGAATCTGGCGTAACATAAAAAGAAATTTGCTCAGCCTAAATGAATAATGGCTTTGTACTTTTTTCAGACTTGACACAATATGTTTCTCAAGTTGTAATATCCAATTGCTTGTCGACAGCGATGATTCAGAGAACTTACATTTGGCATAAAGACTTTTGTTGTTCAAACAACAACATGAAAAAAGCCACTTGACATTTAGCATATTAATATATAATTTTGACAAGGAAAAAAATATGTTTTTTAATAGTCTTATTAAGATTTATGCGATTACCTTGGGAGTTAAATTTACAATGCGACCGACTGCCTCCTTCTCCTTATCTGAATCAGTTGTATCTGTATCCCGTGCCCGAGTGTCCCTGCATTTTTTCTTCCAAACGAATTCCCAGGCGGCAGAGCGTTGACTCATTTGCATATTTTATGAAAAATATGTCAGCCATGAATGACAGGGGATGCCATCACTTGCAGGTAATTACCAACCATCCATATATGGCTGCGAATTTTACAAATTCCCAAAAAAAACACTAACACACACAAACACTTTCAGATTCGAATTCTTTGACGAGATTTGGTTTGGTTGACAAGGCTAATTTGTTGATATGATTTCACGGTTCGAATATGTTTTGTGGATTTCTTTTCCACAGCAAGACGCACACACACACACGAAATACTTAACCGTGTATTTATTTAATTTATTTATAAATTTACGCGCTGCTCGCTTGCCATTTTATTTTTATTTTTATTTTTTTTTATTTTTGCGATTTGTTGCGTATAAGTATTTTAATTTACTTAGAACTTATTTATTGCGTTGCTCGCTTTTATTGCAAGCCAATTGAATGTGTTTTCAACATGTTGCAGACATATGCACTTCTCACATATTTCACTCCTTTGCATCTTTATTGGCCAGCATCTATGAACTTGTTTAGTTTGCTTTTGTAAACAATTTTAGTTAATTTTCTTGAGTATATATTGTGCTCAATTTATGTTTCTCTTCACTACAAACTATGTGCATATCAACAAAAATATCAGCACTATATCATTCGCTCTCTGTTTCGCACTCTCTGGCTCTCTCGGTCACTCGGATGGGCTCTTTGTTGTCATCTTGCTCTCCGCTTTGCAAGTGATATTTTTAAACAGGCACAGCGCCACCGCGAGATGAACCTACTATGTGTATCTTAGATAGGTGTACCCCTGAGGCAGGTCCACGTTGCGCACGAACACGTTGAACGCTGACAGCCAACTGCGCCGCCAGCCAAATTCCGCCAGATTTTCCGGCTGACGTCAAATTGAATTCATATTTTGCATTGCGCATGCGCCATGTTGCAAGGCTCGTGGTTCACTGCTTAGCCAGCTGTTCTGTATTTCATTCATAAATAACATTGGCGCCGCTCTACTACCCTGGTATGTGTGTGTGTGTGTGTGGGTGTGTGCTCGAGTGTTGATGCAACATTGTTGCGCGGCTGTTGCAAGACTATTGGCTGCCTGCCCCATGCTTATTTTTATGTGAATTGCCAGTGCAATCATAGACTTATTTAAAACGACCGAACCACTGAATGGGAACCCCCATAAAATATTTGTACTTGCAATTGCATTTCCACGCACTTTTCTCTCTGTTTGGCTTCCTTCATTTTTAGTGTCGGAAATGCACAACAAGAAGACAACCACAACATCGACAATGACAATGACAGAATTGAAATTGAGTTTGCTATGTGCCACTGAGGCGGACATTAACTTAATGTTTATTGTGCACTTTACAATTTGCAGTTTGAGCCCATGTTGTTTTACTTCTTCTGAGAGTTTTCTTCGTAGTACTTCCAGTTACAGTCCATATTTTGAGTAGAAGATGGCAAAAGGCATGTCGCTTTTCTGTTGAAGTCTTAGAACACTAAGCTTTTCAACGCGTTGATTGATTTGGAGCATTGATTCTAAATGAAAATTTTATTTTAGATGAGAGATGTATGTCCTTTCTTTGAAAGGACTTCTTTTTCAATATCCCTGATCAATTTTAGCCACAGTCAAATCCGAAATGTTGACATCTTCATGTGGCCGCTTGCAACTGATGAAAGCCGACCAAATCCTCAATTTGTTTGCATCGGCAAAACTAAGCCCAGCACATGTTCGAGTTCAATTGAAGTTGATTTATAGCATTATAAACTTTTTCTTTTTATATTTTGGTTTTTGTTTTATTCCGTTCACCTTTTCAATTTCGTTGGATTGTGCTTTGGGACCATATTTGGCACGCATCATAAAAAGCCATAGAAACGCTAATGTAATGAATAAAAAAATGTATAAATATACAAAATGTGCAAATATTAAATCTTCAGACAGCAGGAAAACAAGTTGATTGTAAACCTTTCTCGTTTAGAAGCTGAAAGGATTGGTTATGATTATCAGTTGCCACAGAGCCAATACGATGTATTCAGTATAGATTACAGCAACTTAGGGCTTGGGGTGTGTTTCAATTATCCTGTTTTCTTAGTTATCTTTTATTTTTATATTATGAGTAAATTTTTATGTTGCTGAAACGAGCGGCGCCTGTCTGTCTGCTATATTATCTTTTCTGTAGTGCGCTTTCGGTGGATAGCTTAAAGATAACTCGAATTGGATTTTTTTGATTAGCTCTTTGTTAGGGGTTTACGAGCGCATATATGTATGCTCCATTTGAGGGGAATGACAATCATCTGCATAAACTGATAATTTTAAAAATTATTTTATTACTTAGAGTGGCCGATTTGGGATTGGCTGCAGACAACTCACATAATCAAAGCTCTAATTTTGTATCGCCATTGTTTGATACTTTATTTGATCATTTAAAATTTGAAACTAAAATTGAAATGAGCGTTGTGGGAATTTCAAAATAATCACCTTGACATTTCCACATGATTTAGCAGACGGGCAAGGAATTGAAACTGTTATTTCACGCAATTACACAACACAGCAGAGACAAAGGCCGAGGCAGCTGGATACGCAGGACACACTGGACACAGTGGACACGTTGTTGCCACCCACGGGCATTGAATTTATTGGCAACTGACCGCAGACCGAAAACTTAATACACATCCAGTGGCTTTGGCTGCCGGCGAGATTTACGGACGGGTCCCGGTCAAAGTGGCAACTTGAGCTCGTGCAACGCTTGATAAGCTAAAATATCTGTCCCCTGGGCACGTGTCGGTAGAGGGTAGAGGGGGGGAAGGGAGCCCCGCGCGCTTGCTACTGATGGCAGCTGCCAGTTGAGCTTTTGTCAGCTGTTGGTCCTTGTCCAAAGAGTGTACAAGAAAATTGAGTTGAACCCAAACGGAGTCAGTCGACTAGCTCAGCTGCAGGCAGTTTGTCAGGCAGCTAAGTAAATGCAATATTTATTATCTTTCCCAATTTCGCATGCCTCAACAATGCTGCTGCAGCATAACGCATACAACAAGAGTACAAATTCCGTGCAATAAATGTAATTTTTCTTTTTTCTTTGGAGCAACGACTTGAGTTGCTGTCGCTTGAGCGCGTGCCAAATTCAAGTACGAATTTTGGCAATGTCAAGCAGGGAGCCGCAAGAATTGCAATGCATTGAAAATGTGGGCTAAGTCCCTTGGCAAGTACCACTACCATATGTGGGGGAAGATAAATGAAAGCGAGTGTGCTTGAAAGAGTGTGTGTGTGTGTGTGTCTGTGTGTGTCTGTGTGCACGAAGAGAGGCGAGTATGCTTTAATGTAATTTAATACCATTTCTGAAATACCTATTTGATATATATTTAGAAAACATGGAATTTGGCGAATAGTTGTAAATAAAACACTTGAAATTGAAAAGAATATAAATATATATATGTATATATATACTTAAGGCGCGAATTCAAGGGAAGATTGAGTCTTTGCTATATAATGATGATTTATTAATCATAATCTGTGTGCTTCGCAGCTCATGCATGGTGCTGAACAATGACAAATAATTAAAATAGTTGATTAATCGAAGTAGGCGGCGAACTGACAGGACCTCAATTTATAACACCACAAAGACAACAGCGAGCAGACATTGCAGTGCTATAAAAGCCTTAATAATTCAATAAACTGTGCTATAAAAATCTCATGCAAGAAAGTTACTTAAAGCGCAAAATAAACACATTTTTCTTGGGCTGTCTGGCTTACTGCTGTTCGATTGCCACGCGCTTTATCGAAGCCGTTCCCTGGCACCGGGTTTGCTTTCCGAGCTTTCCGCTTGGCCAGCTTCTGGATTTTGCTACTGTTTTTATTCCCTTAGAGAACGCCGACTGCTAAATAAATATAAATATATAAATACACATGTAAGCACCCAAACAGAAAAACAAACTTGATACGAAGAAAAAAGTTTGCAGCAGTCCAGAAGAAAAACAATAATGTAATTGATGCCATTACTTGGCAGTCGAACAATAAGATACAACAATATATAACATATTTGTGGTGAATTAAATCATACCGATCTTAACGATTATATAATTTAGAAAATGGCAAACATTTCCATAAAAGTTAAATTCGATGGAATTTGCAACATTGCCGTCTGTCGTCTGCAAAGTTTTCGCTTGCCTTATTAAGTTTGTGGCAGCGGTTTTATCATTTGCCTTATACATAATTTGAGTGTATATTGCCTGGCTTGCTTGCTGGGCAAATGATGAGTATCATAATGGGCAGCCTGCGTTCCCACTGCGATGGCGATTGCGATTGCGATGACGATGGCGATGGCGATGGCGACTTGACCCTGCCAAATGGGTGCAACCTTAAATCGACCCTATCGAAGGCTGACAAATGCGAACCGGCTTCTGTCTATTGTCTCTGGCCCATTGTCTGTCACATTTATGTGGCTTGGCTTATCAACTGTTAAATGACTGTTTTACGATTTTGGCTGGCTAACAGCCGAGCAAACGTTTCATTTTCGTTTTTGTTTCTGACAATGCTGATGCGTCCCTTTGGTTACGCGCTCGACCTTAGTGCGCTAATCAGAAACAGCTTACCTCCTTCTTGTGTTCGCTGTTGCTTTTGCGAACTCCATTTAGAAATCAACATAGCAACACAGGCGAGTTGCGCAACGAGCACAGAGCACAGAGCACAGAGCACACCGCGACCGCGAAGGTGACAGCAGCTCGGAAAATATCGCCGGAAACGGAAGCGTGCAATGTGCAACTGCGTGCTCAGTTTACGTGCTTTAACGACCATCATCACAAAATGGCCATAAATCAGCTACCAGTTTTGACGGAAATTTAAGTCAACAGCCCAGAGTGTGGCGCCTCTGGACTCCGGTTGTGGAAGTTTTAATAAAATGTACTTACTTATTAAAGGCAACAGAGAAATGCGCAAAATGGTTAAGAACGTTGAAAAAATAAGATATCACATGAAAGGGAAGACTCAATTTCAGTCATATTACTGAATGTTTAAAGCCTTCACTTGCTGTAGAAGCAGCTCGAGACATTTGATGTTAACAGCTCCTTAAATTCAGTTTTTGCAAGCCGTAATAGTGTCATCAATGAAGCGTTCGCTAGACAGGCTTTAAGCACAAGCCAAAAATTAATACGACTAATGTGGTCCTACAAAGTGGATGGCTACATTATTTATATGCAATATGCTTCGGGACATGTGGGCGTGAATTTATAAGCTAAATTATGCGCACAAGCTGTGCTGTGTTCCACTCACAAGTCAAATGTTAAACACAGCACAACACAGCACAACACAGCACAACAAAACACAACACACACATGCGATGACAGCACAGTTCGCATATGTTGTCCAATTCGATTGTTTACCTTCGCTGAAATGTGAAACTGTGATTTGGTGTCCTCGCAAAGGGATCAATGTAAACTTCTGAAAGCCCACACAGCAAACAAGGAAAACAGAGTCGCACGTAGACAATTTTCGAACCGCACTATACACACATACATATAGACACGCACGCATACAGATACATTTATTGTGTGGCATTTTGTGCGTTTTTCTTTGGCCTCGACCCTCTGTTGAAGTTGGTTGCGATAAATGGTGCACAACGATCCGCTTTCTGACATTTGCATAAAAAAGAATCCATTGCTAAAAACGGAAACATTTCCTTTTTTCCGATACATTTTTGACATTCGCTGCGCCTTTTCACAGTTATGTGACTGAAATTAAAAAAAAAAAATGCTATATGTCAGACACAACTGACAGCAGACTGACGTCAATTTGAAAGCCGGTGTGCGGAAGGACTCTCGTGAGAACTGCGGATTCTGCCTTGCATATAAATTACGCTTGTTTCATGTTGAATTAGGCATACATAATGTCAGGCACCCACCGAGTTAAATGTACGACTACCTCCGCTAAATGTGAAAGCAATCAGGTAGGCTGCAAGAATAACGAGGCGAAATCCCAGAGGGCTCTGCCACTACCACCAACGGTAGCAGCAGCAGCAGCCACAGCCGCAGCAGCAGCATTCCGTCTTTAAATCAAATCAACAGTACATTAGTCGCGCATTCACACCCAGCTGTTGTGTGGGTTGGGCCGAGGGGGGTGTTGGCGAACAGTGGGCGAAGAATATACTTAATTACACCCAAGAGGAGGAACCAACTGCTCGACGGCAAAGCTTGAAGTTGATAAATAAGAGAAGCTAATTACCAAATTTCAAAAAAATTCCCATTTTGTTGCCTCATTGTTTTTAAGAAGAGCTTATTATGTATTATTAATAAAAAACAAATTTGTTTCATGAATTAACAGTACATGATTTTTGCTTTCTGTTTTATTGTTACTTTTGTTTACTGGCAAAACTTTTTAACAATGCGTTTCAAGTGGACGTTTCGGACCATGTCAGAAGATACTTCCTGTTCTTATCGCCATGGCAATATAGCAGAGTAATGCACAGCTTTGTGACTAGGAAGTCACTTAGTCACAGCTTATCCTCTTATATATCGCTGGTATAATGCCCACTGTATGCATTGCATGAACAAATTGCCTAATGACTTACAAATTGAAGTGTATATACACTGTAAACACTGCGCATACATATATACCAAAATTTGGTTACCATGCGAAAAGGTATCGCTTTGAAGTCTATCTGTGGCAGATGTGGCATGCTGTTACGGCTTACAACAGGCTAAGACGGTTCAATATTATTTATTTGCACATGCGAATGTTGGTTGAAATGTGATGGCAATATATTGGCCGCATTTTGGCAGTGAGGCGCTTCGGACAGTTGGGGCACAGTTGGCATACATAAGGCGTATCCGTGCTGTTACCGGGGCAAAAGCCTTTCGTGCCAAAGGTGTCAAAATGTTAATTGAATTAACTGCTAAAGGCTTAGAGCGGCGCGCGTGCCGAAACTGTGCTTCGTGCCACCAAAATGACACGGGTCGGTCAACCCTAACCCTACAGGGAAAGTTACAACATGACAGCCACGTGCGACCCTACCTGAAGTGGGCACCACACAGTTCAGCGTGCTCCTCAGGCTCAGCTGAAATGCAACGCAGATTCTCAATCTTGGCAACCAGCTCCTGTCGCAGCTGGTCGAAAGGACGCACAAGACGAACGGACTGGGTATCATCACGTCCCTGGAAGAGCGTCTCACCCTCAAAGTCAACATAGTTGTGCTTGCGGGCGCATAGGAGCGTGCCCAGCAACTTGTCCGAGATGTGGCTATAATGCTGAGTGGGAAGTGGGTTAAGAAAAGGTTGGTTGGCATAATGTGGGCAGGCAGCTACCTCGAACAGCTGTCCAAACTTGAGGCTGACCTCTGCCGTTTCATCGGTTGAATCGTATCCGCCCTTCTCATTGATCAGCCCACAGAGCTGCAATATTTCCTGCAATGAGAGCTCTTGTGCCTGCAGTGCCCGCTGCTCCGAGACGCTGCCCGCGGGTGCAGTTCCATACAGCTCCTTTTGAATGCTTCGCTTGGGCATATCGCGCACACTGCAATGAGCGAAAGGATTGATACGCTGCCACTGCATATGCTCCTCCGCACGATGATTAAAGAGCGTAATGCGTGATGAAACGCTGTTCCCATCCTAGGCTCAAAAATATAAAGTGTAACACGTATCAATTCCGATAACTAAAAACCTACCTCGTGGCTATCCTGTTCTGCCATTTTCAGACCTACCAAAATTTAGTCTTTTGTTTTAAATAATTTAAAAATGATTGAAATGGCAAAATCCTTCTCTCATTTTGAAATGAGAGCCTACTACGCTGTGGTATATTTGGAGCATTGTTTGCGCAAACGCTTTTCAAACAAATCAACGCTCTATCAGTGGATAACACATACAGGCTTGACTGCAGGTCAGGAGAATAATCCTGCTCGATAGCCGACTGGTTGAGTTAATGGCACGCATTAGCATCGAATGGCAGATGGGCAATTGAAAGGTCAAAAGGCTGCCGCAGCGTATACCAATTAATCTGCGATTGACTTAAACTTAAAGCCATATCCTGCGGCAACCATGTGGCAAATGCGGCGGAAACAGTCTGCAAACAAGCGCCATAAATTCTGACCCACAGTAACGCGCAATCAGACGGAAGTATTTTAGCGTAGGACCCCAGGAAGTACAAAACAAATTGCAGAAACAGACTGCACACAGAGTACAAACCAGAATTAATGGAACCAAACAGCTGAGCAAAAAACAGAAACAAAGGAAAAAAGGGATCAATTTCCATCTGGAGTTTGTCGCCACTTACATGCTCTGAAAAAAGAGCAGTCAATGAATGCTAAACTTAAACATTTGTACAACCTTTAAAAGTAACTCTCGAGTTTGGCTCACTGAATCGGTTATAAAGTAAATAATAATGAAATTCTAATAATAATTAAAATATTGTAGCAATAATATTACTTATTTTCTATTAATTAACTTTGAAAGAACTGCAGTGTCTATTGGAAATTGAAATATTCTGAGATTAATTAATTCTATCCCTTACAGAAACTTAAGTTATTGGAAGTTCTGGATATTCGCAGTGTTCTTGACAGCATTAAAAATGAGATGCAAAAACTGAAATGAGGCCATTTCATGCAATTCATTGCTGCTGTGAGCACTGCTCACAAAAGTTGCAGCAGCCGAGTGAAATTGGGTTTGGAAAAGCGTTAACAAACTGAAACTATACTGAAGCATACAAGTTGTGCTGCATTCCTGCTAGCCAATTTCCCACACACAATATTTGACCGATGTCCAGTGCCTGTCGCATGTTTTCCAATAAATGTTTTTGAAATACTTTGCCTTATCTGCTCTCTCATTTCTCTAACTAAATCCCAATGTTTGTTTTGATTAAGCACACTTAAGTCAATTTCGAAGTAATTCCAGTTATAAGCTCTGTGATGTTGCTTACTTAGGGTTATAGCTTCCGCTTCCCAACCCCCTAACTATTTCCTCTAATCTGTTTGCTTTAACACAATCTTAAGAGTGAAGTGTTGGGAGCAGGTTAACACAAGTACACCTTTAGGGCCAACATCCTCTCGAACAGTTTAACGGTCAGCTTTAGGGTTTTCGACAAAGTAAGCATTCCCTCGACAAAGAGTATTTCCAGCGAAGCTCACAACTGTCGGAATTTTTGGTGGATGAAATGCGGAAATGGCGCCACTTCCGCCAAGCAATAAACATTAATGCGCAATTAAAGCTGGTGTCTGTCGCCTGTGCTAACACGGCTTGTTGTGGCATAGTATCTGTGTTTGATTCCTAGCTCTTGGGGTGATTATCATTTGGTGGCTTATATTAGTGTTTAGTAATCTATGAAAAGAACATCGATTTAGTTATTAATGGCTTTGGTATATTTGATGTTTATGTGCATCGCGGTTGCAGGCAAGACAAAAGTGTAGTTAAAGTCCTTGCATAATATCTGTTGAAACTGAGTGAAATGTTTGCTCGGGAACAGCTGCTAAAGGTTGACAGCTTTCATTTATGCCCGGCTGTCAATTGTGTGTGCTCAGCTTGTTTGCATCTTTCAACAGGGCTTAGTTGGGCGAACGGAAGTGCTGTGTACATGCCAAGGAGGCGGCAGTCCCAGTCCCAGTCCCAGTCGCAGTCCCAGCCCCAGTTCCTGAGCAAGGCTGAGTAATAGTGCAAGCCGACTCGACTGTATTTCATAGCATGGCTGTTAAATTTATCTCGAGCTTATACTTATACAAGGAAAGCAAAGAACCGCTGCATAATTCAATTTCGAAATGAAATGGCTTTGGTAGTGCATTGGTTCTGTTAGAGGGTTCACATGTCGCAGTCGAGTTATTTTATATGCGTTTGGCAATCGGAGCACGTTCCTCAATAAATTTTCGTGCAGTTCAGATGGGTTGCGTCTGATATTGGATATTGGATTTGCGATTTGCGATTTGCTACTTTATTTAGAATATATTTGTTTTGCGGGTGTGGCCTTGATTGTTTCCACGTGGTTAACACCTGTTTTCACAATCTGTCTCCCCAAAAAAAGAAATAACAAATATGTCACTGCATTTATATCCGTCACAGACCATCAGCCTGTCCTCGTATTTGGAATGTGTCATTAATAACCTTGGCAACCGAATCGGCTGAATCATTTTGTTGACTTTGTCTTGTCTGGCTTCGTCAAACTTTGATAAATGAACGCATTTCGCATTCGCATTTTGCATATTGGCCTGGCCAACAGTTTGGCTTGCCACTCAGACGTTAAACGTTTTATGGTTAACACAGCTGGCAGTTGCACTTTTTCAGCTCCATTTGGCACTGGTCACAACGGACAATCATCTAATGAGCGCTCTCGCTGTCCACTGACCATAAAAAAGTCAAATCAAGATTCCTTTGACTGTGGTCAGACGATGACCCCACATAAAAATCCCTTCATTGAGTACACACCAAAAAAGTATAAAATCAAGGACATGGAGTCCTGTAAAATGTGTGCCATATATACCACAGGATGCTAGTAATGATTTTCCGATTTCCATTAATATAAAGATATATATATTTATCTGCAATCAAATTATAACAGATCATTTTCACTTTCTTACTCTCTTAATCTCTTTTTATTTTCAGAGCATCTTACAAAAATATATTTTTTTTGTACACAATGCCCAGCACTGCAAATAATATTCCTCTTAGGTTTTTCTCTACTCTTTAAACTTTATTCATCACTATAATTTAGATGTAAATTCAGCTTAAATTTGTATAGCTATAAGCAAAATAGAGAGCATTTAATCTTCGGTGATCATGCGGTGAGCAACTCTTTGAACTTTCCTGCTTGTGCTGACACAAAATAGAGGTCGCTCCCAAAAGTGTGCAACAGCCGGCGCATATTTCACACAACACACATGCACACATACATCATGTGTGTGTGTGTGTGTGTGTGTGTGTGGGGGTTTGTGTGTGTGTGCGCAAGTATAAAAAATGGTCGTATGCTGCTTGTCATTGATTTGATTGACACTTTTATTGACACACAGCTTTTGTTGTTATTTTTGCTGTTGGAGCTGTCAAGAGTTTTATGACCTACGCCTTCAAGCCAATATTCTGGTGTAGACCATAAGGATTGTACAATTTGTTGAGTTTATTCCAATATTTTTGGTCATGCATTATTTATTACGCACAAATTGAAAGTTTACCTTTTATTTTCTAATCGAATGGCTGCCTACAAATACATTTTTTTACATTTCTGACTATTAAGTGATGATTCTTTCATTTTTATTACCTTTCGCATTAAAGGACCATTCAATAACAGTAAAAATAAAACGTCTGGCCTGATAAATAATAAGTAGATATAACCATTAAATCAAACATTAGCTTTATAGGTCTCTGAATACAACGTAAGTTTCTTTTGTTGTTGTTCTTATTATTAAATTCAAATCGTTCGATAATTGTTTCAGCGACTAACTTACACTTTTGAAGGCAGCTCATTTTTATGATTATTTACGATAATTATTTAATTAAAAACTCTTCTACTATGAAATCAAGTACTTCAACTATTTAAAGCAACGCCAAAAGTATTTTCTATATATTATTTAGGAACTTTTTGCCAACTTGTCTGTATTCTTGGCTCTTATCTTGGCCCGCCTAATTGCCAGCTCGGAGTGTGGGGCGGAGAAAGGACCAGCAGCTAATTAAATTTTGTGGCCACCAGTGGTGTTTTTTGGCTGTAAAGTAGCTGTAATAAAATTTCATGGCACTCACACTTTGCCACTCTTTGGGTTCCCGTTTTTATGCGTGTCCTTAACAATAAATGTGCGCAATGGAAAAATATGACATTTGCAGCCTTTTTTGTGTTTGTATTAATCTGGCACGAAAAGAGTGTAATTAATCAGGCTTCATTTTCACTTAATCGCAACCATGATTTGCACGCAACTACGACTTGCGATTGAATCCGTAAAGTTCGTCTATTTAATTCACATTTCACATTTTCACGACGTTTCTGGGGCACCACAGCGTGGAGCAAACTGCTTGTCATGTGCAAAAATATATATATTGCGTCGTTGTTCTTTGTTTCCTTAAAAAATAAAGCACAGAAATAATTCCAATTTAAATATGCATTACATGGCTACCACCATGTTGACATTGTTGGTCCCGTTGTTCGGCTTGCTCCCGTAGCCACTTAATTACCTATTTAAATTCCAACTGTGCCGACCTCAATAGCAACATGGCTCCAAGAAAGAATCTTTGATGTCTGCGTCATGTTGTGCAGCGAAAGACGCAAAAATTGTCAATTCTTTTGCAAATAATTGACAAGTCTGTGTGTATTTAAGTGCCAGGCATTGTATTCTGATGCATGACAATGCTAATACGTATACCCAGTGCCTGCTAGTACGATGCTTAGGGTAGATTACGCTATGATGTTGCATGTCAAATATTATTACTTGTTGCAAAATAACTAGTCAAAACATGTATAGATAGATGTGCGTAGTCGACTGAGGAATACCGATAGCAGTTCTCAAATGCGGAGGTGAGCGGCAGTGGGTGGCAAATCTTTCCAAAGCTTTGTCAAAAAACTTTGTCTTTTCAATCAGGGTTTGACTTCCACACTTAAAGTTGGAAACGGAATTTCAACTGGAAATTCCTCTTAAAATAATGCTGCCAAAAAGTGGTTTTAAAGACGGGTGAAAACTTTTCAGAGCCAAAACCTTGTCAAAACTTATTCAATATTAAAAACCCAGTTATTTTTTATCATGGTTTGGCCTCTAAAGTAATAGTATATTTCAAGTTCGCAAAGCGAGTTAAAATTATTCCTCCAAAGAGTGCCTTAAAAGTGCCTTGTTAAAACTGAACACATTTATAAAAATTAGTTTTTTTTATGGATTAATTCCATTTATGTAAAAGATTTTTCATCTAACAATTATATTTGAATTGAGATTGTTTAGTGGCCTGCTTTAGCATAAAGGAATAAGCAGGAATATAACCAAAATATTTTCCACAGGAAACCTGATATCTACTACAAATTTATTTGCTTTACTTTTAATAATAGCACACTCAATCAACTTATATTAACAAAGTTAACAATCGTATTTTCAAAAAAGGTTGAAAAGTTCCACAATAGATATTGAAAAGCAGCCTCAATGTCGATTTTTTTAAATGGTTACCCTTTTTAGAGTATGTTTTCCTACACAGAGCACATTAATATGGACGCATTGACTGCCATAACAAAGACAGTGTAAAAAAATAAAATTGCTTTTCAATATTTCGGAAGGATGAGCGAATATTCAATGTATTCGTTTTGTGTCTGGAATTCGTTTGCTCTTTGCAGAAATTGGCAAAAATTTTCGCTTAATTCCCGAGGCATTGCGTGGCTTGTGTTGATTTATTAAAGTCGGGGCTTCAGAAACAACATTTGCTTTTATGTTTGCCCTACGTACTTATTGTTACGAATCCATTTTTATGGTACTTCGCCTGAGGCCATGTGGCCACTTCTGATGTTGCTGCTGCCAAGGTTTGGTTTCCGGCACATTGATTTATCGCGAACTTATGCTAATTGGCAGGCATTTCTTTTCTAGCTAAAAATATCCACAGTTTATGCTCCTTAGTTCTTTTGATTAGCTGTCTCGACTTTAATTTGATTGCATTCATTAGCGTTGCCTTTAAATTAATTATAATTAATCAACTCGAATGTTTCGCAGCTTAGCAAAATGCATAAAAGGTTAATTCAGCACGGACACTGCTCTTGTTGTTGTCTGCTAACATTGTTCGGGGCGTATGCGTAATATATTATCAAAACAACAATTGTGGCGTGTGAAAGCATTAACAATGGAAAAAGTTTTGAGTGTGGATGCCAGACTTAAAGTGGATATATCATAGTAAAAACAAGAACAAACTCACTTACAAACACGCGCTAAAACTATTAACAATGGCGCCCTGCAAGCGAAGTAAAACTCTGGTCAGCAGACGAAACGGTGACGTGGCCATTGTTGCTGCTACAAAAATTGGGAACACACTCACACACGCACAAGCGAAACAAAAGACATTGGGTGCTGGAAGACCTTGATGGTCAATATACTAAAGCTCTTACGCTTCAAGTTTATATAAGCTGAAACTTTGGCTTCTGGCATTTTGTGAGCGTCATTGTTCTCCCAAGGCGCAGCAGCTGACGACGTTGGCGAGTTATCGTTATACGACAATATAAACGCAATGCTGCACACTTACACACCCTCACTCCTCCGCTAGTTCAACATCTTTTTCTCTTGCTACTCTTGCTGTGCAACTAAACTGAACTAAACTTCAACTATAATAATCCATTGGCAAGTGGCAAGTGATCGAATACACAGAGAAATGCCACAAAGCTGACAGCTTTGAGAAATCCGAGACGACAACATCTTGGCTGCAACAGTAAGTGAAACTCAAAGCTAAAAACGAAATGTAATTACAACTATGAAATACAGGACACTTGACCCAGTTCCACACAACTTCGCTTCAGTTTGACTGGGGGGGAGACCGGTCGAGAATTACTTGCGCACGTTTGGAGCCAACAAAGGCTTCAGCCAACTGGTGAAAAAAAGGTTGCCGGCGCCTTTTGTGTAAGTCTCTGTGTCTGTGAAAATTATTGCATGTCGTGCAATATTCTCAGGCTCCTCGGCGACCCAGACATAAAAAGAGGTCAATGTATTTCTTGTAGTTTATTTGCGAATCCTGCAATTACGACCGTTTCACTCCCCCCTACGCCTAGGTGTCGCTCGTAAAATCCTTAAGCATACGAGAACCATTTCATGTGCTACGAATCGGTTGCCTTTGCGCTGGCTTGTGTCACAAATTCGAAGCTCTAAATATAAGTTTACGTTACGTGCGAGGGTGTGGAACGCCTCAAGTCATCATAACTTCTGCTTTTATTGCCTCATCCTCCGCCTCGGCCAGACCCTCCCATATTCACCAGGCCCAATGTTCATAAATCAAATGTCGCTTTGAAGTTGCACAATGCTTCTGTTCGTTGCGAAGATAAATGAAACTATGTGTTTCCTGCCAGGCGAAAGCTAAAACAAAAAACACAAACAAAACAACAAAAACAAACAACAAATAACAAAGTATGCGACGCTGCGAGCTGTAAATGTGTAAATAGGTTATAGGAATGTGAGGCTGAATATAATTTCAATATTAAATATCCTGTAATTGTCCAATGAATATGTTGATAAGTGGATATTTAAATAATTCGAAATACTTATGATGATGTTTGATGGTTGAATTTTGTACTTAGTTTAACACTTATATATAAAAGCAAGAATTTACAATATAAATATTAAAAATTCATGGGATGGTTTTAAGAACTGAGAGAAGTTCAATTGAGACTATCCTTAATGACAATTTTCAGATTGATAATTATAAGTTGATATACTTATACTTTCAGTACTGATATAAGTACCTAAGCACTGAGTTGCATTCTTAGCTCTTTAACAAACATAATGCGATTCCAATAGATAAGCATGCAATCATAGACATATATGCCCATTTCGCATACTTGCAGGGTATAGAAAATTGCCGTTACAACTCGATGCATACTGGAGCATGGAACACACAGTTTGCGGCTGTGAATATGGATATGGGAAGTCGGCAAAGCATACATTTCTCGTTACACACCATTTGCCTTGGCGCACATTTTCCCACTGGGGGTAAGTGCGGTTTGAGGTCTGCAGAATGACTCGACGAAATTGGAATCGGTAAAGTTTTTGGGCGCCGATTTGTGTCCTACAATTTGCCGCTTCTTGGAATGCGCTATGCGTTGCTTGGTGACGGTGATGGCTTAAAACGTGACACAGATCATATGTAGAATTCTTTTGGGAAAATGCAAATTTAATGCATAAATTACACATCCAAATGGCTGACGATAAGGACGGCTCATAATTTGTGTAACGCTGTCCCGTTATAAGGCAATCAAAGTGGCGGCCAACTGGCACATCGGCTGTAAATTGAATTAACTCATGCAACGCCACCCCCCTAACCCCCGCACACCTAACACTCACCGAAAATGAGACGAAACATTAAGTAAATTTTGAGAGGAGGCTCAAAACACATCATTCACATCCTTATGGCTGCCACTTTATTCCTTTTCGCTTGCGTGCGCAACACCCAAATGAACATTCCGTGCAGGATGAAAAGTCAGCCGGCGCAGGCAGGAAGAAAAGGGCGCTGACACACGGTATGATAATAAAAAAACCGTGCCACACAGACACAAACTCACACACACAGCCAAGCTCAAAACACGTGCGACATGCTCAATAGATACAATTACAAAGACGCCGTGTACATGTGTGTGCGTGAGTGTGAGTGCATTGCTGTTGTTGTAGCTCAAGTTAATTGTCCCAGTCTTTCGAATTGCATCGAGTTAATCAAGCCAGTGCGAGTAAATACTCCATAGCTGGCTTTTATGCTCTCTGCTCGACTTGTGGAGATAAGTCACGGTACACGCTACAAAGCGCATTGTCATTCTCGCAGTATCACAATATAAAACCCTCAACACACATGACTGACATATTAATTAAGATTACTTACGGCTGAAAGTTGAAGGAGGAACCATATCAACATGCTGCACACAACAAGTGTTTTGGAAACACTTAATGTTGTTTCGTGGCTACACTTGTATCTGTGCTCGAGCAACATTTAAGTGTTTCAGCAACTTTTGTGCCTGGGCAACATTTGAGTGTTTCGGCAACATTTTAGTGCTCTGGCAACATTTGTGGCTAAGCAAATTTGTGGCGGTTGCCAAATTTGACTACCAAAATTGTTTGATATTAGTTTTAAAGGTATTTTGAATTGTAAACTTAGTTTATAACAAAAATAAATTTTATGTAAATGAGAAAATATTGGAATTAAGTGCTAATATAAGCAAT
This sequence comes from Drosophila cognata, assembly GCA_035041535.1. Taxonomy (NCBI): domain Eukaryota; kingdom Metazoa; phylum Arthropoda; class Insecta; order Diptera; family Drosophilidae; genus Drosophila; species Drosophila cognata. The sequence goes on along the minus strand of JAWNLC010000688.1, from coordinate 7,147,966 downwards.
AATTACAAAAAATGGTTTTTAGTCTTTATTAAAGGTCATCTCATAGTCAACCATAGTCAATTTGCTCTTAGCCTCTTTGACCACAAAATAGTATCAACACTCAAGTTGCTGGCGCGCTGCCATGATGAAAAATATATGTATTGTGGGACAACAAAATAATCGGCAAATATTTAACGAAAAGTCTTTACTCAATTTCTATCTCGATTTTCTTCCTCTTCTCTCGTCTGTCATCTGCAGCAATTTCAGCGCTGCTTTTGCTTTTGTTTGCACGCTTTTTCTTTTGTTGCCGGTGCGTTTGTTAATTTCATAAATAATTAGTTGCAATTAGCTCGCGTTTGTGTGTAGTCTGTGTATGTTGATTGCTTTTCGCCTGACTGCCTGCACTTGACGTCTATCGAAAAGGATTTTCTTAAGTATAATGTTTATTTTGTTATGTTGTTGCTCTCAAACGCAGCTTTGCCTTTATAATAATGCAAATCTGTTCCAAATATCACACATACATATACATATGTTTATATTTACAATAATATGTTCTTTTCGTTAATGTTTTGCCAGTTTCAGGCCATTTCAATTAGCTGAAAACGAAAGAAACACCATATTCTGTGTAAAATTGAGTTTTCATGTGACACGTTAAAGTTGTTTTTGTTTTTGGCCTACACTTGTGCAGATTGCCATTTTGCTGGAATTGTTCATAAATTTTATGCTAATTGCTTAAGGACATGCCAGCCAGCATTTGGCCTGAAGGCACACGTGTTTATTTTTGGCTTTAATCTGTTGGCAACTGAAAGTCAGAGACACCAATTAAATTGTAATAGGATTTTGCAGAGAAGCCGCTTTAGGCGCTTCGAACTATGCAACAATTTCCGTGCAGAGTTGATTAAACTTTCACGGGGCCACAGTTCTTATAACTTGTTGACACGCAACAGCTAAATTATGTGTGTGTGTGTGCTTGTGTGTGTGTGTGTGTGTGTGGTAAATATGCAGCTGCCAATTTACGGGTCATGTGATTAACATAATTTGTGGACAAGGCATCTGGAATTGCAACTTTCACATGTTCAGGCAATTAATTTCACGAGGCTGTGTGTGGCATAATCAGCATTTAATTAATACCCAACTTATTGCAAATTAAATGACCTCTTCCCTGATTTCCATATTAATTGGTAAATTGCTTGCTTGATCACAGGGCTTACGCATACTACATGACTTGCAGACAGACTGCATGACAGACAGAAACAACCGCACGGATGATGCTGAAAATCGTTTTCAATGTGGCTTGCGGCTCTTGCAGCCTCTGTTGGCTTTTTATCCTCATTTTGTTTTGGTTTTTTTTTTCTTTGGTTTTGCCAGCCGCACATTGAGGTCTGTGCTAAGGCGTCAAGTTTCTAAATTCACATATATTCACACACAAATGCTTTGCCCATAACATAAATCAGATGAGAGCAAGTGAGGCAAAGGAAATTTGTGCTCCTCATCGCCTGGCTAATGAGGTGGTACAAATAAATTGCAAATTAATATTCAATTATGGGGCAAATCATTGATTCTAGCGATTTTGTTGCGTCTTACTTAATTTATGTGGCAACAATTGGCATTCATTCATCAGAGACGCCAGTCACGATATGACTTTTTAATGTATGCCACATGTCGTATACTTTATGAACTCTGCCTGCCGAACTAGTACAAAACTATGGTGACGCCGTCTATCCCAGTCAGACAGGCAGACCTACAGTGAGGTCCTCACTCATTTTGAATAATTTAATGAGAGTGTTCGCTATATTAAGTCCGTCGTGCGACCGCACATTTATCATACACACACAGACACATATTGCTAGAGTCCATAACCTTAGCCAGATGTATCGTTACAGCTGTGCTTTGCTCTGAAGCTGCCTTGGTATTTTAATGCGTTTTTAATTGTTGCCACACACAAACACACAAACAGCGGAAGTGTCGTTTTAATGACATACAGTAGCTGTCGGAGCCACTTCCTTTATTTATTTTAAATGGTGTTCATTAAAGTCCAGCAAAATGGAATGTAAGTCAAAGCAATGAAATATACTCTTTGCCATACATCAGTCTGTAAATTATAAGCCGAAATAAAAGTTAAAAATAATGAAAAGCGAAATTCAGTCGACAATTAAGCGACTTAATTAATTTTAACTACGCCCCCAAAGTATGCATTTGCCGCAAAACCTGTCGTTGGCGCTACTTAAACAATTTTTTCCCAGCAAAATGTTGTTTATGTGTTTTCCGCGACATATTTATACGCGTTCGCACGAAAGGCAGTTGGCAACAAAATTGGCGATAAATCAACTGATAATGTCAGCACATTTAACGACAGCGACGTGGTGCTAGGTGCTACGATGAGGTCGGGACCTAGAATCGGGTTTGGGATCTGGGACAGGTAGATATCATTCAAGTTGCTTGCGGCTGTAAAAGCGACAACAAGTTTTGCATTACGTCAAACCGAAGCGAAAACAAACGAAAGGAAACGAAAAGATTCAGAGCATTGAAAGTGCGCACACAAATCAGATGCTTTGCAGTTGTCACAAGTTTTGGGTTTTTGGCTTTCGTCAGGCCCCAATCAGTGGACTATTTCCCTTTTGCGTTTGCATAGCAAATTAAGGTGATGCGTCCGGAAACAAGAATAGGAAATTGCCAGACGGCAAACTTTTCTGAAAAGGGGCAACAAATGCTATAATTAAAGCGGGACAACAACCATTTTATTTATGGAAAATTTAAACAAATAATTGCCCATGTAAACACATATTTGACAGAGGCAAATTTTTTAGCGCTATAACCAATAAAATCGTAGAGCCTTGGAATTAGTTATTTTAAATCAGACACCTGGGTCACATTATAAAAGCATCTAAATAAACCCATTACACTTTCTTTCTTACTACTAAATTTGAGGCACCGTTGGCCTCTTGACTCAATAGGCATTGCTTTCGTTTTATTTATTTCCTTGTCTCGGCCTTAGCGGATTTGCTGCTTTGCTCAATGATTGCTAATATTTGTTCAAATGCTGATGCCAAGCTATCCACAAATTCCTTGCCTTGAGCCTGATTTGTATATGAGCTCACAATGGCGCCAGCAAATTCGTTTTGAATCGAGTAGCTGCAAGGAAAGGTAGAAAACAGTTAAAGGTCTGCAGCAATAAATGGGAAAGGCTTTGGACTCACCCCACGCCCAGGCCATCCTTGACGACGGGACCAAAGGCACCGGCTACCACTGTGTCGGTGCCCAGCGTTGAGGTGCTTATAATGTTATGATTGATGCGCTTATAGGCCTCAGTCTCAAATAGTGCCGGCATCGGTAGCCCCTCTAACATGGCCATATGCCTCAAGGCGAACAGGTGACGATCGAAACCCTGTCCCATGGCAGCCTCCTTGGTCAGCTGACCGTGCACACCGCTGCACTTGTCAATCATGGCCCGCAGCTCCGTGGCGCTGGGTTGCTTATGTGATGGCTGCAGCACTGCCTCACAAAAGGCTTTGGTGACCATTGTGCAGGGACGCATTGTCTCTGTGCGACCATGACGGAATGCCGATGTGCTGCAGGACTCATAAGTGCCCACATAGCGATTGAAGGCTTGCCTGTAGGCCAGCTGGAAGGCAAGCTGTATGATGGAGTCGGGACTCAAGCCATGATGCTTACAGGTGCCCTTAGTCAGATGCGGGTACTTCAAATAATTCATATCAAAACTATCCACAATTTTAGCGTTGTGTGCATATGCTGTTTCCACATCTCCACGTGTCTTGTCATCAATCTCAAAGTTCAAGGGTCGCACATTGCTAGCATCGTTCTCAGCTGGCGTATGCGGCGAGGCTGTTGACACAAACGGCTGCTTAAGTGTGTCCCTGTACATCTCATTGAAGTAGCGCAGCACAGCGACACCATCGCCCCACGAGTGCTCAAAGTTGACAGAAGCTACTCCATCCGCAGAGATCAGCAGCGAAATCGATTTGTCAAACCACCTGTCAGTGAAATGTTTTGAGTTAAAAATACTATATTAATGATTTGGCTTGTTTCTTTGTACTCACCGATTCGTTGCCTTACCCGCCAGTTGATGCTTTATTAATGGCACCTGATCAGTCTCATTGTACGTTCCATCCTCCTCGCTGTCCAGGCACACACAAAACAGCGCCGCATCCACCTCTCGTTCTAGGAGATGTGCATTCTTTGGATTGCTAACGAAATGTGTCCGCGCTCTTGCCCACTGATCACGCTGGAGCGTGGTCAACACGCCCAGAGGCACACTGGCGGGCTGCGTTTGTGCATCCAGCGCAAGGATGCTCTTAAGACGGCCCAGTATAACGCTGGGACTTTCTATGTAACCACTGCTGTCGAGCACATTCATGGCGTACATGTTTCCGCGGCGCATGACCAGTATGTGCTTGGAGTCCGCCGACTGCACCAGCTCATCCTTGCCCAGCTTGGGTAGCCGCGTCGTACCAAATAGACGACTGTACTGACTCATGTCCAGGGGAAAGGCCTTGAACGCATACGAGGCATACGTGGCAAAGACCTTGGGCGAGATGGCCATCCAGCGCCGGTAGCTGTCCGTGTCCGACTTCTTGGGATTCATATGATAGACCTCTGGCTCCAGGATGTTAGCTTGCAGTGAGCGCCAGAAGCGCAGCGAACTGATGATCAGATTTGTGGCACGGGTCACCTGTGGCTGATACTCAGGCCGCGTTTCGCCACGCATGACTATCAGCGGATTATAGTTGAGCGGCAGTGGTGCCCGATCCGAGAGGTACATATCGAACCAGGGCTGCGAGATGTAGCTGGTGTGTTTATTGGCCGCATCGCTCTGTTTGAGTCGCGCATGCAGCTCCATGCCTACGCCCTGTCGAAACTGCTCGACCACCTGTTGCGTGTCTCGTTGCTCCTCCTCACTGAGTAGGGGCTGAACGGCGGCCAGGAAACGCTCGCATGTCTTTTCCAGCAGTGGTATGGGCAACCTCGGCAGCGAACGTTGAAAATAGAGCGTTGGCAACTTGGAATTCTGTAGATACTGATAGTGATTGCCGTGCGTTGTTGTTGTTGTGGCGTCTCGTATGCCAGCTAAAGCGGCGCCAAAGCGTCCTTTATTTACTTTTAATCTAAGCATTATTTGCAATTAAAGCCGCTAACTGGATACAAAGCTCACTACAAGACAAAGTCCACTAATCGACGCAAACAACTAACAACAACAGCAACAATTGCCATATCATATCAGACTCAGCTGTTTGGTATTTCTTTTGGTATTTATTGCAGATCACAGCTGATCGCGCGAGTGAAATGCTATCGATGTATCGCACGCTTGCCACTAAATAATCGAAATCGCTTGAGCGATAATTTAAATTTAAACTCAATTGAAAACGCATCGATTCTGTTTCGATTGGATATTCTTTGTATAAATTAAGCTTAAGCGCACTTTAACCTTTCGAACGGCGACAAACTACAACGATTTGTTTGCATTTGCTTAGACGTCTGACTTCTGTCTGATTGGCGCTGTTTCGCTTTTCGTGGGTTTAGCGACTTGCTCGGTCAAGTGCGCCGTCTGCTTGTGCTTTATTGACTTGGCCAACGGACAAAGAGGGGCGCTCGTTCGTTTTACAGGTGTATCAGATAAATACACTGCACATACAAAAAAAAAAATTAGAATAACAAATATGCGAATTTGCATAAACATTTTATGCTTTGTCGAATTTAACGAGCCAACCTTTGCATATCGATTTCGTTCCTAAATTGGATGTATGTAGTATGTTTGTATCCCCAATTTTTAATATTAAGTTCTTCTCTGCTCTGCTCCCTATCCAGTCGCACAGTTCCATTAGCATTTGCATAAAATCGAACATCGCCTTCAACGCACCGGATGCGAACTGCGAACTGCGTGTGCGGATGGGTTGCAGTGTAATTGGCCAAAGTGGAATTGCGTTAATATTTAACAAGCCAACAAATGTGTAAAACTGTAGACTGGCAGACAGAGGATCCGGCTGCAAAAACCCGGAGCCTTGGGTAAGAAGCGCGAAATTATGCGCTAAATGGCGAAGGCTATGAATTATAAAAAGGCAGTCGGAACTGGAGTTTGTATGCTTAATTCAGCCACACGAAGACTAAATGTTAAATTGTTGCTGAAGGACATCGGAAAGCGAGGCCATTGCATTGAGCCTGCCACCCAGCGTTGCAAACTTGTTTACAAATGCGCTTGTATGTGTTTTAAAGTCCATGCCAGTTGTGCAATATAATATGACATTTTTTGGGAATAAAGCAAATTTCAATATAAGCTGACAGTTGGCAAATTCAATTTTGCTATATTAATATGCATTGACACTTGTGCATAATAATTCAATTAATTCAATTAATTGTAAACTGATTTTCAATTGGCAACAGTTATTTTTATTGAAAAAAAAAAAATGATTTACGAGATATTTGTGAAATTAATTAATTCGACAAAGATTTTAATTGTTTCGTACAATATAAGAAAACTAAAGAAATATAAATCTTACATAGAAAAATTCGAAATAACCACGAAATACCAAAAATCTATTTGAATGTTGACTTTTCTACATTTTTATTAAACACTGAAGTCCACGGTTTTTAGAATTCGTCTCTATGGGTATTGGCGCGTAAGCTGCCCGACCGTTTTCCGCAATTTGAATAATCAAATTGGTTTACATTATTAATTGATGTTATTCAGAGACCGTGTGCTGTGGTTATTCATTAAATACTGTGCGAAAGCGGACAGAAATCGCATTAAACAACGAGTACCCAGTTGTTGACAGTTTTAAGCACAACTGTCGCCGCCAGAGTCAAGGGAAAATAATTCGAAGAAAATGTAGCGAAAATATTTGTGAATGGCAAATCAACGTTCTGTTCAGAGTTCGCGCGGCACAATAAAACTTTTGTTCCTTTTGGTTGAACTGGGAGGGAAAATCACATAATTTGTCTAACCCCTCCGAAAATAATTTCAATACGGCCATGAAAAAGGTCAAATTGCCAAGGGATCGGAACCAAAGAAGAGGTAAATAAAAACTGTCAGACAATTGTTAGTTTGGTGTTGAATCGTGCGAAAAATAAGTAGATTTCTGTGCTTCCCTTAACAGGCTATTGGGCAAATGCAGGAAATGGCAACAATGGCCACTCTAAATAGTAAAGATGGCTCAGGCGACTCAACTAAACACGAAATATCAATTTCCACCTACATCCGAATGACAAAAAGGATTTAACTTGGCCAACCGAAGAGAGTCACAGATATACATTTGCCTAAATGTGTCAGCGAAATACTGTGGATACAAAGAATCGAGAATCAAAATGGCAAAGTGAACAGCAATTTGCTTATGAAGCTACGTCATCATCAACTTCCTTGAGGACTCTAGCTGTGGAGCATGAGTATACATTTTATATACATATTCTTGAGTGCACCGCAACGAGATTAAAAAGCTAAATCGCAAGCGAAAAGAAACAAAAAATTAAATATACAAAGGCTGTCGTTGTTCTGTGTTCCTGGGGCATGTCCTGATGCGAGTTTCCTTTGTTGTTACAATTTGCGCTGCAGGCTTTCGAAAGTCAATTTAAATTTAATTCCTCGTTTGGGGCGTGCATGACAAATCAGTAAAGCCCACTGGAAAGGGCAGAATAAACACTGCCCCACGCCAGTAGATTCCTCTTGGACTTGTGCCTGTTCATTTTGAGAATTCGAAATGCCAATGCTTAATTATATTATACCCGTCAGTCAATTAAATAATGTACATAATTGCTTCATTTAGTGTACACTGAACTTTCACACATACTTCGCCTTAATTCATTTATTTATTAATGCTGCTCGGGACAGCACAGAGAGGCAGCATCAATAACAATGACAATGTCTGGGTTCAATGTCATCCTACAATCAATACTTGAAGTAGTCTCTGTTACAGAATGCTTTGGTAATACTTCAAAGATTGATGACTAACAAATTGCATTATGTCCAACTGAAGTATTCAACACATTGCATCTCAGCCCTGACTCGCCCATGTAAATGTTAACAATATTTTAATGTTTGTACTTTGTTTGCCATGTCAAGAGTGACAGCCGCTTAAAGCCCTTCTGTGTGTGTGAACAGAAAGAACAAATGACAAATTGACGAGGAATTACTGTGTTCTGGTTTTAGCTTTCAATTGAAACAATAGCAAATTTGTCGGTCTGCTGTTATAAGATAAAATGACATTGTTCACTGGTCATACAACAGAGTATGAGGTAAAGACAGTTGGCAATTGACTTTTAGACATAGGATGCGAAACTTGACTCCTATTTTATATAATTATATAATTTTAATATATATTTATATTTTCAGACACTGAAATTGGTTGAATTGATTCCAGGTGTCTTTAAGTCAAAAATGCAAATGGCATACGACTAATATTTAATTAAAAATCAAAATTTTTGCTAATCATTGAGCGTTGGCTTATACATATTTTGGCAAATTGCTGATAAATGTGTGTGTGCTGTTGTGTGTGATTTTAAGGAACGTGTGGAAGAGGCGAAATAATCAGCGCCACATTATATGATGAAAGCCAGACAAATTACCGTTTGCTGTGCTTTGTTGGGCTTGGCTTGGCTTGGCCCATGGCAGATTGCCGGGGCGTGCCCAGCGAACAGAAAACGCTGCAACAAATAAAATACACAATATCATTTTTCACAGCGGCAACAGCAGCACCGGAATGAGGCACATTAAATTGCTATAAAGTCATCGTGCAGGAAGTCGCACTGACATGTGAAAGAGGAGAGCTTTGGCGAGAGGTGGGCAAAGAGAGAGCGAGAGAGAGAGAGAGAGAGAGAGAGAGAGAGAGAGAGAGAGGGGCCGGACTTGTAACTTTTGCTTGTTATAAATTCCATTTTTCACGACTCAAGGAGCTCGGGGTCAGCCATGCTCTGAGAAAGCTGAATGTCTGAGCTGACACGCTTGTAATTACATGAAATTTTGAGGCCAAAAGCAGATTGAAATGTTTCCTTTGTGATTTCATCGTTGTATTTGCTATTATTTTGTTTTCATTTTTTTTAGCGTGTCAGCGAGCGGTTTGGCAAATTTTATGGTCAACAATTAGCAACTTGAGTGGTCCAAGAGTAGGCAACGATTTGCACACGTGCCGTGCTGCCTGCCATTAATCAAGATGGCGTCGGCTGCAGCCGCTGCTGCTGCTGCTGCTGCTGTTGCTGTTGCTGTTGCTCTTGCGGCAACTATATTCCACCACTCCCCCCGCCAAGCACTTAAATTAGCGAACGAGTGTAATGGCCCTTAAATTGCCTGTTACACGGCAATCCGAATGAAATCCAAATAAAGGGGGAAATGCGAACAAATAAATCAACGTACTACAAAAAAATAAAATAAAAATAAAAAAACCAAACAAAATGTTTATGACTGTGCGTCAGCATCAACATTCAACTTTCAACATTGAACAATAACATCAAGCTCGGCCATTGCCCAGCTGGCCATTGAAAAGCCAACAAGCACGCGTCATTTGTTTATTGGGTGGCGACGCTTATGTGTTGTTTTTTCATTAAAATTATTATAGCTGAAAAAATTCGGCTTATTGAATTATTTTTGCGAATTTTTCATCAGTCATGCGCGTGGAAGCCAAATTGAAAATACCACTGATTGACGTCAAGAGCCTGGCCTAAAACCATTGCTAGCATTTTCGAGCACAGCGAAACAACCACGTTGCCATTTTGATGAAACACGCAGCTTACGGGATTTATTCGATAGCCCTTTTGAGAGGTAGTTTTTCAATTTCCATTTGGATAATTGGAAAATGTGCAAAGTGACAGACCATGAAGTGATCTAAAGACAAATTAAGCTCGTTTAATTGACCGCTGACTGAATTTAGTGCAACTTAATCAGAAGGTTTCACAAATTGCTTAAATGTGTTCGTAAATTTTCTTTTGTTAGATGTGTAAAACGAAATTGTAAATAAAATGTTTCAGAATGCATATTGCGTTCTTCAACTTGAACCATGAACTTCAAATATTTCTGGTTTGCTTTCAATATTTGTCAATATATTTTGTAATGCAATCAATTTTTCAATTTTTGCCGCTTTTCGTATTGACCAATAGTTACTGCCTGCTTTTTTTACCATTTTTTGTCAGTGAATGGGAAAAATGATTTTGCTTGCAAGCGAAGCATTTTGATTAAATGAATAAAACTTAATTTCCGCAAGGACTGGCAAATTGAAAAAAAGAGCACAAATTGAAAAGTCATTGGTGGACAAAAGAGAAGCTATGAGAAAAAACATATCACAACAAAATGAAGAGCATCTCCTGTTAGTTGGAATTACGTATGCAGTCCTCCACTGTCCTTGTTGCTTCGTATATTGTATTTTGAGAGAACGTGATTGCCTTTGTCATGCATTAATTTGCATATTTACCTGCTGCAGATGTCGGCAGTGCAGATTGTTTGGCATATACAATGTACAAGTACAAGTATATTGCATCGGGTCCACATTCTTGACTTCCACTGACTGCTGCTCCTGAGATTGAAAAGCAGTTGCGATGCTTTGAATGCAGATTGAATGGCTAGACAGCTGCCACTTGAGATGGCTCGCTTCACTTAAGAAGCAAAGTTGTCTGACTGAATAAATACATCGATTGTTAAACAAATTGCTGCTTCTCCGCTTGCTGATACTGCCAAATCGATAAATGTAATTGTCTTTTGTGTGTTTTTGTATTCAATTATTGCCGTTCATTGTATCTTAGTGTGGACAGGCCAAATGTGCTGATTAATACTAATGTGTTTAATTCTAATTGCCTGTAATGATAATAGTATTTGTGGCAGGTTTTATGTTTCGTTTGTCTAAGGCACTTAATGTACACAAAGTAGGTACTTATTGTGGATAAGATAAATGTCTGGCGTGGAATGCGTGATGGTCATTTATTACCTCCTGACAAATTTAACTTGCACGTTGAGAGAGAAATAATCACGGCACGTATGCATTGTACCCTTTGAAGGCATTTAATATGTGCAAATCGCATGTTTTCCACATCGATAACTTTGTAAAATCTGAACCGATTTTCATAGGCAATGGTAAACATTTTTTTCTACGTTTTTTACTGGTTTGACTAGATGTCGAGTGGAAATGTCTGTTTAGCATAACCTAATAGACTAAAAACTGACAGGTACTGGAGTAGAGATATTTCAAATTTCGTGTAGCAGAACCGCATTAATAGGTGAGTCGAGTATTCGTTGGCCACGGTCTGGGCCACATTGCACAAGGTTGGCTCAGGGCTCCTTGTCTGCATCGCGAAATGTGGCGCATTTGCATTAGGTTCTTGTTAAAGCCAGCTTAAATTACCAATTGAGATGTATATGAAGTTCTGTCCGCTTGCTTTTATTCGTCTGCTTGCTGTTTTTGTTGTTGTAGATGTTGTTTTTGGCCCTCTTCTCATTTGCACAGAAAGTGAGCTACAGCAGCAGGAAACGATTCCCAAGAAACTCAAACTAAGCACAGCCAGCCATAGTTGCTATATACACCCACAGAAGTGTAACACACACAGACACACACTCACACAAGCAACACGCAAATAACTGAGGACATCAAGTGCCATTTCGCATGAGTAAGTTGAGCGAAATTAAAAAGGAAGAAGTGAATTGCACAAAACTCGCTTAAGAGCCGTGCGTAAAATAAAATGCTACGGCTACGTCCTGGCATAAGGATGAAGTCGCAAGGGATACGAAACACCATTGCGGCGCCAGTAGATTAAAGTGCAGCAAATTTAATTTAGCCACTTGTGAGGCAACTTTTAAGCAAGGCCTTTTTGCTACCACCGCAAATTGTATGAAATATGCTTTTATAAAGGCTAACTTCTGGTGCAGAATAAGTATACGTGAACAAATTCAAAGAATTTAAATATTAAATTCTTGGTATTAGCTAGGCATAAGTCCATGAGTATTCTATTATACGAATTATACATGAAGACAATCTTTGGTGTAGACTTATATGTATATTCAGTGGCTGCATATCTCATGATATTTACATTTTTTTTTTTGTGATTTGTAAGTGGCTTCAATTATACTATTTCTCTCAATGCATTCCGTTATACAACACACATTTAATTGTGGATGCTAACAGCTAACAATTATGGCTTTCGTTTCATAGCTTGGTTTAACATACGTTTGGCTATGTTCGCTCCATTGTTGGCACTCAGTTAGCCAGTTTGCCAGTTTGCCAGACTTTGCTGCGGGCCCATCTCTCGGGCATTCGAGAAGTGCATGTGGTACTCACACTCACATGGGCACACACACACCCACTTGAGTGTGTTGTGTGGTATTTTGTGTTTTGCATGAGAGTTTTCTGGCCAAGGGGATATCCGCATAAAGTGTGCGTAACTGCTAGCTGTTGGTTGTATCTGTGTTTTGGCAGTTGGCCAGATTTTTTTTGGGCACCCACTTTAAGGCAACTTAAATTGCATTCTGGTGGGCAGCTTAAGGGATTTGTGCGTCAATTGCCAGCAAGAAAACCAAACAGGGGCTGACGTAAAAGACAATATGCAAAAATTTGATAATTTTGATGGAAATAGCATTGGACAAATTCGCGCTGAGAAGGGACTAATAAATTTCGCATTGTATTAGTGAATTTAGCTTGATTATGTATTGAATTGGGGATGGCCACTTAAAATAACAAGTAAAATATCAAAAGTCCTGTGGGACACTGTACTCATTGGTCACTCAGCATAAAGTCGAAAAGGTTGTCCCTAGACACACAAACACACACACACACACAATGTGATGCCCGTTTACATGTACGCCTCTTTGAGTTTGATCAAAGGCAGCAACAACATATTAATTCCATTATGGCCAAGACAATCTGGCTAAAAAGAAGAGCAAACAAAAAAAAAAAAATAATAACGAAGAGCAGCAGCCTGTGCACTGCTGTGCTGATGCTCGTCAACATTTTTCTAATGCGACACGCAGTCGGATTTGTCAACACACTGCGTATACGCAATATGTGTGTGTGTATATCTTTGCTAGTCACTCTTTGCCTTGCTTACGCATTGTTAAGTAGATGGACACGAACGAATTTGCTACTGATTACGCATCAACTGTCGGACCCCGTGACTCCGTGTGACACACACACACACACGCACACATACACAATAGCTTAACCAAATTCGGAGCAACAAAGTCAAAAAAGAAAATGCACAACTTCGGGCAACTTGCAATTCCGGTGGGACAATGGTTCTTAGGGGTTAATAAAGATACAAACAATATGTTTGCCATTTGGATGGCAATATGTAGATAGTTTCCGGGTACGTGACCAAAACATAACAAAATCAGAATAGGCATTGAAGACACACATTCAAGATATAAATATAAGTACATTTATACATCAGACTCGATAAGGGCACCGTGTATCATTTCTTTTATGCTACATCAAAACTGCTTTTATAAACTCATTATTTTTCAGTGTTTGCATATAACTAATTTGCTTTCATATCTGATTTAACATTATCCTGTCATGCTGAATGCATTAGTCATGCTTAGTTGAGAATGGCAGCAATAATAATAAAATATTGCCATTTGTGCATTAAAAAACATTTATTTTCAACCGAATGATTATTTAATGAGGCATTTTTCAGGGTATTGCATTAGGCATACGCCACATGTCACTCATATGACAAGTGTAATTTTTGTGCACAAAATGCTGAGCAGAGCGAAATTACTTTTTAGACATCAAAAGTGGCCTTCTGGGCGTACAGCATTTACGGGGGCGTGGCATTGTGTGATTCATGTGTGCGTTCATGTGTCGGTAATTTATCATGTCATCGTTTTGCTTCTCTTGATAAATGAAAAGTTCACAGGAATTTCTTTTACTGTATTTACTGGCCAGCTAACCTTGAACTTGAAATTGCCTGTTGAATTAATTTTTGCAGAAGCAAAGTTAAGCTTTGTGTTGTCGGATGAGAAAACGCACAGTTTATTTAAATAGAGCAAAAGAGTTACTCGAATTTGAAGCATTCTCGCAATGTCCTGTTTGCTGTGCTACTTTCATGGTGAAATGCATGAAATGAATGGGTTAAATTAATTTGAGTTTCTTGGACCAATAACAATTCCCTGCTTAATTTATTCATATTTTTATACTTTGATGCCGAAGGTTTCATAGTATATTGGTTTAGTGCAACGTCCGTCATGCTGTCTGTCCGTCTGTTCGTGCGAACGAAATCGATCAAATCGATAATTCCAAGTCGATAAGGCCACATAGCTCCCACAATTTAAAGGCCATATTCACCAAATTTGGTTTGTAGGTTGTTGGCGAGTTAGGGCCGTCGAATTTGGTTGGCTTATTACTGGTCGCCACCTTTAAGAACCGATCTCGGAGTGTGTAAGACGATAAGTTCGCATATCTCCCTCAATTTTAAAGACAGAGTGACCAAACTTGGAAGGTAACTTGCTGTTAACTTCCGTCAAAGACCGGTATATAAGTTTTCAGATCACGCCCACACCCGACGCCCTAGAAATCTGAAATGCGCATAGCTTCCACAATTTGTAAGCTAGAGTCATCAAATTTTGAAAGTAAGTTACTGGTAAATCCCCTAAGAGGTGGATAAAAAATTGGATGGCCACGCGCACTCCGCCTCCCCAAACCAAAACATATGTTAGTGTAAGTCGGTAACAATATCTCACACAATTTGGAAGTTAGAGTCACCAAATTTGAAATGTATATTGCTGGTAACACGCTTCACGAATTCTGAGAAATATTTTGGACCACTCAAACCCCCGCCGCAATCTGCCGCAATTTGAAAGTCAACTTAGACGGTATTTCTTGGCTACACCAACTCTGTTATGTTGTGGCATCAAAGTATTTCGCAGTCGGTTAACAGCGACCGCAACGATCTCTCTTGTTCAATATGCTAATTCCATTATTTACTCTTTAAGTTTAACGGCAAAAAAGGCGCCATCCCAAGCGAGTGGAATAAATAATGTCCGACAACTATTGTTGGGCAGCACAATAAAAATCATAATACCAGAAATATCATAAAAATAAATTTTAAAATCAAGCTGCCAAAGTGTAAGTAATATGTATATACCCGTACACATACAGACGCACATAAACACATCACTTGCTCAAGGACATACGTATACATAAAAGGCTGTAAAATATTCATGCGCCTCAATAAACTGACAAGCTAAGAAAAGATGTCCACACCGAGAAAAAAGAAGGAAAAGCAAAAGAAAAAAAGGCATTAAAATAAAACGAGAAGGATATGAAAAAATATCAGCACAAAAGAAGACTGCGCCAGCTAACAGCGAATATGCATTAAAAGTATTGCAGATACGCGTCCAAGGGCACAGAAGATGGCTAAAACGAGGACCAGTTCCTGGGGAATAAAACTATTCAGCAATTATGGGCGCAGCGCAAATGCCATTTAAAGAATGAAATGGCATAAAATGGCAACCACAAGGCCCAAAGTGTCTTTAAGTGCCTTGACGGGATAAATAAATAAAATTGATTGGGCAAGTGCAGGACTTTGGCGTGATGGAGTCGCTGGTGTTATCAACCACTCGTTATCATCTGGCAATTTCATTATTTTAATGCGTTAAATGAATTATCAGTTTGACCAGCAACTAGCCAGACACCCAACACACCTCCCTCATCAAAATTAATGGGCGTGTCGACAGAATGTCTGAAGTATTGATTGTCTGGCGTGTGTTTCTGATAGATACAAAAAAGCTCAGGCAAAATGCAATGAATTCAAGTGATACTTTCGTTTATTTAGCCCTGTTCATTTATTTTTTTTGCATTATATTCTGCAATAAAAGATAATATTGCCCACTTGTGCGTATCATCTGCAAATGTGTACCATGAAATAATAATTCTTTAGCACACGTGTAAATATTTCAAATGCCTGCCACTCACCGCCATCAACGTGGGCAGCGACATTTTTGTAAACCAGGATACATCCAGACTAAAGGCAAGATTGGTGCGCATTATCATCATTCTGACGAGTTGTCGAAATTCCCGGCATTCCTCGTACCAAACACACCCATAGAATGCCACTGGGATGCGCTCGCTCTGCATTAAAACAAAATGAACAAAAGAGTTGACCAAGAATTACAAATAATAGAAGAGGCAAATAACGTACAGCAGTTGAAAAGGTTTGTCCATTATAACAGTAGATGACGATTTGATAGCCGCCGGCTGAGAGATACATAAACATGCGGAGTGCCGTCGTAGTGCTTGTGGCCTGTGTTTAGACAAATCAAAAATAGATAATTTAAAGGACATTTTTAGGGACACAATTGGGAGCAGATCCGTACAAGACCAATGCTTATTAGAAATAAAACGAAACCCCAGCAGAAAAGGCTCAGCAAAAACTGTATAATTGTAATTTGCCTAAAGATGCTGTTAAGCTCCATCGCAAAGCTGTCATAGATAAGGAGAGAGATGGATAGACAGAGAGAGAGAGAGAGAGAGAGTGAATGACAGACGTCTTATAGTCTATTAGTTTATTAGGCTTACGCTGCCACACGCTGATATTGAATGATGCACTGCCGTAGATACTCAAGTCGACGCTCCTGCGGCACCAACGGTGACGTGGAGCAGTCAATCATGTAGCTGAGTGTCCTCATGAGACCAACGCCATGTAGGCACAGCACACAGAATAATCCATCGAAGGCAACCGAACCTGTTAATGCAATATTTTAAGACTTCAATACAAAAATGAATGCAACTTCACGCACACATGCCACTAATATACAGGGTGCAGCTCTCGAAAAACAATGGCAGATAAACGTAGGGATAGGTGAGGCCCTTGTCCGTCCAGTTGAGATACAGGGCAGGCAGTGCTAAAATCGAAAACCTTCTATGTGTTTTACAACTCTTATATTATGATGGCTGACTCACGCAGCATAACCTCAAAGATGCCATCGGAATCGGTTATGTACCGATAGATATTTACAATCAGACAGTTGAGATAGTAATTCGAACAGATGGCACTGCAACAGAACAGATAGAACAACAATTGGCGACGCGAGTTGATCCAGACCTCATTCATGATGTTATCCACATTCTGGCGCAGTTCCTTCGCAATTGGCAGATCTGTAAGGACAACATAAGCACGATATACATATTTAGATTCCAGATTAACACAGCCAGACCTGCCACAGCCGCAAATAATCCGCAGCTCTGCAGGAGCTCATGACGACAGGCGCAACGTAGCATGATGTAGAATTTTCGCGATGCCAGCAGAAAGTACACCATTTTCACAACGGACATAACCGACTGGAACATCGAACTAATGGACTGCAATAATTAAACAATTTATAAGCATGCATTAACATTGCAGACCGGAAGCTGTTTGTAAGCAACCTCCGAAATGAGCGTGATGTCCTTAATGTAGATTATAATCAACTGCCAGTGGCCGTAGTAAGATATCAGAGTGGCTCCGACAAGCACCAAGCACCAGCTATCGGATTAAATAGAATATCTTCAAATATAAAGAAAACAAAAGATTACTGATGGATTTTTAGTACAGACAGCTTCAAAAGAAAGTCGTATCGCGTCGGTTTCTTTATATTGTGGCCTATAAGATAATTGGCGTAAATCAACTCTTTGATCCGACGATAGTTGCGCTCCTCCATAGCTATAGCCTCATTCGGTGAATACATGTTGACTAATTGACAGCTAACTGTTCAAATCGGCCATTTATATAGTTATTAAAGGGGCGTGGCAATGGTTTGGATTCATTATGTAACACTCAACCCACCCGCAATAAGGACAGTGTAAGTGTTACGCCCCATTACGTGCGAAGCTACACTTTAATAATTGAAAAGTTACTTGAGGCATTGAGTTGGTAATTGTTAATTAGTACTCTTTAAAAACGCACATTAACGGTTCTTGTAAAAGGTTGAAAGGTGGGAGGGTATTTTAATGAAGCCTGGTAACCCTTAAAAGCTTAGACTTAAAAGCTGCATAGCTCAAATATGCGCAAAAAGAAGAGTAAACTTTGAAAAGCTTTTAGCTTTAATCCTGATACGGGCACCAGGAGCAGCTTTTGTCAAGCAAGAAATCAATAAAGGTTTTGCATTAAAAAACGAACTCGCTTAATTTTGCTCAATGATTTATATATTTTCATGGTATTTCGCTCAATATAGTTTTTAATATGTTTTAATAAATTTGATTTTGCTTTTTGTTTTTTTCAACGATTTTACTTATGGTTTTTGCAGTTAATGGTATTCACTTTTGCTGATTTACAATCGCCGCTGGCAGGCTACATTAAAATGTACATATCGTTTAGTAAATAATTTTAATTTAATAATTAATATTACATAATAACATTTTGCGTTTGTTGTTGCTGTTGCTGTTGTTGTTGTTGTTGCAGTTCGGCTTATTTAATTTAACTTTAATGCATTTACAGCTGCAGCTCTTTAAAAATAATTTAGAAAAATAGTAACAATTTTAAACCGAAACGATTTTTGTATAAAAAATTGCAGTGCCATTTGTTTTAACTTTTATTTGATTTTTTTATTTTAATATATTTAATAAATAAAGACTATTATGATAAGCGGCGCGATTTTGTATGTTGTCTGTGTCTGTGTGAAATAAATATTTACAAAAGTTGTCTTCCTGCTGTATGGCTGTCAATTACAAATTAAGTATACGCAACGTGGAATGTGGCCAGTGCTCACCAAAATTGTGTGGAAGGTTCTAAACGAATTGCTTACAAAATGTGCTTGCATTAAGCATTTAATTATAATTCTTATGATTTTAATTACATATACATACTTTAAATTGCATTTTTGGCTTTATATAATTTCGATTTTATATAATTTATCCATTTCTCTTTGGGTCCTAAGTTGAAAAAGCGGACGTTGAGATTGTCGACATCTCATAAAAAACTTTTTTGTGAATTTACAGTGTATGTATTTGTGTGTGTGTGTGTGTGTGTGTGTGTGTGTGTGTGTGTGTGTGCATGTGTGTGAGTGAATGAATTTGTATTCCTTTACTGATATGTTTCTAAGAGGCTAATTTGCATGTGATTCTTATATCCAATTGTCGCTTTCTATACTCCTTCCCCATATTTGTGTTTTCAACTGTTGCTTCGAGAATTACATAGACTTGTTGTTAGGTTTACTGTTAGGACTCGTAAAGATACTTTACAACCGATGGAACCCAACAAAAATCATGCTGGACACATCGAGGCTTCAATTTGGTTTTCAACTTCTTCGATTTCTTCCAAAAAGATGATTAATTTTAATTAAATTTATTTAAGTTTATTCTTGAATTTGGACAATATCCTGTGTTATACTTTATGTTTATATCTGTAGGAATAATCTTTAATTATTTAATAAATGCTTGAATTTATTGGTTTAGCATTAAAAATCTGCTTGCATAAAAACTTGAGTTGTAATTTTCGATTGCTGGCCAAGCGATTAGCCTAGAATATTATCAAATGCGTATTATATATGCGAATTCAGTTAATTTACCAACGTTTTGAAGGACTTGCAATTTTATAATCATATCATACCAATCCCAACTATCAATTATCATTACCAATAATATCAATACACACAACATGGAATGTTTCGAGCACAACTTAGAGAAGGGACTCACATGAAAATTCACACGAACTTTGGGGCTTTAAATAATTGACTAAATATATGTTTGTTTTGTTGTTTTATGGGAAACTCAGGCAAACCATTAATTCACTAATCTAAGGTGCTCAAATATGTTAAAATATATTGCTTACAGGTATGTGTGTAATTGTGATTGAAAAATAACAAACACAATGCTGAAAATACCGTTTGCTCATTTCAATTGTAAGTTCTTAGTAAATGGAACCAAGTGATACGCCTAAATACTTATCTGATCTTACATTGAGTAATTTTGTAACTTTTGAAGTACTTGTTTAACTTTCATCTAACACACGGGACGTACATACATATATAAAAAGCTGAGACTATCGCATAAAATATCACTATGCAATTACTCGATACACAAACTGAAACAAATCTCATTCTCATTTAATGTTACGTTAACGTTAACTACTACACCGAAACAAACTCATTAGTCAATTAATTACATCTAATACGATAGTTACTATATAAGGTGTCAATGTCAAAATCAAAAGCCTCATACGAGTGTTTTGATCATTAGCTTCTAGTCGAATTCTTTTGAGGTTCTGTATTTTGTGACAATAGGATTTGATTTGAATTCCTACTGAAGTGCAGCATAAATCGACTGTATACTTGGGGCTCGATACTCATATGAGGTTTCTTTCTAATTTCTATAACTTACAATTCTGCAGCGGAATAGAAGGGGGAGGACGTGGAACGAAGCACTAACAAGAAGCCTTACCCTTACACATACATATAAACGAACTTTTGCATAACGATTTTAACTACATTTGTTTTATGAATTCTCAAACTGGCATGGTGTATATATAATGTATATGGATCTGTGGTAAATTTCGTATTATCATATATGGGTGTATGTATGTATATAATATATATATATGTAAAACGGCATAATGTCTTTACTTGCGAGCTTTCGAATGAAAAATATTATTATTACTCGTATTTAACTTTGAGATGTAAATATGCCGCGAATTGCAATTGCAATATGTGTGTGTACATATTATTGTATTTGTGTATGTATGTATGTATGCATGTGTGTGTGTGTATATAGAATATTATGCTCTTTTGTTGTTGCTTTTGTTTATTTGCTATTTTACTCTACAGTTTAGGCTTTTGTGGTGACTTCGTTTATATGCTGTAAGCTGTAAATAAATGTTGCGCTTTAGCACGTCAGCTTACGGTACTATTTACATGTTAAATGTATTCATTTCTTTTTCTGAGTATTTTTGTGTTTGCTGTAAGATTAAGTTACGGGATACTTTCACACACAATATGTATGTATGTATTAATTTAATTTTGTACGGCATTCGCGGCTTCGCAACAATTTGCATTGATTTGTGTTTGTTTTGTTGGTTTTTTTGTGCTTGGAGTTTTTTTTTTGTTGTTTCTAGTTCAAGTTTTCAGTTTCAGTTTGAGTTCTTGTAAAAATATTCAACTTCAACGCTCTTCTTCTGCTTTTCAAATTAGACTAGGATACTGTTCATTGCTTTTATATAATTCACATTCCATTTTTGCTAATTTTGCTATCACTTTGAGTTTTTTGTTTGTATTTTGTGTTGGATTCTCCATAGGTTTAGGTTTTAGTGTTTCCTAGTTTTTTTTTTCGTTTTTCTTTTCTTTTTTTTTTTGGTTTATATATAGTACAATAACTACTAAGCGCTTTTGGTGTGTTTTGTGGTGTTAACTAATTGCTACGTGGCCCCGCCGCCAGCGCCACCGCCGCCCCCCTCTGCCTTGGCTGACTCCTCAGCAGTCTGCGGCTGCAGCAACGCTCTCTGCTCATCGTTGGCCTCGCTCTCGCCTTCAGCATCTGCCTCACCATCGCCATCGGCTTTGTCCTCTGCCTCCGACTGTGTCGTCTCCAGCCCTTGAGTCTGTCGAGCTGGCGAGATGAATGTTGTCTCGGAGTCTATTGTGTATTTTGGGGGGGGGGCAGAGAGACAACTATTAAAATCGGTTTGCTGGATATATGTCAAACAAATGCGCTACAAAATAATAATAATGCTTTACAGAAAGCTGCGTGATTGCGTGTGTGTAAGTGTGTGTATGTATATATGTGTGTGTGTGTGTGTGAGTTTGTATTTTGTATTTAAAGGCCGATTGCTACAGCTGCACATAGATATTGCTACAATTACGACAACATTCGCGAGTGTGTGTGGTTTAAGTTGGTGCAGGACGACGGCTGTCAAGGAAACCAACTTCTTGTTAACTCTAGACTAGGACTCGGGTGTACGAGGTGTACAGGAGTGTGGTACTTAGTGCTATATATATTTAATTTAATATTCCACGTTCCGTTTGCTGGTAGTACATCAAATGTGTGTGTGAATTGTGACAAACAAATTTGCTCGCCTTGCCTGCATTTGTGAATCCTTCAGTGTGTGGTTCATACATATTATAGTATCTGTGTCTGTGGGTGGTGGGTTATTGTGCGGGCTATTCTGCCTAATCGGGTGTATTCAGAATGCAGCATCGAAGGCAGTAACTTGAACAAGTTGAGTTGTTCGGCGCGTTGATGATAGATATAGCGAGAGAGAATAGAATAGAATTCTTTTTGTTGTTTTTGTTGTTGTTGTTTTGTATGGGTATTCACAGCCAAATGTCTGGATTACTCAGTGACGTACTCAATGAGAGATTTTGCCTTTGTCAATTCAAATTACGAACTGAACCTACCCAGGCTGCTGTCCCTCGTCTGACTGGCATCGTTTCGTCCATCGGTTGACGTCTGAGCCGCCATCGAGGAGCGCGCGATAACGGGCTTAACCTGGCGCAGTGCCTGCTCCTCGGGATAGCGGGGTGTTTGGAATTTGGTTGGCTTCGATTGCAACGTCGCTGGCCCAGAGCGCTGATGCAGTAAGGTACGATGCCTGAGGGGTGGTGGGGATATAGACTTAGCTAAAACTGAATGAGGTAATTTATTCGGTGAGTAATCGCTGCCAGATTCGCCCTGCAATGCCAAATATGTTAGCTAATAATAATAAATAGTAGACGGTGTACACATACCATGACGGTGCCATTATCGGACACGCCCGAGCCTGACATATTGTCTGCCAACAGACGCTCACTCTCCGGATCGGACAGCACGCGCGAGATATCAGACTTGTTTTTCAGAATCGACTTGGAGCGTCGGTGATGCTCCAGATTCGGCGATGCATCAATCGAGTCTATCGATGAGGAATGCTTACTCTCAAATTTGGCTGCAGGATGCAAAGCAAAGATTAGACAATTGATTTGGTTTTTCTTTATCATTTTTGTACATCGCTTTTTTAATTTAATTTTCGGCCCCCATTTTGCAATTGACTCTATCCCATTTGTATCACTTACCTTTGGCGCCTGCATTTTGTATGCCAAACAAACGCTGATTAATCAGTTTAGTGGCAGTGGCTAAACTCTTGCCCGGCATAAAGGCCGAGCGCTTCTTTTTGCTGCCGGCGGCGGCAGCGCTGCTTGCTCCTGCAGCAGCACCATCCAGACGCACAATGTCTTCGCACAGCTTGGTGTCCTCGAAGCGGGCGCGGGGCTTGCTGCTGCTGCCGCTGCTCATGCTGGGCCGTATGGCCGTGAAGCTCTGCTGGAAACGCGTCTTGCGATGCTTTGGCACTGAGTTCTCGTTCAGGCTGACACGGCTGCCCCGCTCCTGCACATCGAAGTTCTGATAGACTTCATCCAGTGGACTGATGCCCCCGGCAGCCAGATTCCTTAGGGCCGTATCGCCCGAGGCGCTCTTCTTCACCTGAGCGCGCATTGAGAGACCAGAGGTGGAAATTGTGGGCGGGAGGCCCACTATAAAGCCCGTGGAGCTGCTGATGTTGGTACCGCGGTGGCACGACTCCTTTTCCAACGGATTTATATACAGATTATCCATGTCAATGTCCAGGGCGCAGGCCTCGTCGTTGAAGTCCGCTGTGAGATCGCCCTGTGACAGAAACGGATGCGTCTGGCAGCTGGCGTACGTATCCGAGCTGTCGACGCTGGCCAGATCCGCATTGTTGTTGTTGTTGTTGCTGTTGCTGGTGCTGATGCCACCAGCAAAGTTGCCATTGCCAAACAGCAGCAGCCCATTGGCCACCCCACCAGCGCCCACAGTTGTCGTATTGAAGTTGTTGTTGTAATTGTGATTGAAATTGCTGGCAATGGGCTCCCCGTATCGCTGTGTGGCATCCAGCGGCAGTGCAATGGTCGTCGAAGTGGTCGTCCCATACGACGAGGACGTCGACGAAGACTGTGAGATGATGGGCATAATGCTGGCGCTGGTATAAACTGGCAACAGCACCACATCGCCCGGGGCCGTCAGCTGCAGTGGCTGTGAGGCCACGGCCGGCGATAGTATACCGAACTGATTGGCCTGACGATTGGCGGCAGCCAAGCAGATGGGCTTGTGGAAGTCGGAAGTGGGTAGCGAGATGACGCCCTCCGCATCGGTGTACTCCTTGAAGTCCTGCAAGGCAGAGAGTGAGTCGAGGAATGATGAATGTGCCTTAACTAAGCCACAAGCCAGGCCCAATACCTCAACAGTTTGTTTGTTATTGTTTGCCCTAGGTGCACTTGTAATTGCTGTAAATTTGTTGTTGTTTCTCAAGAGCATTCAGCATGCAACTAAAATGCATCGAGTTAAAGTCAAACGTGCTAGATTTTTTAATGCAATGTAAATGTAATTCGATTGAATTAAAAAACAAAACACAAAACATTTTTAATACAAATTAAAACAACAAATATCGAAAAGTTAATAAAATCAAAGAGATCTTACTACTTACCCAGTTACGGCACATTGCCCGAGTGTTTAACGGTATTTCCAGATCTCAATGTATTCAAATAAAATTTTACTTATTGACTTATTGAAATAATAATTTTGTATTTGAAAGTTTTCTTGGCGAGCAATACAAAAAAGAATCAGTAGATAGATAGATGAGTGCTAATAAAAAATTGTGCTAAATGTTGAAATCAATAATAGATTATTTTATTTATTGCAGTTTTGTTTTTGTTTTTTGTTTCCATAACATTGTTTCAATTAATTAATTTACATATTTTGGGTTTGGTATGTGTTTATATATGTATTTTGCATTGCTGATAAGCGATTAATTTAAAACTAGTTATTTTAATTATGTGCTTAGTGTAAAAGAATTGTTTGAAACTCATCTTAAGGCCTTAAGCTAAAACACTCGATAGGTAATATATATGTAATAATAGATAATAACACATGCTGCTTTGGATTTGGTTTCCATATTGTGTGTGGAGAAGAAGTAAATTAATTAAATTCTTTGAATTTGCTATGTCTTTGTTTAGCTTTTACGTCGCGCACGAAGGTAACAATAATAATAATAATAATAATAATAATTGATTTAATTAAATTTAAACTTTGTGTTTAGAATTAAGGTTAAGGATCAACTCTTATTTGGTTGGTTGTGATTTAGATAGTAATTTCATTTGTTTTTTAAGCACATTCAATGTGATTTGCATATCGTTCAGTTGAAGTTTAAAATTAATCATTGTTTGTAGCGGGTGTGTGTGGTTTTTGTTTTTCTTAGTTTTCGTCGTTATTGACTGATTGACAGCCATTGCCAATCAATTAGCCAAGCTCTAAAGAAATAGTTTCTAAACGCTATTCGCACGCAATGGAATACACTCGCCTTGACATCCTGGCAAACCCTTTAAATAAAAGAAATGAAAACAAAATAGAAAATATAACAAAGATAACACAATACACTTTTTTACACAGTCTTGCACAATGGTCACAAGTGCAGTTATGCAGTCATTTTACCATCACATTCTTATAAGAATCACAGATAAAAGAGATCGACAGTGCCCTCCTCGATCATGCGCTTGAGTGCCAGATAATTTTTGGGCGCTGGAGGCGGTCGCGCCAACCTCTTCATGCTATACTCCCTGTCGTGGAAGACACAAATGCGATCCTGCAATATTTACATAGTCCTCTTCAATAAATGTACATCGAATACCAAAAGGTGCTACTTGGGATCGACAACTCGGTATACTTGCGAGTACTTATGGGTAATGCAGCAGAGTACGGGGCCTATATTAAGCATGGTCTAGCATTTAAATTTGATCTCCAATTGTTGTCCTGATGCTAACTGTTTCAGAATTCACTGTCAATGATTTTGCATGTACATTAAGTATTAAAAACGAAAATAAAAACAAAAACACA
Organism: Drosophila cognata; assembly: GCA_035041535.1. Lineage (NCBI taxonomy): Eukaryota > Metazoa > Arthropoda > Insecta > Diptera > Drosophilidae > Drosophila > Drosophila cognata. The sequence continues at coordinate 7,122,218 of JAWNLC010000688.1, read as the reverse complement.
TAAATCTGGTGCAGGTGCAGGTAAACTACTCAGTTACAGTAGGTGTCAGTATATTAAGAAAGAAGAGCATGCGAACTACACAGAAAGCAAAAGTTCAGAGATTTGTAGTGGCAAGTGTTAGAGGGATTTGAATCGATTGTCTTGGTTGTCGATTTTACCTTGGTTGTGCAGAAGCAGCATTCGAATTCCACTGGCACATCCTGTTCCAGATTGTCCATGCGCTGGTTTTGTAGGTTCTCGAGAGCCACCTGGCGGCGCAACTCGGCCACTTCCTATAAGTATGGTTTAGGGTTTTGGCAAATTGTAAATGCATAAATCGAAATACAACAAAATCACAAATATATGCAGAACATGCAGCATACACTTAAAAAAAACTAATTACATTAGTTACAAGTTATTTATAAATTTGTAATTTAATTAAATTGTTTCATGCACATGCCCAAAAATATATAAAAAAAATTCCCCTAACAAACTTCAGGCGTAAAATGTGCGTTGCAAGTTGGAAAGCTTTTGGTGGAGGTTTGTGAGGCAGTTAGATGATAGTTTTGTTAGTTGATATTGTGTCCAGGCAACTGTTCGGTCGGGGGAGGCAAAAACTAAGTAAGTTTGAATTGTTTATCAGAGCAAATAATCAAGACTTTTTCTATTAGCAATCTAAATAATCTACGCTAAATGTGCTTTCAATGAGCCTAAGCATTCTGCTTTGTATTAGTAAGTATTATGTGGCAAGAATTGTTTTTTAGAAACACTAAATAACGTTTAAATACTATCCCAGTCGCACTGTTTCTCGCCTTTCAGGCAGAACTCACTCAACAGCTGTCCACGATGTTGGGCAAGCCAAACAACGACAACGAGTATGTGGACGACAATATTGATAATTATCCGAAGCGTCAGGGGCAGGATGACATGAAGAGCTGGGATGAAGCGTGGGACGAGGGTGAGTTGTCCTTGAACAATTGATTTGCTTTTTATTTCTTGGTTGCAATACTCTACAGCGTTTCAAGGCAGCAGCCCATGTGACACAGTGCCACAATCCATATGCAGCAGCACCACCTGCATGCCGTCATTTCCCACCACTCCTAGCTGCAATCCGTTAGAGCAATCAAATCAGAATTTAGGCATGCAGCAGCCTCAGCAGCAGCAACAGCCACAGCAGCAGCAGCAGGAGCAACAACAGCAAAATCAACAGCAAAATCAACAGCAGCAACAGCAATTTCCTCAGCAGGAACAATATCCTTCTGGGGCTGATGACTCTGAGACTCGGGGCAAGGAGCTGCGCACATTGGTGCAACATTTGTATGTGGCACAGGCACGGGTCCAGCTCGAGGCCACAGAGATACACAAGGCGCAGGCAGTAGCCACATCAGCACAGTCACTGCTCGAGGATTCGGCAAATCATGTGCGCATCATTACCGCCAATCTGCACAATGCCCAGCAGGAAGTCGCTGCTGCTGCTATACGGGCACAGATAGCTCAACTGCAGCTGGCGGCCCATGATCAGCTGTTGTTTGCTGCTCGGCAGGATGTGGACGCACTGTCCTCGCAGGTGGTTGGGCTGCAGGCAGCAGAGGGTATTGTGCAGCCCAAGTTGACGGTGGATCTGCATGCCCTGCTCGAGAAGCTGCGACAGCCACTTCAGCCCTTTGATCAGCCCACGCCGGTGCCGATGATTATCACCTTGCCGACGGGTCCGGCTGGAATCGTCGATTTGACTAAGGGTAGTAAAAACAAGGGCCTCGTCAAACAAGAGCAACCTGAGTCTGCAATGCTCCATTTGGACTACACTTAATAAATGCCCTTCTAAATTATGCGCCATGTGTAATATATTATATATTATATTTTTTATGATTCTGTCAGTTCTATGTTCTAAATAATTAAAAGTTGTACTTGCTAATGTGTGTGTATGTATGTAGTTTCACTTGTTTGTGTGTCTTTTCTGTTTGTGGGTTGATGTTGGGTTCATTGTGGATTGTTGATGACAAGAATGCATATGTTCTAGGTAGATGCTGCAGTTATTATTTATAAGAAGCAAAATAAAACACGTTAAGAGGAATCAAAAGAAATGTACATCTGCACAAACCTAATTAAGCTATTGAGCTCATAGAAATAATCCACAATGAAGGCTTTCACGTAATAGTCTTACACATGTGTACATATAATAGAATCCCTTACTGCTTACTCAGCTCATGAAGAAAAGGTATTTATTCACTGGACGAATTGCAATTTCCTTTTTAATCATGACTAATCATGCACCTAATTTGGAAATATGGAGTCAAAATAATCAAAAAGATTCTACAAAAGTAAAGAAAACATTCCTAACATTCCGTGACGAGGGTACTAAAGGACATTCCAGTCGAAGCCTTCCAGCTGGAGAACTATCGAACGTACGAAAGTCGCGAGCACATGTATCGATAGAGGAGGGATGGGAGATTAACCGACCGAAGTTTAAATAATAATAATTTTTAAATATACGTATTTTATGGACTTAGTCTCATTACTTATTGGGCAGACCTTGTATGATTTTTACGAATTTTTTAGAAGTTGTTTGCTTGATTGAAAACTTATTGTCAATAAATGTAGTTTATTAATTTACTTTATGTAGAAATATATATATTAAATAAAGCTTTCTGGCTATGAAATGCTGATTATATATATATATTTATATACATATACCATATAAGTTAAATATATATTAAAACCTTTTTTTATTCGCTATAAAACTAAAGATGTTAACCAAATTTATTTACAATACATGTTTATGTACACTTCAATCAGGTTGAATACTAAATATATTTATTAACGCTGAAGAGACATTTAACTAACTGTATATATTTACTAACTATATATATATACATACATATATGTATAAGAGCCCACTGCAGCTAACTATCTATGTGAGCATGAATAGAGTATAAGGCAAAAGGTAAACAAGACAGAATCGAAAACTGATAAGGAAAACGTATAAAATCAAAATACGAGCACTTATGCAAAATCTCTTAAGCATTCCAGCAGCAGAAATGCACTCATATGGAGAACTTGGAGACATTCTTAAAATGCAAATATAATAGGTCGAATTTGGTTCATTTTTTTGATTTCCAAAGAAAGAGGAAAAAATAAAGTTTAGCAATATATGCAGCCTCTGAAAATCAATCCAGGGAAAATAATTAAATTCGTTTTCATTTTGTATTATACATTAAAGTCGAATTGGAAATTTGATAGATAGATTAAAGAGTAGCAGTGGCAAGTAGTATGCATTAGAGTAGAGTAGTTTGAGTTCTTTGTGTATACTTTGAATGTACCTCCTTACTGCGTCCCCGTAAAATCTAAAAGTTGAAATGTGTTGTTGTTATCGAACTTGATAATAGCTATCTCTTGCTTGTAGTATGGTAAGTAAGTAGTTAAGTTTTTAATTTGCATTTAGTTTTTTTTCTTTTTTTTTCTGTGATTGTGTAATTACATAAAATCAAAAATATGAATCATGAAGTAATATATATCCAGACCACAAAGCTACCAAAATTGTTGACAGATTTGAGACAACTAAAAATCAATTTGAACTTAATTTGACCAGTCCTGGTTTTGAAAACGGCTTTTTGCTTTATTAAAGAGTTTCAGAACCAAACGTGTGATGGATAATAATTATATGGTAAGTGTATCGTTTACAATAGTTGAAATATTTAGATCCAGTTAACGGCTTCACATTTACTAATACATAGTTACGATTTAAGAACTTTGAAAACATTAAGATATTCAAGATATACGAGTACTTGGCATTGGACTACACACTTAGTCGGTACTCCCGCAGTACCAGCCCCAGTTTACCCACACTTACCCCAGGCGTTATCATCATCTGTATGGGCAATCCCTTTTGATTTGATGCTATGGTCATCGCATCATCCGCTTGTGACGCGGAGGCCGCTCCTCCCGTGTCCTGTCCAGCACTACTGGAGGTTGCCACAGCTGTTGCCGCACTGGATGCCGCTACCATCGCTAGATTGTTGGCCACTCCTCCAGCAGGCAACTGAACAGTTTGTTGTGGCTTCTGTTGTTGCTGTTGTGGCTGCTGTTGATGCTGCTGAAGCTGCTGCTGCTTTTGAAGCTGGTGCTGTTGAGCCAGGAGCAGCGCCTGCTGCTCGCGCCTGTAGCTCTCCATGGCCATCATTGAGGTCTGCCTGGCATTCGGATTATCGAAGCTATAAGGCGGCACTGCATCCTGCTCAGAGCTGGAGCCTCGACGCTACATGGAATTGGCAAAAATGTCAGTAAATCTCAGTTAAATTGAGATGTTGTTTTTTTCAATCTGTAGTCAGGAATTTTTTGATTTTTCCAACAGCTGCCAAAAGTCAAAATTAAACCAATCGAAATAGGGTTCGGCTCAAGGTTTGTGCATTAAATTGGCTGTGCGGCTATTTATAGCTAGTTTTTTAAATATATATATATATATATATTTTGAAACATGTCTAACACAATAATTTTGTGTACAAAAATTAGCTTAAGACGACGTAGTAAAATCGATTAAGCCGCCTTTCTCAATTATTATTAAAAAAAATCTAGAAAGGCTCATTTGCCAAATAAGTTAAATGCATTTATGAAGTTTTTACCTTTTATCGATAATGCATTAAAATTGATTAATGGGGTAAATTGAGGATATTTGTTGGTTTTATATATTATTTGATTGTTGATTGAAAGTAATCACTTACGTGCTGCATGGTCGAGTTGCGCAGATTGGCAACGTGCTCATAGTTCTTGTAGCAGCCAGGGGCAAGGGTTGCCGGATTGCGACCGCTGGTGGATTCACCTTCGGTGCTGATGCCATCACCATCAACATCCCCATCCGTTTGGGAGAGATTGTGTCCTGTGGGCGATCCGCGAAGCGCGTGGGTTAAACGGTGCCAATTTTTTAGTGATCGTGTGTGACTTTCGCGCTTTTCTGCATTGCGTGTGTTTTTTTGTGTGTGTATGTGTGTTCGTGTGTGTGTATGTGACAGTTGTTAAGTGTGTTTGTGTGTGTGTGTGTGTGAAAGTGTGTGTTGGGAGTGTTTCAGTTTAGGTGGGTTTTTTTATATGTGCATTTATTAGTGTGGATTCATCGCGACACATTTGTGTTGTTTGGAATATGTTGTTGTTGTTGTTGTGATAGTTGTTGTTGTTGTTGTTGTCGTTGGTAGCACGCGCAAAAAGCCATGAATGCATTTTGTCGCCATTTTCAAAAAAGGTTTATTTTTTTTAAAATTATATTGGATGTTCGCATTTTTTAGCCGTTTTGCAATTGTTTTGTTTTCGCCATGTTTTGAATTTTTTGTTTTATTTATGATTTAGGTTGAGCATTTTCAGATATTCGTTTGTTTTGTTGTTGAGAGCGTAAATGAGACGAAAATCAAATTAAAAGGAATAAAAGAAAGAGATATGCATTTTATGAATGTCGTTATACGATTATGTTAGTATGTTATGGGGTAATGCTATTATTGCTGTTGTTATTGTTGTTAAAACTATTTGTTTTAATGACGACGACAAATAACAAGGACGACGACGACGACGACGAGAACGACGACGACGACGAAGATGGTTTAAATGATGACGACCAAAAAACTTTCACTTTAATTAGTATTTTAGTAGTTAGATACAGTAAAACAACATTGAACGGTCAACAACTGGGAGAGTACAGTACGACGATAATATGGATTTATTTATAGATATAGATATGTTTAGAGTGAACTATAAGGCTATTTACTGCATGTTTGAAGTTTAAATAACTTGTATATAGATACAATTTAGTAAGCTATTAGTTAGTAGTACTTTGTGTGTGTGTGTGTGTGTGTGTATCTGTGGGTGAGTGTCTGTCTGAGTGTGTATTTAAGAACAACATTTAGTTTGATAGTGAGACTAGTAGTAACAAGTAACTGTGGGCTATTTAGTTGCTAATTAAATATATTTATGTTAGTTGGCACAACGAAAAACTGCTATGGGAATAAATAGAGATAGCGCCTATCTGCTCAAGATAAATATGGGATAGAGCTTAGAAGATATGCAACAATCTACGAAATACTGTTCCTCTTTATATTTCTGCTTGCTTTGACACATGTTTGTCTCTCCATAAATTTTGAGTTCTTTCTGGGACCTCAAGTGTTTGATCATATGATAGGAATGAGTGAATATTAAAATTAGAATAATATGTACGTTTTTTGAACTCGCTCTTTTTTGTTTTTGGGTGAATTGCTCTAACAAAGTCAGTAAAACAAATGTTCGACACATGACAGGCTCTCATTACTTCGAAATGTATGTAAATGCATGTATATGGCAATTAGTTATTGTAGTATTATAGTTTTGGACAACAAACTGCTGAACAAAAGCACATTTCATGGTCATTTACGCAACCTCATGTTTCTGCTATAATGGCAAAAAAATGCTTAACGTAAAACAACACAAAAACATGATCAGCAATAATACTCCCACCAAATAAGTTATGGTAAATGAGTAAGCAGATAAGAATTTATCTTTGTGTCCTTTGTTTGGTTGTTTTTTTCGTATTTGAAAAATAAAAATATATGTTGAAATTGAAAATGTCTTGCTTGGGAAGCAGTTAAAACCCTTTCATTGTCATTTCAAGTAAATGAGAAACTTAAATTAATTGAGTAACAATTGAATTGTTTACCTTTTCATTGGCTTTATATAGAATAATGATTATTAGGTTTATATTAAGTTTTAAGGATTGACAGAGGCGCACACTTAGACATATATATATATATATATAGTCAAATATATGTATATAGATTTTGTACAAGTATGTATATTTTAGGGCTTCTCGTCAAGCTTTAAACATGACCGATACAAAAGTGTTTTTTAAAATGAAATACAGCGCATTAGGTTTTGGTTTTATTGCTAATTCACATACACACAGAGTTGACGGTTTACAGTAGTACAGATACAAGATACGGGTACACAGAATGTATGAGTACAGAGACAGGTATTTGGGATAAGTACGAGTAATAATAATAATAATAATAATAATAATAATAGGTATGTTGTAGTTGTTTTTATTGTTCATACACATGGCTTGAGCATAAGGAGCGTACATTTTCTATACGAATATAGAGTATGTATGTAGATAATAGTTTGATAGATATTTGAGATTAGATGCATGCAGCGTTTTTGCGAGCAGATACAGTCATAGTTAAACTTCACTCTCTGACGCTTTTTGAGTACGAGTATTAACAAAATAAGGAAATGAAAGAGATAGAGAGAGAGAGAGACACACACACGGAACGAAAGGTGTTGGGGGGGCGACAAAAGTATAAAAGAGTCTGGAAGTAAAAGGCACGTAAAAGGCTTTTTATGCGCTTGAAGCGCTATGTTATAGATTTATAATCCGATCCGTTTAGTAACCGTAAGTAGTAACTGTTATTATGCAATTTCGAACTGTGCACTATGATAGAAATATTTGAACAATATATCATTGCAAATCAAGAGAAATTTCAATTGTTTTTTTTTTTTTTTACTGAAATCAAAGATAAGTGGGGAACAATGTTTGACGGTAAAATTATGAAGTCACTTAGTTAGTTTTTAATATATGGGCATTATATATTTGTGTATAACTTCATTGAGTTGCTCAGCGCGTTTTTCTTAGCTTAGATCTACAATTGTTGAACACTTAACAAAATAAAATGTCTCTCGTGCTTACATGCTCTTCGACTGCTATGGATAAATAGCCTTACGAGTACACATCGAGTTCATAGTTCCATTTTGGAAAGAAACATAGAAACATTAAAACATTTTGTTGCTGCAAACTAAGCGCGTTATGCATTAAATAAGGCAATTTATTTCATTTATTTTCTTAGCTGTAAGTATTTTCTGTTTTATTTGGTTTTTATTTGCTGTTTGTTTGGGCTCTCTGTTCTGACTTTAAATTATGCATTTCTAGGAACATTGCGCCATCGTTTGCTAAGTAATAATCTATAAATATATTGAATATATATATATATTTATAAGTGTATATATGTTTACCTACATACAATTTTGATATCCACGTTGTGCGTGGAGCACGCTCACTAAATTATAAACTAAGCTTAGTCACTTTCAGCTACAACAACTAATTTCATAAATAAGGCTGGTATTTTTTTGCATAAATGTGGCCGGATCATTGAGCACACCTTTATTTTTTGCTGGCCCAGGATCAGTACTACAGTAAGTATATTTATCTGCATTCAATTTTGGAGGGATTCTCATTGTACGCCCTTGTAGGTCTGTCTATGTATTCTGTTCGATTCACTTTCCAAATTCTATTCAGAGCCGCAAAATGTTGCCTGCAAGGGTATATAAGCTTCGATGCGCCAAAGATTCTTTTCCTCTTTTTTTGACTATTGTGCTCAACAAATGCTTGGGAAGTTTTATATAAGCCTAGTTAATAGCTAAGTATATACTAAATTAAAATTGTGCTTACGCGGATTGTTTTCAACGTTTGGTTTCTCGACGTGTTTTTTTTTTTTTTGTTGGCGTGCTGTTAGCATTTTTGGAATGGGAACTGTGCATTGGTCCCACACTCCATTCGAGTTTGTGCTCGCCACATACACACAGACGCACGACACCAGCTCACGTTTCCACTACCGGATGCAACCACAGAGGAAACGTCTTAAATTAACATTTATACACACACAGCGGTGCTTTTGAGGGGCTCTTGAAAGTTTTGCTTACTTTGCAAAGTGTGCAGCAGAATGAAAATAGTTTGCGATAAAATAAATGTATAAGCTAGCAGCAAAATAAGTCAATTGGAATCATCAGCAAATTTGAGCAGTTGCGAAACCGAATTATCAGTGTTATCGATATACATACATATTTGAATATCGATACAGCATTTTTTATTTGGTGTTTTTTACATTCTTTTCTTAGACATTTCAATAATATTTTCAAGTGCTGATGGCATTTATGTAAAGAAAATGCAAATACGACAATTAGCAAAACTTTCAATGCAGCGTACAGCTTAAAGTCAAGGCCAAAGAAAAACTTCACACGAGCTGCGCACGCGCAGAGCTGGCAACATGACTGTTGGGGCCAACGTTGCGTATGCGCAATGCGAATGCTGCTTTGTGTTTAAGGCAGAGCGGCATATGTGTGTATATGAGCGTGTTGTGTGTGTATATATGTGTATGTGGCAGGGTGTTATGCTAGGGTGTATCACTGTGTGTGCGTGTTTGTGTGTTTATGGCGCCTAAAAGCAGTTACATATAATCACAACATTCAATTTCGATAGCCTCGCCTAATTCATTTCGATTTGGGTTCGTTTTTGTCTTTCTTTTGTTACTTGCTTATAAACAGCAAATGGCAAACTGGAAGCCGATGTCTAAAAACTAGCACTAACTATGAACAGTGAACTGGAGGATTACTGGATTACTGGAGTATCTTTGTAGGAAGTACTTGGTTGCTCTATCTCTCATACACATTTACAATAACAATTCGTTTACAGTATTAGCATTTTCACATTGCCTATAACTAAGTGGAGTGTTTGTGTTTTGTGTGTATGTGTATGTGGCATGTAATATGTTGGATGTGTTTTAGTTGGTAGATAACAAGTTGCATTGTCTAATTTACATATACAATAACAGTTTTTAGCTTTAAGGATACTTTTCGACTAGTAGTTATTTTTATGCTTAGTGTAACGGGCTCTGCTCTGCATTTGTGGTCTGATGGTTGGGTATCGGTTGTTGTTGCTGTGGTTGCACGCTCGGCTACCTGCCGCCACCTCTTTTTGTTTTTAACGACTGTCCTCATTGTCGCTGGAGCTGTTCTGCTGCTGGGCGTCGCGCTCCTCTAACAGGCTGCGATTCAGCTCCTGTATGCGAGCGGACAACGCTCGTCGACGGGGTGTGCCGAACGAGGGCAAAGGCGGCGGCTCAATCAGCGTATTTTTCTCGCCTGGTTCGATTTTCCGGAGGAGTTTTTTTTTTTTTTTTTGGTTAGAAAGTTGTTTTTGTGATTAGCAACGATATTCAAATTGCAACCAAAGTGCGTCGGTGTGTGTAAGTGTGGTGTGTGTGTGTTTTGTGAGGGTGTGGCAAGATATTGAGATTTTTGTGATTTGGAACGCGTCGAGGTTATTATTATTATTTTTGATTTGTTTTTTTTTTTTTTTTGGAAAATTGGTTCAAGTTAACATTGTGTGTAAAAGTAGAAAAAGAAGAGCAGAGAAAAGAACAAGTTGTAGGTATAAATTGGAGCTTGGTTGGTTCTTCAATTCAGCTCTAAGGATAGACTTATTTTTGGTGTGTTGAGAGTGTTTGTTTTTGATTTTAACTTTTTGATTTTTGATTTGGTACACAAATTGATTGGTTTGTTATTCGTATGCATAAATAACTCTATCCAACAAGGCTTTTTTGGTTCGCTTTTGCTAGTTCATTTGCTAAATTATAAACTACGATTGTCTAATAGGATGAGTATAATATATGCATGTATATATATGGTTTATGTAATCAGCACTTGAAAATTCTCTAAAATGTACTCAAAAGTTGTTTAATACTTTTTGGCTTTGTTTTTAATATATATTTTTTTAATGTTTTTTTTTTTTATACTGTAGTAAAATTCGAAATGGCAACTCTATATTGAACATTCAAATTTGCTATGTATAGTTGTGATATAAAAATATTTGATATATATGAAAATAAAGCTTAGCATTTAATTTCAAAGGCCCAGTTGAACAACAGAACAATTTATGAACAATTTTTGTCGCGGCGAACATGTGAAATAAATTTTCAACTAATTTATGAATGAAGCAAATTTACGATTAATGCAAACTTAAATTAATAATGCAACCAATTTTTGAGCATGTTTTATTTTTTGAGTAAGGAATAAAACTAAGACTTATGTCTTATAATATTGGTATCATTGGCAAATATACAGACTCCTATGACTACAAGGGTTCTTATAAACATATTTCAATTCGTTGTCCAATATAAATGTGGAATTGGAAAGCCCAAATATTAAAATTGAATTGAGCTACAAGCTACTGATTATCTGGAAATCTTTATAATCAAGTGACCTAACCTGTGCATTTCGGTTATATTTACAAGAGTAGATTATAGGAGATGTGAGACTTAAAGAGAAGATAAAAATATTTAAATTTGTTGTATAATTATTGTTTAAGCTTGTGTGTCATCTAAATCGGCGGATATTGCTAAGTCGTACGTAAGCGCTAGGCAGGTATCAAAGACTACAACATGTAAATAGTTGAGTTGAGCTAAGATTGAGTTGAGTGAGTTGAGGATTAATTGCTGGATTAATTGCTTTATATAAGCAATATATACGCAATGTTAGTCACCTGGAGCGCTTTGCACATCAAGGGTTTGCCTGCCTATATTGGGGGTACTTTGTCTTTTACCTTTCGGATGCACAACATTTGTTTGCTTGCCTAAAATTAGATACGAGGGGGAAGTTTACGTAAATGGTTGCAAATTTGGCGTTATAAAAATAACTTGCCTACTTGCAGGCGTGTTTCATTGTATAACTATGTGTCTGTGTGGCTCTGTGTATCTGTGTCTGCAACTATATATGTATGTATATATAAATAGATGTAGTGCGCTTCTGAGCTTTGTACAAGTGAAATCCCCACTAATTTCTTGTTTAAACGCGATAAGTACAAAAGCATTTCTCTAATTGACCTTTGTGGGAATGCGAGTGTGTGTGTCAAGTGTGCTTGTGTTTGGTGTGTTGGGGGCTTAGTGTTGGCTTTGTAACCGGCGGTGTTTAGTGTCCGTTTTGGGCTTAAGGCGGCTGCTAAATTGAGCAGGTGCCAATTAAAGGTAAGGCCTAGAGGCTACAGAAACTTAAAAGTAATTCAATTTGCTTAACTATGTTTACAATTGATCGAATTCCATATGCTTACTTAGTATTAACAATAAATTAATTGATTTGCCCGAAAATTTCTATCATTTACGGCAGTCTATTAAGAGAATTTTATTGAATCGGCTATTTTATACTATTTACACGCCTTCTTTTTTAAAAATTGAAATAAATGAATTGAAGAAAATGGAAATTAAAATGAGAAGCCAACGGCATGCAGCATATGAGAAATATATAAGGAATCCAGAAGCTAGTTAAAGTTTGTAACAAACAAGCAAATAAAGACATAAATTGAGAGATAGTAAGTATGTACAGCGAGTGGGGAAAAACTAAAGATTGCACAGAACAATAGCATAGCGGGGCAAGCAACTACATTCATTACAATGTTAACAACAGAAATACATACATATATATATGTACATATATAAATATGTACACTATATAGTATGTTAAGATCAGGCATAGAGAAAGATATATATATATATATAGAGAGAGAGAGAGAGAGATGGTGAGCTTTGTTGCATCATTGGCACTTACCTGTGTCGACAATCACATCGATGAGATCCATTGATTTGGCGAAGGCATCCTTAAGATTGATATGATGGAAGGAGACAATGCTACCCTCGCGTTTGGCACGATCGAGCGCCTCGCGTCGTTTGAGGGCCTTCTCGCGTCGCATCTGATTCTTATAAAATTCAGCAAAATTGTTAACGATGATGGGAATAGGCAAAGCGATTACCAGAACACCGCATATGCAACACACAGTACCAATAACCTTTCCCAGTGGAGTAGTGGGATAGATGTCCCCGTAGCCAACAGTTGTCATTGTAATACCCGCCCACCAAAATGTTTCCGGTATTGAAACGAATTTTGTATCCTTTTCATCCTTTTCGGCAAAATATGCCAGCGAAGAAAATATGAGAACGCCCATGGCCAGGAACAGCATTAGTAGACCGAGTTCCTTATATGAGTTACGCAGCGTAAAGCCTAACGACTGCAGGCCCGTTGAGTGACGGGCCAGCTTAAGGATTCGCAGGATGCGCATGATGCGGAATACTTGCACCACCCGGCGCACATCCTGGAACTGGTCCGTTGCATTCTTATTCGTTTCCAATAAAAATAACGAAACAAAGTATGGGAGTATTGCCAATAGATCGATTATGTTAAGGCCGCCCTTAAAGAACTTCCACTTGTCCGGTGAGGCGCTAAACCTAAGTATGTACTCTAGGGTAAACCACGTGATACACACGGCCTCAACCATTGCCAATTGCGGATTATCCTGTGGTGTACCATTGTCAATGTGTTGTAGTTGTGGTATGGTGTTCAACGTCAGGGCTATGGTAGACAGGACTATGAATAGTATGGATATCACTGCGATAACCTGTGAACGGTAAAGAACAATCGAAACTTTGTCGAGACCATCATCAACAACAACATCACAACGATTACATCTATTTAATTAATCAAACATACAAATTACAACAATCAGCGCTTGCTTCGACTTTTCATTTTGGGTTTTGGTTTCGTTTCATTTCGTTACGTTTCGTTTCGTTTCATTTCGTTTCATGTTTCACTTGTTTCATTATTCCATCTGGTGATTTCTTGAGGAAATTTGAATCGTTTGATTCATTTCGTTGTTTAATTGGTTGAAGCAAACATTTAGTTGGCTGAGAGCAAAACGTTTAGTTTTCTGTGGGAACATTAAGAACTGGGTCTCTAAAACCGTTTGTAGAGATGTTGTTGATCGTTGGATAACTGGTACTGAATACTTAAGATGGGTACACTCGTTAATTGGGGTTTCCTGCTGGGTATTAGATGGGTATTTATTATATTTCTCTTTTTGGTGGTACTACTTATTCAAAGGCTGCTGTACTATATGTGAAGTATATCATTTGTAATCCTTCTTTATTCTTATTTAAAACCAAAAACTAAAAAATCAACACAAAAATTGAAATGAAATCAACAGGCGTAAATAAAAATTACAACTCAGGTTTTTGTCATCATCAATCAATTGAATTCTAGATTTCTTCGGAGTTAGTAAGTTGAGCAGTTGTTGAATGGATAGTTTGAATACATCGAGAGACTAGGAAGTTGAGTAAATGTATTCGAAACATGTCTCGCATTTAAGTGTGGGCGTGTTTCCTTGTCGGCAATATGTGGTTGAGTGGCTGAGATTTTTGTGATTGTGGCTGGTGGGTGGATTGTTGTTTGTGCGTGTTTCGTATGATTGGATAGAGTATCGGGTATTCGGGTGTATTAGCAGTTAGCGCTGTTAGACAGATGCGCCTGTAAGTGGGCTGAGCTAGTTTCTGTGTGTGTGTGTGAGTGTGTTTGAGTGTCTGTTCTTAGGTGTATCATTGTATGTGTATTGGACGTAAGACATGACGTAACACAAAGTGTAAGACATTTACGCAATTGCTAGCTACGCATATATGTAGACGGAGAAACAGGCTTTGGCTTCTTGATTGGATCATTGGCTGGATAATATACTACAACTTATATGTATGTATAAGTGTTGAGGGGCAAAGAGGTGGTCTATGTTAAATAAGAGACGCTACCATCGGGTCTGCAGTCGACATTTGTATAATCAATTTTTCATTTTCATAATCATGAATGGACAAAACGCTTTGTTCTACATCGCATTGTTGTTCGTTTCGCTGTCTGTGTTTTGGTTGTTTTCTTTTGTTGGAATCGGAGTTTGTATATTAAACGATGAGTATAAACTTAAAATGCCTTTTGAGTTAATTGGCAAAGTACACATAGTAAATATGTTGTATGGCACTGTGGTAGGTCAAAATGAAATTACGTACTAGCATATTACAAAGAAATTCAATGCATAATAACTTTCGATTCAAACGAGCTAGAAATTACAAGTACTTACACTAATGGGAACCAAATCAAATCAAATCAAATCAAAACAAATTAAGTATATTATGTAGAACCATCAAATAATTGCAGTTCGTTAAACTAGACAATTAGATTGAGTAAATGCATAAATTATGTACTCGTAATTTTGACAAATTGTGTGCAATTATTTTGTGGTAATATATAAGTGAATGCATTCGAATAGAAACAGATAAACAATTTCAATACTATAGAATTTGTAGTCTTTTTTTATTATATTGTTGGTTTTGTAAATATTTCATGTAATTTGCTAAGAAGTGCAAATTGCATGTTGTCTAAGTTTGAGGGGCGGGGCAGGGATCTTATCTATTTTGCATTTTGAAGTGGCTAAATGTCAAAATGTTTTGGCAGCAATGCAAGTGCAATTGCGAATTCAATGCCAGCAACAGCAAGTCAAAGAAAGGGAGAGAGAGAGAGAGAGAGAGATAGAGAGAGTGAGAGAGAGAGAGAGAGATGGAAGAGAGATGGAAGAGGAAGTCTGATTGCCACATTAGGTCACAATTCCATATATTGTATTTAGGTAATGTAAATGTGCGTGTTTGTGTGTGAGACTGACATTTGATTTGGCAGTACAATTTGGTGGGTGGAAGAAGAGGGACGTTGCAGCTGACACAATATTAAACATGAGGAAACCTTTTAAACAATTGACTAAATTGCTTTTGCTGATTCATTTAACATGTGTGCAACGCAACGCCCGACTGCACACACACTCACACACACGCACAACTCGAAAAGTTGCCTGTGTGTGTGCGTGTGTGTGTATGAATGCGCTCATGTATATGCGAATATGTACTATGTATGTGTGTATGTGTGTGGCACAAATTAGCTGTGTCCAGATCTACCATAGTAGGCCACTGTACGCAACCACGCATTTCTCTTTACTTTAGCTTCGCCTCAATACGAGCACGGTTACAAGTAAATGAAAATAATTTTGCATGGTACATGGTACGAGAGGGGGAGAAGAGAGACAAATAGATGGATAGAGAGAGAGAGAGAGAGAGAGAGAGAGAGAAATGGTCTTCACTTTTTGTTGGCAGGGAACAATGCTAGATTATTGTTGAATTTTGGTATATGTAAATGAAACAATGCTACAATAAATAGATAGATACATATAAGTATAATAAGATTGTAGGAAACATACTTAGTTACGCGATACGAGGAAACCATTACGTAAAGGAAATACATAATAATAATATGATAATTGAAAATATGATTGTAAACAAGAGGTAAGATATAGTAAGAGTAAGATATCATAACATAAAATCAATTCAAATCAGAAAGATAAAGACGAAAGCGTGCTTTCATTTAGCAGCTTTCAAGCACTCGGGCAGTACAAACTATGAGTTGGGTGGTAGAAATTTCACAAAGATATATACTTAACTATATTTAAAGAGATTTAGAGAGAGACAAATAGACAAGTCAGAGTTGGACAAAAAGAGAGACGAGAGAGAGAGAGAGAGAGAGAGAGAGAGAGAGAGAGAGATAGTGTGAGTGTGGGAGAGGGGATAGCCTACTGATTTATATTCTAATATTCACTTTGGCCGCAACCGATTGCAATTTAAGTGGTATTCGATGGACTGTCAAACTTCGGGAAAGTTAATTAAATTTGAGTTAAGGTTTTTAGGCAGGTTTAGAGGGGTGGTGGTGGGTCATGTGGGACGCGGGAAGTACTGGGTACAACTTACTACTTGATATGATTTGATTTATGCATGATATATAAATAATTTGTTTAGCTAACTTTTGAATTAATTTCATTTATCTTTTGTTTAATTATATTTTTTGTCGATTGAATAGAATGCATTGGAGATGTTTAAAAACAATAAGCTGATTGTACGTGTTCGGGTTGAGCGAATTTTGGAACTGCTACCACTGCTGCTCAGTCATGATTGAGAGGGGGGATTTTTTAGGTTGGGGGGGTTTGTATAGATTGAAAGTAAAACATGATATCGCAATACGCATAATACGCAAGTTGGGCGCAGCTTGAAGACACAATTTACGCTGACTATAGGGTTGAGTATAAGATATATGGGATTTGTACTAAACAAAAAGAACTAGAAGCACAGCCGATGCTCAGCAGGTGAACAACAAACAGAGTTAAGCATTTTGCGTCTAAGGAATAACTCACTACGATTATTGATCAAAAGCCAAAAACAAAAACAAAAACCATAATCCGAAACACAATCCGAAAAGCGTCTGATTTAAAAAACATAATATGAATATATATATATATATATATGCTTGAAGAGCACTTAATAACTATTATCTTACAGGCGTAAATTTGAATTAACTTCCCTGTAGTCTTTGGTTAATCCACTTGAATTACAAGACAGGGCGCGTTTATGGTACAAAACACAAATGTGGACTGGAGAATGTGGCAACAAAAAGGGGAAAATAAATCAAAAGACACAAAACAATTCGGAATATGTGAGGAGATCAATAAAGGCATGCGGCAAGAAGTCGGTACGATTATCATAAGTATATATGCAAGACACTTGATATCCGACTTACAGCACTATTTACTACACAAGACAATATATTTACATAGATAAAGTTGCTAAAAGTTGGATGGTAAAAAGAAAAAACATTCAATTTTTCAATTATATTTTGTTGTTTGTATTAAATTGGAAAGTGCGCATACGCCATGTGGGCATAAACTTTAAATTGTTTGTGGTTGTGTGGAAGTGTGTGTGTATACGTGTGTGTTTGTGTTTGTGTGTGTGTGTGTGTGTGTGTGTATGTGCAGGTGCAAGGAGGTGAATTTCAATACATAAATGAGCAAGGGCCAAAGTAACGCACCATCTTGCACTACAAAACTAGCTCACTAGATATTTGATCGGGTTTGTTGGGTTATCGGTGGGTTGTGTTGGTTGTCGGTTTGTTTTATTTTTTATGGTTTCCGGGTATCGATATTGTATTCTAGTATTCGGTTTTTGTTGTTTTTCTTGTTTTTTTTTTTTGGGGTTGGGGGGTGCACGAGTTGGTTCGCATACTTTGTTCGACTTACTAAAAAACAAACAAAATTCGATACAAACTGGCTATAGAATTCAGTATAACCGACTACATCATTCTATACTAGGCATTCAAATGCAGCAAATTTGGTGGGTTAATATTTCAAGTTTATTTTATTTATGGGATATACATAGATAGTTTTTTTTACGGTTTTCCAAGAACTAAAAATGAAATCAAAAGAGAATGCTGTGAAATTTACTGACTGAATTCAATTTGATGGCTGCCACTGTCACTACATCGAAGTTATACATGTATACATATATATATATAGATAAATATATAGTGGATTTAGAGTGATTCTTTTTTTATTTAATATTAGTTGACGACATTGAAGCACCGTATACGTTGGGTTTGTTTGTGTGTGTATGTATGTTTGTGGATAAAGGATAGTAAGTGTGTTTGTTGAGGCTGATTCAATTGGAGGTATTTAGTAGTTGAAGAAGCCAGTAGACCAATAGTTACAACAATCAATGTCAAAGATAAGATAAGATACGTTAAAATACAACAATAAGTTAAAGAAATTTTGGTATGCAATAGACAGCAAGACATCAAATATGATTATCGAGAACGTACGACTATATATACAATAGATTCATGGTATATATATCGTGCCGCAAAGGAAACACAAAAGGGTACACAAAAAAACATCGAGTTGAATTTTGTTGGGTTTTGGGTTTGCGTGTTTTATAAACAAAATATGTTAGATTTTTTGTTTTTATGTATTCTGTTTTTTTTTTTATTGCTTTTTATTGTTGCGTGTTTTTATTTGCCATCAGTTTTGGGTATTTATAGTATTGGTGTCTTAGACTTTTAGCCTCTTTCAACGCGGGTAAAAACTGGAGTTGCTCTGAGTATTTCGAAATACCACTCTTTACTTTTTACTGTCTTTAGTTTTGGTTCTCATATTTATCTTTTTCGTATAAAAAAGGATGTGTTTAGGCGTGGTATTAAAAAAGAAATCAAAATGTACAAAACTAAAAAATTTTATTATTTTTATTTTTCTCTTCTGACTCGGTTAGTAGTTGAAGATAAATGGAAATAAAAAGTTTAAGTGTACAACTGGCAAAGAGCTCTGGAAATTTTTCATTACCTTTATAAAATAACAAAATCATAAATTGTCTTAATGTTTTTCCCAAATTCAAATTTGAAAATTGCATTGGCTACGATGTTCATTTAGGATTAGAGAATTTTGTTTATGTTTTTATGAATTAATATTCCAAAGTTTTAGGAAATGGTTGAAACCAATTTTAAAAAGTTGTTTTTAATGAATTTACTTGGCGTAGCCAATGCAAAATATTTAACAGTTCTTTTTGTAAAATAAAAAATAAATAATAATACCTAACAACATTAGTTTGTTTTTTCAAAAATAAAAAAGTACATATTGTAAATAATAAGGAAATAATAATCGAATGAAAAATTATTGGAGATGCACCCAAATATGTTGTAATTATTTCCATTTTCGGTCATTGGCTAAAGCTAAAGCTAACTGAAATCGGGTCGGTGGCAAATTATCGGCTGTATAATACAAGCTAAAGCCAAAACTGTGTGAGTGTGTGTGGGTATGTGTCGAGTTATATTTATAGATGTATTGGTGGGCTAAGTCTAGAGTCTTGATCGCAGGTAGTGGGTATATTACAAGAGCGGGCGGGACGAGCCATCTGACAGCACAGCAAAGGAAAAGCGCCAGCGAGGGACGCTCGAAGTCTTGTGGATGTTGTGCTGCCAATGGCCAAAAGCTATAGATATGATATTAGTTCTTGGTTACAGTGCACCCTCTATGGAAAATGGAAATGTATTACAACACGTTTTTGGCCACTTCTCCCCAGAGTTCCTTTTCTTTTCAATATTTTCGAGGATTTCTACAGCACACCTGCCGCCTGGTCATATCGCTTATTGCCCATTCCCAATCATTGTTACAGGGGTATTTTTTGTTTGGGAGGTAGAAGACATTAGAGATAAACAGAGAGATTACTTCACCATCATCATCAACAATTATGAGATTAAAATATACAATATATATAGAGAGAGAGTATAAAAGTTTGTATGTATTTATAGATAAATGTATGTAAATTTGTTCATTTACTGTGTGTGATTAAAAAAAGTTAGATTAGAAAACGATTAGTAAACAATTTGGTTGTCTTTTTTCCATTTTGCACTTTGTGCGCGATTGCTCATTAATAATAATAAAGTAAATGTTGGATAAATTTTAGCGACTCGGTATCGGTGTCACGTGGCATCTCGTGTTTAGTGACAGATACTTAAAAGACTGATTACGGAACGAAACAATAATGCGTAATAATTCATCTGTGATGCCGTAAGGACTAAAAAGTTGGGTAAGTGTAACTAAAAAAATAATGCAACGAAAATACTCTGGCATAACCGTCAATGGAATACTTCGAGAGTGCTCACGTGGCATTCGGTAAATAAGTAAAAACAAGAACGAGGAGGATTAGGTGTACGAGAGCCCGAACTGAATGGCCGTCTTGTTAGAGTGTGCCCTGTACTTTGTTAGCTGCCCTTGAATGTGACGCTGTTTAAGGCACAAACACAAAAGCAATTGAGTACACTGAGCGAAACTTATGAGCTGAGTTACTTGACACAATTAATCATGGTTATATAGAAGTATATATATATATATATTATTAAAAGATTTGTGCAGTGTCACAGTCACAACATTTAACTGTCGCCAAACTCGGAGCACATTCAAATTGGCAACTGTTTCTCAAAATGGCGGCAATCTCTGGCTCTGAATTATGTACAGCGGCAGCAGCAGCAAAAGCTGACTTAACTAGCACTTAAATAACGATCGAAGCAGTATATGTAAAACAGTCTGTTTGAAATGGTTATAGAAATATTTACTTAAGTTTACGAGTTACTTTTGTGCAAGCATTTATCAAACGCAAAGCAAATCAGCAATTGGCAACTTCTTTGAGTCTTAAAGTACGTATACTATATGTATAAAAGTGGTTGTGATATATATAGATATATATATATATATATAGAGGCAATTTATGGTACAGCGTTTGGGATCTTTGGGACGGTTTGTTGTTAATTTTACACTATTTTCGTTTTGCTTGGCAGTGAAATTGATATATTACAAAGTGCTGCGAATGCCGAGGTAAATGCAATTCGATACTGTAAAAATAATATTCTGAACTGAAGACTGGCACAGAACTAAGAACGAATGAAACGGAAACTGAGAAATTAGATATACATATATATATATTTATACATATATATAAGACAAGAACTGAATGAAAACTTAAGATTGTAATTGTAATGAGAAACTTAGGAGGTCGAATAGGTAATGGAGTAAAGGTTTATTTATTTGTAGGTTTTTTTTTTTGTTTTGCTTACGCTGGACACTTGACATTGACACACACGGTTTACGGATACGGATATAGTAGTTAGGTAAGTAAAACACATTTAGAGGTAAAGAGGAGCACCAGTTGAGCATGGCAACTGATTGGACTTACCCGAGCCGCAAAACTGGTTGTTGGTTTTTCTAGCAGCTCCCAGAGATACTTTTGGTATTCGGCGCATTTACCTTCGCCGAATTCTTCTTCGTCCCGCTGTCGCAACGATTCGGCCTCCTTGCGCATCTCCTCGTGAACGTTCTCCTTGCGCTGATGGTACTTGTGCTGGCAACACGACTCCAGATACAGTTCGTCAACACCCCAATACTCCAGATCATCACTAAACGCAAGCACGCACATCTCATCCACAATGTGCAGTTTCCCGGTGCGATAGAAATTTAATATCGAGCTGAAGCTCTTCGGATGACGATCAAAGAAGTACTCGTTGTCGACCAGCGAGTAATCATCGCACAGCTCTATTATCGACTCGTGGGTGGTGCACTCTCTAAGCCGGCCCAGCCGCGTGTGCGGCAGACGTTCCAATGTGCGCCAGAGCACCTCGTGCTTCACACCGCCCACATTGATGGAGACGCGGCTGTTCATCTGCTTCGATTGTGCTATCATGAACGGCTCCGGCGGCGGTATGGAGGACATGGATCTGGAATGTGTCCGCTGCAGTGCGCCGATTGTGTTGCTCTGGCTAAAGCCGGCATTTGAACCGGCTCCGGGTGGCAGCATGACAACACCGACACCGATGCCAGCACCACCACCGCCGCCGCCACCGCCACCGCCGAGGCTGAGGCTGCCAGTGGGGCCGCCAATGCTGCCACCACCAATGCCGCTGCCGGCTCCCCCACCACCACCACCACTACTGAGTGCAATTTGCTGCTGATGCTGTGCAAGAGTCTGCTGGGAAGTTGTGGGATTTGAATGCGTTGGTGATGTAACTGGGAATGGTGCGTAACGAACTTCCTTGCCAATGGCACCGGTTGTGCTGCCACTGACAACGCCACTTGTCGACGATCCACCAAGAACACCTGGACCAGCTCCCATGCCGTGTG
The DNA here is from genome assembly GCA_035041535.1 of Drosophila cognata. NCBI lineage: Eukaryota > Metazoa > Arthropoda > Insecta > Diptera > Drosophilidae > Drosophila > Drosophila cognata. Next base: position 7,100,065 of record JAWNLC010000688.1, on the reverse strand, counting down.
GAGCAGCTGCTGTGTGCGCTCCTGCTGCTGCGGCGGATGTGCCAGCAGCGCCGATGCCATCAGCATAATCCATGTGGCGACTGTTGAGGATAATAGAGCCGCCGGCAACAGTTGCCCCACTGTTATAAGCAGCGCCGCCAGTTGCTGGGACAGTTCCGCCGATGCAACCATATGCACTAGCTCCACCGGTTCCCATCGCTGCTCTCTCCCAATCGACATTACCGCTTGTATCGTAATAGGGCTGATTATCGCCGCCGTCGGCTGTGCCCGCAAGTTGCAGTCCACGCGCAGCTGCCTCGTGTTGCTGATAAAACAGTTCCTGTTGCTGTTGCTGTGGCTGTCTATTTTGTTGCTTTGACTGTTGCTGTTGTTGATGTTGTTGTTGACTTGGTTGTTGCTGTTGCTGTTGTTGGCTAGCAGCCTGTCCACCATGCAATTGCCCGACCATTTGTAACACTCCATTATTGGTTTGAAGCGGTGTTGTTTCACCCGTTGCCCAGCGTACCGCCTCACGGTCCCTGTCGCGTTCGCCGACCATAAGTCTGCTGCAGAATTCATGCCGTTTACGACATAAAAAAGATTTATTGAGTACCCACCCATCCCGTGTAAACTCAGCGCGCAAAAAAATCATGCTTACACTTACCGCTACATCGCGTCAATTGTTGTCATTACAGCCACTCCACTCCGCACCCAGTTCTCCGCTGTCCTATGTCACTTAATTGGCTACCCTCTGCCTGTTGGATTGCTTCTTTTTATTCTTTTTTGCTGGCTGCTCGTGTGAAATTGATTTCAGTTTGTTCAATATCTACAGATCTATAAATTCAGCAATTGGCCAGCAATTTCTGCGGTCTGTCGCTGGCACGCTTCCGACAGCTTCTTCTTCTTCTGTGTGTGTGGTAGTTGCTGGCAGGTTTCCGTCTTCATGTCTTTGAATCTATGTGTTTGGGTGTGTGTCTGCGTGTGTGTTTGTGTGTGTGTGTGTGTGTGTATGTGGCGTTGTATTTTATGCTGGTTGCTGGTCGTTGTTGTTACTGTTTGCTTTTTAGGCTACGATCACAGTTTATTTTCTAGGGTTTTGGGCTTAATTGGATTTTTTTCTTTTTTTAATTCAAACTGGGGCTGGCTTAGGCGAATATTGGCAGCATTCTGTGAGTGGGGAGGGAGGCTCTAATACGCTATGTGTAGGAGATAGCTGCAAATAGATAAATAATATTAGGAAATGTGATCAGCAAATATATTATAATATAGTTACGATTGAACTGATAAGCTCATTAAATATGCGAAGTTTGTTCAATGTATATTGCAAAGTCTTGTCTTGTCGCTGCCACGCCAAATCATCAATTAATCAATAGCTGTTGGCAGCTGATAAGATAACTCAACGCTACACAATTTTCATAGCATACTTTTTGGGGCCAACTGTATGCACTTATTCCATAATTACGCACACACGCACATCTACACACATTTGTTCTATTGGTAACGAGGTCAGCGCTTTGTTTGCTTGTTTCCCATGGTTAATTTGCAAATGCCGAAGGCTGAACACAAATTCTGCAACTAAATGCCGTCAAAGCGAACGCGTTTTAAAAACTCCACATTTGCAAAACATTCACACAAACCTGCTGGCTGTTTTTTTATGGGGGTGGAGGTTTCGGCAATTGCGAACGATTCAAATGATTTTTTTTCATTTGGCTTGGCCTTTGGCTAAATCGCAATTTCTGCCGCATTGTAATCAAATTTGAATTTTTATGCCAAACGGAAATGCATTGTAATAAACGAATGCACTGCGCTTTTCCAATGTTATATGCACCCTGCCATTTTGCTGCACAAAAATGTTAATTAAGTCACTCTCCGCTCTAGATAAGAATCATGCCGCATTGACCTTGACTAGCCCATAAGTTATATATGCATTTCTATTCGTATTTTGGGTCAGTCAAATGTGCTTCTTAATCAAACGTGGACATATTTATTGCACCTGCAAATGTAGCTTAGAATGCCAAAATATACCAGTTTTCCAAAGACAATTCATTTTTAAGTTCAGCTTGTCTTTGAAAAGGAAATCAAATACTAGAATGTTCGCTGCTCATATGTTAAAATAAAAAGTAGAGTATTTCTTAGCCTGCCTGAGGGGAAAAAATGAAAGAGTGCATGCTTACATTTCACATTTTACCAATGCCTGAGTCAGCTGTCACTTTCATATGAGCATTTCAGTTGAATTGTGCTCGCAATACCAGACATGCAAAGACTGAATCATTTTTATATTTACTTATTTATTTAAGTATGCTAAATTACAAAGTTTTGCTTCAATTTAGTTAGGTTAAATTGTTATTTAATAGCAGACATTCTTACAAAAAGCGCGCACATTTTCGGCAACATTTCTGGCGTATTTTGAATTTAGACTATTATTATTATTATTGTTGTTGTTGTGGTTAATTCAGTTGCGTGTTGTGAAATTTGATGCAATTATTTCTGGCGCAAAATGAACTTAAGCTGCATGCATGTGTGGCGTTTTGGACGTGTTGCCACATGCAACATGTTAACCTATTGCACTCGACTTAAGTGTGCAAGTGTGCGGCATAATTCAAGTGGCCAACATTTACCTTGGAACCTGTTGAATTGCCTCGAAACGGCCGTCAGCGTAAAAGTTAAATTGCAATTAATTGCATGTTATGTACAAAGGCGAGAAGAGTTTTCGTTACTTTATTTCCTTTAACAGCTCCGTTCATGACATAAAATGTGAGAAAATAGTGTTAGAATTTATTACTGCAACGCCCACACATACATACTCACTCACGCACACACACATACATGAAAGAGACAAGGGACCCATTAGGTTATAAATCATGGACATAATTTGCCGACCACGTATGCACAAATTACAAAGTGAACACTTAATTGCCCATAAATAGTTTGATAATGCCCCCAGAGAGGCATACATGCATATACATATACTTATACATATACATATATATAAATGTATATGTATATATATATATATATATATATATGTTTGTTTGTAAGTATTGTGTAGCCAGCGTCTCAGGTTACGGTCAGGGCCATTTCATGCAAGTCCCTAATGGAGCTGTACCAATAAAAACAATAAGCAACGACAACAGCAACCACAATTTCTGCTGTGCAGCCATTAAAAAGCTGCTTAGCAATTTTACGCTTAGTCAATTTGGATGACATAGCTGAAAATTGCTGTTGTGGAAGGAGGGCTGTAGCGGTTGTGTGATTAATGATTTCTTTGACTTGGCCACTAATTGAAAATGGCCAAGAAATTTAAGAGACAAAAACATCTATCCAATTAAAGAAGCTGTCGCGTATGCTACACCAAAGTAATAAATATGCGAAAAGTTTGTTTCACTTCCCTCCATATACTAATTCATTTTGCTTAAAGATTTTAGTTCGTTTAATCGTTGAGCTACGGAAATTTGCAGATGTGTTATAAAATTATAGTGCACATATTGTTGAGTGCTTAAGCTGGCACATACTTTGCCATCTAAAAATAGCTGTGTACTTGCACTTAGTTGGCTCTAGAAAGAACTCTCCTTCATCTGCCAACTCAATACTCGTTGCTGGACATAAGAAATGGTAAATGTTTCAAGTGCCAAAACTCCACTTAGCTGTTAAGAGAGGCGCCCCCAAAATGCGAACAGAGGCATTTGCATAGCAGAGTGCAGCAGTAACAATGGCAACAATAACAACAATAATAACAACAATTGCAAATATGCGAGCAGTAACAATGGAAAAGCGTGTCAGTGTTGTTCGGCAAGTGAAGAACATTTATTGCCGACTTTTAAGGGCCGCCGTTTGTCGACGTTGACTAAATTTATGGCGCCATTTTGTTTGGTTACTGCCTCGAGCAGCAAACATTTCACAAGTCAAGTGCATTTATATACATATATAGTTAAGTTGTTGTTGGCATTGTTTTAGTCTTGGCTGGCAAATGCGTCAGCGCTAACCTCAACACTTCAGTCAGTGCCTCGGGTCATGTACACAATGTGTATACATATGTATGTATGTGTGTGTATGTGTCTGTGTGTGTGCAGCGCTTTGTTTTACCAAACGATTCGCCCCACCACATCCGTTTACAACCACTTCCGTCTTAGTCGAAGCCGGCAACGCTGCTGCTGCTGCTGCTGCTGACCCTTGTCTGCTGCTGGCGACTGCTCTAATTTAGTTAGCGGCCACGAACAATATTCCACGAAATTTAGAAAGGCACATACACAGATGCACACAGACTTTGTATGTATGTGTGTGTGTGTGTGTGTGTGTGCTTAGCACACTTTGAGTCAATTTGTACACTTTCCATTTCGCAACAATATAAAAGCGATGTAGTAGAAAATTAAAGTGAGTTACTCCAATATTAATTTGGCTTTTGTTTTGGTTTTTGCGTGCCAGCTCGACTTATTGGCCATTGGCATGCAAGCATCTTGACCAACTTCAGCTAGCTTGGCCTTGAGACCTCTGCATGTATGTTTGTGCGTGGTTAGGTTTTGTGGGCGATTTCAGAGCGTATGCTTCACCTTTATGTTACTCGATCTCTCTTCTCTCTCTCTCTCTCTGTTATATGCTACAAAATTGTTGCACTCAGCAACATATCTTGCAAGGACACAGTGCGTGCTTAGCCTTTTATTAAGTCACTCAGCGACTTTGCGGTTTTATGAGACCCGCGTGGCAAATGCCAGCGCCATGGCGTCATCTCTGCCAAGCAACAGTCTTAGCCTTTGACAGCCCTTATAACAAAATCGATATAAAAACAAAGGACCAGCAACTAAATGTGTAATTTAGTTAGGCTAATTTACCATGCAATCCATTAAAAATTTGTAAGCCCCTCAATTTAATCTAAAAAAATCTTGTAAGGAAATCGTAGCACAAAATACATATAACTATAATATAATAGGTAAAGAATCTTTTGTTAAATCATTTGTTATTTATTTCATAGGAGCGGAATAGTTATAATATAAAGACATTCGAAATTGCTCAGAACTTATTTTTCAATTATCATAAATTTTATGAAACTAATTAAATATAATCTGATTTAATTAAAAGCACTATAAGTTGGTCTTCTAAATTGTTTAAGGATAGTTCAAATGAATTAAGATACAATGATTAGAATCCACTTAAGATCTGCACAAAAATAAAAATCTGAAATATATTTAAAGCAAACGGCTTGGCACATTTTGAATAATTTCTTCCTTTCATTAAAGTTATGTACATATATTAAAGCTAGTATGTAATAATCAACCGTAATAAAATCGAGTTTAACTATGCAAGACCTGATGCAATTACTGATCAACTTAAGTGGGAATGCAACTAATTTAATGTGGCCACATTTGAAAATCACCTTTATGCTCCACAAATTGAAGGGAAATTGCCGTAGTGACAACTGCGCAGTTAACGAATGAAATTTATGAAAAATTCATTGACAAAGTGTCTTGGCAGGCCATTGGCCGTTGGCTTGTACAACATTAACAAAAGTTAGCTGTTGGCCATATTTCATACATGGCTTATTGATTTTCGATTATGGTCACTGCTCCCTCGGCCTGTTTTGTCTGTCTGTCTGTCTGTCTGTCTGTCTGTCTGTTCTGTTCTGCTCAGTTTTGCCTGTACGTCTGGCTGTTGTCTTGTGCCAACCTGTTTGCTGTGCGTGCATGGCCTAATAAGTTGTAGGCACGCACACACACACACAGACACACACAAAAAGTTGTATTATATATGTATGTACATTGGTATACTGGAGATACAATATTTATAATGCAGTCGAATTGCTCTTAGTCTCTCACATTATTTGCTATCGTTGTATTTATTTATGTACTGGCTGCTAAATACGCAGCGAGTACATTAATCAAATGGCATTCCATCGATCTTTTCCCCCCTTTATGGTGTCCCTTTCTCACCCTCTCTCTGTGTATCTCTTGTGAAAACACCTGATACATTAAATGCCGCATGAAATGTTTCAGCTGCCAGCCGCTGATAATGATAAATGGCTCTCAACATGTCAGACACAACCACACGGACATTGTTCCCCCCATTTCCAACACACCCATCGCTTTTGTTTTACACATGTAAGTTCAGTGCTGGTCGCATTGATGCATTTATTTATAGGCCCTGCGCATCTATTAATGTACGGCTTATTTATTTGTCTCAGATGACCGCTGATGCTCTTTCGATATAAAATTAAAATAAATAATGATCGGCGCAGCGGCAGCAAATCACTTAAAATTCTATACACCCCGCTGGCGATACGAACATTTTCACCTGCCTAAAATTAATTGGCAACTAAAAATAGTTGATCCTAGAAATTATGATGGTTTTTTTTTTTCTTTGTATCGCACGAAACTGCTGAGATTATTTGCGTGCCTGCTCACAATTATAGTCAAGAAGTTTAACTGGTTATTATTATTTTCATTGTGGTTGGCACGTGTCTAGCTGGCCTATTAAATGGCAAAAGTTTGGCTTGCACAAATGTAAAAAATAAATTGCAATATTTGGTATAATGTCAACCTCTTTGTTTGCTTAATGACAAACCTGGCAGTTTAATTGGAAACAAATTGTCAATTAGCCGCATTTAAAAAAGAAACATTTGGCGAGCACTTCTGCCAGCTTATATTAGTTTATCGTATGCCCTGTGGACGAAGTTAAATGGGTATACAGAACTTGTGTTTTGAAATTTAGCATTAAATATATGAAAAACAAATAATCACTAAACTGAAAATTGTAAATATTAAGTTAAATATTTATTTCAATTAAAATTTGTTATACTAGTCAAACAAAATTGTGCATTGGGTATTGTGCAGTTTGTGTAAACTGGCAGAGTTTCCCACAGCATTCCTTCTCGATTTTTGGCCATTCTTTTTCGGCATTTCCTATTTTTGTTTTGTGGCCGCTGTGCGACGAACAAATTACGCCATTAATTTTTTTCGATTTCTGGAATGCGAATGCGTTTGAATACAATTTTGCAAAATTTTAGCCAAATTCTTGCTGGCGATGTGCAGGAATGCGAGGGCACGAAGTAAATCTTTGAACTCATAAAAATCGATGAGCACACGCAGCCAATTTGTTTACCCAGCAGACACAAACAATTTGAACCAGTTCATACACAACACAACAAAGACGTCTTCGTTGTGATCTTTGGGTCTGGATGTGACGTCATCACGCAACACACACTGGGAAGTGTGTGCCATTGCTAACGCTCTCGCTCTCCTGAATATTCAGCGTGTGTTTATATGCAATTCGTACATTTGACTTTGGTACTAAATTATTCGATGCGGCTGCCCTATATATGTATATTCAAATAAATATATACATATGGATCAGGCGTAGCGTGAATATGGCCTGCTTCTGGCCTCTTGGCACTTGGCCAGCAATAGAAAGCAGCCAGGCAGCCAGGCAGCCAGGCAGGCAGGCAGGCAGGCAGGCAGGCAGTCAGTAATAACAAATTGAAACAATTGCAAAAATTGCCTACTCTGCAGCGCCAGTATTTGGCTTGCCATGGGACTGTGTGTGATTCGGTTATGGGTGAGCGATTTCTTAACGCGTGTGTTTCCAACTGCAACCACGTTTGAGTTTCAACACATTTCAACCAATTGGAAATGCTGTCATTTCTTCTTCTCTTCCATGGTTCCGATGGCGCCCAAGCGCGAAAAAACGTCACGAAAACAATTGCACTCAGTGATCTGGAAATCGAATGAGAGACGCACAAAGCCGGAAAGAAGGCATTGAAAACAAAAGCGCGAGTATCCGATGCAAAACTGTCACAAAAGCATGAAAGGGAATCTATTATTCTTTCAACCATTGAATAAAAGTGTATATGTAAAGAGTAATGCATGAATATGCACAAGTTTCCATCTATTCCTTGAGCATTTCTCTTGTAAACACATAAAATTCTCATCAAATTAAAAGGGGTTTCTATCTCTCATATAACGAATTTATTGAAAGCCAACCCCTTTCTCTGGTAGCTTAGTTTCGAATTAATGAATTTCCTTGGAGTTCATTGCATGCCATAAGGCAGCCGGAAATTGAAAACCAAATCAAACTAAAATCCCATTTTGCTTAAAATACACATCACGTATACGCAGCAAATAGATGATACCCCAAAAGCAACACACTCGCTCACACACACAAATACAGCTACGGGAAACGTGAGGCAAGTAGCGTAAAAGTGTTGCGCATATTGTGGGGCTTTAATTTCCTGCAACGGCCTTGAGACAACAAATTGAAATTCATAACAATAATAATGAGGGACAACAAACCCAAAAACGGTTGACTAACCGCCGTGAAAGGAGACCCTAAGCACACATTATTCTTACATACATATACATATACATTATATGAAAAGGATCTCAGCGAAATTTTATCAAATAGAAAACAAATGGGCTTCCAAATCTGATTGCATTTTTATACTCTGTAAAAATACGGAAAGAATAAGGAATTGTTTGTTGTCTTAAGGGATTTGAAAACAGAAATTTGAATTAAGAATATCATTCATTTAGCATTTGTAAATATTGCAGAAAACTTGGCATAGTTTGTTTACTAAAATAAAAGCGTAAATATTCTCTCAAATATTCTTTGGTCTTCCTCTCTTGCCCACAAGTGAAAGCAAATAATGCTCAGAATAGTTTAAGATTTGAATGTGTATAGTTGGAAATTAAATAATGCAATATGGAACTAGATATGTGCAGATATGGAGGTGTGCTGCTCCTGATTTGCATGTAAATGAGAAAAACAGATTTACATATTATAAATATCAGACTGTTGCCTGTCTGAGTGCCAGAAGAACCAGGACAACGGCAAGTGTCCTCCAAGTGTGTGAAGACTGTGAGTTTTCTCAGTGGCTTTAGTCCAAATATAAAATTAAATCCATTTCACAAAAAAAAGTACAAAATTCAAATGCGATTAGTGCAGATTTTGTTTTGTACCACTTTTGATACACACACACACACTGCACACGCAGACAAAGAGACACAAATGTAGATACTTATAATCATACAACAACAGTGGGTGAAATTTTGAGGCAGGGTGGGGTGGGTGGCACGGGGCAATCGTAAAATAAATATAGCAACAAAAGCGCCAAGACAAAAGGGCCAATAGCAACGGCAAGAATCAGCAATAAACACAACAATAACACAGCACAGCACACGACGCATGCACCAAACAATAAAAGCAAATAATAATAATGGGAATAATAGGAATAATTCCTATAACAGTACGCATCTATCTAACCCCCCCCAAAACAGCCCACGTTGGCCACTCGCTTTTCTACTGTTCACTGCAATTTGCGTTGCTTTTTGTTGGTATTTTGTTGTTTCTGCTGCTTTTGGCCGAGTTTTTCCAGTCAACACATTGACACTGAAGACACGACGAGTTGCTGAGAGTTACGCTCTCTCTTCGAAACTCTCTCTTACTCTTTCTCTCCCTCGCTCTCTGCCCTTTGCGCAAGTCCTTCCAGGACACGTTTGTGAACACCTTTTTGGATTGCAAGTTGTAATTTGTGCGTCAAGAACCTGTCGATCTGATGGCTCTGATAAGCAATTGATAAATGGCAAATCTTTTAAAATTTTAAGGTTTTCTATTTTGGTATTTTTAGGCAGGCGTCTCTTAGCCACCCCAAGAGCCCTCGAAGTGCCGGAAACAAACTGCCCGACTTGGAGTCGGGGGCGGCGGCAGCAATGCGCAGCTTTAGAGGCGAATGAGCGCCCAAAACGTACAGCTCAACCAATGACGTCATCAGTCTGCGATACGTACACCTCGTAATGAGGTTGTTAGAAGTTGTACGACATCGGACGACCTACTTTGGGCCAGCCAGCAACGAAGCCGCCTCGTGCGCATGGGAAGTTTTTGGATACTGAATGAAAATCGGGTACAGCATACAACTGTTCCTGCTGGTCTTGTTCTTGTTGTTGGTGGTGGTGCTGCGGCTGCTGCTGTGTTAGTTGGCAATTTGTACGTTTTGTGGCATGTTGCACGGTTCGTTCCACTGCCGCCGAACACAGCGGTGTGCACCTATACTCAAGTTCGTGTTGTGGTTGTTGTTCTTGTTGCCATTTCGACAGTTGAAGGTGATGCACTGACGAGGCCAGCACCACCACCAGCTCCTGTGACTGGAGCTCAAAGCTTGAAGCCTCTTCACCACTGGAGGCTGAGCGCCTGACAGCAATTCAGTGTGTCTGCCTACTTCAGTGATGAGCAACTGTCGTGTTCTTTTTATTTTCGTTTCTCTTATGGAAGCACACAAGTTGCTAACTTTCGCTTAAAGAAGTTCAAAGATATAGCGAAACACAAAATTAATATTTTGTAAGAGTTTAAGGAAATAAATTTAAGAGCAGCAAATATAATTTTTTAAGTTAGAGGTTTTTTACTTTAGGCTTGATGACTGAATAAGTGCAAATTAAGAAATGTGAACTACACTTGAGCATCGCCAGTGCTGCAAGCTCAGGTGCTTAAGGGGCGAAACTTTGCGCATCTCTAGTGTATAATTTTCTACTTTGCGCTTGGGTAACTCTAACAGGAACTTGGCCTAAGATGAGCTCCCCGCTCCCTGATTTTGCTGTTCAGTCGTTTAACCGCAATGCGAGAGGATTTCACTCATTGTCTCCAGTAGTTGCCCTTGTCCTAGTCACACTTCTTACCGCTCCCGCCCTCCAGCTACCACAGTCCTTCCCTAACCCTGTCCTGATTATATGATATGGCTTCACCTATGCCCTTTAAGTGGTGCATGGAAATTTTACCTGGGGCCCATCTAGTTTCTGGTTACATCAGACCGCACATAACTTCAAATTAGCACATGGACGCCGCACATGAAGGCCTTTTCCCGTTATCCGCTGCCATGTGGCCATTGTGCAGCCATCTTTCATTGTTATTGGCAAAGTTGATTGCGTTTTTGGAGACTCGAAACTTGGACAATGCTTCTGGCCTGTTGTCAGCTCATCGCATTGGATGGGATTGGATGGATTAATTACGGCCAGCAGCAGTTTATGTCATTTCAATTAGGCCCGATTACTTTTTGTTGTTGTTGTTGTTGCTTAACACATTATCCATTTTTGGCTATTGGCCATCTCAGTCATTTAATTAATATTATTACTGATTTCAATTTTAATTTCGTTTATTGCTGCTGTCGCCGCACATTGTTGCAACTGTGAGGTCAGTTTGCTCTTGCGGCTTCTATTATTTCTTTTGTTTTTGTATCGTTTCGCTTTTCATTTCGCTCGGCGCTTTTGTTATCTATTATTAATTTCGCCAGCAACAATGAAAGCTCTGAGAATGATACAACTCAATGAGAATGAGGTTTATTGTATTGAATTCTCATTTCCTGGCCCGATAGCGGTTTCGCCCCAAAAAATGTAATATCTATTGATATTTTTGGCATCAAGCCGAATAGCAACTACAATATCAATACTGACCCCAGTCAAATGGGAACATTTTCTTTTTGCGTTTGTTTTTATTATTATTGTTTTTGTTTTTTCGGCATTCTCTTTTTGTTGATTTAACAGAATGATTTCTATTAAAAATACGTCTAATTGATTTTTCATTCTGTTTGTTCTTCGTTCATTTTGTTACCCTTAGCATTTTAGTGTGCCAAGTGACAGCATTTAGTATGACGAAATCTATCCAACGGAGAGACGGAGGCCTAATTGAATTTGTTTTCATTGTAAGCATTAATAACAACGGGTGTAATTCATCATTTCTGAAATACACACAGGAGTAGTTGCATCTATTAACCTGATTTCTTGACATTCTGGTATTTCATTATTTGTATATAGTTATTTTAACTGGACATGACACATCTAATTTTCTCAGCTCATAATTACAGCCATATATCTTTGACAATACTGGCACACTCTATTCAGTTTCCAGTCCCTGCGTTTGTGACATACAAAAACAACACATTTTCTGGGCCAATTGCCAAAGTGAAATTCAACATTTTTTTCCTTTGTCCGTTACCAGTGGTTGGTCGTCTGTTTGACAAGTCCACTGACAACATAAATGCGCCAACATTTAAATCCCTTAGCATCCCACCGTTCCCCTATTTGCCGCTCGAACAGTCACAACATGGCCAAATGCGCGCTGTTTTTGGTTTTGAAGTGCCTTCAAATTAACGCGTCTTAGTTATATGCCAGCCGCCGTAGAAGGTTGAGTTGGCAGGGGGAGCTGAAGACTGAAGACACAGTACCATGCCTGAAATTTTCGAATGAGATTTTGGCCAAACATTTTTCGCAAATTGCGGCAAAATGTAAATACAACGCAGACATAAGAACTACAATTGTGAATGAGTTTGCACAACTGAAAGATACCCGGCATAAATACCCGGTAACAACGATTTATTTCTTTATATCGATTGATATCGATATCAATGTTAAATACAAATTTTATGTTACTTTCGTATCACTACGTCTCTAGTAGCCTGTTACCAACATAACTATTAAATTATTTAATTTAAAAAAATGTCTATTGTTAAGGATTTTGATTTCAATTCAATTGATTTAACAAGCAAAAATTTTCCTATGAAAATTATTTTACAAATACATGAACATATTTTTTAATTTTTTATCATTTCATATCCGGCTTTATACAGAGGTTGAAACTTTGTGAGGGAAATAGTGAATCACATATCAATCACTCCACACTCTCCGCCACATTTTGTTAATCAATCAAAAACACTTGAAATATTTGCCTCATACCACTTTTAGCCTGGCCATATATAATGTTTAGCTTGGCTACGTGTGAAACAGAAAAAGTTGTGCAAAAATTTGGTTGAATTCGGTAACAAATGTGCACGAAAGTTTTTCACGTTCGTGGAAAAGTGTACAATTTTGAAAAATAGCAGAAAATTTCCTGAGCCAGCCAATGATTATTGTTCTTCTTTGGAAATATGAGTGAATGGAAAATCGATGAGTATCGTAAGCATTTGAATCGATTACGAGTGAATCCTATATGCACATACATTTCTGGGTCAATTTGTAATAACAACAGCAACATAATAAATTAAGTGGCTGAAAGAGCGGACACTCGTTCAATTACAATTACAATTAGAATTACAGTCACTTATAAAAAAAAAAAAAAATAAATTCAAAGTTGCAGACGCTTTGTTTTTGGTGGAAATGATGGCTATATAAACTAATTGTATATAGTCGAAGCGAGCCAGTCGCAAATTGTTTACACTTATGCTGCGAATTCGAAATAAACAACGAGCACAAGAAGATGAGAAAGTGCGCAATTACATTATGACAGCTGAAGAGCCTTTCAGTATCTCGCAGATATTATAATCAAACGTGTCAGCCTTTATTTGTTGGTTGGTTTTCAGGTCCGAGTTGGTTTCTTATTCAGGCCTTCGTTACACCCTTCAATAGTTCTCTGGCGCGAGTTCAAGCGACAACGTCAAGGTGGCCTTTTCAGTAATGAACCAAATTCTGTGATTTATTTTTACATTTTTTTGGCTTGGTACATTAACGGGCAACGTCCGTGTAGGCAGCCATGCTTTATGGACTAGCTGACGACGATGCTGACATTTCGGCTCTACACATCTCTCTTTCTCCCTCTGTCTCTGTCTCTCCCTCTGTGCATGTCTTTTCTTTTTTGTAGTGCCACACCCACGGCCAAGAGCCCCCTCGACCTCCCTCGGCGATTCTTTTTGAAGTGCGCGTGCATTTCAGCAAATGATTTTAATTGGCTTTCGGTGAGCATCAACAATTGTTTATGGCCTTTATCATAGGCCAACAGCTGCTACAAAAACAAAAAAAGAAGAAAAACAAAAAAAGAAATACACCTTATAAGCAGCATAAGTATATGTATATATATATATATATATATATATATGTATATATGTCTATATATATTTACTGTTTGTTGTTTTGCCAACGCAACGGAAACGCAACTCACAGAAACCCATGATTAACTACAATTTTCTGATTCGAATTAAAATGAAGTTTATAGTGACGTCGTGGCCAAACATTTCTTTATGATTCAAAACTAAAATTCAATTCAAATATTTGGTACTTGATTGTCAGTTCATTTCGCACAAAACAATATCATAACAATTATATATGTATATACTTACACATTTTCTTTCCTAATTTTCTGCCAAGAAATGTGAAAAAATCTTTGAACAAATTGTTAATATATCATTTTCACATTCTAAATTGAACATAAGAATTGTATGTTCTTGAATAGCAAAATGTGAAAGAATAATGAATGAATGATATGAAATCCACAATTGCCCAACTGCAAGTGCCTATAATTATTCTCATTCATTGCAGATTATTCAGTTGTTGGCTTATCGCTGTTCACTTGAGGCAGACAGTTGACAGTGGGGCATAATTATTTTTAGGGGATTAAAAGCCTCGGCATGCAGGGCCATTGTTGATATTTGCATATGAATATACATTGCCAGGGCCTTTTCAATTAATTGAATGCACTTGGCAGTTGTAAGTGCGCATTATCCGCCAAAACGACTATAAATTTGCGTAGTTGAAGCTATAAATGCCATTTTTACAGCCACTTTTTATTGGCCTGTAATCCTTATCCACATTCTCAGCCTCGTGGCCAGCGTCGTCGACCTGCCTGCATTGCTCGATGGTTTTTGGCATTGTTGTTGTTATTGTTGTAATTGGGGTTTTTGTACTTTTCTTTTTAGTATGTTTACGTTTGTGTTCCATTGTTTGCAGTTCGTCATTTGCCATTGCCATTATCCATGGGTATGGTAACTTTGCCAAGAGGTGCCACAAGGCGGGATCATGACACACAATCTCCTCTCGCACATGTATGTATGTAAGACCACGATGTGCACAGTTTGCTGATTTGTAACACACAATTAAGTTGGAATGTTTACGTGGACTTTCCGCCATCAGCGCTAAAGAAATTATGGCAGAGTTGGCCTGTATAAGAGTGTATAAACACAGCTGGGTAAACATTGCAAATTATTGCAATTTGTTTGATCTAATATTAAAGTATTCATTATTTTAGTGTGTTTGTATGTTAAAAATAAATTACGAATGACATTCCCACATCTATTTTTTTTATGGTTTACTTTGCTCACTCCTCAAATTATGCCATTTACAATTATGCATTATGCTTCTGCATTTCTAAATGGAAATGGAAATCAATGAAGCCGCAACAATGCTTAAATGCCACCAGCAGGTGTCTGCCGCGCTTAACAGCCTTATGCTGCCATTTACCTCTTCTTCTTCTATGCTAACAAGGCCCTTGCTCACCGGACCCAATTCGCATTGCACTTGACAACTGGAAGAGTCCGAACCACAGGCGGCTTAACCGTGACAGCCGCAAAAGCAACAGCAACAGCAAGAACAACAACACAACAATAACAATAAAGCGTCATAAAACTAATTTATGGGGGCTCGGAGGCAACACTCGCGTAATGCAGCTGCCGTTGACACTGCAGCGAATTTATGTTGTCGCTTGCATTGCGTATACGCAGCGTACGCTAAAATTAACAATATGACACAATCACTAACGGAAATAAATTCGCATTCACGCGGCAAACGTAAATTGCTTTGGAGGTGGCCAGTGTGGGCGGGGGGTGCAGCCGCCGTCAGCATAGTCTGAAATAAGTGCAGCTAATACACATACACATAATGACCTTCTGCGGTGGCTGCGCCAATGCTGCCGTGGCAGCCACAGACTTAGTGCCACAAAACTTTCCCCATTGGGGCATTTCCGACAGCCGCCGTTGTTACTGCTGGTGCTGGTGCTGCTGCTGCTGCTGCTGCTGGCTGGCATCTTATCAGCTGCTGCTGGCGTTGCTCTGGTTACTGACGCCTCTGCCAGTGGCAGGCGCAATTTTTA
This sequence comes from Drosophila cognata, assembly GCA_035041535.1. NCBI lineage: Eukaryota > Metazoa > Arthropoda > Insecta > Diptera > Drosophilidae > Drosophila > Drosophila cognata. Next base: position 7,084,264 of record JAWNLC010000688.1, on the reverse strand, counting down.
AATTAATGACGCCATGGCCAACAGAAATAGGAACCACCAAGCACGTTGCTCGTGCACTTAGCATGCTGCCAGCATTGCTATCGTGGCGGGGAGGAAACCGTAAAGTGAAAATGTGTAAATGAGTTTTTCCTAGTTGGCAGTCGGCAAAATTAAATTTTTATCTGAAAATATATATACGCTTGGGCGTGGGCGTGGGCGCGGGGTTGTGCAAAATATATTGCAATAATAAATATAGCGTATACGCATACGTAAATTGTTAGCACGGCGTAGCCGCGACCAACCTGAACATATGTTGGCCATAAACGACTTTCAATGCGATATGGAAAGTAATACTCAAACATACGTACTTTTTATATGAAACATTTATTGTGCGCTTGTGTATAAACAAGTTTTACATATTTAAACAAATTTCAATTGTTTATACTCAAGTGTTGGCGCTTGCCATTCAGCAATAATATTGACAACAACAATTTCAACAATTGGTTTTCAAATCAGCGGAATAAACAGCCGAAATTACGCATACGTTGGCAGCGTTGACATTTGAAGCGCCGCAAATAGGTAAAACATACGTGTATCACAAGAAAATTTTTTATACATTTATTGTTGTAAATAATTAAAAGCACAAAAATGAAGGCAACACACACGCACCCACATCCCATCCCACATGAGTAAGAGTTTATTTTGGTGTGCAGCGTTTTTTGAATTTTGCTAAATTATAAATAAAATTCACACACTCAAACACATCGAGAGAGGCAGGAGTAAGTCCATGCTGCAGTGCAGCCGCAGTTGCCGGCTATTTCAGTTGGCCCACATAGCCATGAGCAAACGCAGCCTTGCGCATCACCTCTTTTCTCTTTCTGCCGTTCCCTCTCCCCCTCCCTCTCCGTCTCCCTCTCACAATCTCTCACTCACACGCTCTCTTTTGATGTCTCTTTTATGAGCAGTGCGCTCATTGCAAACAAATTCTATTTTAAGGCGTTTGGGAAACCACCTGATAAATGAATAAATGGAAATGCTCGAGCAGACGCCCCAGTCCCAAAAGGCCCCAGCATATCGGACAAAACCCGGCTACATTTTAGTAGATTATCCATATGTCTGCATAATATATATGCTTTGTTTTGATTCCATAGTACGCCTTATGCATAGCTATTTATTTAATAAATGCCTGAAATAAGTTAATTGCATAAATCGCTAACGCAGCTATTAGTCTAGTACCATCCAACTTGCCAGGCAGCCATTTAACTTTAGTTGTTGTTGATCTAGTGTTGGCATCTCGCTGCTGCTGTTTGAGAAACAAACATATCGCTGAGGCCGTTTCCTGTCTATGTTTACTTCTGAGGCAATTTAAATTTATATATATTTAGAGAAGATCAAGTGAAAAATATCACGCACTTTTCGTATTACTTGAAATAATAATGAGTTCAATGGAATTCTTAAATCGCATAATAATAAGATAATTAGAACTTAATATAATTGTCTATAATTTATAGTTGCTTATAATTCCTCGGGTTTTCATTCAAAAAAGTGGATTTTCATTTGAATGCGAAGTTTACAATATTGAACTTATTTAAATCGAGTGTTTCAATCGAATACAATGGCTTAGCATTGTAGAAGAGATAGCAGCTTATCTGAAATGCAAGCACTATAAGAATAAATCAAGATCAATAAATAGCAAGAAAATGTCGGAATAATATGAAAATATAATTCCCTAATTTTATGCAAGCCAATAATCCCAAAACAAAAAACAAAACAAACAAAGCACGATATTTTGTGTTTATAAACACAAATTGTTTGGCAAGCAATTTGCAATTCGTTTTCTTTCCTTATTTGCATACCAAACGTGATGTTTGCAAGTGTATTTCATAATTTGAAGTTGCTTGGAGTGTAGCTGTCAAATGCAGATACATAAATGCTGGCAAGTTGCAAAATGTAGTCTGGAGAGTGGTTGTGCTTATATGAATAGTAATGTGGATTCAACGAGCACAATGCGTTGCGAGCTTGCAAATGTCAAGATGTTGCCGGTTCACTGACGCACTAAAGTTGCACGCTCGGGGCCCCGGCTCTAAAAGTGGCTAGAACAATGGGCAGTCAAGCTGCAAGGCAACCGACAACGAATGCATTCATTTTCACTCACTCACTCGCACACACATACATTCGCATACACTCACACATTCGCTCACATTTTAATTGTTTTTCGCCTCGTGCTTGGCTGCACCCTTTGACAGGGGCCTCCGCGCGTAGTGAGACAAGATAATCTCCGTCAATTGCTGAGTCGAGCTGAGCTGTGCTGGGGCAGGCAATGCCGTAGAATGTCGCTGTCACGCTTTAGATTCTCCAGAGGCTCGGCCCTGGCCAAAAGTGCTGCCTACTTGCAGGCGCAACGCTTACAAATTGTGAGTGTCCATGTGGAATTGCGTTGAATCGCTCGCTATTCATTCTGTGTACGAATGTATGCAGGCAACAAATTAGAGTCAGCCGGGCCCAATTCAATTACACTTTGAAGTGAGTGGGTCACATACAGTCATCACACACTGTGGCCAACGTCCACGTCCCCTTCAGTGGCGTGTTCTGCCGTGGGCTAATCGATACAACGCCCGGCGGGTTGTCGATGTCGCTTGCAAATGTGCCACAAAATGCCGCAATTGTCAATCAATTGCATGGAAATTATGCCAGCCAGAAGCAGAAGCCGTGGGACCCCAAAGGCGCCCACGCTGATTGACTCACTTACTGTTTTGATGTCGCCTGTCAGTGGCAGTCGCCAAAAAGGAATTGAAAAATCGACACAGGATGTGCTGTGTTTGTGTGTGCGCACAAATAGGACCCACACCCACACCCACACATATACACACACACACACATCAATGGCAACGGCAACAGTAACTACAGCCTCTACTCGAGTTGAGTAAACAAATTTGTGATAATCTCTCTTGAGCATTAAGTGCTCCAATGCTAGACTGAAAAAAGAAAAAAATGTGAAAAGTAAGCAGAAATAAAACCACATAGTACACCACGATGATGCTAAGTTGATGGTAAAAGGGACGTTGATGTGATGAGTGTGATTATACAGCCAATGCTCAACGCTTTAAGTGTGCTTATGACAACATCCACAACACCAACAACGACAACATCTATACAAGCATAAATACAAACACCTTCGCTCTCGCATCCGCTCATGAGTAAATATAAGTTGAGCAAAGGACACCCACTCTCACCAACCCATAAATGAAGTTTATGCGTAAGCTGTTCAAAAAGTCGTAAAAATTTCATAACTTTTGGGAGTTCATAAATGCACGTCATGTGAAAGTTTAACTAACAACTCGAGACTAATTTGAATAATCCCAAAACATGAAAATATTCCCCAGACCATATCATGAGCTGAGATTATTAATGCATAAACACTGCAATTCAAAAATTGATAGGCACTATTTAAATTCAATTTTCCTACTTGTTATTTATCCATTAGTTGGAAATAATAAAATTAATTCCAAAACGGGCAATCTAAAGTGCCATAAAGTTTGTGTGGGATTAACATACATATGTAAAAAGTGAAAATCCCTGGACATAGGGCAATTAAAATCAATAAATAATAAATAAAATTATTAGTATACACAAGTGCAGCAGGAATACATTTATAAACAAAGCGATTTATCTGTTTTATTTATCGTTTAATTTAAAACAAACAAATACTCAAGCGGGCAGTGCAAATAAGCCGAATAATAGAAATTCCGAATAACCAGCCGGAAGTTTTTCATCATTAAATTGACTCATCCAAAGAAATTTATGAGAGTTTACATAGCTCTCTGAATACCTTTTAAATTATCGTGTGATGATGTATGAGAATGTTTTGTTTACCATAAATCACATGTTTTTGGCTGTAAACAATCGATGCATAAATAAAAATTAAAAATAAGCAATTTATTTAAAGCGATTTTTGCTTATAGTCCCGTCATTTATCACAAGCACAGGGTATCTTGCAGTCATGACCACTACTATAGACTTACTGCCAAAAGCAATGGCTTAGCTCTCGCTAACATGCCCAATGAACATAATTTAATAATTTTTACGACAAGTGCTGTTTGCCATTCAATTTGCTGTATGCCTTATGGAAGTACTCGCAATTCTGGGTGCCGACGCATATAAAAATTGATTTGTATATTTATGTATCAAATAAACTTTGCAATTTTATTGATTTGCTTCTGAGTTCTGAGTACCGGTTATGGTCTCTTCATACTGATTCCAAATGCACTATCATTTTATTACTACAAACTTTGAGCTTGATTAGATGAGATTAGTAAATTAAAAAATATAATTTTATTACTACAAACTTTGAGCTTGATTAGATGAGATTAGTAAATTAAAAAATATAATTTTATTACTACAAACTTTGAGCTTGATTAGATTAGATTAGGAAATTAAAAAAGTTAGCGGCAGCTCTGAAATTAACAAATGAAAATGAAACTTAAAAAAAATCATTTTTGGCATTCGTATGGGCATAAATTGCACCCAATCAGATAACAAAAAACCTCTGCAAATCCACCCATAAACGGAAACCAAGATTATGTTGAAAATATACAAGCTGAAACGGCGAGCTGGTGGTGTTCATTAAATAGTAAAGAACCATTCGGATTGAGGTGGGTTAGAACTAAAATTTACTGCGAAAACTGTGATCTGTGTGAGGCTCTGAGACATTGAGTGATTGCCACATTATTGACGGTGCAGGCATTATTAATAATTCGCGCAGCACTCCTTGAAGCTTACGTGAATGCGAATACACACACAGCAGGCTATCGTCTGGGCGGGTGTTCTGCTCAGGAAACAGCTTGCATCCGTGCCTATCTCTGTCTCTCTACTCTGCAACCTGCTGTGAGAGCCTTCAGGCAATATTTATAATACATTTTTAGTGTATACAGTGTTGTCTTACATGCAGATGTGCACAACCTGAGAGTGCATGTTGTTGCTGTTGCCATTTTGTTGTTGGTGCAACGCACACACACTTCCTTTTTGCAACAACTACTAAATGCAGTCAGGCAGTGGCGCATTTTGCCATTGCGCTCGTTTTAACATTTCACTTAAAATGCAGCCATACGTTCACATTTCAAGTACCTACGTGTTTCACTATAAAGATGGTATAGTTGGTAGGAAGTACAGTCCAACCGTGGAATACTTGATGGGACAAATGCAAGTTTTGAAGGTGCAACCATAATAAAGAACTTTGCTGCTGCAAAGTTTTCAACTTTATTAAGTATTTTTATATATAGTTTTGTGATTATGTTTTGACTTTTGCATTCAACCACACGGGATCAAAGTTCATCTTAATAAATATCAAATTTTAACATTTAATCAAAATCAAATTCAACATCCCCAAAAATTCTAAATATAGCAGCTCCATTTCTTGCGCCCTACATCAGGTAGTAGTTCAGTTGGCTAAAGCCACAGGCTTTGGCACATCCTTTCGATTGCAGCAGCAGTGACATAAATAAACAAGTAATGAAGCTTGCAACCATCGTAGAGCCATCGCTGTTGCTGCCAGCGAAATGGGGCAACAAAGGACAAGCGGTAAATAAAGCCACAGACATGAAGCCCCTGTGGCCATTTCTGAGCCTGAGCAGCGAGTGGCGTGCTGTAGATTTAAGTCGCACTTTAACTTAAAAACTTAAAAATGCAGAGTGAGAATCGGGGTGGCGTGAGAATCGGTTGTTTCTGACCTCGTCTCGTGCACGTTTTGGCTCTTGCTCGTTGAACATTTTATTCACCGCGTGCTCAGGAGAAAATTTTTATTTTTCAATTTCCTTAGAAGCTTTGATCTGAGCCAGCACGGCATGCACCCATGCCCATAGTAACAACATGCTGTAGCTCGCTTCGTCCTTTTTGGGGCCATAGTATGCTGTCGTTTGCAAACTTTGTGACAAGCTGCCCTTCCCCCCCCCCCTCCCACCCGCTGCTCCCATACATATTTTTATGCTTGTGTGCAGCTGACAGTAACAAGTTCAACAAAAGCGCCAGCGCTTTTAACTTTATTAAGATATCACAAACATACGCGCACACCCATTGGTACGCCTCTGCAGTGCCCACCGGGGCACGCACCAACAGACTTCTCATATAATTTGCAGCAATGACAAGAAAAGGGGTTTCCTTAATTGAATTCCAACGCCATTAAAAAAGAATTATACCAGCCTGTTAGGCGAAAGATGCGAGTTCAAAGTTGCGCGCTGCGAGATATGAGTTGCTTGCCACAGAGTTGCTTAGATAATTGTAATTATCACAGTCATACTTATTAAGTTCCATTATCATTATTATACATAATGCTGGTGACGCTAATGACGGCTGCTGTAGCCTTGATGGTTCCACTCAACCCCTCAACGTTACCCTCTAGAAAGCTCAACGAGCTGCTAGCAATTACCTCAAGCCAGCTAAGTGTCAGCGCCCTGGTTCTGCAGCAAGGGGCTCAGGGTGTAGGGTGTACAGAATATGGAGGCAGTGGCAACTGCAGGGTGGCGACAAGTCAAGGGTCGCTCATGCTGATGACAACTTGATCTCAAGCAGATTGAAATCAGTGAAGCAAAACTATTATTGTACATGTACAATAATTAACACTCAGAATAAGAATACAAATAAATATTTTCATGTTCTAACTATTGAACAAAGTTAAATTTATTTAATGACTAGCAGAAAATCAAAGAATTATAATAAGAGCACTATACAATAAAAATGTAAATTTTGGAGAGTAAATCTCTTCCTGAATATATCGGGGTCAAAATAAAAATAATATAATATGAAAATAAATAAAATATAAAATAAATTATAAAATTCATATATGAATTATAAAAAGGGGTCACAAAACAATAAACAAGAGTCAACAATATATGTATATATATATTATTATATATATATATAATTATATATATATATAAATATAATTAAATAACAAAAGCAAATTATTTTAAAGCAGAGACAAGGCAGCTTCGTTACCTGTAAGCCACCAAACAGCTTACATAACCTTTCCAGGCATCAGCTGCAGATCTCTCAGCAACTGTTATACTCTTTTTTTTGGAAGCCTTATCAGCGTAACAAGCAAATGTATTCAATTAACTTTCCCCCACTCCTTACCCTTTATTTTAATTACGAAATGTTAACTTTTTCATTTCGTTTTTCGTTTCTATACGAATTTTTTGCTGTCAAACATATGCCCCCATTCTGCGGCGCCAAGCCTCTGTGGATGCAGTTTATCAACTTCCACAGCCGCAAGCAATTGCATTTGAACATTTAAGTGCTGCTCTCTTAGCCACAATTGCTGACCCACAAACAATCACATTTGCACATGGCCAAGAATAGCAATTATTTGCAAATAGTTGTTGTTTCTTTGAGCTGCCATTTAGCAAAAGTGCTTTGCCACTTGTGACTCTATCCGGTGAAAGTGGCCAAAGCAACGGAACCGGAGCACAACCGGAGATGGAGATTAAGGCTTAGACGAAGACATATCTATGCAAAGATGACCAAATAATTAATCTTTTGGCCCACAGCTCTGCTACATTCCTATCGCATTTAGGGCTTAAGATTAATTACATTGTGTATACTACGTGTTTGAAGGGTCGCCTTTTCAAGGCGTGAGCAATTGACACTCAATTTATTCATTCTTAAATCTCAACGCAAATAAAGATGTAAGCAAGTAATACATACATAAATATGCATATGTGAGTGTGGATTAAAAAATGAGCATTAATAATAAATAAGCTGAGGCAAGGACTACAAAAGCGGCTCCAGTAGTCTGTGGCAGGACAGGACTCAGGCAATGGCAGGCTGTCAGGATTGGAGGTGCCGTGTTGGTTGGGCCTTGCCGCTCCAATTGCCCAATTGAAAGAGAAATTTGTGGCGCGCTACCGTTTTCTTGGCAGCAATTTCGTGACCTGCCGGCGACAAACATGCGCTGAAGGGGCACGCTGCACGAAAGTTTTGACGGCTTCTGCCTGCCAAAACCGCCCACGATCCCTAAAAACCTCCCCACCACTCTCCCCCTGCTAAGCCCAATTGTGTTGTTCGCGCTTTAAAGCAGCTTTGGTAACGCCCACGTAAACAATCCTTTCCAGTTAGGGGGCCTTCTTCGTTTGTGGCATGTGCACCTGCAGAATGCAGAATGCAGAAAGTAGAAAGCACTTTGTGGCTCCGCTGTCAGCAACGTTGACTATTCAACTCCCACGTGGAACGACAACGTCGCATGTGTGCCAAGAAAAAAGAACAAATGGGCTAGTGAAATGCGAAACGTGAGCTCGAAATTTGCACAGAGTTGCTGCCATTGATTTTTATCGCTGTACCTTAAACTGAAAAAGACGCATGACCTGAAAGTCAATATTAAATAAGAAGCACGAATTCGACGGCATCGATACTATTTTGACTATAGTCCTACATACAATAGTAATGGCAAATGTTGTGGTAAACCGAAGACTAGATGCCTTATATATTTTCGATACTTAGGTATGAAATATCTGCAATCTGTCCATCTATATCATCATTTAAAAGATTTTTATTTAGGATTCGCAAGCATTATTTTTTTCAATTTATTTATTTAATAAATTTGATATGTTTGATAATAAACCAAAGTTATTCATAGTTTTCACAGCGATTTTCTATTTTCTCCCAAACTATTTATTTTGATATTTTATGCAATTTTTAAGTAAAAGCGTTTCCTAAAAGACTCCCTACAATAAAGATAATATAAAATACAATTCCACTTTGTGTCTCAATTTACTAGAGAGCATTATAAATTTGTGGAAAACTGAGACACAGCAAAACAGAAACAAGAACAAAATAATGCTAAACCAGGCGAAGAAAACTTTTTGCAAATCATTGAAAGCGCTCAGATGCGGAATCTAGTGCACATTGTGAATGTGGGTATAACTCAGTGGCTGGTAAAACCATGACAGGCTACTAAGTATATATATCTGTTGGCTGTATATGGAGCTAGTAGCACATACCTATATATAAAACCTATCTTGTAGTTCCGGGCGCTGTCGCTGTTTGTCATATGCACACTCGGCGCCTTGCCAAATATTGATTATGCCTTCAAAAAATGAATGGAAGTGCGCTTCGCTGACTTTGGCTAAGTGGAGAAGGCCGAGACGGAGCGGGTGCTGAAGTTTCCCAACGTATGCGCGTCATCAGGCAAAGGACATCCGGGATATTTACAACACAAAAGGATAACTAAAACTAAACTATGCATATACTAAACATAGCCTCAAAATGCCAAGTGACCTGGCACTCGTAACATCAACTTTGTCCTTTGACAAGTTAACAGCGTTAATGGCCCAAATAAGCGCCTCTCCCAGAAATGTGCATATTGCATCTGTTCGACTAATGGTGTGGCCATCAGCAAAAGTTGTACCGCTTAATATCGCATGACGCCTAAGAATTATTCGCATATTTCGAAAGAGTTTAAAAGTATTTGCAACTTTTTGCAGTGGCTCATTGGATTAAGCTGTCAGTTAATAGAGTTGAATAAGTCAATGCCTCATGTGATTGACTACAATGTGATTGACTACTAATTAGCGAAGAGCAAATTATTATATTTCAATTATTGTATGTGAAAAGTCTACTGGAACCTAAAGAGTACCTCGAGAAATTTGTAATTGCCAGCAAAATAATAACAAATTTGAAGCAGTTAAGTCTAAACATTATTGATTCAATCCGGATTGAATCAAGCATTTATTATGCTATATAATCTATATATTTATAGATAGTTTTTTTTTTTGTCAATTTTTCAACATTAGCTGGACATAGACTAAAATTTAAGCTGTGCAGAGCACAAGTTACTTGTAATTGCTCATGTTAAGCAATTTTTAATGCAATCCAACTTAATGGGTGCCTCCCCAAATTGGTAAAGACACCTTTTAGCCACGCCCTATGGCTGACAATGAAATTGCAGAAAGCCGTTAAGAACCGTGCAACTTCTTCATGTCACATTTGTTTACACTGGATTACTGGCTGCAGCAGCAGCAGCAGCAGCAGCAGCAGTTCTGTGGTCGTGTCTACTTTAATCACCTGTGAGCTTTTGCTGGGTCTTTGTATTTTATGGCATTGATGGGCGCGCCTTCACTCAAGTTGTCAAGACTCATAAATTTGGACAGCACTCCCTGATTATCAGCAATAGGGTGGCCGCTTCAGCTGATTGCTTATCAGGCGCACGTACAACGTGCACAAATTGTCAGAAGGCCAAAACCAGAACGGCTCTAATGCCGTTTGACAACTTACAAATGTGTTTGCTCAGCTTGTATAATTGTTATCGGCAAAGAAAGCGTCAGACAAACAACAAGAATAACAAAAATACAAAAAATGTATAGGACGGTTGTTGTACCCCTTCCGCGTCCTCAGTGCCAACTGCCACATGGGGTATTATTTGTTGTTAGTAGGAAAATTGAAGTACGTTAAGTACGTAAAGTAGCATGTCAAATTACAACGCTAATTGACTCGCAAAGGGGTTGCAAAGGGGGGCGGCCAAAGCGATATGCAAATTTGCCAAAATTAGTCGGGAATATCGATTGAATTAACATAATTTCATAGCTGCCTAACAGTTCCCCACCAACAATTACACACACACGTGTTCGAGGAACACACAAAATGTAATATTCGAGTAAGCTTATGAAAATTTGCAAGTCAAAGGTTGATTTTGTACACTTACCTGGCTAGAAATAAACAGTTGAGTATAGAGTTATAGGTGTAGATATATATTTATGTATATATATATATATATATATATATATATGTATTCAGGTATAATAGGCTATAGTTAACAGTGAGAGTTTTGTTTAGAGTTGGAAACGTCGCTTGGTTTTTCAAGCTCACGCACTGAGACGCATTTTCTTGTTAAGCTGCTGTGGCTTACATTTTCCGCTTTTCCAATTTCTTGTCACAGATACACGCGCGCTTTATGTGGCTACAAATAAAAAACATATATGCATATGGGTTTCTACATATAATGTATAATATACTTTTTCACTTGGTTCCAAATTATTGCACTAAGCACGCACACACAACAACAACACTGGATAGCAGACGAAGTAGTGGAAAAAAAACTAACAGCGGAAATAATAGAGAGAGAGACAAACATTCGGGGAGTTAATGTCAAATAAAAACTTATTTGGTTTGTCATTTATGATAATGTGAGTAAGTCCTGCTGGTCACGGGTTTCTCACTATGAAATTTACAGAAGTTACTGGCTCAGTTGCGTCCTTTATTCGCGTTCGCGTCGTCCTTTTGTCTGCTTTGCTGTACGCCTATCTGTCTGCGTTTTGCTTGTCTCCCTTTTTCCTAAACGAATGTATGTATGTATGTATGTGTGTGTGTGTGTGGTTGCGTGTGTGTGTGTGAGAGTTGTGGTGTTGTTCGTGGTACACGCCTTACTTTCAAAGCACATTCAAACGCAGAAATTAAATATATTTATTTTTTGTTTCGGCATACTTCAAACACTTTCTACTCGTGCTGCACACAATTTCTAAATTTAATTTGTTGCCAGCTCAGTTGTTGTCAAGAATTGTTTAATTATTTAGTTTAGATTTGCATTTGTAGATGCTATACGAATTGAATTGGTTTGGTTTGGATTCATATTCTATCCGCTTTGCACAATTTCCAGCACAGGACGCTCCAAAGTTTAGCCACGAACTGAGCCAGCCAAGGCGAAACTTCGCATCAAGAAGTGAAAAACCGAAAAGCGCACACAAGAAAGGAAAACCGAAACGAGAGGACTTCCTTTCCAATGCCTGCGTACAATCCTTTGTACGAGGATGAAGCACAACACTTACTGGGTGTGCGGAATGTGTTATTTTGGAAGCATTTCAATGTGTTGTTGCCTGGAAGAAGTCTCTCTCTCACACACACTCACACACACTCACACACTCTCACTCTCTCTACCTCTGTCTCTTTGGCAGTTATTTACTCTCTCAATTTCCAAGCATATTGCGCTCTCTCTCTCTCTCTCTACTCTATCGGCTGGTGTGCGTGCTGTGGCACTTGCTGCCTGATATTATGCGTGTCCTGCGCTTTACTCTTACAAACTCACACGCACACACACACAGACACACACACAGACACACACTTTCACTCCTTCTCAATTAGTTTTAATGCAAACTTTGATTGCCAACGGTCTATTTTGTTAGTCACTGAATTACAACCGCATTTAGTTTTAAGTATTTCTTTCAATTCGAAATTTATTTGTACACTTTTTGAACAAATAAAAAACACTTTTTAAGAATTTATTTATTGGCCATGCTTTTGCTTTTTGTTTGTGTGTGCGGGCGCACAAAACGTTAAAAATAGATGCCACAGGCCTCGCCAGCAGCAGCAGCAGCATCAGCAACGACAACGTCAACATCGACGGCAACTGCGACAGCGACAGCATCAAGTTCAGATCGCGCTGATGGACGGACAGACAGACAGACAGACTGAAAACGCACCACGGACGCTGCACGAGGCGAGTGGAAGTTGAAACTTTTGACCTTAGCCAAGTAAAAACGTGACAATACATGTCTGTGTTTATGTGTGTGTTTGTGTGTATGTGTGTGTGTCTGTGTTTGTCTGTGCTCTCCTTGCTGTAAGCGGCTTATGACCCTAATTGGCCAGGCCGCTCTTTTGGGCCAATTTAGTTGAGGCGCCCTGACGAATTATTAATGCAACTGCACATTCCTCGACTAATGGCCAAAACTACTGACGACTCCTGACTACTAGCTAATTACCGTCTGCTGCATTATTAATAAGTTGTGAGCGCTCTGCGGTTAGCTGCCCTTCGTTTCATTTCGATTGTTTTTTAGAGACGACGATGTCGCCGCGCCCTATTTGCTTTGACGCATACTCATGAATTTATGCCCATAACCCCCTCTTATCTATCTCCTGGCCTGTCGCCACTTTGTTGCCTGCTGCTCAACGCTTTTATGATTATTGCGACGCCGCGTCTGCGTCTGTCCTGTGTTTTTCATTTTTGCGTTTTTTTTTTTCGTTTTCAAAACTGACGCCAGCGAGAATATCTGCCCCGAAAGCACCCACTTCCCCTACTCCGCCTCCATCTCCACCACCTCCGACTGTTGTCAATCATAAGGCCAACCCTGTGAAGAAGATTTATTTGGTTGCTGCTGCTACGGCTGCTGTTTGGCAATTTGTTGTGTGTTGTTTGCCTATTTTTCGATTTTTGTGCCATTTATCTGCTGTAAGTGGCCGTCTGGAATCGGAATCCGGGAGGCCGAAAATGAGGGGCGTGGATATATTGCGGATGCTGTGGGCATTATTAATGTGCGGACATTTGATTGCGGGCCCCCATGCGCCACTTAGGATTAGACAACACACACACACACGCACATAAAATATAGTGTGTGTGTGTGTGTGTGTCCTTTTGGCTGGTGAAAATCAAGTGGATGCTTGGCTCAACTGTAGAAAAAATCAATGGATTGCCATTGGCCGCTATTTTCTGCACTTTTAAACGCGTCACTACAAATTTGTGATTCAACAATAACAGCAACAACAACCACAATATTTTGCAGCTGTGCCTGTTTGGGTGTTTGGTTTTCTTCTCTCTTTTTGTTTTTTTTTTGCTTGTCCCTCGAGTGCTTTTTTGTCGCACTTGATTTATTTGACGGTTTAAGCTTAATTTTACTTTGTATTTATTTATTATATTTCATGCTTTTGCCGAGCATTTTTCAAGAATTTTTTCAGCACATTTCGCTTGATTTTCAATATATTCAATATATTACATTTTTAATTTTTTTTTGGCAAATTTGTCGCGACACTTTTGACTTGCACTTACACGCATCGGAAACGGCAATGGAAACCGCATCGAATTCGGTTTTCAAGGTAAGAACCAAAACGGGCTTCATTAACATTAAATCGCTGGCACACACACGTTGTTTGTTTCTTTTTTGTTGTTTTGTTGTTGTTTTTGATATTGGTTGTACTGTGCGTTTTATAGCCGAGAATTCAGAGTGCTCTGTAGGCGACACGACACGTCACGACACGTCCGTTTTCAGCTGTGGCCGTTACTCCACTGAACACCGAACACCGAACACCGAACACTGAACACTGAACTGATGATGGCGCTGCGAATGGCGACCACGTCAAGTTCTTTTCACAATAGAAAAACTTTTCTCGCTACTCGCTCTTTTCGCTTTCGTTCTCACACTTTCGTTCACTCTCTCTCTCGCTCTTCCATTCCTCTCTGTCGCTGCCTCCGTCTCCGTCTCTGTCTCTGTCAGTCTCTCTGTCTCTTTCAGTGTGTGTCGGTGGCATTGCTTTATTGCTTTTGTTGCTGCTCCGAGTGATAAAGCAAAAAGCGAGCCAGACCCATAGAACGCGTTCATTTTCGTCAGCTCCTTCTACTAGTTAACTTTTTTTACTTCTTTTATTTGTTCCATTCACTGTCAAGTTTTCATATTTTGTTGTTATTTTCCTTCTCTTGTGTTTTTTGGGTTTCTTGCTGTTTTTCACGCTGCTATCAGTTGGTAAGAGCAGGCTCTTTTTTTCCTGCCTTTTTCGTGGGTTTATTATTTATGGTCACTTTGTTGGGGCACGTGACAGTTCATTATAATTTAAAGCATATGGATGTGCTTTCTTTTATATTTGCTTTTTATCGCTTACTTAATATGTGATGGCATAAGCATGTGTTTGTGCTTCTGTCAAAAGAAAACTTTTTTTTTCATTTCCGACGGCACTGAATATAAATTGCAAATCGTATGAACGCATATTGAATTGGTGGTTAAGACTATGCGTCTATATCAGAAGAACTGCTAGCTGTTACTTACCATATTATATAGAATACTGGGTAAATTCAGCAATGTAACTTTTGCATAGAAATTTAAGTGTTTTATTCACTTTACAAATCGCTTAAGATATATTAATATTCCATTCTAAAATCTGTTTAATGAACTTTTATTAAGTTGATCATTTCTGCAAATATATATTTATTTAAAATATCTTTTTATTGTTAGAAATTAACCGAAACAAAAAACTGTTTTTTTTCAAACACATTTTAAATTATACGCGTTACATGCTTTTCATAGCAATCAGCTTTTGCATGAAGCAAACTGTTCAAAGTAGAGAACACAACCAACAAGTCTAGCATGACAGCTACCTGATTGCCTACAAAACGCGTGCGTTTTTTATGCGACTTACGTGCGTTTTCCATTGACTGAAAAACATTAAAAGTTATTTGAGGTCGCATCAATTAGGCATCGGCTGATAGGTTAGTGCGACATAAATGATAGTGACACTAAACACATATATCGGACACCATCAAAACCGACGCCATGAGAGACGAGAGTTGATGTTTACATTAGCCAACGACAACGATGACCACGCAATAGGCCAGCCAGAGTCAGTTAGCCAGTTGGCCACTTGGTCAATTGGCCAGTTGCCCAGTCTCTAATTAACAGTTTCGTAATTGAAAGCCTTCGATGGGCAACGGAGCGGCAGAATAGCCCTAAAGTGACATACGTGTGTTTGCAAATGGTCCCGATGGTTTTGGAGTAGGGTTTTTTGATTAATGAGCGGCTTAAGTGATACCGGTCGGCTTGTGCCCCGGACTAAGCATTTAGCTGAGAGAAAAGACAAGCCCAGCTGATGAAGTCACTAATTTGACTTAAAAACGCATTAAAAACCATTTTCGATAAAAAGCGCCACAGAAAAAAAACCAACTGCCGATCGCGCTTAGCATCCAATTGGCCAAAGCAACCGTAGTGACCAACTCGCAGGGTTTTTCCGTATTTGTCGACATGCCCGTAGTCGGAGGCACACTCACAATCACAGTCACCGACCATTCGCCTAGGTTATGTGAAAGTTTTGCCAAAAACAAAAGTCTCCCAATGCAGACGCTTCTAATCAAAATAGGAAAATAGAGCAACTTTGCTCCAATACAAAAATTTCCAGATTACCCCATGAAACTAAGGAATAAATTATATGAGCTTATATTCAATAATAAATATAATAACAATAAAAATCAATGTTAAAATGTAGTAATTGATTTGTCAAAGGAATTGACCCAGAAATATTTATCTGATGTAACTTCAAAGTTTGCCAAAATTCTGTGTATCTTCTCCATAAATCATTAGATTGTGATTTCAGTAAGATATTTTACGAATAAATTTTAAATAAATAAAAGTTTAGCTAAAATTATATTATATATTATTATAATACGGATAATGGAAAGAGTATTTGAGAAAAGCGTTAATGAAACTTGCATCACATCTGTCCAAATAAATTGATTTAAATGGCCATAAGAAAACGCTGATCCTCTGTTTGAAGCCCACCCACAATTATGCGTGGTCTTCGAGCAGTATTAAAAAAGCAAAAAATAATGAAAACGCCTTTTGTATAAGACAAAGAAGTTGTTGCCTGACTCGACAATCAATGTTTGCATTTAAAAAAGACCTCTGCCAACAAATAAAATAAAAAAATAAAATAAAAAAATAATAAAAATAAATAAATAAAAACGCTAGATAAGTGAGAAATAGTGAACAGCAGCATAGTCAACATACGCAGAAAACAGATAAAAGCCTGAAATAACCTTCATTGGCCATAAAAATCAAAAGCAACAGCTAACAATGAAATGTGTCTATTGGCCACAAACAAAAGCAGCAACAAACAAATGGCAGTGAGCAAAAAATAAATAACAAATTAACAATTTAAATAAAATCACTTTATTACAGTTTCGCATATTCGCGACAATGTAAAGTGAATAAAAATTGACAATAAATTAAAATAGCCATATTGTTTGAATAGCTGTCCGGACAGCTAATGAACTTCCGGTCTTTACTTATGGCCAATGCGATGCATATACAACCTGATAATGACCAAATACAGATGGGCAAAGCCTTAGCATGATGCACAATGAATCACTTTGGCCAAGCGCACCCAAAGTTCATAGGTTGAGCTCAGATCAGAGCTTCGAGCTCAGACCTGATATCCCTCTTTCTCTCTCATTCGCTCTCCCTCTCTCAATTTCTCTCTCTCTCCTCTCTCTCTCCCTCTGTCTCTCTCGCTGTAGCTGCATATGTTAGCTGTCTAGTAACCGGCATGACATCGGTCGCATATTTGTTGCTGCCGCTGCTGTCGCTGCCGGCGTCATAGACCTCAAGCTCTGCCTCCAATTGAAGCCATGGTTTGGGCCAGCGTGCTCAGTTGGCTACGAGCTGCAGCCGAGATTGGGCTAGCCGCGTGATACGGAGAGACCGCAACCGAAACAGAAACAGAAACTGAAACTGAAATACGAAATACAAAACGAAATTTGGGACTTGAAGTCAGTCGCATTGCCTTTCTACGCAAACGTACGTGTTAAGTTTTGTTAATTGGTAGTCGTATATCCAAGTGATTCGTTTGCCGACACATAATCTAACAAAAATCACAACTGGTATCTGGTATCAAAATCAAAAAAAAAAAATTAATTGAAAAAAAGAGAAAACAACAAAAAAATAATAAGTCTGCGAACTGCGTTATAAAGTTACTTCAAGTGCAGTGCGAATTTTGAAAATTGTGCCAAAAATCTGTACAAAATTCAATAATTTCTGTTTAACTATAGTTGCTCAGTTGTTGTAGCTCTTGATGATCGCAAGTACTGAATGTGTTTTTATTTATAAATAAGCAAGGTGAGTAATGAATTCATACATATTTTTTATTATTATTTTTCTAATATATATTATATACAACACATTTATGCATATGTATTTAATTTGCCTCGTGGCTGTTGACAAATTGAATCGATTCCAAAAGTTGAATAAAACGGGGCAAAAACAAAAAGTTGATTTATTATTTTGAACAATTTCGGAAAGTTTGCAGCACATGTAACCAAAGATGTGTATAAAATAAAATAAAATAAAATAAAAACTCACAAATTAAAATAAAATGAAGCCAATGAAACACAAAAACAAAACAAACAGCAACACAACAACAGTAACAATAACAATAACAGCAAACAAACAACAATCAAAATGAAGAAGAAGATGAAGATGATGGAGAAGAAGAAGAAAAGCAACAGCCTTGAGAAGTCGTGCTTAATTTCTCAGTTATACTCAAGTATAAAATATATGCTTAAAAAATTATAATGAAGCGATCTCTTGGTATTGGTATCTGGTATTTGGTATGTGGACTTTATATCAGTCCATTGTCTTTCGTCGGCCACTATCCCAACCATGTATGTGCCAGTGTGTTTGTGAGTATGTGTGTGTATATGTATCTGAGTATGCGTGTGTTGTCAGTGCTGCCAAATTAGTGCCAAATTAAGTTAAATCATTTTTATTGAGTTCCAAATTAATGGGTGAAAGCTTGGCGAGTGGGAGGTCAACCAGCATGGATGCGTTATGAGGAGTAAGTGGGAAAGTTGACCAATTCGCCACGAATAGGAGCCAGAGATTTTAGTTAAACTATTTTAATTAGCGCAGTTCATTGCAAGATATTCAGTTATCAAATCGATAAGCTGACAAAAAGGTTAAGAGACGGACACAACATAAATCTCAACTTAAGTTTGTTATTCACTCCACTCCACAAGGGCATAAATATATGAGCAATTAATCGTTTAAGAGCTTAAGGTTCTCTTTCGGCGAATTCCAAATGAGTCTTACTTAAATAAATTAGCTATTAAAAAACAGATAAAAGAAATACATAAACATTAATTTATAAATCTTAATACCATAATATATAAATTAGTTTATGTATTTCTTTCTTTGTGAATTCACTTTCCAAAATATATCTTAAGCATAATAAATAAATTGATTTTAGAACATACATTTATGAAATACTTGTAAAACATGGCATACACATTAAAGGGGCTTTAAAGGCAGGTCTTTAAGAGCACAAAAAGTATTTACACAACTAATTTGAAAACATATTTTTCATTTTAACAATGCGACAATTGAACCGTTGAGAATGTGCTAATTGCCAACTATAGAAAACATTTGCGACACATTCAGTGCATTTTGGCCATATTGCCAAGTGACTAAATGCCATTCAAAATGGCAAAATGTTCAGTAATGTTCAGTAAGCCATAAAACATCTTGAACAGCAGTCAAAAATCCAAAAGAGCAACAGACAACAACAACTTAATTTGTGATTTATGAGCTGTTGAACTGGCCGTGGTCTGAGGCGCCTGCGCAACATGGGAAATACCCAAATACGCCATGTGGGTGTAACTATACTATATACTATACTATATATACAGAGTGCTAGAGTCGACTCCATTAGCTGAGTTGCCAATAGAGGTGACAATGTCGCTAAATGGCCCAAATGGCCCAAATGGCCCAAATGGCCCGATTGGACCAAATGGCGATGCTGTCAAGCTCATTTACGCTTTTGAGCTGTGTATGTGCTTTTGTTATATTGGCTTTGGCTTTTGTGTGTTGGGCAAGTTGATTGATTTATGAAAACGAAAGTGGCAGCCTCCACGCCCAGCCAGCCCTGACCATGTGATCCCGGAAATCCTATCAGAGCTACAAGCACACAACATGTCCACATTCCATGTCCAAGGCAGGTGTCTCTCAAAGAACAATTCGCAATGACATGGCTCTTATTCTGATTGTTGTTATTTATCGTTTCTCCGCATCTAATTGTAGCGATTTCGTACTATGATTATTCTACATACACTCCATTTGTTTGAAACTATAACACTTGGCTGGCACCGAGATTCGCCTGTCACGAAATCCGGTTTTCGATGGCTTATTGTGTGTGTGCTTTGCTCTTGATTGGAACAGCTTTCAGCTTTAATGATTATCATTTTTATTTGCGGTAGCTGTTGAATTCGTAACGGTGATTAATATCTATAGTTAAGTTAAGTTTGGCTAACAACAGCATGTTTAATCAGCTTTTTAGATTTTTAATTCATATTTTATTGTATTTTCTATTTTAGTATAACATGCAAGCCACTCCAAATTATTAATTAATTAATAATCACGTGTATAAATTGAATTGTAAAACATGGCAAGCTAATTAAGGCAATGCCCAAGATGAACAATAAAAAACATGCAGGCAAATGTATTAAGCCGAAAGTCATTTTATTGCAATTCATTAAGCTATTAATTAGCCAGGGCAGTCAAACAAACTTGATCCAGACAACAGATACGGCTTAATTTAATCGTCTCTTGGTACAAATAAAATAAAAAAATACATAAATAAAATTATATAGAAATGTATAAAATACTGATTATTTAAGTCAATTAATAGTATAATATAAAGGGGCATTTGAATCGTTGATAGTATCGAACTTCGTCACCTTTAACAACCAGCTCCATCCATCACACTCGACATCTACTAAGTAGTGTTCAAATCATTAGCATAAGCAATTGAAAACATTTATAAATAAACATAAACATTAGCCGACAGTCGGCAACCATTTAAGATTTGCATTCGTGACGCCCACTCGATGACTTGCCAAGTCACCAATCACCAGCAATTGCAAGTGCAATTGCAACTGGGCGGGTGGTGGCATTTGGGCGTGACTGGTGCCATTAATTATATAAATTGTCTGAATGGAGTTTATGAGTGCAAGCAGCCTCGCAACTCGTAGCATTGCCGCATGCACTTTCACTTCTTTCAAATTTATTTTTGCAATTTACAAAGTGCCCATTGTTGTTGTTGATTTTCTTTCTCAACTGAACTCCACATGCCCCTGACAAGACCTCCTCCCATTCCCCCCTCCTAATTAGCGAACTTGTAGGAAGTCTGAAGTCTTACGACACATTTTTGAGTGCTTAAGGACTGTGTGTGTGAAAAACCTATTGGAGCACTCTGCAATTGTTTGCAAAACTAATGTCTGCAAGTTTTTCACATACAGTCTCCAGCGCAGAGCAGCAAAAAGCTATGCAAATTAAAAGTGACATCTTTTCATGTACACATTGCATAATTTCAGTATGACATTTGCTAAGCATCTTTCCAACTTTGAGTCAACTCAATGCATTTCATGGAATTGAGTCGAAAACAATTTTGGAAATGTGCATACATAAGTAAATAAAAAGTTAAAGGAATGCGAGTAAAAAGTCTTCACTTAGATGATTTTATTTGATATAATATTAATTAATCGTGGCTTAGATTAGCAATTTAGTTTCTATTACACGGAATAGTATTTGAGCTAGATTTATTTATCTTAAACGCTTATCATAAAGACAGAATTCAGTCTTGCCAATTCAGTCTTGCTGTGCAGGCAAACAGATTGTTTACTTGGCATAATCGAATCGTGCATATTTAAGTGATTTATTGCAATTTCTCCAACGCACTCACTTTCAGCTCATCAGCCAAAACCGACATCACGCCAAGCTGCCAGGCAAAAAAAGCAAAAAAAAAATCAAATACAAATTCAGCTGAACTGAAGTCTTTTGTGTAAATAATCTGAGGCAACAGAAACGCAAATGCAAATGCAAATCGCCAAAGCCCAACACGACGAATGAATTGACAATGACAAAGAGTATTAAACGTCTCCGTTTCCACAACACTTCTAGTAGTTATAATGGTATTCTCTTTACCTTTGTGGTGAGTACACAAAACACGGCAGCTCTCAATCCATTCATTCATTCACAGTTTATCCATTTATCTTGCCACCGAAACAGATATTAGCTTGTATCTCAGCTGCATTCAGCACGCGGCCGTCATGCGGCTTATATGGCGCACCGCCTTGCCAGTTTTTGCCAGCGCCGCCGGGGCAGACGCCCAAGTAAGTTCCGTATTTATAGTCTGATTATGCTATCGATATCGACAATACTGATATGATCAATTTCTTCAACAGCTGTGCCAGGCCCGGCAAAACCTACTGCGAGCACGTCGCCAACTATCCCACGTAAGTTGCCGGCTAATGGCCACAGTGTCAACATAAATAATACACTTAATGTGACCACTTCCAGCAGAGTGCCAGAAGCAACAACAACAGCCATAGCAACAGCAAACAAACACAAGCAAATGCATTTCAAACAAATGTTTGTCCATAACACATTGTTGGCTTATTGGCTTCAAATCAATTCAAGACACAAACTCGTTTTTGCATATACACGCGTATCTATTGTTAATACCTCAATGGCTTTATAGATGTGTCCGTCTATATATAATACCTGTTACTTGATAGTTGCCAGTCTCCACTTGCCAGTTGCCAGTTGCCAGTCGCTGGCTGCTGTTTCCGAGACAACAACGCAGCATCTTCTGCGAATTCCATTTGCTGGCTTGCTGCTCGACCAGCTGGCCGAGCTCCTTGACCCAATAAACTTGAATTGACAGTTCAAGACACTTTGTCTGTGTGACGACGCACCGAGTGCTTCTCGAATATTTATGAATGCCTCTTTGAATAACTTAGCATCTCTATGCTTTTTGGCGCTCTGGTCATAACAACTATTAGACAAGCTCCGTAACACTTCTAATTGATTAAATTGAGCTGAAACTTGTTCAAGTATTTATTTAGGAAAGAGTTTTAAATAATTGGTATACAAATTGTAGGTGTTTAAAAGAAATGGTTAGCAGTTAAGGGAAAAGCGTTAATGGTGTATTTCTTATTAAAAGACATACATATGTTGATTATTTAACCGAAGTATTTTTAGCAGCGTATTTGAGCAACATTGCCATGAAAATGAATCTTTTCCCATATGCAAATTAATTCGTATTAGTTTTGTGGTTTTCTTTTCCTGTCTGCTTTTCCATTTGTGGTGTTACTATTTTTAGACAATTTCTTCAATTTAAATAAAATGTGCGTTAAAAACTGCCGCTAAGCGCAATAATAATGACGATAATGATAAGGTGGACGCCAGCCAAGGCCGCAATTTGGCGCCGTCTCAGCCATTAGGCAGGCATTTTTATGATGCCAACGGAATTTGATATTGCATAATTCTAAAATAAAATGACAGGCAGAGACGCACGCACAACATCATGTGGAGTGTGTGTGGGGGAAGTTGGGAAAATACATGGTCCGTTTTCACCTTAAGCTGTTTGTGGCACGTGACACGCATGCGATGCAAGCAGATAAGAAGTCAAAGTGTTGAAAACATGAATACGACGACGAGCAATTTATGAATTACTCACAGCTATTGACTCATTGTCTGGCTGCATATAAATTATGATTTAGCGGCTCCAAAAGCGGGGCGTATGCCAGTTTGTGGCACATGTTTGTCGCTTACATAATTCAATTCCACTTTCCCATGTGGCAACAACTAATCAACGGAATTAAATCTCTTGCATCATCTGCAACAAGACAAACTCAACTCATTGTCTTTGACTTTCGCAGGTACGTCATCAAGAGTCTCGTACGTAAATGGGGCTACGAGGCATCAGCTCTGCTGGTTGATGAGACCTGGGAGGAGTTCTCAGCGGTTGCGTGGACGGACACGCCCGTCTTCTACGATCCCAAGTCCATATTCCCGCAGCGTGACTTTGCCAATGGGCAGGACTTTAACGGCTACAGCTATCAGACGCCGTTTGGCGGTGTGCCTCAGCGCAATGGGGCAGGCAACTCTCTCTTTGCGCCCAATCCCACCACGGATGCGCCCACGTGAGTATATATATATATATATATTAGACAATCCTAACAATTCCCTATTCACCCCGCAGCTATCTGCTGTACACCACAGCGGGTGGTGGTGGGAATCTGCGTCATGGCCAGCGTACGGGTAATCAGCAACCCGGTGGTTCATCGGGTTCATCTCTCTACTACAACGGCCACTCGCCATACAATGCAACTCTCTGGCTGAAGCGTCTGGTGCGTGATCTAAGTCTAAAGCAGAAGGCCGCACAGGCGACAACAGCTAAAATTGAGGCTGACAAGGAGGTGGAGCAGCTAACCGAGGAGCAGAAGGAGCAGCAGAGGGAGCAAGAGAAGGAGCAGGACAAGGAGCAGCAGAAGCGCAGTGTGCGCGAAGTATCCCTCAACATGGATCTCTTAGATATTGTGGGCGTCAGCTACGACAAAAACGAGATTGGCAAAAAGTCGCGCGTCAAGCGACAGAGTCCGTCACGTTCGTCGCTTTGCGAAACCACGTCGCAATTTATAACGCCACAAGCGGCACTCAATTCGCGTGGCAATTGGATGTTTGTAGTCAACGAGGAGCGAACCGCTCGTCAAATGGTCAAGGCGGAGCTTTGTGCGTAAGTAAAACATTGAAATAATATTCATCCACATTTTTTTTCAGTTACTCGAAACCGCTTGGCAATCCCAGCGTTTTGCTCGCGTTTTTTGTTAGTTTACTATTTGGCAAGCAGTTCAGGTTTGCGTCTCAACTAGAAATTAAAGCAGATTAGTGCTGCAGCAAGCAATTCACTGCTTGTGCACTGCTTGCTGTGGCTTATCATTTAAAAAAATAAAAGAATATTTAATTTAAATTTCTGAAACAATATTTTGCAATAGTTTCTCGGAAAATCATTAACTAAATTCTTAATCATTTTTGTGCTGACAGTTTCCTTATTTGTCTTTGCATCTCAACAGTGATGAGTTGAAGAAAATTTTAATTTTTAAGCATAAGCCTACTGACCCAAATCCAAAATTGTAATTACTCCAAATACACATTTTGTGCTTGTGCTATTAGTCAAATTATATTAAATTAAATGAAACTTGGGTGTTAGTTAACTACCACACCATTTCTGTGTAATTTGACATTATTAAGCCGTAAGTTATTCAAGATATTAATGACACAGTGACTTACACTGATTTTCATTAATTAAATTGAGCACAACACTTGCAATCAGAGGTAACAAAAAAAAAAAAAAAAAACAACCTCCCCTTCCTGCCGCTGTCAACACAGCAGGACAGAGTGAGCTCTACCAAGTGTGTTCCCCTTTGCGGCGCTTGGGTTTTAGGTATTTAGGGGGTAACCCTAAAACCCAACTGAAAATTCTGGGCACGTGGGCAGAAAAGAAGTGCAAGTACACAAGTATACGGGTATGTTGTGCACGGTTATGTGTGTTGTGTCATAATTGCGGCTAAACGAATTATAACACCCCGAAAATGGCCAAGATTACCCAGTAACATTTTCCCCTCCCTTCTTGTGTCCGATAAAATGCCTCCTTTTTATGCGTGCGCTACTCAAACCTTTCAGCGAGCTGAGTTAAAAAGCGCAAACAGAGGTACAAAAATAGGGTGACGAGACCTTATTGAAGTGCATATACATTAAGTGAGGCAGTGCACAGGCAGAGACAGGGAAATGTAAAACAGAGAGAGAGAGAGAGAAGTAGAAAGAGAGAGGGCTGCATTGGGTCTATATCTAACTGAGACTGGGGTCAGCCAATGCGTGCCCTAATTGTGTTTGTCGTTTGTCGCCTGCCTGCCCACCAACCTATAAGCAAAGCTCTCTCCTTACCCCAACACTGCCAGGCCCTTCTAGTGTTGCACGTACTTGTGTGCGCAATTTGTTTAACCAAATGAGTAGATGCAGAGCTGCTGCTGTGTGGCATAAATCTTGGCAGGCCGAGGAAGGGCAACAGCTGGAGAGTCAGAAGTGCCTCCGGAATACCGTTGCTCAACTCCTTATCAATTACGTAAGATTCCCGTTTTAACAAGTTCGTTAAACTTTCAACTTTGCAGCCGGCGCAGATCTTCCTTTTTAGCAGCTTTTTTCTTTCTGTTTTTTGTTTTGAGTATTGTTTATTTACGAGCGCAGCCCACAAGTAAATTTTGCCCGAGTTGTTGATTTTGATGGTGCTGCTTCCGTTCTTTTTTTTTTGTATTTGTTCTTCTTATTGTTGATAATTTTCCTGACCTGTTTTTCAGCTCAAACACATGCTCGAACCTGTGCGATTTGCCCAATGGATATAACTCCAGGTGCGAGCAGAAGTTCGTACAAAAACGCTTAATTGCGCTGCAGGGCAATGGACAAAATCTTTACACGGACACGTTCTGGTTTCCCAGTTGCTGTGTCTGCACGATAGCCGCAAATTAAGGCAGCAGCAGCAGCAGCAGCAAGAGTTGCAACAGCAGCAAGAGAAGCAGAATCAGGACCGGAACCGGCTTAATCGACGAACAGAGATGACAGATAGTGAAAAGAGTGAACGAGAGAGGGTGAGAGAGAGAGAGAGAGAGCGAGAGAGAGAGAGAGAGCGAACTGTTTCACATCCAAGGAGACCAACGACATTTCAACATTATAATTAATGTCGAGCCGAAATGCGATGTGCAGCACATAATTGATAACTAAATTTAAAAAAGAAAATCAACAACAAATACACACGCACACACTTTCATACACACACACACACACACACACACATACACATGTACTGTAGTTTTACATTTAATTTAAACCAAGTAGCAAAAAACAACAAACAAAAAGGCAAACATAATGGAACATATTCAATAAACGAACGAAATAACTAAAACTGACTTCTAAATTAGCTTACAAAAATACTAAGCCTTCCCGTAAAACAAGAAATGAATACTTGGAATCACTACATCTAGTTCGATGTGTCTTTCTGAATTGATATACTATTTTAATTAGTGCAACTAGATATTAATGCGAAGCTTAAAGCACATCTTCCACGTTACAGATATTTTATAATTTATATTAAATTGTTGCACATTCGAATTTTCACATTTAAATATATTCACATATGTGTAAGTATTCTATATTCAAAATATCAATTAGTTGATTTGGCCCTGAGCAAACAAGCTAAATATGTTATGCGGTTAATGAAATAGTCGATTGCAGCACTTTAATAATAACTACAGGGCATCAAATTATGACAAAACCAACAGAAAAAGTTGCAAAGCACCTGCTGCAATTGGAATTACATTTCATAAATCCAAAAACAATAATCGTAAAATAACATCAGTTGTCACGCGCAAAACGGAACCCAATCGAGAGGGCCTGCCCTGCCAGTCCATCCATGTATGGCTGGATTGGTTGGTTGGATGGTTGGTCGGCTGGCATAATTGAAGAGGCCAAATGCATTCGATTGATGGCTGCGAGGATATGTTATTTTACGCAATAAACGCACACACACTTCAGACATCTACCACATTTCCAGGTGGTGCAGTCATTTATAATAATAACAATATTTTGTACAATAGGAATTTGAATTTTCAGCAAAGGTTGATTAAAGCAGCATCCAGTTCATCCCCTATCAAAATTCGCAACAAGTCCATCAAAATGTTCTACTAAGACTTCAATCAAAATTTAACAAGTGTTCAATCTCGAGATATTTTTTATCAGTTTCTATAGGTTAATCCGACATTTCAAAATTCAAACTTAGAATTATATTAAAAATCATAGCTCTAGATGGATTCTACAGCTTAATCCAGTTATACAATTTTCGGACAATTAGAATATATTTAATATAATTCAACAATTTTATTAAAATTCATCTATTTTCATTATAATGTTAAATATATTGAATAATTTAGTATATATGCTGGCTATTATATACCCTTTAGTTTCGCAGTCGAGATTGTGCAGTGCTTAATAGGCACACAATGAACGGACAAGGTGCAGCAGCCTCGTTCTACTTTATACCTGTGGGGAAATGGCCAAGTGAGAACTTGAAATCGAGTTCAGATCCGCACAGTCGGACATACCCACCCACTGAGAGCAAGTCCTGTGAGCAGCCTGCCTCGATGAGGGTTAATTTTGTGCAATGTGTGTGTGTGTGTGTGAGTTTTTGCAATGATTAGCATCACGAAATGGAAAACTATTGTTCCAATACGCAGCAGAACGTTGTGTCGAGCACAACAACCACACAGACTCAAAGCCAGGTAAGGACATTGACAAATCAGGTAATGGATAAAACAAGCAAAGGGATGCGACGTACGAAAGAACAACAAGCCAAGGAATGTGCAACAATTAAATTGCCAGTGGTCTGAAATGTTAACAATAAAATAAATATATATATATATATATATATACATAATGTCACAAAACTGATGTCTAAAAAATCCAATCGAAATGTGTGAAATGTGTATGTGAGTCGAAGTTCACATGCAATGCCAAGTCAAATATGAAATTGCTGGCAGTGCAGAGCAGAGCAGAGCAAAGCTAAGCAGAGCAGAGCAGAGCTGGGCTGAGCAGAGCCAACGGTCATCAGCATCAGCTCAGTCTCTGTCGCAGTTCAAGTCGCATGAGGAGCAGCTGAAGTTTTGTGCCAATGCAAAAACAGCTACGACTGCCTGGCAACGAGCTCACAGAGAGTGAGCAAAGGAAGCAACAAAACAACAGCAACAACAACAGCAACAACAGCAGCAGCAGCAGCGGGCAATAATAATGCAGCAGCAGCAGCAGCAGACTGCGCAGCTGACGCTGGCAGCGAACGCAGCCGCTGCGTTGTGTATAAAAATTTAACATCTGCTCCTTTCATGATTTCGGAAAACTCAAAACTCGTACGACAGCAACAACAGCAGCAGCAGCAGGGCTGTAATGGAACAAATATATATATATGTGTGTTGTGTGTGTTTCTTGTGCGTGTGTGTGTGTGTGTGTGTGTGTGTGTGTGTGTGTGAGTTGTTGTTGTTGCTTCTGGCTGTTAATGCATTTTGGCTTGTGTTACTCGTATTACGTGCATTTGTGCCGTAGTTTCGTAGCTGAAAGATCTCTTCTTTTTTGCAGCAACAGAAGCAACATAGCTGAAGCGGTGCTCACAGGATACACCACACACACACACACACACCCAGGACCGGATGGGTCCTTGATGACGGGCCGAATGACTCGCGTGCATTCAACTTCAACTTCAGTTATCAGCTCACAAAACTTTCTGCTGCTTGCTGTTTGTGGTAAAGTGTTGCCGTTGCCTGCCGTTTATACACTTACCCTCAACATAATGCCATCACTTAGTCATGGATTATGCAACACAGTAAAAGCAGCTGAATAACAATGAATAGATTAGTTAAATATGATACAAAAATAAATTTAATTAGCAGTGGTAAATGGATTGATTGCTTTTCTTTCTACTGCTTTCTAAGTTGCAATAACTCTCAATTTTTGTGGTTCTCAGTAAGAGTATTCAATATTCGTCAACTATTGCAGCTTTTCTTTCTGTGCTCCATTTTTTTTATTTTTTGCATTTTGCGACTCGCGCGCGTTTCTTTCATTTTTCAAATACTTTGCTGCAACTGTCAGATACTTTTACGTTGTTGTTGTTGCTGTTGCCGCATGCGATGTGAATGTCCTTTGTTGCCTGGTAAAGGACACACATACACTTGCAAAGCAGCAGCCATAGAGAGAGGGACACAGAAACAAAAATAGGAGGGTTGAGGTGGATGCAGAGGCAGACGCAGAGAGCTGTAGCGCTTAAGTAACTTAGTTGCACGCACAACTTGCAGCCAAAAGTTTTGCGAATACTTTTGCAGCGCAATCAAACGGCAAAGTGGCAAAGCCAAAGCCAAAGCCAGCCAAAAGAGACAGCAATAGAGAAAGAGATAGCGTTAGAGAGACCAATACGAAGACAGCAGCAGTTGCAATTGCTGCAGAACGTCTGCCTGAACTCCCTGCCTCACCCTTATCCCATTTGCCGGCTGCGTCTTGTGTTTGTGCAGATGTAACTTTACGAGCATATTCTTGGCCTCTGTATGGGTGTGTGTGTGTGTGTATGCCTTCTGTATTTACCTTGTGTGTGATTTTGGTGTGTGTAGGACAGGTCAGTGTTGCCTGTGCGTAGCAGGATAAGCATTTTTTGGGATAAGGGTTGCCTTTTACCATTTTTCCATTACGCAATGCAAATAAGTGACAGCGGCTTTAGCCCACCCCACCCTACTCTGCCCTACCCGTTCCCTACCCTACCCGCCTCGCCCCTGGACTACTACCCCCTGCCGATTCCCACGCCATTCAACAATGCAACTGTCAAGGTTTTTGCCTGCCTTTTTTATTCGCCAACATGCATAGCAGCAAGCTCCAAGCGCCATTCACTCCCACATGCGATGGCATCAAAAGGCATCCTGCCAGCTTAAAACTGCATGGCCGAAAGAGCAGAGAATTCAGCAGAAAAAACGCATACAAGCTCAACTAATAGTTTGGCGGAATACACACAAAAAAAGAAGAGAAAAAAGTGAAATGAAATCAACTGACATATAGAGCCTAGCCAGCCAGTCAGCCATTGGAATGAGGACTAGTGCCACTGGCAGGACTCCAACTCTGACTCTGACTCTGACTCTGTGTCGAGGAGCTCTTTACAAAAGTTGGCAGAAAAAAAAAGTGAAATAAGAAGGCAAATTGCACCGAAAACCCGCAACAGCAACAACAAGAGCAGCAGCCAGTGCAATGCCTGCAAGGATATGGCACACACACACACACACACACACACACAAATGCACAGTTACGCCCACAAGGTCCAGGCATCAAATAGAAATGAGAACAGCAGCAAAAGCAGCAGCGAAATAAAACCAGAAAATATTCGCTCATATTGCTGTTCTCGTTGTTGCTGTTGCTGCTGCTGTTGCTGCTGCTGATGTTGCTGCTGCTGTTGCTGTTGCATAGCTCATAGATTGCAAGTTCGCATTGTGCGCGCGAAACTAGGGAAAAAATTTTTAATTGGAACAACAACTGTACAGGAGACGCGGTGGCAGCGGCAACAACAACAGCAACAACTACAAAAGCGCACTTCAAACGCCGCATGGTCGTGTTTATGTGTCGATTTATGTGTGTGTGCGTGTTTGTGTATGTGTTCGTGTGTGTGTGTGTGTGCGTGTATGTCAGTGGCAGCAGAGAACAGCATGCAGCTGTTGATGTATACGTATGTGTGTGAGATGTGTGTGTGTGTGTGTGTGTGTCTGTGTACAGGACTTGTTTGAAGCAGGACACTCAACAGCAAGCAACCAAATGCGGCAGCGAACATGCCTCAACGATGGTATGAGTTGCCGATCGAAGGTTGCAACGCAACATGCCGCAGCATACAAGTCAACGCAACAGGGTGGCACAAGTTAAATGCATTGAAGAAATCGAATAAAAAGTAAATTTAGATATATTTCAAATTGTATACAGCTTAGATCTCACATTGTACATAAAATATTTGTTGTTTAAAATGTCAGCTTGCACTGCAAGGAATGTTGTTCTATTAAAACTGATACATATCAGAAACAAATAAGAATGTAATTTATTAAATGATCATTTTTAAAAATGATTTATAAAATGGCATATTTAAGTTAAAGTATTCTTTGTAATTATTATTTGGTTTGAAAGTAAAGTTTTAAAGAATAAAAATGTAACTTGCCAATATAGATGTCTTCAATAATTTGTAAATAAATATCTACACATCCTCTGCTTATTTATTTGTTGCTTGCTGCCAGCAACACGTTGCGGTTCGACAGCGGGCTGCGACTCGTTCTAACTGTCCGTGTGTTGGTGTTTGTTGTGTTTGCTGCTGCCGGCGTCGTCAAACCGATGCGTTGCTGCTGTTGGTGCTGCTGGCGTCGGGGTTGGTTTGCCGTTCGCTTGTGCACGGCACAATCAGTTGTTGTGTATCCTTCGAAGGGTGAAAAGTTTCCTAAATACAAAAACTTTTGCACCGCGTTGCCGTCGCTTCGTACGAGCGCCACAGAAACGAGTGCGAGTGTTGCGAGTGTTGTGCGTTGTGCGTTGTGTGTGCCTCGTGTTGTTGTGTGTGCAGTGTGCAGTGTGCAGTGTTGCCGTCGCCAACATCAATATCAGCGCCAGCGATTTGTTATTGTTGTTGATTTCACATCACAAAACAACAATTAAACAGCCCAAGTTAATATACTTTGATCAAGGATTGCAGTCGCGGCTGGGCAAACGAGTTTTCATAATGTGTTACAGCAAAAAACTGGCAACAATGTTGCTAACGTAAATAGTGCCGCGCAACAACAAAAACAACAACGATAACAAACAACAAAAGCAGCAGCAGCAACAGCAACAGCAAATGTTTGCACATATTAGCAACAATTTTAATTTCCATGCGACTTCGCATCGTTTCTTTGCGCTAATTCCCTTTTCGTGTCGCGTTCGCATCTTCCGCGTTTTGTTCGTATTGTAAACAATTTCTCAATTCTCTGACGGCTTTTTCGTTACGTTCGTTCGCGTTTCGCGGTTTTCTTTCTTAACGCTCTTCGCTGAAGCATCTTCATCTTCTCTTGAGATCCCTTACGACTATCGTCTATATCTGCGGTATATAGATTATATCAGCATGCTATATAATTTACCAGTGGCAGCAACAACAACAGCAACAACTGCAAATCAATGTCAATGGATTAACAACGGTTTGTATATAGTTCAAGTTAAATAAATCGGTTATCAAATAAGAAGTCAAGTTCATCAAATGTGAAAATTTCATCCTGAGCTCAGAAATCAACAATCAAACAGAGCTTGCTACTAAAAAGTATTTTCATATTTTAAGCTTAGCCGAAAAAGAAGTGCCCCCAAAAATATCAATATATCAATAAATAAAACTGATTGTTACTTACTAATTGACATATTGGATAACAATATGCAAAATACCTTCTTCGTTTCAATTCGAATTTGAATCAATTTCAATCTATAATTTGATAAGGTATTTATTAGCCTTTTTATTTAATTGACATTCTCATTTTGATGCCAAGTCATCTTAAAATCAAAAAGTGATTCTACCGTCGGATTAGATTTCACAATATTTTGCTTGGCTTTGTGCTTTTTATTTAGCTTACCTGACACTTTTGTTAATCTTTGAAAAAATATATAAATATAATTGATTGTGGCAAACGGTATACACTAAGTAACGTAAATGGAGATAACATTTTTTGGTCATTCAAGATCAAATTACAAAAGCCAATAGCCGACGGCTGCACTTGCCGCACACTTTCTGTATTTGCTTCATAGCGCATTAACAGAGAATTTTAAGCAGATTTACTGACGGATTTGATGACGATGTCCCAAAGTGAAAAGAGTCAACAAAATGCAAGCAAAACAACCATGCGAAACAAGAAATAAAATTAAATGAAGGCATAAAATGACAACAGAAACAACAAAAAAAAAAACAACAACGACTGGTAGCAGTTTTTTCTTCTTCTTTTTTTCTTATTCTGGGCATTAAACTGCCGAAAATTGACACAAAACCATTTCAGATGAGTAATGACAATAAACACGCGGCAACAGACGACTCAAATACATGCGAGACTTGACGATACACAAATACAAATAGAAATATTGTACAAGAAGGCAGGCAGAATGCCAAAACTGTTGCTGGCAGCAGCATAAGCAACAATAACAACAGCAACAACAGCAATAATACGCCTTTTTGCCAGCATAAGAGACGCCGCCAATAAGCTAGATACATTTGTATCCGTGGCGCATATGCGTCGACGTTTGTCAAACTAAATTAAAAAGCAACTCAAGGCTCTGAAGCACTAAAGCTGCTGCTGTTGCCGCTGCTGTTGCCGCTGCTGTTGCTGCTGCTGTTGCTGCTGCTGCTGCTGCTGAAGAGTTATGCCCATTCCCAGGCCGATGTGCAAAGAACGTGGCAGGCAACAAAAGAACAGTAGGAAAAATCTCAACGTACAAATACAGAAAGAGAGAGAGAGAGAGAGACAATGCGATACAGATATATTCAACACTCGACTTGCTGCTCGTAACTAACTAACAGTAACGTGCGTACTTCAAGGCAGCTCAGCAGCTCAGCAGGCAGCAGTCACTGAGACTTCAACACACACACACACACACACACACACTCAAAAGCGGGTCTCTTTTGGCGCGCTCAAAACAGAAGCGCCAAAAAAAAAACAAAAAAAGTACAAATAAAATCGCACAACAAAAAGCCAAACTGCAAAAGCGAAAGCGAAACACAAGAAGCAGAACAACAAGCAGAAGCACAAAAACTTCAAGTCGAAGTCAGACATCGTAACATGACAGAAGCGGCCCACGCCCCGCATGAAAGAAGGAGAGAAAGAAGAACAGGAGGAGGTGGAGGAGTAGGAGTCGAAAGAGGAGGAGTAGAAGGAGGAGGAGGCTGAAGCGGTAGCTGCCTTGACATGGGCAATAAAGAGAATTTAAAGCGCCATAGAAGCTGACGACGCAAGCAAAGCAAAATAAATAATAAAGTAATACAAATTGAAGCAACATCAACAGCAGCAACAACAACAGCAGCAGCAACAACAGCAGCAGCAACAACAGCAGCAGCAGCAGCAGCAGCAACGAAGTTCAAGTTCAAGCAGCGCATGTTTCTGTATCTTGCAGTTTGTGTATCTTTGGCGCACATGCTGCCGCAATTTGTCTGACCAGAGTAGCACATGTGCCGCCAACTGGACGCGACCAATGCTGTTGTTGTTGTTGTTGTTGTTATTATTACTGTTGCATCTATTTCTGTTGCAGTTTATGAGTCTTAAGTCTTGGAAATGCGGCCACAGCCGCCGCTGCCGACCCCCAATGAATTAGCGCGTCATACTAAAAATAAACATAGGCGGCACGCACATTTGTTGCACATACAAAGCCAGTAACTCACACCCACACACCCAAGCACACACACACTCACACAAGCACAGAAATGTTTCGTTTTCGTTTTCATTCATAAAATAAAAGTAGATGCCAAAAAAGCACGCGCAGGTAGCAAAAGGCAGCGTCAAAGGACTCGACAGGCAAATTAAGGCTTTGACCTAGAGAAAAACAAACAACAAACAACTCACCCACACACACACACACACACATACACACTCGTAATAAACACACACGAGATGCCACCCACTCACACTCACACACACACACACACACACACAGCCTGTGCTTGTGTAGCTAACGGTAACGTGCGTGACTTTGAAAGTATGCGAGCTAAATGACATACTCGTAAATCTGCAAGAGTGTGCGTATGTGTGTGTATTTTATGTATTGTGTGTATTGTGTGTGTGTGTGTTTATTCGTTTGGTTTGGCTCCTTTGCATGGCTTCATTGTGGCACACAGCACGTTTCATTTCATTCGCATACTTGCAAACATACTTTGCATACACGAGTCTGAGCCTCGATGTCTGCCCCTGTTTTGCACTCGCGGCAAGCCCAACTCCGCCTTGCCCCGCATTGAATAACTCAATTTACACGTGACACATTGCCAAGTAAATTAACCACCCATTAGCAGACTCATCATAATTCAGATGTCTTGCATATTGATAGCTCTCAATTTTGATACACAAAATATTATTATAACTAGATCTGATCTGATTGAAATACCATATATGTATGAGTGGAGCTAATCTAGACTACGCCAATAGTATTTATTATTTGTTATTGTTATAAAAACTTGCATTTTAAACAGTTCTTTCAATTTAATATTTACTTCATAAGTGCTCCTAAGAACTTCCTAATAAATATGCGAATTCACTCTTGAGTGGCTTCCGATGTATCTGCAACTTGCAACACAGAAACATAGCTAGACTGCAATAGTGCAGACTCCATTGTGCAGTGTTTTGGCATATTTAAAAGTTTGTTTAATTATGTTGCAACACGCAGTTTGCTCGAATACAAGTACAGCTGAATACGTGAATATTTTAATAAATATTTTAGTGCGGGTGCTTGCCAGAAACAATTTTCAACAAATTTCATATGCATATGAGCAAAAGTTGAAAACAAGCGCAGAAAAATGTCAGAGTACATATTAAAATATAACATGTTGGCAACATGGGGCGTATGCACAACATTTGCAATAGCTCTGGATTGGAGCCCGAAGCGGGCAGCTTATAGTGGCGGCTACATGGCCACTTTGTTTGCTGCCAGAGCATCAGCTGAACAGACAGGCGGACAGACAGATAGGAGAAAGGACAAGCAGCAGCGCTGCCAGTCAAATTGGGCAGCAGGAGCTGGGAGCTGGGAGCTGGGAGCTGGGATCTGGGAGCAATGAAGATAAGCCAAATGACTGGCATTTGGTGTTGCACTTGTTTTCGCCCTGTTGTCTTGCGCAGCTCAAAGTCAGTTGATTTACGCACAGGTAGCACGGGCAACAGCAACTGAAACAGAAACAACAGTCAGGTTCCTCTGCTCAGCTCAGCTCAGCTCAGCTCAGTTCTGTTCACCCTCGCCTCGTCATGGCTGAGTTCCCCTATAGCATTTGGTCTATGTTGCACATGCAACATATGTATATATGTTTATGTATTTGAATTTATGTGTGTGTGTGTGTGTGTGTGTGTGTAGCCTACTTTATAAATACACCAAATGCAGCTCAGAGTCACCTACATTCGCTGCTGTTGCCATTTTCATTTGTATTCCTTTTTTTTATTTGCCCTTCTGCATTTATTTCAAATGACGCATTGTTTGCAAGAACATTATATAGTAATATATGTATGTACACAAACACACACACATTTACATTATGTATACATAAACATAGCATATATGTACAACTGTGTGCTGCGTGTTTAATTCGCAGCAAAAATTTGCAAAATGTTGCAAACTGTGCGGCAGCAGCACAAATAATATACAAACACACACACACACACATATACACACAAGCACACACACAAATTGAAGTGAATTGCGCGCATTGTTCATGATCTTTTTTTTTTAAAGCCTTACACACACATACACACACACAAATATGTGTGTTTTATTTGTATAGCTGGAACATAAGCGAGCCTCAAAACCAGCACCAAATTTGCAGACCTTCAAACTGTTCTCTTGGGCTTATCAGCTGTTAGATAAGATATAGAAGTTTGAACAGTTACTCGATTATAACTATTATATAAATATGGCGGAAATTGAGGCTTAAGCTAGAGAGAAAGAGAGAAACAGAGAAAGAGAGAGAGGGATAATGGGAGAGAGATAGAGAGATATCGCTAAGGCATTTCCGATTTGAATAACAACAGCACTCAAACAAAGTGATGACCGTTGCCAAGAAACATGAAATCGCCTTGATTTATCTGCTCGAAGCAGCAGCTACAACAGCAGCGCCGGCTGCCAGAGGAAGTGCTAATTGTGCACATTTTGCAGGCAACACACACTTACACACTTAGGCGCAATAAACACATTCGCATTGGCCTAATTTTTGAAATCGGGATCTTTATCGCCGCGGCGCAATACTCGTAACTCGTAACCCGCAACTCGTAACTTGCAACGCGCAACGCGCAACTTGTAGCGTTGCAGCTCCTCTCCCTCTCTCTGCCCCCTGCCGCACCACCTGCCTGACGAACAATGTAAATATATGAGTCGCAATTGCTGCAGGATGGGCTGTCCAAAGTGGAAACGCGAAACGAAGTCGCATAAAACGGAAAGTGCAGCAAATTGTGGCAGCTGCAACATAAATTTTTTTTCCTTCTTTTTTTCATATTACTCTTTCCTTGCACTGTGCATTCGCTGATCTTAACACTGGGGCAGGTTCGGCTGGCCATTGGCCTTTTACCGTTGCCACTAATGCGTAGAGTCGACTCTGCCTCTCAAATTTGCAACACGCAAATTGCAAGCGACAACATAATCAGGCTGTAATTGTCATTTGTCTGACAGCCATAAAATTTGCTTAAAGTCCCTCAATCAAACTGCCAAACTGTACCTTAACACACCAAATATGAAACGATTATCTAATAGACGCTTTAGATATTTTAATGTTATTTCCAAAAGTCCAAACGCCTATTTTAAAAAATATTATTTAAAAGATTTAGCTAAGCCCTAAAGGCTTTTGGGCAACAAAATATTGTTTACATTTAGTCAAAGTAGATGCTGAAATTTGAACATACTTTAACACCTCAAAAGGCAAAAGGCAAAACAAAAATTAAAATAAATATCTTGCACACACACACAGCCCATTGAACTTTGTGAAGCGCAACGAAATGTTGGCAGGTTTGTAAGAAAAAAGAAGAGGCAAAAGGCAAAAAGGCAAAAAGTCAAAAGGCAACGGCAAAGGACGTGCAAAAAAATGTACACCTGTGCCGTTTTTTATGAGAACAAAATACAAAACACAAAAGAGACAAACACAACAACGGCAAAAAAACAAAGCGAGTAACTGCGAAAGAAAATGGCGAAAAAAGCAAGAAAATTACAACAGCGGCAGCAAACAGAAAAACGCAGCAAGTGTGTTTGTATCTGAGTGTGTGTGTGTGTGTGTGTGTGTGTGTGTGTGTGTGTTTGTGCAGCTCTTACAAAGCCAAAGCATAACTTACAAGCACCAGCAGCCACAACAACAACAACAACAACAACAACAACCAGCAACGGCAATAAAAAGTCAGAAGTGAGTGTCCTTTACATTTTTTTGTTGTTTGTTGTTTGTTGTTGTTGCTGCTGCTGCTTCCTGTCAGCGCGGACTTGGACTTGGCCAACGTTGCTCATTATATAGTCAAAGACCATAATTATGTGTTGAAGTTTGTAGATGTTTTAAGTGAGTGAGAGCCAAAGAAGCAAGCAAAGGCAGCGGCATAACGATAATAATAATGGTAGCAAAAACAGGAGAAGCAGCGGACAAAAGTGTAAACCAAATAAAGTTCCTTCCAAAGTCATTTAACTTGGCCAACAATCGGTCTGAGCTAGGATAAAGCAAAGCATTCCTCCAGGAATCGTTTTTACAATATCTTTTTGATGTCTTGTCTTTTGTGCAAAGAAATTTCATTCCGAGTTTAGCAACTGGCAGTCACATTAACAGTAAGTGTTAAGTGCTGAAGACTGTTTGGTTATATCTATTATATAGTCAGTACTGGCTTTAACTGCTGTAGACTGCTGTTAGCTTATATGTATTCATATAGACCTCCATTCAAATGTAATAAATACATCTATTTATCCTTTACTTACAGCTTTTTGACCAAAGGATTTGAGGAAACCAACAACAAACCACATTTTGGCATCTGAAATTGAAAATATAAATTGTATTTTGGAGTATAATCAAAATTTCAATTTGAATTCAAACCAAACGCAAAAAAAAAAAACAAAAAACAAAAAATATAAAAACAAAAGCAACAATGCATTAAAATTAAATGAGAAAGAAAATTCAACTAATATATAATAAATAATAATTTTAT
Organism: Drosophila cognata; assembly: GCA_035041535.1. Lineage (NCBI taxonomy): Eukaryota > Metazoa > Arthropoda > Insecta > Diptera > Drosophilidae > Drosophila > Drosophila cognata. Next base: position 7,045,467 of record JAWNLC010000688.1, on the reverse strand, counting down.
TTAACATATAACAAATAACGCGATAATGTTTAATTAATTTGTAAGCCAAACCAACAAACAAACGGAAGACAAAGATTCTTAAATATTAAGCCTAACAAATTAAGTAATATTATATTGCATAACGGGATATAAATCATTTTCAATAAAAACTGCAACTATTTTTTATAAATTTAAACATATTAACAACAAAACAGCAAAAAGCAACAACAAGCAAATCAAATTTTAATGCAAAAACCAGAGTACAAAAAATTCATAACGCATCAATTTACAAAATCAAATACAAAATATCACAAAATATCAACAAGCTAAATATTCAAAATATATACATATATATATATATATATATATATACATACAGTATATATCGATAAGGAAGTAAACAAACAAACAAACAACGCATACAAAATACAAATTTACAAATTACAAATTTACAAATTTTTCTAACAAAACAAGTCGAAGTCTGAGACATAGCACAACAAAACAAAGGAAATATATTGCAAATTAATGTTAAGCAACAAATAAACAAATACTGCAAATAAAATACAAAATCAATTTTATCAAAACAACAATTCATAGCTGCCGTTTACAAACAAAAAGAGAAAGCATCTTCAACCACGAATAAAGTACAAAAATTTTTTGAATTTTCAACTTACAAATTAAAAAAAAAAAAAGAAAAACAATTTAATAGTAGCACTTTTACAAAACAACAAAAGCAAATGATAAATATAAATAATAATAAATTAACGAAAAAATATTTATATAAAACCCATTAAGCAAATATTAAGCCTAAGCAACAACAAGTATAAAATATTGTTACAATACAAATTTACATACAAGTTAATAAGCACAAAACACGCAAAACCAGTGAGTTCAAAATACAAATTACAAATTGCAAATACTGCAAAGATCTGCAACAAAAACAAACGAAGAAAAACTACCTCAAGAGCAGTGAGCGTGTACAAAAACCAAAAGCCCAACAAGAACGTTGACAAGATTTTTGAACTAGCAATTTGCTTGTGTTTTTCAAGTCAGTGTACAAAAAGAAAACAAAGAAAATTATTGAAACTCTTCAAGCACCCCACGCAGAACACCACACAATCTCCACCACCAACACCACTCCCCCAGGCAGCGCAGTGGCTCTTAAGCTGCGCAGCCATGCTAGTGTGCGGACTTAAATGGCGTCCACAATAATCACAGCACAGAGCAGCACAGGCGGCCCCGTCGATCCAGCATCGACAGCTAGCAGCGCCAGCAGCAATCCATTGCCAGCAATCACAGCAACAGTTGCTTCCGCTACGGCCGAGCTGCACAATACGCATCTTAATCAGTTGAGCAGTCTCAGTCAGCATTATACGACGCCCTATCACCATCATCATCACTATCAGCAACAGCAACTGCAACAGCAGCAGCAGCAGCAACAGCTGCAGCAGCAACAGCAGCAACATCAGCATCTGCAACATCAGCAACACTATCAGCAGCAGCAACAACAGCAGCCGTTAACTGAGCCACAACAGTCTCAACATTGGGACTACTATGCACGTCAGCAACCAGTGGCGTCCGCCAACAGCAACAGCAACAACAACAACAGCAGCAGCAATACAAACAGCAACAGCAACGTTAACGGCAGCAATAGTAACGACAACAACAATACAAATGTTGCTGCACCTTTGGGCAGCAACAGTAGCAATGCTAATGGCCCTCCTACTGCTGCCAGTGGCCATGCCCACAGCATTCAACACGTCCATGATGCAACAAATGCCGTTGCTGCTGCCGCCGCCGCCGCCGCCGCTGCAGTCACAGTAGGCACCAACGGCAACGGTTCCAATCCCAATTCAAATTCAAACTCTAACTCCAACGGCAGCTATACACGTCCCTGGGAAATGGAGTCCAAGGATAGCGTGCCGCAACAACAACAACACCAACATCTGCAACAGCAGCAACAGCAGCAGCTGCAGCAACAGCAACTTCAGCATCAGCCACACCAGCCGAAGAGCGGCTTTGAGCCCTTCTCAAAGCTGCCTTCATTCCAGAGTCAATTTCACGGTTACAACGATCAACTACTGCCCGATGGAACACCGATGCCAATGCCAATACCAGCAGCAGCCGCAGCAGCAGCAGCCGCAGCCGCCGCCGCAGCCGCAGCCGCTGGTGCCGGAGCTGGGGCGCTGCAAACGGTGGCCATGTCTCCGGCCAGCATCTCAGTTAGTTCGCCTGGCATGATGAGCGTCGGTTCACCGTTGACCCAGCTTCCGGGCATGCAGACAAGCATAACACCGCCATCGGGCAGTTTTACACCGTTGGGTGCCCCACCGCCGCCACCGAATGCATTTCATCATATGCACTCTCATCATCGTGGTGCCGCAGCAGCAGCAGCAGCTGCTGCTGGGTATCCTCTGATGCCGGCCGCAACTGCTGCGTTTGGTGATCTGCAATTGTATCCGGGCTTTGGGCCTGCACTGGGCAGCAAAAAGGAGGCAGCGGCGGCGGACTATGACTTGCTGACGGGTAGCATGCTGCTTAAGAAGGATGACTTTGATCTCAGTAACAACAGCAACAGCACACATCTGCAGCAGCATCAACAACAGCAGTTGCACCAGCAGCAGCAACAACAGCAGCAGCAGCAGTTGCATGCTGGCCTGGGCGTGGCAGTTGGCATGCATACGCCCACGTCGTACGATGGCAATAACAGCAACAGTTTTCCACATGCAGCCAGCAGCAGTGGCAGCCATACGCCGCACACAACCCAACCGTTGACGCCGACGCCAACGACAACAGCAACAACAACGACAACGCCATTGAAGGTGGAAAAGCTGTTGCAGTCGCCGATAGCGCGGCTGGATGCACGCAAGAAGGAGCGACGGAAACAGCGTCCCAATTCGCTAGAGTCCAGTGCCGAGAGTGAGGCCAGCGGCATGGACGTGGATCCCAGTGGCGGCAATCCCGGACAGGTGGATGCCGTTTCCAGCACGGCCAACTTTAAAAGTCCACTCAGCGCACTCATGGGCGACAGCAACGATGCAACGAATGCCAATGGATGCGATAAGCAGGTAAGTTATAGATTAACGGGCGTTCCCGGCGATAACTGGCAAACGCTGCGAATAATAGGAACACCTACCATCCATACCATACCACCAATACGAACTCGAACACCAACCCAACCACCATAACCACCACCACCACCAACACCACCACCATCACCATCACTCCACCAACAACAAATCCTTCTCTGCTTCCGCCTCTGTTTTGCAGTCGAAAAAGAAGCGCAAACGCTGTGGTGAATGCGTTGGATGCCAGCGTAAGGATAACTGCGGCGAATGTGCCCCATGCCGCAACGACAAGAGCCATCAGATCTGTAAGCAGCGTCGCTGCGAGAAGCTCACCGAGAAAAAGGTAAGTGTAAACATACACAAATAAACATTTAAACATACATATGTGTCTGTCTGTATGTATTCAACCAGTCAGCGAAATCCATTGGGCCATTCCATTTGGTGATTTGGCCATTCAGCTTATGAGGCAATTCCCAGGCTCCGATTCTTGCCCAGGGACAGGGACAGGCTTACGAGCCGCGTTTCTGATTCATTCAAAAAAGTTTGTCAATGAAATCGGCGCACACTTGTGCATCTGCTCAATGGCAGCAGCAAACTTAAGCAACGGTGATGCTGATGCTGCCTGGCCAATGCACAGTGGCTAAAATTGTTTCCAAATGTTACTGAAAATCAGATTTTTAAATATGCTTAAGCATATTTACTTCACTCTAAGAACTTTATTAAAAAAGTTGTTTATTATAGCCGAAAATAATACTGATCGCGTATCGATGATTAACCCTGCTGATTACTTAAATTACTTGATTTATTGTATATAAATAAAACAAGGGTTGGGATGGTATAGCGTTAGCCAATGTGAGCAAAATATGGATTAGGAAAGATATAGGGATAGCCCAAGCTTGCACACAAATTTATTTTTTATCGCATTTACAATTTTCATATAAAACAATTCTGCAAGTTCGAAGAGTGTATTCAAAATATGTATTAAGAATCTGGGGCAATTTACTTAATATTCAATTCAAATTTTTATACGGTTGGTCTTTTCTTTAAAGAAATTTCCTTAGTTGTTGTACCACTGTAGATGTGTCCAAGTCGTTTGGGAGTGCAAACTGGTTTTTCTGTTTTTGCCGCTCGCGGCCACAAGAGTTCGCGCGGTCTTGCGCTCCAGCGGTCAGTCACTCAAGATTTATGTCAGCACAACAGATGTTCCATAGTCGCAGCGAGTGCAAATTAATGCGCCCATTCTCTCTCTCTCTCTCTCTCTCTCTCTCTCTCTCTCTCCTCTCTCTCTCTCTCTCTCTCTCTCTCTGTCCGGCGTCCATTCAACCAGCGGCACTGGCCACACATTTAACTAGTAACCTACAAGTTCTCAGTGTGTGTGTGTGTGTGCGTGTGTGACTAAGTACTTGCATAAATGCACTTGAGTGCATCTGAAGCAATCGGGTATCCTTAAGCTCACCACGCTCCCCAGGCTGCAGCAGAAGAAGAAGCCTGGGTTTCATTCATTTTCCATTCAGTTTACATTGCGTTTCGAAATCACTTAAGAGCCTAGCCGCAGGCTGCGCATATCCTTTGAGGAAATCAGGTTACACACGCACACACACAAGCAAATCTGCGCCCAGGCGAGTTCGTTTTGGGATCTTAAGTGGTTGTTGGTGATGCTGCTTGACAAGTTCATTGGCCGCGTTGACAAGGCAAAGGAGTCTGCAAAGGACTCTGCAAGTTCATCTAGCTGTTTCTTAGACTGAGCAAAGTCTAACTTATTAATAAGCTTTCAGATCAATTTTGCTAACAGAAATTTTGCTATGAAATTATCATGAGAATTCTGCACATTATATTGCGCTCGCTCTAACCAAAAGGCAAGCAAAAAACAAAATATCAAAACAATAGTTTTTAGCCAAAATCCAAATTAAGGTCATGTCCGCAGGCGAATCGCTTCCATTTGGACGCGCTTCGTTCGTTTCAAATGCAAACGTAAAAGTGGAAGCAAAAAAACAAAAAAGAAATAATAAAATACAAAAAGACAACAAGTAAGAATAACAACAACAACAACAACAACAGCAACAGCAATGCCAATATGCCGTATGAAATAAAACAACAATAAAAACGATAATAACGAAACGAGGCAGCAGCAGCAACAACAAAAGAAAAGCAAACGTCGTTCGCAGCCGCTGCCGCCTGCAGGAGCAGATGTTCACAGCTTACACACACTCGCACACACAAACAGACAGACAGCCAGACAGAGCGACAGACATAAATAAATAAGCGACTGCGAGCAACGTTTTGTCTCGCTGCCACGATCAACGTCGACAGCGACGCTCGCAGCGCTGTTTGCAGCGGCTGCAAACAGGAAACTGAAAAAAAAAACCAAACGAAACGAAACGAGCACATTGAAACAGAGCGCGCAGGCGTGCGCTAGAGAGCGAGAGCGAGAGCGAGACAGCTCCTCAGATAGTTAAGTGAGAGGGAGAGAGCGGAGACAGCGCGCACGACTGGTCACACAATTAAGAAGGAGGTTGACAGGAGAAGAGCGCTGACAGAGCGGCGACTGCGACTGCGACTGAGACTGCGCCAAGCGTCACAAAAGGTTGTCAAACAAGAAAATGGCACGCCAAGAGAGGCAGAGAGGATCGGCCCGCTGTCCGCTGTCCGCTGTCCGCTTTCCCTGCTGTCCCTCAACGACGACACACATAGATAAAGTTGTAAATTTTGCAGTCGTTGCGACATCAGTTGACATGTCAATACACACAGATAGAACACACACACACACACTGGCATATGCATTCATAAGTTGTAGAAGCGATGCATGTTGGTTGGCAGCTCTTCCTTCCGCGCTTGCGACACACAATTGGCGCTTTACTTTATATCTTCCTCTGCTTTATTATCAACAACATCATCATCATCATTATTATTATTTCTTCTGCTGTCCACCACACACACACAGATACACAACATGTCCCATTTGTTTGGCGGCTACTGCAATAAACAATACAAAATACACTAGACAACAAACATTTCGATAAATGTTTATATTTTTGCATGTAAGCCAACAATTTAGTCTGACATTCAGATATTCTGTATATATATATATTCTGTATATATACAATCGTATTTTGAATATGCACTCGATTTTCAATTTTGTAACATTTGCTTATTGATTAGATGTGTTTTGAACGCCAATTATGTTTCAGAGTGTAAACTCTCGCGGTTTTCAATTTATTATATCATAGCGTGTTAATACATACAAAATAATATGAATGTCGTCTTGTTTGTGTGGCTTTCGCGGAAGTTCTGCTCTCATCAGGTCTGGCCACAGCTGGTCGGTTGTTCGCCAATATATTCGGCACATTGTTGTGATTACATATCGATTGTTGTTGGTTGGCTGTTTGTTGTGTGTTGGTTGTCGGTTGCCGCCGCACGAATCGAATGCGGATCAATGCACTTGTGACTTATTTCTGTGGTATTTGTGCAGCTCTTGTAACTCAATATTCAATGCGCCTCTGCTCTGCTGTCAGTTTTTCAGTTTCGGGTTTTGGGTTTTGGTTTCGTTCTCGTTTTCGTTTTCTGACCGACCGGGCAGCTGGTCACACTCCAATTGGGCCCTGCTCCTTGTCTGGTTTTTACTTTCACAAATCAGGCCCGAAAATAAAAAATAAAAAAATATATAAGTAAAATGCCTCGAGCACAAGTCATTAACTTGGCTATTTGAATAGCAACGTCGCTCGCGTGTCCCGGCAAAAAGCTGAGGATGCTGCTTCCTGTCGCAGTTCCCTTTTTGGCCAGCTTCCATTGCTTGGCCTTAAATATGCAGTTTTCTTAGGAATTTTCTCATTAAAACGTCTCGTTTTTTTTCTCCATTTCGCAATTTTATTTTCCTCCATTATTTCTTTTTTTTGCGTTCGTCGTCAAACGACTGGCAAATAAGGCAAATCAACAACAAAAGAGGAAGAGCAAATATTAAAAGGCGTCTGGTCTAAAGTAAAGTCGCCAAGAGCCATTCCCTCCCAAACCCCACAACCAACATATCCAAAGGGAAGGAAACGTTAAAGGACAGCTTTGAGTTTGAGTGATTGACTTAATTTTTGCAGGGCTACAGGGATATATGTGTATTCGTATTGTCCTTTCTGGTTTGTCACTTGTAATCGTCGAAGACTCTTTCAATTTCACTTTTGTGGCCGCCGGGGCGAACGCTGCCTGCTGGCAACTTCATCAAACTAAATGCACTCAAACTAAACTAACCCTAACTCTAAGCCAGCCATGACAACTTAAAGGTTTCACTTCATGCATACCAAATGTGTGCTGCTTACAAAATGCATGCGAGCCATGAAAGTATCTCGACAACGTGGGCTGCGAGTGCAATGCTCGCTCCTACTTGAGCACACACACACACACACCGTTCGTGACACACTCCCATGCTCTAGAGCACTTATACTCGTACTCGTCTTCGTCTTCGCCTTCGTCCTCGTCCTCAATGCCGCCTCAGGCCTCCTGGCACACATCCTTGCACACACATTCGCATTTTGGCACGTTGGCTTATGGCCAGCTCCTGGAAAACAGGATAACACACACAAAGTAAGAGAGAGGGAGATAGAGAGAGAGCGAGAGGGGAGAGACTGGCACACTTGATACTTGAGCAAATGTTGTTGTTGATGATGAGCTTCAGCTCTGGTCTTCATTATCGTCAAAGTGTGTGTGGGTGTGTGTGTGTGTGTGTGTACCTTTTGTGTTCTGCAATCTGATATCATGTCGTGGTCTTTCCCTGCTTTTTGCATATCCAGTTGCAGCAACATTGCCCCCCTACCCCACTCAACCTCTCTCTCTTGCAATGCAATTTAATTTTATTTTGCCAATTTTTTAACAGTTTTCAGCAATTTTTCCAGCAATAATTGACGCTTTTGGCCAGGTGCTAGCCGCGGCAAGCTGTTCCCTGCCGCAATATTGTTTCAATCACTCAATTTGTTGCTACAACACGCACAGCTGCACACACATACATAAATCCCACTCCTCGGGACAGAGAGTTCATTGCACCAAATGGAAAGACAAACTCTTGAGTCGTGCGTCCAGTTGCAGGCTCTCTTTCTCTGTGTGTGTGTGTGTGTATGTGTGCCACAAATCCGATTGAATTTTTGTTTTATTTCCTTTGCTCTCTGCTCCAAATGCATATTCATCTGTCGAATACACACACACACACACTCGTAGTTCGAGGCAAACATCTGCATTTGTTTCTCGCTTGTCTGCACATCTGCTCGCATTGTTCCTTTTATTTTTCCTGTTTTTCTTTCCTGAGCCTCAGTGCTGAGCTGACGTCCTGCTCTAGGACTTAAACCAAACGTGCCGCATTTCTGCTGCACTTACTTTACTCCATGCTCACTTTGATGAACGCACACTTAGAAGGAAATATTTTCTACATATGCACAATAATATAAATATGAAATAGACAAAACCATTTGTCTGCTTTTTGAGTGGGCTTGGCAACTTTTAAGCAGCTTATGCAACAACTGCAGCAACACCAGAGTTTATCATTATTATTTTTTCCACATCTGTGGCTCTTTCTGTTTGCTATTACTTTAAAACTTTAAAAAATAAATGACCAGTTTTGCATACATACTATGTTATTTATACTCAACTGTTTTCATGTTTTTAATGGACGTGTTTTTTCTTTGGAGTTGTTGTTGTTGTTAATCCACATTGCCATGGCATCCACTTAGAGGATTTTATCTTTGATGCCCCACTGCTGCCTTTTTACATTTTATGTTATATTCATATTATTTTTAATATGATATAAATAAAATATAAATATAGTTTACTTTGAATTTAATTTTCCATCATAACTAAGCTCATTTTTTGATTACAATTAATTTATTTGTATGCATCTTTTTAATTTGTCTATTTCTATTTTTTTGCAGGAACCCAAAGCCAAGCCCGTATGTATACTCATTTTATTTTATATCAACATATATCTTTATATACATTTATTGATCAGAATTGTGTCCAATTTGCTTATCAAATTCTTATAAAATCAACATTAGATTACACAAATATTCTCGAGATAAGAAAGTCGTTTGTCGAATTCCCAGAAGTACTTGGGAGTTTTGTAGATATGATATACCAATGTGGGAACTTTAAGTGTATTAGCAATCATTTATGACAGCTGTTTCTGTATAAAGAGAAGCCTGAAACTTAAAAATATATCACATATTTCTATATATCACACGTCAATTCACGAATATTAACTCAAGGCAACTATTTATGAGCCAAAGGTTCTGTCATATTAGCGAGTAATTTGACCTTGAAAACTGTGTCTGAGGCGTGCGCTTCGTGTTCAAATCGACCCCTATAGAATATTATGCAAATAACACTTTTAGTTTTCCATTGTTTTCAGCAAATGTGTGTATCTATGTATCTGTTGGATATTTTGTATCTATGTATGTGCCTGTCCGCATTGTGTGGCAGTTTCTCTTATTTTTTTTTATCAGGCGCATAAATTAAATAATAAAACGATTATGTGTGTGTTGGTGCAATTCTATGCTTGAGTGTGTGTGTGTGTGTGTGTGTGTTTGTCTGTTTGTGTGTGTGTGTGTTGTCTGTCTGTGCAATTGAATGCTTTTAGGTTCTTGATGTTGTTTTTGGTGTTGTTGTATTCATGAAAATGATTTGCTGCTGTTGCCGCGACGGCTGCTTATGTGCATGATGGTTGTTGATGGGTTGTGATGCTGTTGCTGTTGCTGTTGCTGCTCTTGCTGCTGCTGCTGCTGGTGGTTGTTGATGACAATAATTCATTCCGCTAGTCGAAACTGTATATACACACATATACACACGCACACTGTCGCATTTATATAAATCTGCGCTGATTATAATGCGTTGTTAAATTTTAATAAATAAATTTTCACATCCTTGTTAAGCGCACATTGAGTGCCACAACAACAGCAGTCTACATCAAAGCGAATAAGAGCTTTGCATTGATTAAAAGTCTGCAGAACACCAAATGCAAATGAATGTTACATAATTACTTCGCGCCATGAAGACAACGTTGCGTATACTTAATCACAGCTTTGCTTGGCAAACCTCAACAAGCGCCAAGGCTAAGTCCAATGGCCAAGACTATGCGAGCGTATCCTTGCAACTTAGTTAGAGGACAAAAGTACCGCATTGTCTGCGCACACACACACACACACGCACACAAGCACACACACTAACGAGCAGAAAATGCGCCACTGCATTTGCACTTGCCGTTAAAAATTGCAGTGCAAATGATTTTCACATTTGCTCATTTTAATGACACAAACTGGAAAGAAAGCACAGGACAGCGAAGTGACAGTGAGAGGGAAAGTGGAAGCGCCGTTAATGAGTAGACGGAGCAGGCGAAGAAAGGAGGAGAATTTTGCGGAGCAACGCTCAAAATGAGGTTAACAAGCAGCAGCTAGCTTATATGTATATATATATATATATGTATATATCGAAATATGTGTATGTATGCAATTAAGCGTGCTTGTTATTGTTTATTAATAAACAACAACAATGGCCAAAAAGTAAACAACAAACGCTAATTGCCACAGCAACCGAGCAAGCGAAAGACAGAGACATAGATAGACGGATAGATAGAGAACTGACACGCAAATGAGCGAAAATATTATTTCAGTTTGCGACCATGCGTTGCATTTCAAGGATACAGGATACACACACACACACACACACACACACACTCACACGCTCACACACGTTAGCACTTTTAACCCCTTTTTTCTTGCATTTCTATTTGTGAAGTGCATTTCGCCCTGTAAGCGGCGCTTTTTTACTGCCCGTTGGCTCAATTTAAATACCAACGATGCATGGCCGAAACGAACAGGGAAAAACTGGTATAAATACCCTGCAGTAGAAAGAGATGCTAGAAAATGCATATCTATTTCAAAAGCTGTTGAAACTTTTGCCAAAACAGCACTTTCCATAAAAATATAAAGCAATAAGCAAATCGATTGCACATAAATTCCAGTTTTTTCTTATTAATCAACTTTTGGATTATGGGCATAAGTATTTATCAGTTCGCATAGTCTCAATTACATCATTTGTACTTGTTGGCCTTCTACACGTGTGTGCGCTTGTTTTTGCTTGCAGCAAGGTGCAATTGCAGCGTATTTTTCAGCTTGACCGATTCGTGGTTGAGAGTGCGACCCTTCGGTCTCTAGCAATGCGGCAGCAGAACTCGCACCCCAGCAGAGGCAGCAACAACAGCAGCAGCAGTGAAAATGAAACGAAGCGTTTGTCAGCGTTAAACAGCAAAAAGGGGTTGAATACTACAGTGCACTGCATGTATAAATGATGGGTGTTTTTCTGTTAGTTTAGAGGGTCAGCAGGTTACAGGTAACACAGGTTACAATTACACCAGGCGCCTAATTGCAGCCAAAAACTAAATACCTATCCCACAATCATCCCGCCTGCACACCTCGCAAACACTTGTACAATTTTTCAACAGCCTCCGTTTGTTGCAAAGGCGCTTAAGCACCAAGTTAGCCATATTAGACAACCAGCTTACAATTGCAATTTGCAACAAAATTGAGTGATATAGTCGAGAGTCCTAGAGAGAAATGGAGCAGAAGCGAAAGTTTGGCTAGGTTTGTTGTGACTATCAAATCAAAATGTGCTTTTAGGGACTGGTCAAAACTTTTCAGAGCCATAACTTTGTCAAAAGTGACCCGAATTTCAAAACCCTTTGCTTTTATTATTATTATTATTCATTGTTTGTCCTGTGTATTATATAAAGACTGAGTACGGCGCCTTCTGCTTGGAATCTAGTAAAGATGGAAGCGGCTGTTGCTGTTGATCATGAATATATATATACCTTATGGGGTAGGAGAAGGCTGTCTTTTGCCTTATACATACACTTGTGCCCAATATTAAAAGGAAAGTGGACAAAAAATGACAGCATATAACAAATACAAAGTAAAAGTTTGCTCACAAAGTACCTATCAAGCGGTAACAACAGCAACTTGCCATATCTTTTGATTGCATTTGGACAGCAAAAACATCAGCAGCAGCAACAATAAAAACAACGAAGCTCCGGCATATTGTTCCAAAAACAAAGCCGTACTTTGAAATCGATTTTTGATTATATTTTTTGTGTTATCATTGCGTTGGCTACACTGTTACGTTGTTGCTTAAATACCCTGCAGATGCTGTCTAGAGTGAAGATTGACAGACTTAAGAAACGTAGAAACGGCACAACACAGGCAAAATGTGAAATTCGGCTGCCTAAAGCCTAGATGTTTTCAGTACCCTATTATTTGTTATATGCCTAATATCTAATATACAACATCAAAATAACTTCCAGGGTATCTCAAATTCGAGCATTTGCTCAGATATTTTTCCTGAAGCTGTGAGCTCTCGTACCGCAGTAAATTCAATTTAATTTTCTTAAATATTATTTGAGACAATTTCGCATGCATTACGCGTTCAGTTTGGAATACAATTTTTGTATTTCCTGCAAGTATATTTTATCATGTTTACTTTCAATAACTTGAGGGGGGTGGAGGACAGTGGCTGTTACTCACGCCAAATTCGATTCCGCGCATGAACCTGACAACAAACAAACAACAGCGACGACACAAAGAAAGAAAATTCTTGTTGCTTTCCCTATTTATTTTATTTATAGCTGAGAGCCTTTTTTTGCATTTTCCGGCTTTTGTTTGTCGGCGTAAATTGAAAACATAATTGAAACAATAAATTCGATGCTCTCGATGGCGCTGCGAGTGGAATAAAAATATTCAACGGCGAAAGAGTTGCGGGCCATATTTCCGTGGGTTCCAATCAGCGCTCTAAAGTGTTTGGAAAAGTAGGAAATTAGCTCGCCGTACTTTTCCAATACATTTGACGCTACTACCAACTTTTCGATAAAAGCAACAGCACCAACAACAAAATCAATTTAATTTTGTCGATTTTTTTCTTCTGCCCTCGTATATATATTTTTTTTTTGTATTTTGACTTGAGTCCAACTAAAAGTTGTGCCTGGATCCAGCTTGGTCCTTAGCTGCTTGGGTGCCGGGCAACACAGTCAAACAAGTCAAGTCATTTACTAAAGTACGAAAGTCCTGGCGTGCATAAACATCCCTTAACGGGCTGCTGCCGGTGCTGCTGCGTGAGGGTGGTTTAGAGCAAAGAGCACGGGCATAAAAACGAAGAAAGCAGCACAGCAAAAACGGAAAAATTATAAAGAAATGTTTTCAAAAAAGCAGCAGGAAACCAACGACAGCAATAGCAACAGCAACAGCAACCTGCACATAAAATGCGCTAAAAAATTTCATATCACGTAGCAAGCGCTATTTACTTTTGTTTCTGTTGTTGTTGCTGTCCGAAATGCGGCGTTACATAAAAATGCTGCAGTAGAGCAACCATGAGCAGCAGCAGCAGCAGCAGCAGAACTTTCCACTTAGCACGCACCAAATAACACTCACTCACACAAACACCCGCACACCCCACACACGTGCTAACAAACAATTTAGCGCTTACTGCATCTAGCAGCTTTGCTGCGCTGCAAGTTCTCTAATTGCACTCGCAATACCCGAAGGATACAGCTACCAATGAGGCTGGCGAGGCAGCAACAGCAGCAACAGCAGCAACAACAATAGCAGCAACAACTTTACCCAAAGGGTCGAAGCACACGTACGCATAGGAAAAACCCATTGTTGCTGCTGCTTCTGCAGCTGCTGCTGCTGTTGCTGGTCCATCATCAGCTATGCAAACAAATACGCATAAATATGCACACGTACACACATGCACACACACGCACACACTTGGAAATACGCTCACGCACTCTTTTAATGCAGTAAAAAGAAATGAAGCAAAGCTCCACACGCACAAAAGCAACAACAACAACAACACAGCAAAAACACAGCAGCAGCAGCAGCAGTAGCGACAACAGCAACTTGAAAGAACTGCTAGATGCGGAAAGTCGCACATTATATACCCTGGCAGTTTATATATAATATATTATACACATCAATAATATTATATATATATATACATATATAGAAAAAGTGAAGTATTGCTGCTTTGGAATCCATATATTGAGCAAATCCATTCAAATTGTTAGGAGTATGAAATGTTCAGCTGATCTTGGATAACAACAAAATTTTGCATACCACTCATCTTTCGACTGATAATTGCCATTGACAGTTAAATCTATAGATGTCTGATACGGCCGATTCCAAAATTAATACAGAAAACTTATTTGTACCGAGTTTCATCAAGAAGAGCACTCGTTGAATGCGTTACACGTCTTGGGTAAGAAGCTCTGTAAGGGTATTTACATACATGCGGAAGCATGTGCAAATAAGGCAACACACTTCACCCACACACGCACACACCCACAAATACGCACGTACACTCAAGCAGACGCACCTGCCTGCTTTAAGTCGGTATGTGAAACCTTTGCATACGCATATTGCGTATACGCTAGCGTGCACAGGCTTTGTGGCAACGGATCGCATTACAGTGCGTTAGCTTCTTCTTCTTCTTGCACACATTCTACTTCTTTTAAGCACTCAAGCAAGTGCATGACGCACTTCTTTACATACACGGACTTTTGAGCATTTGCGGCGCCTTCTGCTGCATTTGCCTCGTGCTGCAAATAAGTAGTTGACGCAAATATTTGCATTGCCGGCCGCCGACCCCCTTTTGCAGCTAGTGACACTGGCACCCTAAAATGTTTCTATATATATGTGTGCACATTTACATTTACATATATATATATATATATATATGTGTGCTTGACATTACCTCCGTCTGTTGGTTGCATTCTCAGCGAGCTGCCTGCCTGAGTGCATTTTCTATTTCTTGTGCCGCCCCAAACAAGTCGCCAGCTGCTTGGGCGATTGTCGCCTTTGATAAACTGATGCCCTGACTTTCATGTTGTTCTTGTTGGACTTGTTCTCGAGCTACTTTGTCGTTGTTAATTATAAAAATTTTCCATTTTTCGTTTTGGAGGGGACGACGCAGAAATTCTCTAAGCGTCACTCAAAAGTATGCTACACTTTTCAGATGACGCCTTTGCCAACTTTGTCTTATGTATCAGCAGGAAATGCTAAGTATATATGCATACATATACACACACACATATATACTATATGTAAACTTGTTTGTACAAATTGCAAGCCAGCATTTTACGCTGGGCGGACAGGGGGCGTGGCGTCGCCTGTGTTGGCGCACAACAAAAGTTTAAGAAAAAGAAAACTGTGCAAATAAAACTTTTTGCTTTCGTTGCTGCTGTTGCTGTTGCTGTTGCTGCGTTGGCTTCCCTGCTTTGGCAAAAGTCCTTGCCAAGGGTAAATGCAAAACTTACACACACACACACACACCCATCCAAAATTGAGAAAAGTACGCGTGCTGGCCAAAAGATGTTGCCGGAGCCGCGTCAAAAAAAATAAAATAAAATAAAAATGCCAAAGAAACGAGTGCAAATAAAATGGCGAACTGCTGCCAAGAGGGGAGCTTAGCTTTGATTTTTGTGGCAGGGGCGTGTGGCAAGGTTGGGTCGCTGCAGCTGACAGAACGCTTCACTGCACTTGACTATTATTGAAGTTACGCCAGAATCCTTACACACACACACACACACACACACCAGCAATCGTTGCTCTGAATTGAGTTGTTGCCGTTGCCATTGCCATTGCTGTTGTGCTGCTGTTGGGAAACTTTCGCCTTTGGGGCTAGAAAACGCCAGCAACGGCAACGCCAGCAACATCTTTTGGACTGGCATCCTTTAGCCATGGTGGCATCGTGGCATCGTGGCATCCTCATCGTCCTTTGCATATTTAAGCGCGCGACTCGCTGCCTTGCCACTTTTTGCATTTTTTATGTGTTGGTAGGTCATTGTACGTACAAAAGCCACTTTTACTGAGCAACTGCAGCTGCAACAGCAACAACAATTGCAAAAATATATTTGTAGCAGCCACATTGTTCCGACGACTTTTACATACTCTGTGGCCTAGCAGTTTCTTGGAAGCGATATCGATCTGATCAGGGCATGCAATTCAGCTGCATTAAGTTTGCTTTTATCGAGATACGCATGAAATCGCAATTAGACAGAGTTTTCATGACGTTTGCGAAATAACATAATTTCATTACGGAATCCGAATAAAAGCAATTATTCACAAACTGATTATGAGTCCCCTTTTATTTTACGAGTGTGGAATACAGATTATGAATATGAATATATTTAAATTCAACTGCAGTTGAAAGCATTAATATTAAAAATATAAATTTTAATAACACGATCGCCTCAAATGAATAAATAACTCTTCGACTATGGAATCAGAACTTACTTAAAAAGTCTTTCAGTTTACCATTTTCCATAAGCTAAATAAGTAAATTTCGATATATTTGATAGCCGGCAAATATGAATTAATTCCAGCTATCAGTCAGTAGTCAAAGCGTTACATGTTCCCTATCAAATTGTGCACATCCTTTTTCAGATGTGATATATTTAAATATATGCAGCAGCAACTTCAACTGCAACTTTTCCCGCTGCTGCTGCTGCCAAATTAAACACAAATTTGTTGGCTCTAAGCGTTGAGTTCTCTTCTTAATGCTTGTTTTTCCTTTTTCGCCATTTCCCCATTATTTATTTATTTTTTTATATTTTTTTTTTTTGGTCAGCGTTTTGCGCATTTTCAATGCATTTCAATGGGTGGTGGGTGGTTTTGCGCTCTATGAAATGCAATTTGTGGCTCGCTCTGTCAACTCGAGCGCATTATTTGCATTTCTTGTTGCCGAACCGAATGCGAAAAGTTTTTATACACTTTGGTTTGTCATTGCATAATTTGAATTGTTGTTCCAATTGCTGTTGTTGGCGTTGTTGTTTAGTATGCAATTAAATTGATTTTTTAATTTGTGCGCAAGCTTTGCAAATGCCAAATGCATAAATCATCTGTCGGATATCACGCGACAAATTAAAAATTAATGCAACGTCACAGTCGCAGCGTACTCCAATGCAAACTCCAGTTGAATCCCTCCCCCACCCTGAGAATCCAATGCAGCAGTGCTGCAGATTAACCATATATATATGTATGTGTGTGGGTATAAGAGTACGGGTATTATCTACATTATGCCTACTACTATATGCCACTCTTGCCACGATGCGGCACATTTTTATCGATTTTCCTCGCTGCTCTGGCAAAATGCAGGCATTGAAATAATTTGCAACCCCAAAAACGCGCTCAAACCGAGTTTTATTTCATTTTACTTCACTTCTTTCCTTATTTTTGTTTTCTATTTTTCTTTTTTTTCCACATTGATGTTTTTGCTGCGTGGCACGCACTTTTAGAAAGTACCAGAAACAGTGGAAAAACTGAAAACCAAAGAAGACACAGCATGAAAGGATAGTGTGTAAGTGTGCGTGTGTGTGTGTATGTCTGTGTGTGTGTGTGTATGTGGGTTGTGGTTCTGCAAAGTAGAATCAGCAGAAAAAAATTCGCAATGAGGGTTGAAAATAAATTGCTTTTAATTTGATTTCAACTCAATTAAATCTACGGAATGGAATTTCAAATTAATTCATTACTCTGCCTTGGCACATCCTTGACGCACACATCCTTGCAGCAGACAGCGCTCCTTAACACTAATGCACTTTCATTGCCAGCAATCATTTGTCCCACAAGCTGCCCGAATCTAACAAAAATCTCGACTTATCAAGCACGCACAAAAACACAAACACACACACACGATGCCAACTAATTAGTTGGCTGCAGAATGAGCCAGAAACTCCGGATGGGAATATGTGCATGCCTCAGGGATATGCCAGGCTTAAAATGCACAGCTGTCGTTAATTGTTGGCTCGCCTTACAGGCTTAATGATGTGGCAAGTCTTTGCGATCCATCCTTCAACCTTATATTTGATTCACAGTAGGATTTAGGTAGTTCCTAAAACTAAATATTTGTGAAACACTTTGTTCAAGTCATTTGCCTATTGAGACTTCATGTTCAGCAGATAACTTTATAATATCCGCTGTGCTCAAGTTTTATTCTCATTTTACTTGGCGGTCTCTAGCTGCAAGTCTGCACACACATTTTAGTTGAGTTGGGCCATCAAAACTCATCCACAGATCTCCCAGCTAGCGCCTCGTCTCCTCCTTCAGTGGGCATTCAAATTGTGTCACAATGCAGCCATAAAATGTTGTGTTGTAACCCCTTTTTGCGTTTTCATTGGCTTTTGCCGCTACCTCAACAAACAATAAAATTTGCCCCGTTTCCACACAACACCATTATCCGTCCGCAAAACCCCACGCACCCCTCTCATCAACCCAAACCAGCTTGAACTTGACCTTGATAAATTTTGAAGTGAGCTTTTTAGCACATATCAAAATGGTTACATCTCAAGGGGGCTCTCGAAGCTTAGAGAGAGAGAGAGAGAGAGAGAGAGAAGAGGGCAAGGGTGAGGTTGGCCACAGCGGGTGGGTTGGGGCAGATTGAATAAGGTAGTTACGCCAAGTGCCGACATCGCTGTCACCTCTCCAAACACTACGCTCCCCCGAAAAAAACAGCGCCTCGCATTGACATTGAAAATTTCGCAACTAAATTGCGTGTAGCAAATCGACGATGACGCATTTGCCACCCAGCTAACCATCACACTCAAAACTGGTATGTATCTGCAGCATGTAACCGCCTGCATATATACATGTACATATATATATATACATATACATATATATATATATATATATATATAGACAGCATAGGGCTGCAGGGTTGGCTTCAATTACGCTGCAAAATGAGACGAGCAAAAAAAAAAATAATATAAAAACCCACCCCCAAAACGCACAAGTCAACCCCCGAAATAAAAGAAGCACAGCCGCAATCAAAATGGGATAAGCGAATATATATACTTATATATAAAACACATATATAGATATATTTATATATATGTATGTGTATATACTAGCCAAAATAGAAATGCTGGCTGGCGTCGCAAACAGCCATGTTTAAGCGTGAATCAGCAGGACTTCTTTGTGATTTACAGCAGGCGCATAATTCAACACCTAGCAGCCAGGCAAGCCAGTCAGACAGGCCAGCCAGCCTGGCAGCCAGGCAGGCAGTTAGTCATTTAGTCAGTCAGTCACGCAATTCACAAGAGCTTCAAGGACATTACGACGCCGGCTAATCAACAATTGTCCACGTTTTGGGGCGCTGCCTGCTGTCGCCACGAAAGTGATAATCAAAATAAACAAAGATTAGCATTGCATGTGCTGCCACCACCCCTGCTGCCCCCATTGTCTCTAGGCGAAAGGTGCGTTTAACCTTGAAAACATTTTGCTGTTGCTCTCAAGGGGCAAGGACATAATGTTTGCCGCTATGAAAATCGATTTTATGCCCAAGCACTGCGACTGCTCCAGCTGCCTGCCTCGACGTCTTCTTCAGTTACTTTGCATCCGCAAAAGGGTTGTTGTGCTCATTTCGAAAGCGAGGCAATAATTAATATTTTTGGCACATTTAAAACTCAAGCAAGCAGCAACAGCAGGTCAAGGTCAAAACAGCGAGGGTTGCCTAGGCAGTTGAACGAACTCAAGCCAGAGTGGCAGTTAGAAGAAGAGAGTGGGGCATAACAGATGCGACGCAGGGGGGGCAAATAAAGGTTTCGCTGAGCAGCAGCACCTAAAGTAGTCAGTCGAAGGCGGCAACAAGTTGGGATTTTTAGCTCAAAGGCGCGCACAGCGAATATATCAAGCGAAGGGTTGCCGAAAGCTACACTCAAACACACGCACACTCACACACACAGACTTTTGTGTATATATATAAACACAGAGAGACACGCACATTAGGCATTGCCCAAAAAGCGCTGGCAACTTTTTATGGGGCGCCCATTTGCTCATTATGATGATGACGTCTGTTGTTGTTGTTGTTGCTACTGGGCTTAGCGGAGGGACAGCAGGAAAGGGGCGCAGTGTGAGCGGGGCGTGGCAAATGTGTCATAAAAGGCGCAACAGTCTACAGTCTGCATGTGCGGGGCTTTCAGCATTTTGATAGGGCTACTCAGCAGCTCCACTTTTTTGTGCTCATTTCGTTTATTTTCTTCTTCTTTTTTTTGCACTCCTGATGGCACCTACCCGAAATCCACTTGGCCTAGGTCAGGTTCTTAAATTGTGTATGTGCGTGTGGCCTTTGCGGTTTAGCTTTGCTACCTGTTGCATCTTTTTTGTTTTGTTTTTTGTCGCCCTCGAGGCTTTTTTAAGCCTGACCAACAGCAATGTTCGAGTCCAAATTGCGCCTCATTATTGTTCTGCAGCTGCTACGAAGACGCTTTTTTTAGTGCTGTGAAATAAGCAACGCAACTAATAGCGGCAATTAAGTCAACATGCGTTTTTCAGTAGTTAACGCTAATAAAGTCAGCAAAAAACAAAGTGGCCAACCGACAAAAAGAAAATGATTTCCAAATTGATTCGGTTTCGTCTGCTGCTCATAAACTGTCAGCGCCGGCAACAGAAGCAGCAACAGGAAAAGAGGCAGAGGCAGGAGCAGGAGCAGGAGCAGGAGCAGGAGCAGGAAGCAGCTGCCGACTCCTGATTGCCTCCCCATATATATGTATGCGTACATGTGTGTGTGTGTGTACATGTGTGTGTGTGTGCTTGCCTATTTGTGGCCCAATTTCAGGCGACTTTTGTAGGTCGTCGGCCTCGTTGCTCCTCGGTTCTTTATACCGTCTTCGTTTAACTTGATTATGAGTGTGAGTGCGCTGGTTGATGTTGTGTCTGAGCAGAGGTTGACGACATGCCTTTCACTTCCGGCCGCTATTTTTATTGTCATTAATACAGCGTTGTGGCTCCAATATAAAATACCAATAACAAAACCACAAGTTACAACACAGCTGAGTGCAAAATGCATTCAAGAATTTTAAATCATAAAGAGAACTTTTAACTCAAGCTAAGTTATGCATCTCTATATTAGGAAAATGACTTAAAAAATAAGAAAACGGAAGATTTAAGCAGATTTCAAGTCCAGGCAGTTCTTTACAGCACTTTTGAATGTTTATTTAAATTGAACGTGAATAGCTTAATTAGCTCAATTAAATTAATAATGAGCAAAGACTAGTTGCATATTAACAAGATTTTTAAAGAATCAACTAGAGCATAACAACATAAGCAGAGTTTCCTTTATAAAATTAAAGTGTGTAGATTCCTTAAGGACATCTTTATAAATGACTAACAGCTCGCAGTTAATGGGCCTCTTGACGGTAGATTCTCTCAAGGACTCAGTCGCCAAAATAAATTAAAATACTTAATGTTTGCTTGAGCATTAATTGTAAATGTCTCCCCTTGGGATCGATATCAATGCGCCTCTCTGTCACTCCACACATCCCCCACCAACCCCCCTCCTAACCATTGCCATTGAACTCGCTGATGCTGCTGCTGTTGTTTTTTGGACACAACTGTACCCTGGGAATGCAGCAGCATATCAATTTCGAGAGAAAATCACCTCTGAAACTCTTAGCTTGACTAATTTTAGATCAACCAGCCCCAAGTCCCGTATTTCTATATGTGTGTGTATATTCGTAATGCGCATCCAAAATCCGAGGCGCATGTGACATCGACAAGATGTCGTCGTCGTTGTCGTCATTTTGGAGGGGGCTTCTGCGACTGCGTCTGCGTCTGGAGCCTGAGAATGGGAACTGGGAGCATGGCACGCTTGCAGCTTGCATTAAAATAATTGCTTCCGAAATGACAACGGCTGCTAAAAGTGGATGTCGTTGTGCCCCTGCCGAAGAAGAAGAGGAATAAGAACAAGAAGAAGAGGAAGATCTTCATGTTGATGATGTGCTGGCAACATGTGCGCTCCTCTTGCCTCTGCTGGTAGCTGCGCGCCTGCGCGTGCCAACATTGTAAATGTTGCCACAGCCTTCAATTGCAACTGCAACTTCAACTGCAACTGCATCACGGCATCAGCATCAGCATCTGTCGGTTCATTGCTTATTTACCGTTAAGGCACAGCCGTCTGTCACTCACGAGAGCATTCCAGCAGCACTCCTGCGAAGCAGCCACGTCCATTTCCACGCAACATTGCATTATCCCCCAACCCCAATCCCTACCCCTACCCCTACCCTAGTCCCTCACCCTAACCCACCCTGCCCCGCTGTTGGCGCTCGTCTGGACGCATATGTCGCGTTCGTCTGGCTGCTGGCTATTTTTAGGCTGCCCCGCTGCGCCTGCGCACACAACACATATGTATTTATGTATGTGGAGGCGTTTGAAAGATTTTTCACTTACATTTGGATTTTCCATTTTCAATTTTCCGTTTACCGTTGTGCGTTCCCACCA
Source organism: Drosophila cognata (assembly GCA_035041535.1). Taxonomy (NCBI): domain Eukaryota; kingdom Metazoa; phylum Arthropoda; class Insecta; order Diptera; family Drosophilidae; genus Drosophila; species Drosophila cognata. The sequence goes on along the minus strand of JAWNLC010000688.1, from coordinate 7,023,134 downwards.
CTTTCCTTAATGGTTCCTGTGCGCTTTTTTGAAAACGCAGCCGCGTCTCAAGACTCTCTGAATTATATTTATGACTGTGCGCCGGAAATAGATGGCGAGATCGGTTTCACAAGTACCCGAGAGCTCTATAAGTCTCCGAATAAAATATGTGCTGCATTTGTCATGCTTATTGGAATTAACAATGGCTCATCTTACGAGCAGACTTAGAAGAATAACAATTTGATTTACGGCATGACACACAGTTCATTGACATTGGTTATGTCTTGTTAATCATATTTAAATGAAGTAATTATTTTCAAAGTGAAAATCATATTCAATTTACTTGTATAAGTTGTATTTCATATGTAAACCAAGTTTAGCTTCTAAATTAAATTGCTCAAAAGTCTGCAACAAATAAGCAAGCAGTGCATAAAAGTCGCTAGCAAAACGCGTGCATGCATACAGTGTGCCCGTGGCTACTTTGTGTAATACTGCATGTGTGTGAACACTTTTTACACTGCTTGACTTATCTTGTGTGGCACTCATAATACTGCATAGCACTGCTTGCCTGCATATATCATCCTTATTAATTTGTATAGCATTTCTGCTGTTAGCAACATAGGCTTGTGACTTGGCTGTAGCGATGTTTACTTTTGAACTGCTTGGTGCATTTGCCATTTGTCCTTTAAAACTCAATCCACAAAGCAGTATTACAGTTGCTGCCATGACTTACAAGTGGCTGTTAACAGCGCTGGTTTGTGTCTTGGAAAAGCTGCCTCCAATCTGTTAAGCAATTATCAGGATATTTACTGTACGAATAACACAGATATAGAATAACTTTTTATGGAGTTAATGACACTTAGTCAGTGACTACTTTATATATATATATATCGAAGTATGTATATTAAATATTAAGACCTGTAATAAGAAACAATTTAAATACAATAACAATTTTATGTAATACATTAATTGTAATTAATTTTTCTGGTTTTTCTTTTATTGTATTTGCAGATCGTTTACGGTGCCGACGGTCAACCCGTTCGTCCAGATGCAAAGCGCGGACGAGGCAAGGGCAAGTCAAGTGGGAATGCGAGTGGCGCCGTTGTGAATGCAACAGCCGTTGCCGCTGGCAATGGAACGCCAACAACTGGGGTAAGTGCATCCAGCCAAGTGTGTTTAATGCGCCCACAGCTACTTGACTTTATTGCGGGTCACACTTACAATCACAATTCACAACTCACAACTCACAGGCGAAAGCTAATTAAGTCACGCGACAAAACGGTAGACAGCCAGTCTGCGGTTCAACCGTCCACTCAGTCCACACAGTCCATGTCTGGCCCGAATCGAAGGCTGACTCAGTTGGGAGACCCATTTGGAATGCCACTCGCGGCGAACATTTTCCACGTCATCACGCTGGGGCATCCGCATTGTTTGCGCAGGCAAATGGGCAACGCGGCTGCCATTTTGCCGCCATATGCCCCGCTCCCCTTCACCCTCCATCAGTCCAGTAAAAGTTGAGTGCGCAAAAAAGCCAAAGGCAGCAGCAGCAGTAGCCGCATAATCCGTCCATTCGCCATCAGCAGCCACCACGCGTTGCACGCAGCAAACTCGCCGAGTCAGTGGCAAGCTTGCTTGGGTCAACCATTTTACATTCCCGCTCTATCTCTCTCTCTCCATCTCGCTCTCTCTATGCGCTGACAGCAACTTCATCAGGACAAAAAATTCCAGCTAAAAATATGCCGAAGTGGAAATACCCTTTCTAAAACTAAAATATTACTTATAGACTCCAAAAAGTTAAATATTTATATCACAAGAACTTCTCTAATTCGATCTACGAAAGCTTAAAGTTCTATGACTCGAATCGAGTTAAGCTTCAGTGACAAAATTCCAAGCAAGCTATATCTCCAAATTTGAATAACCATAATTCCTATTTTATCTAAGTTTTAGTGTTCAATAATTGTTCTCAGTTTAGTAGTACAAATGTATAATGTAGATTGCCAGAGATGTTGTTGTTTCAATGTGTTACAAGCTTTATGATGCAAGATTAATGCCCGTTACAAGTGTATAGCATAAGCAAAAAGGCAGATAAAGTTGCGCTCCCAAAGGCGGGCATTGAAGTAGCAACATGCCGCACGTACCAAGACCCAAACAGCGGACCCAGACCAAAACCCAGACCCAGATGCCGACCCAAACAGCAGACCCGGACCGAGTCGCGTCGAGTCATGGATTGTTTTTGTCGTGCAGTTGGTGAGTGGATAGGGAGGGGGAGGGGGAGGGTTTGTCTGCGACTGGGGAATCGGAACGGACCGTTTGGGCAACTGACGTCGCGCTAGACAGAGGCTGACTTTGACCTTAGCCGGTTTGGCTTGACACGCAACTTCCATAATACTCTGCCTGGCGGGTTGGGTTCGCCCGTCTGTTTTCCCGCTTTCAAGGTCGTGGCGGTGTTAAAACTTTTCCAATTTAATGCCCATTCACACACACTGCTCGACTACGTCATTGACCAAAGCAGCGCAACAGTTGATCTCTTAATATGTAAAACACTCACATATTTTTGTTATTAAAATGACAGGTTAAAAATCGTGCCACACACAATTGAATTCCGTTCAGAAAATTATCGCCTATTATCGGCTGCGATAAGCTGACCAGTTTCTGCCAGTTGTCATCAAGACTAATGAGCTTCACATTAAACTCGCAGTTTCCGTAATTATTTTTGACACTTGCTCTAATTCCAACATTCTAATTGCCCCCCGCTCAATCAGGATCAATTCTATTAAAACCAAAATGTGGCATTTTATGAAACTTTTGTGCGTATTTTATAACTGTGTTTATCTTATTGAAAATGTTGTTATGTAGAAGACAATAACACGCAGACACTTATATTTCATGTCTATCTGCAACTTGAACATTTTGTAAGGAATAGCTACATAGCTTGCCACACACACACACACACAGCGACAAGGGTCGCTGCCGCTTCCGGAGTGCTCGTAAAAAGTTAACCAAAAGTTGATAGTCATTCCTGCTGCCGGCTTCATCCTGCTGCTGCTGCTACTGCTGCTGTTGTTGTCCTTCTTCCCCGCTTTTGCTTTAATCTGTCGATTTGTCTTGTAAAACGGCAGCGGCAACAGCTGTGTTTATGTCCACATTCGCCCCGTCAATGAAGCGTTGATTATGTCGTCATTGCCACAGTAACACACACATACACAAACACCCAGCCAGCAACTTGACATTCCTTGGCAAAGCCCATAAAAACGCAGCCAGACAACGACAGCGTTGGCAGACAGTCAACAGGCAAGGCATGGCAAGGCAGCAAGCCATATCCTTAGCAGCCAGAAACCGAGTCGAAGTCGTAGCCAAATCACGTTGCTCCATAAAATGGCAATGTGAGCAACAAGTTGCCAAGTGGCTCTGGACTGGCTGCGGTCTCTCTGGTACTTGCCACTTGCCACTTGGCTCTTGGCTTTGACTCTGACTCTGACTCTGACTCTGCGTGCCTCTAACGTTTGCGACGCTTGACATTGAAACTGAAGCTGAAAGCGCGACTGCGGCAGCTTCTTTAAGTTTCGCTGCTGCGGTTGCCTTTGAATTTGTCTGAGTCTGGGTCTGGGTCTTGGTCTTGGTCTTGGTCTTGAGTATTTCTTTCAGTCTTGGGTGTCTCGTTGGTTACCTCGTTCTAGCCCCGTTTGCCGCTTTTGCAAATGTTGCAAAAGTTTGTCCATGTTCGTCTTTTGTTGCCTGCCAGGCTGGTTGTCTGCCTCTGGGTGACTGGGTGAAAGTGAAGTTTATGTTCGCTTGTCCCAGTGACCAAGAACAACAACTACAAAAGCTGGCAACAGCTGCCATTTTGACTGCCACCACGTTGCCCCAAAAAATGCAGGTCGCATTCACATTCGCATTGGCAGCCGGTGACCTTCATCGCCTGACTGTTGAAAAAAAAAATAACACACACTCCAATACACACACCAACACACACACACACATAGCATGGAATAGTCAGCGCAACAGCAGTACACATTGGCATTTGGGATTTAGCAAGGACAACGCCAAAAAGCGTTGTTTCTCCAACTCTTTGACACCTACACTGTTAGCCAGCCAGGCAGCCAGCCCGCGAACAACGTGCAACGTGCAACGCGCAACGTCAGCTGCCTCATTCATGTTTGCATGTAGTACTAGTTGCTAGCTTTTTTTTTGGCAATGGCTGCGCTACTCTCTGAGGCCATTGTTCATGACCGTGTCGGTCTTTGTTGGCCAGAGGCCGACCCAATTCCAATCCCAATCCCGGACTCGGTCCACGGTCAATGTCGCATGTTGCCAGCCTGCTGCAACTTGTTGCCCTCGCGTCATGCAATCTGCATTTCGTAAATGTATGTATATGTATATGTATGTGTCTGTGTATGGGTAGCTTACTCCTGATGGTCATCGTTTGGCGTTCTCGCCACCCAACACTAGGCAACTAGATACACCGATAATTACACCAGCTGCTATTGTTGAGTATTATTTATGGTATTATGTATTATGTTGGTTCATTAAATGAATTTAATAAAAAAATTTACATATTATTAAGCAAAATATGTAAAGCTCAAAATCTGTATTATTAATTCAAGTAGATTATTAATTCTGGCATAAATGCATCATAAAACACTTATGCTCACAGGAAAACTGTTAATACATTTGTTTATATTTACATAAACTAGTAGTTATTATATTAAACATTTATTTTGAATAATTTCAACGAACTTAACTTCATTATACTACAAGGTTAAGAAATAAACAAATCGGATTAGAATTAATTTGTGTTTGAAGTAAGGTTTCTCTTAAGCACTATATATTTCTCTATTTTATTTAAACGAAGATTGGCAGGTAGATTCTTAGCATGCTTATAGATTAAATGAAGAGAACACTGCTAAGGCTTTTGGCCAGAAAAATATTATGTGCCTAACAATAAGTTTGTCTGCCTTAACTTTGCTGCACTGTGTACGCTCTTAGCACATTTGGCGCTGTCGTGCTGCATTTTCCCCACTCCCACAATCTGCCACCCAATGAAATGAACCGAGTTTTTTTTTGCTGCCACACTTGACGACAAAACGAGTCGTGGGGAAACGTGCAATGGGAAACGCGAAACGTTTGCAAACGTTGCGACGCGTCGTTGGCGGCAATTAGTCAACGCACACATGCCACAGCGATGCAATCAGCTGTCACAATGTTTGGACATGCACTGTGCTCCCCCAGACGGCCCAGTCGGTAACAGTGGCTGTCAGTGCTTGTATGTGTGTGTGTGTGTGTGGTTGTGTGTGGCTTTGCCCCACTTGAATGGTAGACGGCGCAGTGCACTTAACGTCTAATTAGGCGCCGCTGAAAAGCCGCTCAACGGGTTGCAGTCCAACTAACTGGCCACACAATGTCAAAGCATGTCCGCAACTTTACCACACCTTGGCCATCAGTCAAAACAAAAAACACACATAAAAAATGCAGATACAAATAAAAAATAAAAAAAGAACGCGCATAAATGGCAGGCAGGCAGGCAGGCATGCAGCATGGGGAACAAGTTAAGGCGCCACGGCGGCTACCTCAGTAGCCGTTTGCGACGGCACCACCAACCGTGACAGGGACCACAGACAGTGAGACAACCAGACTGTGATTGCGGCTACCAAACAGCAGCAATAGTGGCAGCAGTGGCAGTTGCCTCAACCGACGACAGGCTTACTCCTACGTGAGTTCGGGCGATGCCACGGCTATGATACTATACCCAAAGAGCTTACATGCGGCTCGTAAAAAAGAGACCCACGGCAGAGCCAGAGCCAGTTAACAGGCAGCTATCCAGAGGCAAGGCTGGCGAGCTGGCAACTTGGCAGCATGCAGACAATTTGTCGTCCAACTGTTTGTCCGTCCTCAGCAACAGCAGCAACAGCAGCAGCACTTGGCACCACTTGTGATGTCCCAAACCGAAACGTAATCGAGACGTGGCCAAGGGGAAGCCAAAAGGCAGACTTTTGGCACACGCAGCACGTGAGCTGTTCTCAGTTGCCAGTTGTTACCAGTTGCCAGCTTGTTGCGGTTTATTTATATGAGCGAGCGCTTGAGGGGCGCAGTAACGCTACACTCTGAGAAAAAAATGCAATGGCATAAAGAAAATATTATTTATACAGCAGTCCTCGGCAGTTGTTGAATTGAACTACGGAGTCGAGACAAAGGCTAGAGAATGGAAGTTGTGATTATTTTAGCCATAAGTTGGCAGGAAAATATAATAACACAGACAACATTTTATTTTATTTATTATTTTATTTATATTTTTTGGGAACTGTTTATTTATTGAAGACATATTTTTCTAACAATTAGAATACAAATATTTATCAAATATAAGTAAATAACAAAAAATATTATTTAAAATTGATATGCAAATCAAGTTTTGGGAAAGACACATTTAGCGAGCTGCGTTTGGCACCAAAAGTATGTCGATGACTAGCCCATCCTTTTTTTGAGTGTGGGGACTGCTGCTTGCTAAGTGTGCGAACCGTGGCACTTAAGCCGAACAATGAAAGCGGCTGCTAAGGCCACGCAAACTGGCAACTGGCAACTGGCAAGCTGGCAAACTGGCAACAGCTGTCGACTGTTTGCTGTTGCTGTTTTGGGGCCACGTCAAAGCGGCCCTCAGGCTGCCAATTGGAAATCTGACCGAGCCAAAAAGCCCGCGCAACAGCAACACCAACAACAGCAGCAACAACAACAACAAACAGAACAAAAACAACGTGCCAGCATTTACGAGGCATCCATTTCAATGTCAAGGCTCTTTTGCGGCTTACTTTGCCTTTGCAAGTTCAAGGTCTGTAGACCCGCGGTGCTGACTGGGCCAAGGTCATGCAAAAATAAAAAAAACTTCGCTTCATCTAATAATAAGCAACAGCTACAGCCGCCCAGAGGAGGAAAAAGAATAAAGGTCATTGCGCTTCATTATGTCCGGGGCGGACTTAACCCTTTGCCTTGGGTTCCTGCTCGGGCGCCAGTTCAAAGGACGCCACGCGCACGCACTTGACCCTTTTGATGACGACGAGAGGGAAAATAAAAAAGAGGCAAACGATTTGTTGTTGCTTCAAATATCCTTGGGCTATTCTGAGGCACAAGGCTGACAGGGCTCATAATGTGCTTGCCTGCCTGCCTGCCTGCCTGCCTGCTTGGCTTCACTTCCATTTCCGTTGTGCCCCAAAATTTGTTTCTATTTTGGTTATATTTTTTTTCGGCTTCCCCTCGGTATCCTTTTGGGCTGGCAAAAGTCGTCAACCTTTTGTCAGAGTCAGCGTCCTTTTTTCTTTGCGTCTTGTTGTTGTTCCTGTCGCCTTAACAACTGTTGCTACTGCTGCTGAGTCAAGGACCTATGCCCGTAGCGATATTTGTGCATGTCCTTTTCACAAAAGTTGGTTTTTCCTTTTTATGTCCGCTAACCGGCTTTGTGTCCGGCTCAACGCCAACTGGCAGACACGTCTGCCAATTGTCTGAGGCAATCCCAAAGCCTCGCTTTCCTCCTTTTGGGTTTCGAAGGCAGCCGAAAAAGGTTTCCCAACATTTTTTGGGCATTTTCCTTTTGACTAGGACTTACTGACAAAAGTTGATCGACCTTCGTTACGGTTGAGCAAAGTTCAACAGGCTGTTTGCTTCTACTTCTGCTTCTTCTTCTGCGTCTTATATGCTTTCTGCTTTCAATTATTAAATCAATTTCACTGCGTCTGACATTTAAATTCAATTTAAGACAAAGCGATTTTCAGACGCATTTTTTGTTTTGTGTAATTAATTTTCCTTGCAGTAGCAGCAGCAGCAACAAACAATGAAATTTACAACTTTACGCAAACACACACACACACACACACACAGCCTTACACAAAAGCCAAGCACTTCCGCTTCCTGTGCCACACACACACACACACACACACACACACACACAAAAACACACACGCACACACACATATATATATATATATATGTATATATGTATATATAAATTTACAGCAAGGCAGACAAAATTGCTGCAATAAATTTGAAATTCAATTTAAAATGAACATAAATTGCTTAAACTTTCGAAGCATGTCATTTTTAAAACATTTTTCAACTAACACACACACATTTACAATTCACACATACACACACATCTATGTATAGTCATAAAGCGCATTAAGCGCTTTAAGGCACAAAATGCTGCCATAAAAATTGTTTGCTCGTTAATTTCTTGTGTACTTGTTTTTTTTTATTTACTGTTCCTGCACTCTCTCTCTCTTTCTCTCTTTCTCCCTTTCTCCCTCTTTCTCATTCTCTCGCACTCTCCATTCGACCTCTCTGTCAGGCTCCATCCATCTTGCTTGTCTTACGCGTCGCAGCTCCAACAACCCCCAACGCAGTCCCAACCCCAACCCCAACCCCCAACCCCCAAGCACAAGCACAAGCACACATAGCTCAGCTGTTGTTGTTGCTGTTATTGTTGTTGTAGTACATAGCAGCAACTTCAGCTTCGACTTTATACATACATCTATATACGTATGTACATATATACACATACATACACACTTGATAAATGTGCATGGCTGGCACACGCATATACATACACGTACAAGTATACGCCATGTTGTCTATATAGCACATCATACGAGGGTTGCTTAGTAACTACGCCTATTTATTGAAATATCATAATAAATGTCGTACTTTGTTGCCGGACTGACTGCTATATAAATGTTAAACGACTGTCAAGCATTGATTTAAAACTTTATGCTCAAATTAAGACTAACAATCTTAAATCAAAAGTGTGCTGTTAGAAACTAGAATGATATGAAAAATAGCAACAAACTTGATAAGGAATAAGAATATATATTCTTGGCTTACGTTATTTGCAGCTCCGTTCACTTTTTGAGACGATTCTTACTTGAAGCAAGAATATATTCTTGATTCGATGTTATTGTTTCTTTCATCTGGGTACTTCATAAGCTGCCCGCACTTAGCTGTGAGTCTGTTGGACAAAAAAAAAAGTAAGCAAGAAAATGCGACGACGACGATGGCAGCAGCAAAGCTTTTCAATTGCCACCCCCGACCCCAGCATATGAAATGCGCGTCTATAATGCCGTATATAAACACACACACACACACACACACGCACACACACACACACAACCGCACACGTATACATACATATTTTATATGTATATTTTGTTTGAATGTGTGTGTGTGGGCGGCTTTGGAGTCGCTTTAATTTTGGCATGCATTAAGTGCGCTCACGGGGGTTGTTTCCGTTTCGCGTTCAGCTATTTTTATTACTGCTTTTTTGTTTTTTATTTTGGTTTTTGTGTTTTGCCACATTTTCATGTGCTGGCCTTTAATGTGTGCTCGCTTTAAGCTGAGGCGCAATTTAGCATAGCATACTTTTGAGCGTGGTTCAGTTTGTGTATTGTGTTGCGCTTGCTGTCTACTGCCTGCTGCTGCCGGCTGCTAATGCCACGCATTTATTTGGCCAGCCAATTTGCAATTTGACTCATTGTGGACGGGTCGACTGGCTGCTGACTCCTTCTCTGGGGAGTTTGCTTTAAGCCATTGTTCGTGTGCGCAGCTACAAGCACAACACACACACACACACCCACACACTCGCACTCACACGTACGTTGTCTGTGATTAGTTCAACCCTTAAAACATGAAACGGCGCCATTGCATTGGTATTGCTTATACGTAGCGTTGGTCGCTCACTCGGTGTCTGTTGTCTGTTGTCTGCCGCCTGCCGTCTGCTGTTTGTTGTCTGTTGTTGTCTTTGGCAGTCAACTTTTTGCACACATACACGACCATATGCTGTGCCACTAATTTTCTTTGTTTTTCAATATTTTCTGCGCTTTCGCTCGATCCCTCCGTGTCTGTATCACTCAGCATCCTCTCGCAAAGATGTTCCTGTTCTTGTTTTTTGGCTGCAACGTCGTCTGTACCCAAACCAAATACGTCTGCTACTGCTCTTAGCCGCCCACTCACCACTCACCACTCACCACGCGCCATACTCGAGACGTCAGCCAAAATGCCAAAACGGTCATAGACATGAACTTTGTCACATTGCAAATGCACAAGATTGTTGTCATTGTACATAAGGCTGGAATGGATATTCGCTGTTGCTGTCATTATCTCGCTCTCTCCCATTTCCAACCGCTTTCTCTGTCTCTCTATATCTCTTTCTGTCTGTCTGGCTGGCTAATGCACATTTGATGGCACTCGCTAATTGCTTGATTGCCAATACGATTTCCCACGCACGCCAGTCTGCAACTTTTAGGAGCAAGAGCCAAGGGCAGCGGGTGGTTGACAACCACAAATGAACATTTGCCGATTCGAAGCGATGCGATAATCACGAATGGATTTAAACATAAATTATAATTAATAAAGCGAGCACACTAAAAAGCCGGCTCACGACAAATGGGCGTGACACCAAAAAGCGAAAACTACAAAAGCCACAACGAAGAAAACAAAAAGAGTTCAAACAAAACTAAATATCTATATGCATATATATATATATAAATATATATATGTATTTATATATATGTATTTATATATATGTATTTAGATATATGTATATGTATATGCACAATATTCTCGCTGCATTAAATTTAATGCTGGCTCTGCTTCCTTCACCTAGAGCAACTGCAAAAGCGAACAAAACAGCAGAAGCAGCAGCAGCGAGCACATAAATTACAGCAAGCAAAAACAAAGCAACGTAAGAAGAGCATTTGTTGAGTATGCCAAAGTTTAGATACCCTTGTCGACCAGAGTCAAAGCGCGAATTTAATTTAAGAAACCGATCGATTGCCCCTTTGACAGCCGTATGAAATTGATATCTGACGTTGTTCGGTAGTGAAAACTTGCTGAACAAAAAGTGGATCATATAAAGCAAACCACTATAGATCGAACTTCGAGCATTTTTATGATGGTATCATATTCACTGTGAAACCAGTTATTAATCAAATTACCCTTTCAAAAAGTAGAAACTTGTTTAGTCATCCCTTTGACATAAATGCAAACTTATACGAATTAATAATGGGTTGGGTTTGACTAGAATTATGGCAGCTAAATTTAGCTTTGGAGTTGAGAGACTAGTTTGTACGCACGACTTGGATAATGTTGCTAATCAGGACCATTTATAGTTATTGCAATCAAAGACATTTTCTTCCAAGCGTTACTCACTTCACAACGAAGTTAAAGTACTCTAAGCAAGACCATAACAACAGCAGCAAATGAAACAAGGAACAAAACCAAACGCAACAAAACAACGGCAACAAAAAACGACAGCATGGAAAAATGAAAATGATAAATTGCAAACTGCACATAATTATGCAATTAAAGTTTGACGTTGTATGTTATACATTGTTGCTGCTGTTGTTGTGCCTGTTGTTTGTTATTATTGCTGTTATTATTATTGCCTGGGTTGGGCCCACAAAACTAACTTTGCCTGCAAATAACAGCTGCAGCAGCAACAGAACAAACTGAATAAGAAACAGCAGAAGCAGCAGCAGCAAAAAAAAATGCACAAGAGTCGCTTGGTTGTTGACTGTTGTTGTCTGCCTGATTGTTTTATGCCCAGCCAATGTAAACAGCAACACCAGCAACAACAGCAGCAACACCAGCTAGCAATCAAGCAACAAAAACAAGACAAAACTCTTGCCAAAGAAATCTATTTGCCAAGGCAATCTGAGACGAAGGCAGCCTTATTAGCTCTGAATGTGAAGCGTGCGAAAGAAAGAACTTGAAATATACTTGGATAATACTTGGCATATACTAACCATAAGATCGTTACAGTTACCGTTAGCAAAAAGGCGATTAAGCAGTTAATGCAACACTTAAAAAACATGTCAAAACTAAGTCGTTTGGTCAGTGTTACCAAAACATTTTTCCATTTATTGTGAAAGAAGGAAAATTGCGCTTAATTTTGTTGAAGATTGACTTCAAAACTCATGCAAATTATTAAGAAGCTTTTCAAACAATTTGTTCTCAATAATTGAGTTGAGTGAGCTATCTGATGAAACGTTTTTAAGGCGATTATTTTATTAATAATGCAGCGTGGTGCTAATTGTATCTGTCAGTCGATACATCGTATATGTGCTGCGACTTTGCGTGCAGTTTAAAGTGTGCCACGCCCATGTCTTGTAGCAAATTGACCAGCCCTGCAATTTTCTGTAATTTCGTGGCCAATTTGGAGTCGGCCGGCGAAGAAGGTTTGGACAGCTGTCGCATAATTGTTGGCGCCCGAGCGACAACCGCTGCTCAAATATGGAAAATAATTTTTTTAAATTGTTTGTTCTTATTTCATATTAAGCTCATGCAACAAAAGGGGATTTTCATATAATGAATTTATATATTTTTGGTTTAAATTGTGTTTGTTATTGTTGTTGTTTGTCTGGGGTCTTGGGGACTTTTGCTGCTGCTCGACTGCTGTTGTTTTATTACATAAATTATTAATTTTAATTTTCTGCATGCATACTCCAGTGCACAGTCAGAGCAAACTATGGCAACACCCACACACACACACACACACACACACACACACGCATACACACATACACACATACATACATGCATACGCACACACAGCGCAATTTAAGGGCACGCCCTGCTGCAACACGCCCCAAATCCTCGTGCTCTTTCCCAACATTATCAACGTCATCATCACCATCATCATCACCATCATAGTCATCATCATCATCATCAGGCTGATCATCGTTGCTGTTCTTTTGTGTCTGGCAATTAATTTTAAATTGGGCGTGCATACGAAAAATATTCGTAGTTTTCTTCCTTTTACATTTTACGCGACGGTAATGTGCACTTTATCCATGTATTGGTTACCGCCTCGCCCACTACACTACCACACATACATATATACTCAATATACACGCATATTGTGTGTATTGTATGTTGATTTTGTCGTGCACTCTCTCGAGGCGAAAGCAAACCGAATGGAAAAGCAAAAAACCTGAAACCTGTATTAAATGAATTTTGAGCGTTTTTAATTTTTAATGCGCTCGTTTTATGCAGTTCTCCTTGTTGTTGTTGTTGTTGTTGTTGCTGTTCTTGTCATTGTTGTTGTTATTATTTGCTTGCCTGCATTTTCCGCAAATTTGCATTGCACTTTTGGCTCCAGGGGCGTTGACTAAGACTTCCTATATAAACAGCTCCATTTGGCCCCAAGGCACCATTGTAAACATCGCCTTGCATTTGAGGTCTTAACGAAATCGATTTTAATTAAATTGAGAAAATAAATTGTAATCAAATTAAATTATCTTCAATTATTTATTAATTTTATTTATTTTTGTTTTAAGTATACTTAAAATATTTGAATTCTTAATACTAAAAAGTTGTGTACAGCATTTAGGCCCACGTAAAGCCAGTACAATTTCGAGCACATCTGTCTAATTGAAGTTAAAAAGTTAAAGCTGATTATGTGCTCAAGCAACTTAATATCCATTCTGATGTTGTTATTTCCAAAGTTCTTGGCTGTCATTTGCCGAGTTGCCCCCGTAACGAACACTTAATCATCCTGTTAAGCTAAATGGCAGGCCAGGCAGTTAAGTCAGCTCTCGGTTATTACGTGGAATGCTTCGCAATAACTTTCAATAGTTGCCAAGCTCAATTTAATTGGTTCCATTATGCATATAGCACACCTATACACAACTGACGACTGTTTTTCACATGCTTCTAATATGAATATTTGTGTAGAACATTCCTGCTGATAGTGCAACCCCGCCCCCCATCGCAGCTACAGACCTCCCCTCGCGACCCGTCCTCCGCACAATAAACAAACTCGTCGCCTGGCAACTAAGCAGCTACCCAAACCAATAATTCCCAAAACCCCATTAACTTCCGCATCCATTAGTATGTCCCTCCTCCCCAATCCAACTAGTCCCCTCCCCATACAAAAAAGATCCGAGCAACCCTTTTTACAGTCAGAAAACTTTTAAAACCGCCCTTCAACAACTCACACTAAACACATTTCATTTGCTTAAAATTCCAATTCACTTGAAAATTTGAATATTTTGCATATTTTGTGTGTGCGAGAGTGTTTGTATCTATGTGCGTGTGTGTGTGTGTGCTTGCGCTTAAAATGCCTGCAACATTTTTTAGATTTCTACAGTTTTTTCATGCATATTTTTTGTTCTGCAAAAAACATTGAAGAAAATTGTTTGCAAAAAGACAAAAAAAAAAAAAAAAAAAACTAAAACAAAATAAGAAGAGCTGAAACTGGAAACTCTTTGCGCCAGAAATTCCAGCAGCTAATAATAAAAAATAATAGTAATAAAAAATGCAGATATTTTGTTTTCAAACGAGCGGCCATAAAAATTGTTGCTTGTGCATTTTGGGGGCCGGCTGCGAAGGCAGGTTTATAAATAATTCATACGAACGCGCGTGCAAAAGAAATTAAAAAAAACAGACACTGCAAAAAAAAACAAAAACAAAAAAAACAGAGTATGAGAAAACAAAATAATAAAAATATAAAAAAAAAAACGAAAGAAAAAGAAACCGTTGAGGAAGCTTATTGATTTTCTTACGTGCCACAGCTGAGGTGCACAACCCACACGGCCACCCGAACATCGGCCTGCCCCTTCCCCCATGCCTCTCGCGTGTGTCGCTCGTGCGCCCCACTGCTGTCAATTTGGATTGCTTTAAAAGCAAACGAAGCGGGCAAAAATGTAAAAATAAAGGCAATTTTTATAGCAATTTGCATGAATAAACTATAAAATAAACATATAAATATAAATAATGTGTTGCCACAGATACGAAAGCAGCAACAACAACAACGACAACAACAACAACAACGACAATAATAATGATAACAACAACAACAACAACAACATCAACAAAGCAATGAGTAGAGAAATAACAACAATCGACAAAGTTTGCAGCAAAGCAAACAAAAGCAAGGCAATAAGAAGAGGAAGCAGCAGGCGAAATAATCGAAGCAGCCATGAGAAAAAACCAACAACAACAACAACAAGAACAACAGGAACAACAGCAGCAAAAACAAAAACAAAAACGAGCACCAACAAAATGGCAGCCATGGAAAGAGGAAGAAAACAAAAATAAATAATGGAAAATTGTTTCTCTTTCTCAATTTCGTTTTCTCCGTCTTTCTCTCGCCACTCTGTCCCTCTTTCGCAAACACAAGAAAAACAACAAGAAATTGCTGGAAATACAAAGAGAAAATAAAATAAATTGCATCATAATATGTAACAGGACAGTCGGGTGTGTGTGTGGGAAAGAGAGAGAGAGAGAGAGCAACTAATGCTATTGCTTCTGCTAACAAGAAGAAGGAGAAGAAGAAGCAGAAGATGCAGTTAAATTAGAATTTTATGCAAATTTCAGGAAAAAAGTGCACCGTGAGGAGATGCCAGCTGGTTTTATTTATCAACACGAGTGCCAACACAGCAGTCAGTCAGTCAGCGGACCGCTAATTACCTGACATTAAATTAACCAAATTGCTGTCCTAAAATATGACATCAATTTGCCATGTATTCGGTAATTGACGTTATGAAATTTATGCGCTAATTAAGCCAAATATTTTCTGGAGTTGGTAATGAACTGCATGACAACAATAACAAGCACACAACTACCTGCTGGCACAACATCAAATTAGTCGCCGCCAAAACTCAAACATGGTAACAAACAGACATGTCGCGATCCGACCCGGCCCGTCCCAACCCATGTCAATCTCACAGCTGTGATGCGGTTGAAGTCCAGCTTCAAGTCCAGCTTGCCAGCAGTCTTCGAATGTTATGCCATAATATATAATTTAGCTTCTTCACAGTGTAAAATATAAAATAGATGCTGTAAAATGAGCAAGACCAGGACAGATTTTCTACTCATTTTTTTAAAGCAAATTTAAGTTTCTGCGCATTTGACAGCGCTTAAAAAATGGTCTGGTTTATTACGATCAGTTTTGCAACTTTTTGAGGCAAACAAACTTCAAACGCACACAAAGAATATCACACACACAATATTCAAAAGGATGCAGAATAGATGATATAAGTTGAATGATATATGTATGTATATACTATGTATTTGTACATATATAGTCCAAAGAGACTTGGTCGTGGCTATAACTGGCCCCAGATCTCGCTCGCAGCAGCATTAAAACTTTGATAATTACATAACTTTTGCAGTATATATATTTATATATATATATACGTAAATATATATATACATATATATGAAATACATACATATATATGAAATCTCACAAATGTTTGCTACACATTTTTGCCACAGCTTTGTCGAAGGAACAGGGTGGAATTTTAGGGGGCATGGCTGCAGGCACAGCCATAATAAATAAACGTAAATTTTACATGTGGCGAGTTAATGCAAACAGGCACACACACACAAACACACACTGGCTGGGGGGGAGAGGGGGGCATGTGTGGCAGAAAATGTAAAATTAATGCATAAAGTTTACAGCATCAGCAGCAGCAGCAGCAGCAGCAGCAGCAGCAACAATATCAACAACAAGAACAGACAAATAGAAATGAAAAGTTAAAATTCAGCACAGAGAAATGAAAATACGAGTAAATAATGTTCGTTGATAAAAACTGTTCTTGTTGTTGTCGTTGTTTGTGTTGTTTGTGTTGTTTTTTCGGTGGACAAAAACAAATTTGTGTAATTATTACTTGGCCCCCAACAAATTCTAACGGCGGAAGTGATGCAAATGTGATGAGTGCAGCAACACGAACCGGAAACCGGAACTTACCGAATGAGATTATGCAAATGTCAAACTCGAAGCCGCCATTGCAAGTCATTCAAAAAGATTATGCTTTCAACTATTTGGTGAAATGTGAAAATGTTACAGATTTTAATTATATACATTTAAATTAAGCTAAGCAAAGCATTGTATTAGCTGATGTTTTCTAAGTTGAAGTTACTGCATTATAGTCGTATTCAAATGCAACCGGCAACACCGTTTTCGCTTTTGATGAGCTGTGCAACATCATGCGGGAGGTTTTTTAAGCAGCAAGAAGCCAACTCTTTGCGATCAACAGCAACAACATAATAATAAATTACACAAGCTGCTCTTAATGTGTCATTAAAATAGAGCACTGCTTATATGCATATATGTATGTGTAGATGTGTGTGTGTGTGTGTGGATGTGTGTGTGTGTAGGTGCTGCTGTTTGGCTAGCGTCTGCCTTGCAAGCAAACTAAAGCCATAAAAGCAAACCAAAAGCAACAACCACAACGAAATATATTACAAAACAAAATGGCCAGTTTCACAGCAGCAGTAGCAAAGACCGACAACAACAACAACAACAACAACAACATTCAACTGCCCGACCAACCATTTTATATTGTTATTTTTGCCAGCTTCCCTTTCACACACACACAAACACACACACACACACACACACACACACATCGAGAGAATGTTGGCAACATTTTTAATATTGCTGCCCATTTTATTTGTTGTTTTCCCATTTCCTTCAGATTTTTTGGTTTGTTTTTTATTTTCTTTTTCATTTGTTATTTCATGAGTTTCAATATGTGCGCCACATAATTTAATGACGTTTATCATTATGAACTTTTTGGCAAATGAAGTTTGGCGCATTCCCACTGATAAATTGGCCTCCGCCGCAGTCGCAGCTGCAGCTGCTGCTGTTGCAGTTCAAATGTCGCACGCGAAAATACCAAAGATATAAACAGACTTAATGATAATTGAACAGGCACACAGGCACGGGTACACAGCTCCAGCTCGAGCCCCCAACTCCAGCCCCTCAGCTCCATTCAGCACGGTCTCATCAGGCGGCACGTTTTGCCACACCCACGCCCACACTTATACTACAGATATATGCATGTGTATACATATACACACTGGCCCCCACACCCAGCTGAAACTTTCTCACAACCAGTGCGCTTCCTTTGGCAACGTCATTTCCTGTGCCTTTGATAGAGTATTCCAACTTTTTCATATAGCTTGCCATGCTTACAACAATAATTCAGTTCAAAAACAAAAACGTTTTAGACTTCTCGAAGAATTTCCTATTATAGAACCTCAAAACAAAATATATGATTCTAGAAGCAAAGCTAATTTTGCAGTTAAGTGGCGCTAAAGTAACTCGGAAATATTAACGTAGATTTTACGATATATCAAAACAAATTTGATATTCTTATATTAGAGAGAGAGAGCACACCATATTCGACTTAAATAGTTTTATCCATCCAGTTTTTCACGTTTTTTGTTTTTTTCTCATTCGTTTTAGTGCGCCTTGCAATTTTCATATCATTTAATTAAAATCGCAAATTTCGTACACGTTTTCATTTTCGTTTTCGTTCTTGGCGCATTGCTTGAGTTTTATTTTTATTATTTTTATGGTCGGTAAAAACGCTGCAAAAGTGCAAAAGGCAGAAAATTAAAAATACTTCGACGCCGCCGCCAAACGCAAAATGTGTAAGAATTAAGCAAAAAAAAAAAAAAAAAGTACAAAAAAGGCAAAAATAAAAATAAAAACAGCAAAAGAAAAAGAAGAGACCCTAAAGAAGACACGCAAACGAATTGAATTGAATTGAATGGAAATGGAGTCAAGAGTTGAGTTCTGGTATCAAGTCTGGCTGCAGTATGGCAGAGCAAGTGTGTGGGCAGGAGGGGGGTGTTGGGGGGCGTAACGCCATTAAATTGTGGTTCGGGTGGGGCCCCCGCTGTTTAAAAACCTTTTTTATAGGCTCGCTGGCTCGCTGGCTGGCTGGCTGGCTGGCACTGGCTCATTGATTTATTTGTGGGCTTAGAACTTATGTCTGATATCAATTTAAAATTTCGATTGTATCGAATTAAGCAACTTAGTATGCATAAGGAACTCTGCCAAGTTATGTAGATAAAACAAAACAGAGACCGTCAAGAAGAAGTAATAAGAAAAATTGCTTTCATTTATATCACACGTAAATTGTGTTTTTTAATTTCATTTTACTTGTAAATCATGTGCCCGCTGCTGCTGTTGCCACTTCCTCTTTGTTCTTGCTGCTCCTTCTTCTTCTTATTCTTCTGGCACACACTTGGCCCCTGTGTGTGTGTGTGTGTGTGTGTGTGTGTGTGAGAGAGATGCAAAATGCAAACTAATCAAAAAATTCAATTTCCTTGGAAAATTTAATTTTACTCAGGGAAAATTCAATTTGCCAGCTTTTTTTGGTTCGCTCTCTCGCGGCCCCGAACACACGCACACACACACACAGCTCATACACACACACACACACACACACACACACATACATAGAGTGTTTTTAGTAATACATTTTGTGCTCAACGTTTGGCTTTTGTGTAGATTTTTGCGCCAACGTTGCCAAAGATAAACATTTTTAATTTTATTATCAACAATTTGCTGTCTTTTGTGCTTTGGCTTGGGTGAGCACTCTCGCTCGCTCTCTCTCTCTCTCTCTATTTTTCTCAACCTCCCTCCCTCCCTCTTTCTGTCTGTCCCTTTCTCGCTATTGCTGTTTCACTTAATAACTTATTACCTGACACAAATTGGGCTTTGTGTGCTGTTCGCCATTAGACGCTGCTAGCCATTGTCATTTGCGTCCGCAAAGTATGCAGCACATTTTGCATACAATTTAATTAATATTTATACGATTTTTAATGGGCAGAGAGTTCAGAGAGCCGCAGCTAGTACAAGGCAATTCATTTGCCACTCTGCCAAAAGGTCACGGCCAAAAGTGCGCAAATGCAACAACAACAATAACAAGTTAGCCAGCAGACCTGCAGCTGCATTTTATGCTGCCTTTTACAGCCGAGACTCGCCTTGACTCTGGCCAGGCAAAACTGGCCACAAACATCAGCAGCAGCAGCAGCAGCAGCAGCAACGACAACAACAACAGCAACAATAGCAGCTACAGCAACAACAACAACACCAGCAAACGAAAACAAGTTTTGTGCGACTGGCTTGGGCTCTGGGCGCGATTTAAACATATTTTTAGCCACACACAATTGCATGCATATTAAAAGCAAAAGAAAAAAATAACCTAAAATACAAGTAAAAAAAATCACAGTGGGTTGGCTCATGAAATATTCTGACCCCGGAGCAGTGGTTTGACTGCTCCTTGCCATAGTTGCTGGCGGCACAGCTTAGGACTGTGGATCTGACTTTGGTTTTAGCTTTGGCTTTGGCTTTGGCTTTGGCATTGGCTTAGGCGATTTAAGCATTTGATTCGCCGTTCCAGACATGCTTCATTAACTTTCAACTTTGCGCATTCCTCGTAAAAAGAAAAGGCAATGATATCAAAATGCTAACGCAAGCGAGTGAAAACTTTTGTATTGCTTAAATGTGATTTAGTTGACTTTTAATTGAAGCTGTGAATTTTCTTCGAATACTTATTATTATTGCTGATTGTTGTTTGGTGACCGCATTTTATACATCAAATATGTATTTGGCTGACTACAGCTCATATTATTAAACGAACTAAGCGTGTGTTCTTCAGTTGTTTTAGAACTTGCACTTTCAGCTAACGTCAATGTTGCAATATAATGTTGAAAGTATTACAACTTACAGTCAGTTCACTTAAAGCGCAAAGCTATTCCTTGCCACGTCATCTGTTATTTTTAATCTTTTATATTTGAGTGCCACTTTCCGCAAGTTTCTTTGTGACAGTTTAGTCTTTTTAATTTGCTGTTTGCTGATCAAGTTCTCATCTGCAACGCTGACTGGTAATAATTAAATGTTGCCATTATGGCGGGCAATAACAATGACAACAAAATGTTCATTAAAAAGGACCAAGGCAAATATTAAAAGTGAAAATGCAATTTATGTGTCCATTGTCTTTACACAACGTCGGCCAAAAGCAACAGCAACAGCAACAACAACACAAACAACAATAAGCTTAACGCCTTTTTGTCGTAAATTTCATACAACTTCTTTTTTGCTCATTTCCTTTGCATTCGTTTTTCAATTTTTCGCACATTTTTCTGTGCCCGGTTGTTGTTGCATGCCCTTTTTAAGCATTTATGTCCTTTTTGTTGCCGGGTTGTAAAATGCACTTAAGCAAGGCAGCGGCGTTCAACGTTCAGCGAGCAACGAGCAGCGAAGACGCGGCAGCTTCAACTACAGCCTGCAGCGTGTAGGTTGCCGCATTCACAATATTTTGCACATAACTTTGATTTGCTCTTACCATACCCTGCACAATTTAAATATGCACAGATATTTTGCTAAGCTGGGCTGGGCAACAAGGGGAAGATTTGTGGGAATGCAACATTGCTAAATACTGGTCAAATTCTACGCTTAAAAATTGGAATGGTAAAATATTGAAAGTATACACGAGATGGTTGGTGCATTATGCTGAAAGTCCCGAATTTTCAGAAACAAAGTCGATTCGAAAACTACATTTTATTTTAGTAATTTTTAATTAACCCATTCATTCATCAAAGCACATAAATGATATAGAACTAAATCGATTTCGAGTCGGAATAAAACTAATTTAAATTTGAATTGTCAATGTTATTTGGAAAGAATGAAAATCAATGAAAATCATATCAAAATTTAGAATTTTCCTTTTCATTCACATTCGCTCTCTAAGTTCGATTAGTCGACAAGCCTCACCGAATTGCAGCATATCTGGCAGTCCATTCGACCCTGTTGTTGCATTTCTTGATGGCAGCCAAACTCAAGCTCAGCGTCCAGGCTCTGCTTGTTCTCTTATTTATTTTTTTTTGCTGCAGCCGCCGACGCTGCCGCTGCTCTGCCTTCTCTTCCTCTGCGTCTGCTTTGCGCTGTATGCTTTTTCGCTGCTCATTTTTTGCAGCCGCCGTCGTCGTCGTCGTCGTCGTCGTCGTCGTCGCTGCCTTGTATACCTTTTAAATATTCGCTGGCGGCCATAAATCATTGGAGGTTATGTTGAATTTTTAGACAATTTTTTATGCATTTAGTTTCTCAGTGTTTCGTTTTTTTTTCAGTTTTTTTTTTTGTTTATTGCTTGCCTTCTTTTCTGCTCCTTTGCCTGTTGTTCATTGGCCTGTTGTTGTCTTTGCGCTGGCATGATTTGTAGTTTATGGCTGCGTTTCTTCTGCTTGTTCGTTTTTTTGTCTTAATTTTTTGTTGTATGCGCTTCCTTTTGCATTTCGACCAAAATGCAGACATACATAAATAAAATAGTGGCAAAACTTTCGCGTATTGCTCTTCTACCTACTGTCAACAAGCAGAAAAAAAACTGGAATGGAAAAATTAGTTGGTTTTTTTTTTATATAAATATAAAAATGAATGCAGAAATGGAAGACAGGCAATTAAAACGTAAATATCAAAGTTGATATATAAGGAAAAAAAGAAGGAAAGAAATTAACTGTGTGTCTTGAGTTGACTGGCGTTGAATTAGGAGCTTTTTTTTGTCGGCTAATCTTTTGCTTCGTTTTTGCTTTTCGCTGTTGCTGTGGCAACATTTAATCTTCAATTTGTCTCGCAATCGCGCTGCGCTGTTTGGCTGTTTCGCTTTGGCCATTTCCTGTTGGCCATGGCCAAAAGTGTTCAACAGTCCGTGCTGTGTCTAAACAAGCGCCGTCACATGCAAATTCAGTTAGCAATTTCGCGCCCACCAATGGCGCTGTTGGCCAAACTGTCTGGCCATATTTGGCACATGGCGGCAGAGCAATAGCAATGGCAACGACAACAGCAACAGCCTCCCCCTTGGCCAGACTCCAGACTCCAGGGCAACCAGTCTGGAGCTGTAGCCCATCGGCCTCTGCGCTGTGCTTTTGGCCGTGCAAACATTTAAATGCATGAAAGCGAAAGGATTTTGCCAAAGTCCAAAATCAAACAGCAAAAAATTGCGACGCGCGCAAAACACAAAAACGACTGCAACAGCAGTCGAGAGAGTAAGAGTGAGAGAGTAGGAAAGAGAGACAGAGAGGGAAGGAAAAACAGCAGCCAGACAACTAACG
Organism: Drosophila cognata; assembly: GCA_035041535.1. NCBI lineage: Eukaryota > Metazoa > Arthropoda > Insecta > Diptera > Drosophilidae > Drosophila > Drosophila cognata. Next base: position 7,000,268 of record JAWNLC010000688.1, on the reverse strand, counting down.
ATGGCAGCAACTCCAATTCCAACTGTGGCTCCAACTCAAACTCCCAATCCAAAAACAATAAAAAACAAAAACAACTTTGAGCGTTATTTTTTCCAGTTGACCAGACTGCGTTTTTTTCCTATACCCTGTAGCCTTTCATAAATGCTACAAAGGGCATCATGATATTGTGCAAATGTATGCTGCAGTCAGAAGAAAAAACTGCCGACAGCTTAGGTCATATATATTATTGACCAGCATTGTTATCAGCAGTGTTATATTAACAAAGTGATCTTAGAAGTTGACTTTTGTATGGCTATGAAAGGCGAATAGTTAGCTACAGGGTATCTAGCAGTTGAGCTCGCTTCTAACTAAAGCACTTTTACTTGTTTTTAATTGTCCAAGCCAGAAAGGGATGGCCTGGCAGCTAAGGGGGCGGGGGCTGTGATACACTTTTATTTTTTTATGCCCGCGCGTGTTTTTAATTAAGTGCAAAATAATGAATTTCACATGTGGGAGTGTGTGGGTGTGTGTGTGTGTATGTGTGGTTGTGTGTGGTTGTTGTACCCGGGCAGCGAAAGTGAATTTTGGCAGGGCTGCACTTAGCGCACTTTTAGGCGCTTCCCAATGCTGGTTTAATGCAACAATTTGTAGCTGTTGTTGCACGCTGGCCACATTTCATTATATCCAAATATGGCAGCTGACTTAATGGCATTTTCGCGTTGCCCCAAATGAAATTTCATAGCTTGCAGCAACATTTTCGTGTCCAGCTTAACATAACTGAGAGTGACACCAATACACTCACACAAACACAAACACACACACACACACTTACACACACACAGATACACTGTGTCGCTTTCGCTGTCTCTGTCTTGGCCATGGCTCGTAATTCAATTTCGAACTGAAGTTAAAATTCAATTAAAATGAGTCAACTTGAGCGTAATGCAATTTTGCCAGCCAATGCCATTAGTGAAATATTAACGCAAAAAGCAACGAAAGACATAAGCAAAAAAGATGTGTACTGAAAGTAAATACATGTATATATATATATATACATATATACATATATATAAGATATAGAGCCCACTTGCAGGCGAACAACAGCTGCGACCCAATTGGATCGTTAATGCATTTTTCCTCTCATTTATGTAAAAAGCAATCAATTTGTGTGCAGGCAAAAAGAGTGTTAAAATTAGGATTTATTCAATTCAAATTCCATTTCAGTTATCTTAAAAAAAGCAACTTTTGATCCACTTTCAAACGCTTTTAAATATTTACGCATATTAGCTAGACAGACTTTCTGAAATATAATACAGCAATAGATGTGCGTAGTTTAAATAGCTTTCGCTTGTGTATGGTGTTCACTGTACCATAAAGTCATTATGCTTGGAATATGATTTATAAAATTTGGTATATTTCGTTCATTTAATTTTATCAGTTTTCCAAGCAGCTGCTGCTCCAAAGAGCTCACACTCTCTTTGCTGCTGGTGCTGCTGCTGCTGCTGCTTATGCTCTCTCGCTGTGTGTGTGTGTGTGTTTCCGCTTGTCGCTTCGCTCGTTATGTAACCCATAAAAACTCGGCAAATGCGACGCAACGGCACGCGCCTAAAAGTATGCTATAATTCAACGCGCACACAAATGTAACTCCCTCTGCCAGCAGCCCCTGCCAGCATAGGTGCGTGTGTGTGAATCGCATATGTGTGCGTCCATAAAAAAATGAAATTATTAAATTTTATGTAGCGTAAATTCTTTATGACGCGTGGAAGAGAAAAAGAAACACAACACAACACAACACAACGCATCGCAACACAGACGACATTTTCTTACACATGAGCAAATTTGAAACTGTTTTCCACTGCGATGTTGTTGGCTGGCAGAATTTGCTGCCTTTGCTGCCTTTGCTGCCATTGCACGACTTGTTGTGGTTTCTAGTTACACATCAAATATATTGCACTAGCTCAACTCCTACAAAACAAAATTAAAAATAAAGAACCAAAAAAGCAGCGCATAAAATTTGTGTTGAAACATTTCCGTCTGACATTGAAAAATGCTCGGTCACGTTTTGGGGGCGAATGCGAATACGAAACAAAAAAAAGAGAATCTTTTCACCACGTTGATAAATATACATATATATTCTTTTATTCTGGTTTCGAAATTGGAGTGGGGGGTGGCGGGGGCAGCGGCGAGTTGCGAGTTGCTCCAACTTCTTATTTTTGCGCTGCTCTTTGCAATTTTTATTTATTTATTTATATGCCTTTTTATCCTTTTTGTTGAGCGTCGTTGTTGGCATCGACATTGTTGGTTGGTCAGCTCGTGACTTTGTTGTTGTTGTTGTTGTTACTGTTGTTGCTGCTGCTGTTGTTGCTGCTGCTGTTGCTGTTGCTGCTGCTGCTGCTATTGTTGTTGGGGGCCATTAAAACGACGCAGCATAATGGCAGCAACAGCAAAGAGCAAATGGTAAAAAGAAGAAGAAAAAAGGCAACAACAACAATAACAAGAACAAGAAAATACAAAAAACACCAACAGCAAGACATAAATTAAACTACCTGTCGCTCCAGTGGCGTGCAGTTCGATTTCTCTGCTCCCCTCCATCGCTGCCCTCTGCCATCATTTCAATCTAAGCCAAAGATAAGCAAAATTAGTTGCATGTATCAAAATGTATTTCTTTACTAATGATTCGATCTCGATTCTCTTCTTCTTTGCAGGTAAGTTATTCCGGTCAATTTAAATCACTGAGCTGTGCTGTGCTGTTGTTCAGTAAGTAAACTAAACTATTTTGTATGCTGAGTGTATTTTTTTGGGGTACGTAGACGCCACTGATTGGTGGCTTATTAAATTTAACATATTTGCCACACGAGTTGCATGTTACATGGAATTCGCAATGCATTTTATTACATACTTTGCCACAATGGACTGGACGAAAGGACATTGTTATATGTGCGCTGTGGCGCCGCAGGATATACTGCGCATCCTTACACACAGCAGGCAGAGAGAGAGAGAGAGAGCGACATAGAGAAAGAGTGGGAGAGAGAGAGAGAGAGAGAAAGGGAGGCTGAGAGAGAGAGGCACAATAATGTGCTCACAAATATGCAAATAACTTTGCAAAATTCGTTATATATCGACAACGACATCGACAGGATTTCGTTGCATGAATGTGCAGGGGGCTGTGGGGGGTATACAGGTGGAGACAAGAGGCAGCCACAAGAATTGCAGCTCATAAATTGCATTATTCGTATTATGTATTGTTATGCACACCCATAATGAAACTGATTGGAATAAATCTTATTACAAAATGTATTTCCGATTTTCCTTAAAGCAGTCAAAGCACGGCCGAATATGTTCATAAAGTAACACATAGATACAAATTATGGTAAAATATATATATGAAATGCTTTTCAAATGAAATAGTAGTATGTAAATGATCGCGATTCAACTGAAAGTTGTACAAACTAATCTGATTGAATAAGATACTCAAGCAATAAACTTTTAAATAGTAAAGAAAATCAGGCATGCTAAGCTGTAAACTAGTTTTCTCAGTGAGTGATAAGTGCTGAGCATGCAAACTGTTAATAATTAAGAAGATCGTTATCTCTATTCCGAACTGATCAATCATTTTTCAAAGCTTAAGGGCAATTAGTCATGCACAACTGCTTTGATTTCCCAACTACAGCTGCTAGAGTCCAAACTCCAGAATCTAGAGCCAAGACCTTTGCATGCAGTCTTCTCAAGACTCATTTGCAATGATCCAGCAGAAACTACCCACTCATCAACATGAGGTAAACATTTGCTAACTATAACTGAGATTGCGATTTCGATTGGGCATCGCTCGCAGAAGCAAAACAAATAAATTTTAAAAAAATGAGTTATTAATGGCAATCAATCAAAAAAATGGCCAAAACGCTCTAGCCAAAACTGATTGCAGTAAAAATGGCAAAAACAGCTACGAAACGTACAAAAACAAATACGAAATTGGCGCAAAACGAACAACAAAAAAATGCGAAGAATACATAAATTGATTGATTGATTTAATGAATGATTGATTAATGCATTTCTGCTGCAAATTCCGTATACAAAATGCAACAGCAACAACATCAGCAGCATCAACTTTCAATGGAAGTTGGAGAGCTCAGAACGTGGCCTTCAGTTTTAGACTTGCAGCATTCAGCGAACGCCAGACAGGCGCGCGGAGTGGAGGGTGGAATGGCGAGGAGTAGCGAGGAGCTGTCGCTGAAGCTGCTGTCTAGTTATTGGCCCTGGCATTGCCACTTTCATGGGCCAAGGGGGAAGGGTGCGGAGCACTGCTGTAGTTATACGAGCTGCAAACTGCTATAAAATGCATTTTCAATTAGGCATAATTCCAGCAGACACACACAAAACTCAAACGGGGCAAATTGCGAGGGTCGCCTTTTAAATATGTAGTCCGGCTGTTGCAGAATCTCAGCATAAAACTCATTTTCTTAAATGTAAGAATTGAGGTAGAGGAATTATGTTTTGTTTTATTTTAAATATCTATGTAAACTTCTTTGCATACAGTTTGAGAATCAGTCTTATTAACCTTATTTGACTGTCAAAAACAGTATTTTATTTCACATATTTGAAATGTCAGTTTGCAAAGAACATTTAAACCATGTGGACTTTTGATAATGCAAAAGATTCGATATTTGCACAGTTAATATAATTTCTCAACACATCCGTTGAAGTCTTAGCTATTTATCAGAAATCTACTTAGTTGTTATAAGTTAATTATAAAAGCTTCCCAGATCGCTGTTAAGAATGAACCTCAAGCATTATTGTTTATGACAATGCGCTCTGTTGTCTACAATTTAAACTTCGAAAGATAAATACTTAAAAATGTACTTTCGGTAACAATTCCCCAATGCTTGTTGAGCTTCAACTTTTTTCGAATCAACTTCAAGTTCGCGCGCCATAAAAAATGCATCAAAATAAATTGCGTAATTAGGAGAAATTTAAAAGTACAACAATAGAGGCAAACGTTGAGAGTGGGTGACAGAGCAGGAGAGAAACAGAGACGGAGAGAGAGTGGGGGGGGGGGATGGGGAGGAACGAGTGAGCGAGCAAAACAAAAAAAGCAAGAGCAAAAACTTGCACAAGGATTTTTAATAACGTGGAAAACACAAGAAAAAAGCAAATATTGATGCAGCCGCAAATTTCAATTAAGAACAGGAAGAAGCAGACAACAACGACGGCGACTACGACGACGACGACGACGACGACGACACCGACGACGACGACGACGACGGCGGCGGCGGCGGCGACGACGCCAACGTCAACCGCAACGCAGTCGCTGTCGCCGTAACAGCGGCAGCAGCAGTAGCAGCAGCAGCAGCGCAAGAGCGAATGGAAGACAGAGAGCGAGAAAGGGAGACAGAGAGCGAGAGAGTGAGAAAGGGAGAGGGCGTATGTGTGCGTGTGTGTAAGAGAGAGAAATAGTGGGAGAGAGAGAGAGAGAGCACAAGAGCAGGCAAGTGCCTGTAAAACATTTGATGTAATAAAATAACGTATACGCCAGCGAGCCGCAGAATGAGACGACCAAGACGCAGGCGGAGATGGAGACGGAGACGGCGACGGCGACGGAGACGAAAGCAAACCCACCCTTGTCATTACCGATGGCAAGCCGAGCGAGACACACACACGCACACACACACACACACACACACACATACATAAGAAGAGCAATTTAAGCCGCAGGAATGCGAAGGCTGTGGGGAAGGCGGTCCGAGGCGGTTGAGGGTGTAGCACCGGAGCCGCAGCCGGAACAGGAAGGAAGGAAGCAAAGCGAAGCGAAGCGAAATAAAAGGCCAAAAGGGGCGCTGCCACAGCAATTGATAAAAACAGAAAAGGCCAAAGCAAAAAACGAAAATTGAGCGCAAAACAAAAATTCACAGCATACTTGAAGGCGTGGAAGAGAGTGCAAGGGGATTGGTGCTATTGTGAATGTAATAATTATTGCGCGCCATGAAAATCAATGGCGTCTACAAATTGCTGACAGAACGGAAATGCCACAGAAAGGCGCACAGGCAGGCAGGCAGGCAGGCAGGCAGCAGAGACAAGCAAAAGAAGATCGAAAAAAAAAACAATTTTCGTGCGCAAATTGCCCAAAACACTGACAACGAAGATGAGATGACGACAACGAAGCATGACAACAACAACAAGCAAGAAACAACGAAATCGGAGACGAGAACGCGACGTCGTCGAAAATGGCTCAACAAAAGCGCAAAATCAGGAAAAAGAAAGTCAAGCATAAAGCAAAAGTAGCAAAAATACCGAGCGCAAACTCCGAGCGCGCGTGAATTCGGCGGCAACTGCAGAAAGCGGAAGTAACGCCAAGCCCCAAAGCCAGAAGGCAGCCCCAAAACGAACAGGCCGATGAAAGTAAATGCCAAAGAGAGGCAATGAACGACACAACACACACTCTGTGTGTGCATGTGTGTGTGTGTGTGTGTGTGTGTGTGTTGGTGTCTGTCATTGTTGTTGTTGCTGCTGCTCACAATTTGCTACCCTTGGCAGGGCAAAGCACAAAACGCCTGCCACCAGCCCGTTACCCATCCTGACCACGCTTGCTGCTGCTACTGCTGCTGCTGCACGTCTGAGGCATATCGATTTTTTGGCTCGCATATCCTGGCATTTTGTCCTGGGCGCGTCACAGCCCCAAAGGCCACATGACTTTGCGTATGTTTGTGTGTGCGTGTGTGTGTGTGTGTGCCAAAAGGCGACTTTCAGCTTGTGTGCTGTTTTTTTTGTTTGTTTTTTTGGGGCGCAGCTATTTTTAGATGCTCCTTGCCCAATGTCAATGAACTAAAGCGCAATGCGCGTGAATAATAATGCCCATCTCCATCATCATCAGCACCAACAACAACAACTACGATATCATTGTGCTTATCATCAACATCTTTACTTAGGATCAAACAATTGCATATTGAAAAGGTGTCAGAACGCCATCTGCGCTCCACTCGCGCTCTGAAAGCGGCTGCACTTCGTCACCTAGTCGAGGGCACAGAGTGTGACCGAGAGCAAAAGAAATTCAGCAGAAAACAATGGAGCAAGAGAAAGGGATAAAAGGGAAAAACCTGAAGGCAGTGGCAAAAGAATTGTTGCAACGAATCGCGCCGCGTGTTCATCAACTGAAACTTTTGAGCGCAACATCAACTTGAAAGAACTGACACTGAAGAAAATTAACTTAACAACAAGAGCTGAAAACCTGAAAGGATTTCCATTTTAGCCAAATGTATTTTATTGTATTACGAGTTGCACAGTTTACGCACAAGTTTAAAACAAAGTATTAACCTAACCCTTAAGTACACAAATATAGTTAGTTGCACCTTATTTGAAACTGGCTTGAACATAATCCGATTACTTCAAGTCATATCAATATATTTTTTATATATATTTCTGTGCCAAATGAACATTAAACTTCCGTTTTTTGTGAATCTACTTTTTGTTTCTCAGGAAAATGTTTTCTTTCTTTATTTTTATTGTTGAGAGTAACTTTGAAAGCACAATTAAGCTCAAATTATTTTAAATTCCATTAACTTAAGGAACAAAATCTCTCTGAAGTCGCAATACGTCTAAAGTTGACTATAACTGAATACCATATTTCTGCCAATTTTATGTTTGGACTCTTGATTCTAGGCGAATTATTTAAATCTTATTTATTTTTGTTACAAAATTATTGCTTAGCAATAAGTTCTGAGGTTAGCGTATAAAAATAATCCAATAAATGTGAGTTTATGGACTTGGCTCTCTAGATTGTCGGCAAAATGTTTAGCCTTAATTAAATGTTAGTTTTTCAAGGAGAAAACTCTTGACTGGCATGGCATGCCTTTCAGCAAAGCCATGCAGCCATCAAGTTCCACTTCTCGTGGGATTTGCACACCTCTTTTAATATATAAAATACACAAATCTTGACTTCTTTTCATTCGCTCAGTGTAGCAAGTAAGGACAAACTACAAGCCGTGTGCTCGCAGAGCACTCAGCCAGCGAGCTTCTCTGTTGATGATGGTGATGATGGTGATGGTGATGAGGATGTCAGAGGAGCGCGTGCGAAAGTAAAACGTTTGGCTAAAAGCCTGGCACAAAGGAATTGCCAGCGCTGACTTCCCACTGCGTCTGCTGTTGGGGCTTCAACTCTTCTGGTGCCTTTGGCTTTAGCTTTGGCGTTGGCTTTGCTACTGGGTCTCGGTCTCGGTCTCGGTCTCGGTCCCCGTCTCGGTCTGGGACTGTGTCTGGAGCTTGGCTGCCAGCTGGGCTTCCCGGTGTGTGCCACGGCGGCAACAGCTCAGCTCCTGACTAGCAAAACTGTTTCACGCTTTCCCTTGTTGCCATCAGCGGCAAGCAGACAAGGTTGTTACCAGTATCCGCAACTCTACGTGAGTGCGTGTAAGTGTCTGCCTCTGTATGTGTGTGTCGGAGAATTTGTGTCTGAAGGTTGACATTATGAACTTGAAAGTTGTATTACTCTGTCGGTGGCGTGCAGAGGGAAACAGAGAGAGATAGATAGAGAGAGAGAGAGAGAGCAAGGGCGAGAGAGAGGGGCGCGACTACATTTTTATGAATGAATGCATGGCATACGATGACTGACGCCGGCAACAACAGCAACTGTTTCTGCCCGGCTACTCTAGCAACTGCTGCCGTTGTTGCTGCTGTTGTTGTTGCTGCCACACGTTGGTCTCGTGCTCGCATTACGTTTTTATTTTTTGCCAGGGCTTCCCCCAAAGGGCGGGGGCCAATGCCGCAACATCAACGTCTGGCGCGTTGCCGGGGCAACGGTTCCACAGCACCAGCAGCAACGAAAACAAAATCCAAACGTAATTTTTGCGTGCATGCTGCCAGGAAACACTGTGGGGGCAGATTCGGTTTCCGTTTCGCTCTTTTTTATATACACTGCATGTTTTTCTTTTTGTTGTTTTTTTGCTTTTCGGCATCAACAAATGTCAGCTGTTCAGCGACGTCAACGACATTACGCATGCAACAACAGCAACAGCAACAGTAATAACAACAGCAGTTAGCTACACAAAAAACCCATAAAACGAGGTCAAAACTATCAGCAAACAAAAATTGCCGACCAGTTGCAGCATTCACTGCCCGGTTGAGTTCACAAAATGAAACACCTGCCAGCCGATTGATTTCGCGTGCAACACCAGCACCCGCGGCGTCAATGAATGAACTCTCTCTCGCACACACGCACACACACACTAATACACTCTCACGCACAGACACCCCAACATATACACCCACACGCAGTGCTGCATTTTTTGCACACACCCATTACTCATACGCCGCGTGGCACTCTGCAAAAAACTAGCGGCTGCTGCTGTCACACGACTTGTCACGAAGTCACAAAGTCGATGATTTGCATTTTCTACGTGCTCGACAAGTTCTTCACAAGTTCTCAAAATAAGCAGTTAAAACTTTGCCCTATAACTACATTAAGTTGTCATAAAAAGTGAAAATTCTCATCACTCAGAAAAGTAGTTTCAAATCTCGAAATTGTGCCCTCAAAATATGTAAAGGCTTTGAAAGTGTTGCAAGCGCTCGCTCGACTAGCTTAAAAAGTCGTTTGCCTAGCTTAATCAGAAAACTCAGTAAAAGAATCATTTGTGGAAATAGTTTAATCAATAAATATATGTCATCAAAAGAAGAAAATTCCAGCTAAGTAACAGTAATTCGACTTAGAGGCAGGCTTCATTATGTTGCATATGTTATAAATTCTGTTGCAGATTATTTAATTAATCATACAATTTTATTGAGGACTACAAAATACATTATTTATCACTTATTCATACAGAGGCATAAATGTTTTATTATAATTGGTCTTAACTAACACATAAAAACTTTTCTGAATGTAACACGAAATGCATAAAAAATGCTAAAAACAAGTTATCATTGAATGCAGTGCGCTTCAATTGTAATTGTAAGTGACTGCAGCTAGAGAGAAAACCAACAATTATTTGTGCATTCATCATTCAGTTGATATGAAAACTTTAGATTACTTCGAAATACTTTCGAGCAACAACTCTTCAAATTGTCGTGTCCGATAAATCTGTTTGTCGTGACTTTGAAATTGCCGAGCGAGTTCATCTCTAATTGAGTGCTCCTCACTACTGCCACAGAGAATGCAACCAATCCAGTCAACCAGACCAGGCCAACAACAGAACTGGCCAGCACGGTTCCTATGGCAGCCCAATTTGCGGCAGAGTCAGTGGCCATTTCACGACATTTGCACTTTTATTTTCAGTTTCAATTTCTCGCTCGCAGTTTGTTTTTTTTTTTGTCGATTCTTTTTTTTTGCACGCGTCGCGTAATTTGAATTTTTATGCAGCAGCACCAACAACAATGAGAGCATGCCACAAAAGTTTGTCGACCTATATAAACGTGGGATTCTGGCAGCTGCCTGCCACTTTTTCGACACCTCCCTTCCCCTGCGCTGTGCTCATCACCGTTCATCCGCCTCTCAGTTGGATACGTGTAATGCAAGTTCAAAGCAACAACTGCAACTATTTTTAACGTCACGTAGTATTTCGACGTACTCGCATTGCAACAACCTGTTGTACATAGAATCCTGCGGCCAGGATCAGACGAAACTTTTTTCTGTTTATGTTTTTTTTTTTTTGCCTTGTTGTTTCTATTTTATTGCCTTTTTTGTATACATACATATATTTTTTTGGGTGTAAAACTTGAGGCAGTGAAAAGAGAGTGAAAGTCTTTTCAGGCAGAGTTTGGCAAACGCAACTTTTTAATTGCCAGACAATTGACTGGTGAATTGAAGTAGCTACGAACAAAAACCACCCCCAACCCCTCAACAACTAACCGAAAAGAAGGGAATGAGGAAGAAGAAGAAAAAGAAGAAGGTGCGGCACGCTCAGGTTAGACAACAACAGCCAAGGGAGAAGGTATGTGCGAAAGGGGGGGTGCGAAAAAGGGGGTTGGGGGATTGCAAGGGATTATAAGGTGTACCAACACCCCAAATTCTCCAACCCCCGTACATAAGGGTGCTGCCTGGGGTGGGTGGTGGTTGCTTCGTTGCTTGCTTTTCTGTGCGCCATCGGGCAGAGAGTTTTTCTTTCTTTCACTTTTTTTTGGGTGGCGCCTTTTAACAAACGATAGCAATTTAGAAAGATGCCAGAGGTATGCAAATTTATTGCCGGAAATGTAATTTACAAAATACGCTGCAAGGCAGCCAAGGGGACGCAAGCAGCGACGTCAGCGCAGTCAGCGCTGTTTGCTTTTTTGTTTTTGCTGCGTTTGCTTTGCATTTAGTCAAGTCGGGTTGGGTTTTGGGGGCCATTTTAAAATATGCTCAGTTTTTTGTGGGCCAGCTTTGATTAGAGCCTTGAAACTAAAGCAAAAGCCCAAAGATAACAATAACAATAACAACAAAAAAATATTTAAAAAAATAATTAAAATCACTTTTGACAGAAACAACAACAACAAACGGGTTGAAGGGTGAGCTTACAACGCTTTTTACATCACACAAACAATCAATGCAGCGCATGCGCAATGGTAGAGAGCGAGAGAAAGAGAGAGAACGCGCAAATGAGAGCATAAAAGAGTGCAGAGCGTAAGAGCAGCAGCAGCAGCAAAAAAGAAGAGAGAGCGCTGCAGCGTCAATTGGAAGTGTGAGGGAGGCACTCAAATGCAAGCAGCCCCCAAATAACAAAACAACAACAACAGCACAGCGCACAAAATTAGCAACAAAAAAATTAAGAAAATTGGCAACGCAGCAGCATAAAAAGAAGAAGAGACAGAAGCAGCAGCAAGAAAAAAAGAAGACAAGGCAAAAGAAATTAGTTAAAGCAGGCAGCTTATGCAAAATGCGCCAAAGCAGCAGCAGCAACAACAACAACAACAATAACAAGCGAGACAACAAAGAAATGAGACGCGTTGCTGCTGCTGCTGCTGCGAAGGAAAAAGAGCCAAAAGGCAAAACGCAAATAGAACGCCAACGCCAAAGTGCAGCGACGACTACGGCGACGGCGACTAAGAAAGTGCTAGTGTGTGTGCGTGTGTGTGTGTGTGAGCGAATGCACATGCATACATGTGTATGCCTGCGTCGGCGGCATGAAAATATTTTGTATAGATATGTGACGTCCCCCTCCCCCCATTTCCAATGCATTTGCATTTGCAAATGCCTTTTGCCTTTGCCTGTACTTTCCGCCTTCAGGCATTTTTTTTGTTTTTGCTTTTGCTTTTTGTGGCGGCTGTTCGCGAAATGCGCACAACAAAAGACGAAACAAAGTGCAAGACGCACATGAGAATAATTGAATTTTATTACATTGTTTGGAGAGGCGCACAAACACACACACACACACACACATGCATGCATACACATATGTAGCGCAGTCTGCCCAAGTTGTGCAAGTGTTTGTGCGAGCGCAGCAACCACCAAGGCTAGGCTGCAGTAGCAGCAGCAGCAGCAACGACAGCGACGTCAATGCGCGGCAGCGAGCGCCTCCAAGACCAAGAGAATAATGACCCCAAGGCTTCGCTGCTGCTCTTCGTTGTTGCTGTTGTTGTTGCTGATGTTCCTGCTGCTGCTGCTGCTGTCGCTGCTTTTATTGACTGCTATTTTATGTGCGGAGAGCGCGCGCTCTTCTCTATCTGAATGTGTGTGTGTGAGAATGTATTAGTGTGCTGCTGCAGTTGTGTTGTTGCGAAGAAGAGCAAGAAGCAGCAGAAGCCGGCATATGCTGCGACTGAGACGGTGCCCCCTCCTCCCCCTCCCTATACAACGCACCCAAAAGCCCTCTCTCTTTGTTCCTTGCTTCTGCTGCTGCTGCTGCTGCTGCATCTCCAGCTCCAGTTCTAAAAAGAGGTCGATGATGGTGGGTGTTGCTCTAGCTTAAGACTTGTGTCAGGACAAGTTGCACGGAGCGGGGGTGTGCGGGTTACAGCTGGTTAGAAGAAGAGCGCTGCTAAAATGGAAATGGCAAAAATTATACTTATGATGGCTGCTGCTGCTGTAGCGCAAAACAAAAAAATAAACAAATGCTAAAAGAAATAAAAGCAAAATAAATAATAAGCCAACAGCTGCGCCGCAAGTTGATGATTTTTCCAGCCGTCGCCGCTGCTGCTGCCTGCTGCTGGTTGCTAAATTTTATGAAAATTTTAAAAGCATTTTGTTTTTGCTTCTATCCATTTGCTTTTGTTTTCTTTTTTCACTACAAAAAGAAAAAAAAAAAGGAATTGCCAAAATGGCTTCGCAAAATAATAATAATAAAAAATAAAATTGCAAAAAACTCGCAGACACACACACACACACAAACAGACAACTGAAGTAAAAACAATAATAATAATAAAACAAAATTGAAAATAGTAATGAAGCCACTTTTTTCCAAACCTCTTCTCACATTGTATGCGAAACTCTCTGGTGTGCGTGTGTGTGTGTGTGTGAGGGGGCGGAAATTGGTTGAGAGCAGGGAGTCAGAATGATGGGGCGGGAGGAGTGGTGGGTTGGGGCACTCGCTCTTTCGCTTAATGGGTGGCATGAAATATTGCCGGTTTTGCAAATGAGCTGCGTAGCTCAAGAGAAACAAAGTGAAAAACAAAAACAGAGAGACAAACACACACACAAAAACGCGCACACACATGCATAGCAAAGCATGTTGAATTTCTTCGTGCAGGGCATGCAGCTGTTAAAGTCAGTCATCAAATTTACATCAATCCATCAAGCGTACAAATCCAATTCTTATTTTGGGGTAAAACACCTCGAATTTGTCCAATCAATTGAATTGGATTATTGCAATCCATTTCGATTCTCACCGTTACCAATTCGTTTCCAATTAGCTATCTTCTCTCTGCTAATTGGCCTAATAATGTCGCCAGATTTGGTATTTTATTGAATCTATCAACTTAATTTAGTTTCTCATATCGATTTGATTGTCGATTGTTATTGCAAATAAATTATTAAATTGAAAAGTCAAATGAATTAAGTCGAATTTGTTATTTAATTTCTACAAATAATTATTTAAAAAAAATAGTTGCTTGCAAAACGAGAAAATCAATTTCTTCAAATCTGTAATTTTTCTCTTTTATAAATTGACATTCTTCTTCTTTGCAGGTAAGTCGTTCAACTGTCAGGCCAATTTGCAATGTGGCCAGATTTGTAAGTAGCTCAAAAGTTATATCCAAAATAATCTCTTCCCCCCCCAAAAACCATCTTAAATGATCTGTAAATCTAACGTGACAAATGCCATTCACTATCAGAATGCTCTTTTTCGCTATTTCGCTCTCTTTCTCTCTCTCACAAAAACAATTCGTATGAAAAGGTTAAAAGGGAAAATGGAAAAAGACGAAGAAAAAAGAATTAAAAAGAACGCCCGCAAAGAACTAAACGCGACGCATTTCACTGCAAAATATTTCAGCAGTTTATGGAGCGGGGGGAAGCAGCCCCCTCTTCCTGGCATCGACGTCTCCGGCTGAGCCTTTGTTGCCGTCGAGTTTTTTGTCTTTACGTTGTTGTGGTCGCTGCTGCCTCTGCCGCTGCTGCTGCGTTTTCGTTTTCAGTTTTTTGTGCCTTTTTCGGTTTACCGCAGTTATTTTTTACTACCTTTTTTCGTAGCGACTCAAACACATGCACACACACAGCTGTAACCGTTGTGCTGCGCTAACGTTGACGTCGCTGCCGCTATCGCCGCAGCCGGTGTTGCTGTTGTTGTTGTTTTTTTTTTTTTGGTTATTTCAACAAACGCTCTCACGTTTCTTACTCTCGCGCTCTCTCAGACGCTCTCTCTCTCGGGCTTCGCAATGGCGGCAAACACGTTTTTGTTGTTGCCTTTTGCGCTTGCTTTTTCGTCTTTGGCTCTCTGGGCGCTCGCATGCGCTCTCGCAGCGGCAGCAGCAACAGCAGCAGCGGCTCCACCACCACACTCACACACACACACATACACTCTCACTCACACTCATACACGCGCTACAAACAGCACACAAGCAAAAGCAACGCCAATTGCTGTTGCCTGCTTGTCGCTGTCGTCGTCATCGCCGCCGTCGTCGCCGTCGTCGTCGTCGCCGTCGCTGTCGTTGTCGTTGCCGTCGCCGTACGTGTGTCTGTGTATTGGTGTGTATCTGTATCTTTTACGCTGCCTTACACTCCGCACGTTCAGATTCAGATTCATTCTGTAAACGCGATTCCTCGAGGACGTAACGGTGAAACGTCGGCAACGGCAAGCGCGCTTTCCGACTACTCAACGGTTGCCCAACGGTTACGCAGCAGTTGAGCTTTTGAGTTTTGAGTTTCTTTTGCCTCTCTGTCTGTCTCTCTGTCGTCGCCGCCTCCGCTTCGCCCCCCAGCGCATTGTGAGTGCATTGGTAGTGGTGTTCAATATAAATATACATAAATAGTTGTTGGAGAATTCTCAAAACACACGCGACAAAATCTTTGCATGCAAATATCGCGTGCTTAATTCCCGCTCTCAGTGTGTGTGTGTGTCTTTGTGTGTGTGTGTCCATGTCGCTGAGTGCGTGCATAAATTCTTTAACTAAAATTGATTGTTTATTTCCGCTGCTGCAACAACAACAGCAGCAACAATGTTGCCAATGTGACTCACATACATACAACAACGAGAGCAGCAACAGCAACAACAACAACAACATCATCAACAACAACAACAACAGGCACAGCTAATAGATAACAAAAAAAAAACACACAAACAACTAAAGCAACTCAAGCAACTAACGAAAAATTTGGGGCAGTTGCCAATTGAAAAATGTGATTTCGTTATCAGCGCATTATATTCCATTTTATATGCACACAACTACAATCGGGTGTGTGTGTGTGTGTAAAGATTGAAAGAAAGAGAAAGAGCGAGAGTGAGCAGAAGAGCAGGAGAGCGACGCAATCAGCGATCGACCCGTGAAATCAACAACACAACAACAACATCAACAAAAAGAAGGAAAATAAGAAAAAGAAAAAATTCGCGCGCGCTCAAAAATCGAAAATAGAAATAGAAATTCAGAATTTGAAATGAATTGAAATGAAAATGTTGTGATGTCGAGTGCAACAAGAGCAGCGCAGCAGCAACAAATGAGTGTGACATGAATCTAACAGTCGCACCATAAATAACAACGGCAACAAATTTGTGTCTGACAATAGCAACTAACAACAACAGCAACAGCAACAGCAAAAACTAACAACCATAGCAATAAATGTGTAAATAAATTCAATAACAATATAATTGTTTAATAGTGTTGTGCGAAAACAAAACAAAAATATATAAACAAAAAAAAAATCCCAAGTAAATTATAAATAAATATTCTAGTAGTTTAAAAAGGCAACTAAGTAATACTTAAATTCCGTGCAATCTATTTCTAAAATAAAACAACAACAAGAAACAACAACAACAAGAAATCACAAGCCGATCAGCGCCATAATAATCGTAAACTATCATTAATTACAGACACTTGTGTATAAAATTAAGAAACTTAAGCAGAATCAAAACCGAATCAATTCAAGACTTGACTGAAGAACCCTCGCACCACCACCACCCCCCCATCAAAAACATCAGCTTTAACCCAGTAAACGTGATAGGAAAAGTAAGTGGATCCGATTACGAAATGAAATCAATTCAATTCAAATGCATCAATCATTTGCCCCGAGTAATCTCGTTTAATGTTTTTTAACAGCAAAATGAGTGTTTTTTTCATATTTCGAAATCCAAATGAGCTTATGGAACGAATTTTTGATTGATGGCTAGTTTTTTCAAAAATAATGCTACGATAATTATCAGGCAAATCGACATTTTCAAAAATATGTAGATTATGATTTTCAATTATTTAAAATTGTATTCCAATCAGTAATGTGCTTATAAAATTATTCAAAATCGCTTTTGAGTTGCATATGTGCTTATGAATGTTTATTTTTTTCTCTTGAAAATTGAATTGAATAAATAGTTTTTAGTCATCTCAAGTGCAATTACTAATTGACTCTGCCCAGAAATCCCATCGAAAACTTTATATATGTATATATAAGTAAGGGAAATGCAAACAAACCCAAATTCACGATGAATCGTATAAGAAAAAAACAACAAGGTTACCATTGAGCAGAAAAAAGAATGTTCTATTTTAGAGATTAGATAAAACTAAGAAAAAACATAAACAATTTGTACAATTTGTTAATTAAAAACGCTATCAGCAATAAAAGAAAACAATAAACCGCAAAAAAAATTCAACTTCATGGAAACATTTATATATATATTTTTTCGCATGAACTTTTGTGGTCGTGACAATGGATCTTGTTGATCTAACCAGAGAGAGAACGAGAGAAATAGAGATTGACAGAGAGAGAGAGAGAGAGAGAGGGATAGAGAGAGATATAGAGGGAGAAGGTCGCAAGCGGTGGAGGAGGTTCGAGATCAAGTGATTGAAATCGATATCCAGTTCGAGTTCGAGTTGAGAAGATATATGGAGAAGAAGAAGATAAAGGGGAGGAGGAAGAAGGGGAAAAGCAATAACAAAACGGTGCTGCTGCGCTGACTAACCCACTCAGTATTCACATTCTTGCTGTTATTACAGTCGCATTTAAACTTCAATTACTCATGCTTATACAATCAATAAAAGTCACTTTTTGCCAAAATATATAAATATATATATATATATATATATATGTGTATATATCTGTATATATATATATATATATGTGTGTGTGCATATTATAAAAAGAAATCCCCATCAAATCAAAGCGTAACGAATCGAAAACGAATTGAAATTGAATCGAAATCGAAAAGAAAAGAAGAAAAAACAAAAAAAAAAAAAATTTAAAAATCCAAAAAAGAACTTCACGCGCCGGCATTGATTACACTTGCAAAAATCGAAACCGAGACAGCTCGACATACAGCCAACATCCGGGAGAACTTTTTTATGAATAAATATATATATATATATATATATATATATATATATACATAAATATTTATATGGGTCCATTGAGTTACGTTTGACGCCCTGCGCTTTTCTATTAATAATTCATTTTTGCACTGAGCGCAAAGCATGCAATATTTTTTTACATAATTAACTTTTAGTGATTTCATTAAGTTGGTAATACGATAATTAGCTAACTATATAACTATATATATATACACACATTGTATCTCACCTTCAGTCGTCTGTCGAATGAATCGCATGCGGCATATGAGGCATGCAACATATTGTAATAATAATATAAAGCACAATTGCATTAGAGCGATAAATTGGGTTTCTTTCTTATAAGAATCGACAAAGCAAAGCAGCAAAAGGCAGATGGAAGCCAAACTGGTTTTAGGTACTCTTGTTAATTTTTTCATTTATTCATTTATTGGCATTCCTCGAAGAAAAAGCGGGTTAAAGCCGGTTCATCATCATTGGGGGACTTAACGTTTATAATCGAACCCGAACCCGTCCGCATATCATTGGCCACATCTAAAACTTCATTCGCCTGGAATTGTATTCGAGTGATAAACGAAACATAAAATCTGTCCTATAAATCATAATTACTTGCATCGTAAATTAGCCACTGTAGATTTATGTTCAAATAGTATTGTTTTATTTTTACCGATCATTCGATATTCGATAAGCAAAACTTTTCTACAAATAAATCTTTATATTAGAGCTGAGAGATGTATAATTATTGACTATAAATTAGAGAGCTCGGTTTAATTCCTTTATTTTATTTTTTCTTTTTAGTATAAGTTATGTGTTAATTAATTATGAATTAATATTCGTGATATTTACTACGAGAGATATAGAGATATAGAGATATATAATATCGACGCTGATAAAGCTAAAAGCTTCCTATACTTAGCCAATGTCACTATCCAGTCAGCTGCAACTTAGTTATCAAAGTTGTAGTGATTAAGACAAACATAAGTTGCAACAAATTACTCAACAGCAGCAACAAGCTGCAGCAGCAGCCAGCCATGGCAACCAATGCACTCTTCACAGAGAGAGAGAGAAAGAGAGAAAGATAGAGAGAGAGAGCAGTATGGTGATAGGGGGCCTGGAGGGCGAATCAATTTGATGGGCATTCTAATGTAAAATGGCAAAATGGCGGGTCGCATAAATTTTGTTACTCAAGCGCGACACATTGCAGCAAGCAGCAGCAGCAGCAGCAGCAGTCGCAAATAAAACTAAAACAGAAACAGAAACAGAAACGCAAAACTAAAATGCTCCTAAGAAAAGTTAAAAGAGAACACAAATTCAAATAAACTAAATGCGGCGTGTTAAATTTTTGCAAATACTTTTTTTTTTTGTTGCTTTTTGCTTTTCTTTTTGTTTTTATGGCAACGCGTCGCTAACTATGTTGTTGTTGTTGTTGTTGCTGTTGCTGTTGTTGTTGCTCTTGTTGTTGCCGTCGCATAGTTTGGCCGGCCCCAAAGGAAACACAGAATGGCAAACATGTGGAAGCCCCGTCCCGCTCACACGCTCTCACACATGTGCCAGTACATGTGTGTGTGCGTGTGTGTATGTGTGTGTGAGTGCTGTGTGCGAGAGCGAAGCGCAGACAATTAGTTTTATTATGCTTTGTTGCGAGCTTCGCTGAAATGGCACGACATAAAACGCAACAACAACAGCAGCAACAACAACAACAGCAACAGCAACTACAATAAAGGCAAGAGATAAAATACAGCGCACAAGAAGCAACAACAACAACAACAACAACCACTACAAAAACAACACTGATACAAAGTATATGTATATATATATGTTATATATATATATATGTATATGTATATGTATAAGTGCTGTACATGGCATATGGATTTATATTATATGTGCATATATATATATGTGAGTGTGTGTGTATATGTATATATGTCTGTATGCCTGTGCATCTTGAAGATGCATTAAATTCGTGGCCCAACGCCAACAATAACAACAAAAAGTAATGCAACTGAAAATACAGTTGAAATTATGCACACACAGGCAGCGAAGCAAGGTGCGCAATGGCCAGGGGTGTCTGGTAGGGGGGGGAGGGGTAGGTATATTAAGGGTACAAGCGCACGCACATAAATATTAATTTATTAGCATTGCGCAAATTTATCTGCGCAATTAAATTTACGCCGCACACACACACACTTGCACTGAAAATTATGCGTGTAGCCGCGACTCAAGTTACGCCAAAATGCAAAAGGATAACGCAGCCATTTGTCTATGCATGTGTGTGTGTGTGCGAGTGTGTGTGTGTGTGTGTGCCATAACAAAGATTAATGACCAGCAAGGGCTGGCAAGCAACCAACAAACCAACCAACCCAGCAACCAACCAGGCAGGCTGGCAACGCTGGGCCGCATTTTGCTCTACTACAACACAAACACACACTCACACACAGACACACACACACACAGACACACACACACACACACAACAAAAGGCAATAAAAACATAATAAATTACCATATCAAGTATACGGTATCCATTATTTTTATTTTTATTTTTTTTTGCCCAGCATTTCCGTGTTAGCCCAGACTCAAGCGGCATACAGCACACGTACCTTGGACATCAAAACTGCAAAAACCGCCCACTGGCGGCGACCACCCTGCTGTACCAAGTTTTTACTTGATTTATGCAATTCAATTCATAAAACTTCCTATATTCGTCATGTGCTCTATGTGCCACGCCCAACGCCTTCAATCTCTCTCCTTCTCGCTCTCTCTCTCTCACTCTGTCTATTTTTCTCAGTTTTTTCTTGCAATTTGTACTTGCATTTCTTGGCAGTTTTTTTTTCCTACGTTTTTTATTTTTTGTAATATTTTTTGTTGCCAACTTTTGCCAAACTGTCATAAATTTTTTGATGCTGCATAAAAAGTTTTGCCCCCTAACGTCCAGCCAATTGTTGCTGTTGTTGTTGCTATTGCTGGAGTGCTGCATCTTTGGCCCTTTGACAAAGTTTTGGCTTATAAATTCATGCAAAACTTGCGCATATAAATATAACTTTTTACATTCTATGTGCGGCCAACAACTACAACAATGATCAAAATCAAACAAACAAACTAACAGTAATTAAGTGCAATTTCTTATTGATTGTTTAGCTAAGGGATATCCTGTGATTAAACTAAGGTTCTGGCTTAACGGAATATTGGCAAATTAAGTTTAATGTTAACTTACCACTACTTCCCTTATATACCCCTTAGATCATTTTACTGGGTATTTTGCATTATGCTCATCTGCCAACTTCTTATTGAGAAAGCCGCCCTTAACTTTTGGCTTCTTTACCCTCGACAGAATTTTTATTCAAGGTTCAGGTTCAGGTTCAGGTTAAGGTTCTGGTTCTGGTTCCCTCAATCCAAACACATACACACATACACACACACACGCGCGGTTTTTAATCAAAATTCCTTATCAACCCTTTAGGGTTATAACTCGAACCCTCATTAATCTCTCGTTCGGCTCGTTGTCTATTGTGCAGCTGCTGCCGACAGTTTCTCGCAAACATATCTCTACTCCTGTCAGATATATATCTCAGCCTTGAGCGTTTACAATTTGAATCAGCACGATATCCTTATGGGAACGCAAATGGAGCTGGGCAATAAATTGATATCGGTGCAATATACACGGATATATATATATGTACACTTATGTGGGTTATATAGCTGTGTGCTGTGTGTTAATCCTCGCATTTGGTTACGATTTGATGACTTGGCTCACATTTTTAGACTTAATTACTTCATTAAATTCACAAACATTGCTTCATATAAATCGCTTTCGACTTTGGGGCAGGCGGCTTATGCAACTTATTGCATGTGGCAGACACGCTAGAGCGGGGCAGATGGAGTCACGAAATTGAATCTCGTGTTAAGCTACAAACTACAAATTTTCGTGTTAACTGCCAATGCAAATGTAAATATAAAAAAACGAAACAAAAAAAATATTTTTACCAAAAAATGCCATTCGAAATTACGAAACTGCTTTCGCGCCATTTTTTTAATAGTTCGTACAATTTATAAGTACATACAAACATATTATTTAAACAAAACCAACAATACAACAAGCTGACAGCTACAACAACAACAACAACAACAACAACAGCAACAGCAAACAGTCATTTGGTATTTGTAAAGAAAGCTGCAAATAATAAACAAAAGTTTGTACAACAGAAATTGAGCGCTTGACATTTGAGCGGAGTGAAGCCGCCGTAAAGATAATTTTTTCTTCTTTTATTTTCTTGTTATTACAAAACAGCAAGCGAAAATTGCAAATTTGATGAAAAGAGAGAGAGAAAACAGCAAAAACAACAACAACAACAACCATAAAATGCATACATTTTCCGGCATTAAATTAAATTTATACATAAATTAAAGTTTTACTTCGTTCATTAAAAAAACCAAAAATAACATAGACCAAAGACCGAAGACATAGGAAGAGATAGAGGCAAGCAAAAGGCAGAAAGAAAAAAGTGCGAAAAGCAAAGCAACATAAAACAACAATTGTTTGTAAAACCGGAGAGCAAAGTTTTCTATTAAGTTGTTTGCAGCTGTGGCTGTTGCTGCAGCAAAAAGTTGCATGCAATCGAACTTATTAGCCCAGCACTTCTCCGAAACGAAATGTGAAAATTGAAATGAACAAATTATACAAAACAGCCAGAAATATTTCAAATTATCCAACACATTTATTAAACGCTTAAAAATCCATTTGAAAGTCCACAATTGTATTCTCTAGAAATTCTACAGCAACGGCAAATGGCAATTAGAAGTCACCGACAAGTTTCGCTCAATCTCTTTCAAGCAATTTATGAGCTTGTTGTTCGTATGTAATTAATTTTACTTAGTTCTCGCTGGCTTTGGACTATCTACATACAGACATTTTGTATATATGTATATATGTGTATATGCGAGGCCATTGCAAATGCAATTAGCATATAAATACATTCGTAACCCTGTTGAAAAGCTAAAGCCAACCTCACTACCTATCTACCTACCTACCTACCGCCGCCCCCTTTGAATGTTATGCATAATAAACTATACACACAAAAAAAGAACAAAAAGCAAACAATGAAAGCGGAACAAGAACTCAACTTGTATATACCCATACTGAAAGAGATTATATATTATGATGGGGTGTGATCTGATTTGCTATCTCAAATTGTCTCTTGCAAGTGCTGTTACGTAGATCTCAACCCGTACTAAAAGTTGCACAATCTGATAGGCTGTGACTTGATGTGGTATCTCCAAAAAAGATTTGAAACGATACATACTTAACTGATCTGCAAGTTGTTGATTTTTATAGCTACACTTGGCACTATTTGAATGCCGACTAACCTCTCTGGCGGTTCGGGTATTGAGGCGAAAAGTTATTACGCCAAGTCTGAAGCACTTAACTTGCAATTTTCATTTAGCTGCGCTCTAAATAAAAAATATATATTCAATTTGAAATATTTGCATAGCAAACACAAGAAACGAGAAAACAACAAACAAGCACAACAGCAACAAAGTAATATACGTCTTTGACAATGTCTAAAATTGTGAATTCACATTAATTTCGCATGTGAATATTTATTTATTACGTTAAAACTTGGCAAGCGTGGCAAAATCTCTGTTTTTACCCCTCTTGCATGGCTACATTTTTAGTTATTCTATTTCAATTTTTTCTTTTTTTCGTTTTTTTTTTTGTGGTATTTGCGAATGCGTCGCCGTTTCGCTGGCTGCTTCTGTTTCAGACATTTTGCTACAGTTTTTTGATGCATTTTTAGAGCGTGGCTAATTTTACAGCAAAGTGCGTCGACGTGTTGCAAGTGGCAACATGAGTTTCCGCAATGCAATCAAAACTAATTGCACAGTTTTGTTTGTGTTTTGGTTTTCGGTAAAGCATTTCAAAAGTTTTTTTTTTTTTAATAAATCAATGTAAGAAGCTTATAAAAATATTACGATAATTATCCTGAAGGACAGCTCTGCTAAGTCCTTGCAGATAAACCCACACAAATGAAATCAACTGGAAATAGTTGAGACTTGTCATTTGACCGCATTGCTCAGCATAATGCAGAGGGTATTACGATCTTGTCAATAATATATATTTATACTCTTAATCATCATTAGTTGACTATATAGCTGACAAAGTAATAAACTTGAGTTTCAATATGAGCTGCAAATGAGAACAGCTGGAAGCATCGTTCGGCGCTTCAGGCTAATTATTCAATTTACATCTAAGCAGCTGGACTCCAGTCTGCAAGGGTATCTAAACTGAGGCATGCAAATTTGAGCTCTTCTGGCTTGGTATTAATGGAACCAGGTTGGCATATTTTAGACAACAAATATTTAGGCTTATTTTTGCATTTTTTGTTATTATTTTTGCTGTTGTTGTTGTTTTACACAATGCAACAAGCTCAAGGAAGCAGCCCCCAATGTATCTTGGCTATCTAACTATGTATCTCACGGACTGGCTGCTGTGTGTGTGTGTGTGTGTGTGTGTGTTTGAGGCTATAGAAAGTTGTCACAACCAGTTTAGTGGGGCCGATTTTCAAGCGGAGGCCCGCACAAAAACTGTCACGCATAGATTTATGCGACACGTTTATTATATTTACATTTAATTTAACCTATGAAAAGAAAAGAGATCGTGGCAGTTGCATTTAAATTACCTACGCTAAAAGCACTTACACACACACACACACACACACACACACACACACACACACACACACAAAGAGTATGCCACTATAATCGAAAGAAAACAATTTTCATGTAATCTAGGACATCATCATAAATTACAACAATTTCGAGCGGCATTTTCATTTTGTGGCGTCTTCGTCTGCTTCTTCTTCGCTTTCATTCGCCCATTAAGTGCAAATGCCTATATACAGAGTACATAACTTCCCATACTATATATACATATATATATATAAATACAGTACTACATCTAGTATACATATTTTTATGTAAGCGAGGGTAGCAACAGTAGTAATATAGTCTCGGCTTGATAGCTCCTTTAAAAGCGCTGCTTAAGGGAACCTTTTGGCACTTGTGGTGACAACCCTCGCACCCATTGGTTATATATACTGGCAAAGTGGCATGGCCATTAACGACTCGCAAGTAAAGCCATAATAGGTAATTATTTAAAATTTATTACAATGCTTGCGATATTTTCGAATGCCGGCAACTTAAACTTGTTAGCCATTTATAACAGTTAAAGGGCAGGCCATTTAAATTCGCCAAGATGGCCCGACTACATTACAGATAACTTGCTAATGTGTGCAGCTAAAACCGAACTTTCAAAGCTGCACAACACTTAATGTTTGTTCACTTATTTTTCCTCATTTAAACAAAATAATTATTTGACCGATAGTTATCTGGCACGTGTGAGCTTAACTCTGCTCACATTTTTGATAATTGGCTAATTTTTTTTTGGTAAAAAAATGCATGAAAATAATTATAATCTGTTTATCGCGCTCATAAATCCAAGACACCTATAAATAAAATGTTTTTTTTTTTTTGATTATAGCCAATCTCAAGAAACCAATCATGCGATTTAGTTTCGCGTTCAACGGTTGCAATTGTGAATTGTTATATATTAAGATAGTCATTATATTTATGGCAGAAGAGTGCGAAATGTATTTTTGTCATAGTTATAGCCGGAGAATTTCTATTCCTAAACTTCCACACTAATGTTCCCCAAAAGTCTTCTTAAAATGCATAGATATTATCATTGGTAAATAACTTTAGTTAATTTCTTCTACTAGTTTTTTATCTATAAAAACTTAACATATTAGCACGGGTTCAAGGTCCGATAAGATTAGTTCTTTATTATTTGCGAAATTGGTCATTTTCAAGACACATCATTATTAGACACATTTCACCTTTTTCACAATGCTTGCTTTTTTTTGTGTCTGTTGCACATTCGTGTTGCAGTTTAGCTTTATGCCCCAACGGGGAGTCAGCGTCCTCTGTTTAAACAACTTAATTTCGCTGTCAGTTCTGTGAGCCTTTTAAGCCTTTTTTCTGGGCAATACCTCTTCTAAAGCACACCCAAGCCCTAGCCCCCCGAGTCTACTCGTAACCCCCTCACTCTATGATTCCTGCTCACTCTGCCTGCTTGCAGAGTTTACTTCAGTTTAAGTGCATTTGCTGTCTTTATTTGCACTTTGTATTTATTTTGTTGTTGTTTGCCATTTTTTTTTTGTTCGTCTTTCTTCACAGCACACTTGGAAAATAGTTGTTGTTGTTGTTGTTGTTGTTGGTCTTACCATTATACACCGACACTTTTTCATATCCTGTCTGGTCTGCTTTGGTCTAGTCAACGGCGTAAAGCCAAACTGACAGCTTGTCTCCGTCACCCGTCGACGTTTTCCCCTCTTACTATCTCTCTCTCTCTCTGTCTCTCTCTCTCTCTCTCTCAGTCGTTTTCAGCTCTACTCAATGTGAGAAATGGGCTTCATGACTTTGCTAAAAACCGAAAAAGCGCGCAAAGCGTAAAGCCAACTATGCAAATACAAGAACAACAATAACAATAGCAACAGCAACAGCAACAGCAACTGCACAAACAATTGCTAACAAGCAGAACCAAAAACGCTTCTCAGCTCGGCAGAACTTCGGTCTGCAGATGCAGATACAATGACGGAGAAAAACTCATCCAGAAACAATGTGTGCGTATGTTTGTATGCGCATTCGTATCGGCTTGTCACAGATAGCGACAATTTGTCAGCGCTGAAAGTGGCCCTGAACCAGGTCAGGTGTCAGGTGTTCAATGCAACAACGCACACACCCCCCCACCTCCTCCCCCTCCCACTCATCAGATGAACTTAGCTCGCAAGTATCTGCGAGTATCTCAAGCTACTATAATGCACTTTTAACGCTCAACGTCAATATGTCAAATTGATAACAAATAAAACCAAAAGCAGCTAGAAAAACGCTTAAATTATTTTTTAAGTGTTTCCTTTTCGCATGGCTTGCTGCCGTTGCCACAGAGATTTCAGCTACATGCCGCAAGCCTTGTTTCTTGTAAAGAGGCGATAGCAATGTGAGATTATCCGCTTGTGTTTTGTTGAGATAGAATGTACATTTACTCTCTGTGCTTATGTGTGTGTCTGTTTATCAGCGGCTTAGCTTGTGTGCTAGCTGATATCCAGGTATGTTCGGCCTGCAGACGTTATCTAACACTGTCATCTGTCTGGCAACCCTGGCATCCAAAATATACTGCGCCCATGGGCAGCAGTTTGTAATTGCTATCAAGGCTTAGTTGCATACATGCCGCTTGATATCTTGATATAATATATCTTTTCTTTGAGTTTACATTTGATTGTTATTAACAATAATCCTTTGCTTAAGCGACACTCATCTTATTTAAGCCATTAAAGTTGCCTTCGTTTTATTTTGCATAATAATATTTAACGCAATGTTTTTTCAAATGTCAACGATTCTGGTCGATCGATTAGTTAATAATAATTTCGGCTTTGCTACGTATAATCGATGTTATTGCAGCTGCTGCTGAGGCAATCACAAAAAAAAAAGAATGAAATTAAAAAAAATAAAGCAAACAGCAGGAGACACAAAAATTGACTTTAGACACAACTTCGCTTTGTTCGGAACTTTTCGCTCTGATCTGCTCCTACACAGCCACTAATATATACACACAAATATATATATATCTAGATATATATATATATATACGTATATCTATACATAAATGTATCTCGTAGTTGCAGCTTCAGCTACGTTGTATTTTCTGCTTTATGTTGTGCAAATATTGACATTCGTTTATTAAAATTCCAACAGTGAGGCAAAGGCGAAGCCAAAGTCGCTTCTCTGTCGGCATGGGGCACAAGATGTTGGGTGGCAACTTTGGAGTGGAGGTGGGTGAGGTGAAGCAGGGGAGGTAGCTACATTTTATGTCATGTTTGCATATGTAAATGTGCCGTGCCGCCTCTCTTTCACACAGCGAACTTTGTTTGTAGCTCTCACTCTCCCCGTCTCTCTCTCTCTCCCTTCTCTCTCTCTCTCTCTCCGTTTCTATGTGCACGCTAATATTTGCTTTTAATTTTTGCTTTGTTTAAACTGCAGTTTAATTTTATTTTGCACAAATATTGCCAGCAAATTAAAGACGAAAAGAAATGCAAATTGCTAGCGTTGCAACTAACCAGATACACACACACACACACACACACTCAGAAAAGATAGCAGCTACAACCTACAAGATACGCAGATACACAGCTACAGAGACAGCTACACAAATAGACACATACATTGCCAAATGCCACATATGGACACATAGTCAATATCAAGCTGCTGTCAAGTTTCAAATTTAATTGACACATTTTTCTTGTTGTCGCTGCATTTTTGATTTCTTTTTCTTCGACGCAATTACGTTTTGAAAACAGCAACAACAACAACAACAACAACAACAACTAAATTGCCTTTTAATGTGACAAAAAATCAATTTGAAAAATAAAAATGTTATTCAAAAATGAAAGAAAACTGGCAAAACAAATATGGGATTTAATTTACAGGCAATCAATGAATGAAAATAAAAACGTGACAATTGCATTTTCAACTGCAATCAAAGCCCAAGTCAACTTTCAACTCGTTGTGCACTGGTGAATGCTTAATTGTGGACAAGAAATGCAAAGCCACAAGCGGTGAATGCTCGACTCAGAGATACCCTGCACACACGACTCGCATCAGTTGTTGCACATTCAGCAGTTTTCTTTTGCAGCACGTTGTGTATACCCCGTTTTATCATGCACAAAAGTGCAGAGTATTGCAGAAACTTTTTGCCATTTTGATTAGCCGGTTTTGCATAGATTTAGCATATTTGATTTGTGTTAGTATCTTTATTTAGATTTCTAATTCCAAAAAGACACCAGCACAACAAATAAACTCAATTATGATGATCATAATTTTTTGTCTGTTCATATTTATAAATATTCAAATTCACTGTGACACTTCCGCACTATCCTCCTCAGCAGCAGCAGCAACAAGAATGGAAATTGAATTCATTTCAAGTTTTATTTCATATTTTATTTATATATGAATACTTTTATTGACCAATTTATGTTTGCTTTTGCTGTTCAGTGGCTTTTCTTATGCACTTTTGTGGCAAGCAGGAAATGAGAAATAAAAGCGCAACTTTAATTAAACCTTAAAGAGCCGGGCATTTGTATTGTAAATATACTTGAGCACTTGAGAGATGGGGGAATGTGGGGAGCAACACTCTACCACTCTCTCTCTCTCTCTCTCTCTCTCTATCTATCTCTCTGTCGCGCTCTCCTGGATTTGAGTAAATGGAGCGAGTGTATTGGAAAAGTTCAAGTCATTGCTTGATTGGCATTGCCCAAGCCCCAAGCAGGAAATCACATTGGAAATGCACTAACAAGCAGAGCATTTACTTAGCCCAGGCCCTCAAGTTATAAAGAAATTGTGTGCACACTTCAGGAGAAGCTCTCAACAAGCCGCAAGTTGTTTGGAAAAGTGTTTCTACCCATTCAAAATAGATAAATGTGTATAATAAAATAACTACATTCCAATATTTTATAATGATGAGGATACAATACTTACATGATAACTATAAATTAAGATCACTCGAGTTTGAATCGGTTTCAATATTCAATTTCAAATGAGTTTCGAGTTGCTCAATTTCTGTATTTAATCATTGCATTCTACAACAGCGCAATTCCCATTTTAATCAACAAATACTTTCCACAAAGCAACTCAATCAAATTGCCAAACATTCATTTCAGTATAAAAAAAAAATAACTCCAATGATGGTGGCAAGTAAATTGATTTTCTGCATCGCACGGCATCGCAATCTGTACAAATGTGGCCATAAAAAGTGTCCATGACCAACGCCTAGTCGATCGACTCAAGTGCAGCATATTCGCTGAGGCAGACACCTTTTGGAGGCCAGTGGCGGAGACGCCTCAACTTTGTTTGGAGGCAGAAAAACCTTTTACGACTGCCGACAGCAACTTCATCTGCTAAGTTAATGCGATTGCTGCTGTTGTTGCTGTTGTTGTTGTTGTTGTTGTTATTGTTGGCACTTTGCAGTCTGTGTCGGGGTCACGTAAAGTCCATTTATATCAAATTATCTTACCATAATAATGAATTGTCGGCAATTATAGGTATTATCGTTATTTATAGTCGTAAGAGGCCCCATGCCAATTCCAATCTTTTCCTGTTGCAGAAGTAGAGGAGTATCCTCCTCCTCTCCCTGCATGTTTAGGGGAATGTTTTTAGTAAATGTGTAAATAAGCCCCACTTGTGTATGTGAGAAGCTACGAAGCTAAAGTGAAATCGCATAAAAATAAATCTAATTAAATGAAATCGTTTAATTTGCCCATAAACAATGGCTTTAAATTTTAATTGCTTGCAAAATGCGTTGCAATAAAACAAATACTGCAAATGCAGGGGGCGAGGGAAGCAAGTGGCAAGTAGCAAGTAGCAAGTGACAACGTTGACTCATTTCGTTGAGACTCCTGGGTAATTGGTAACATCCGCATGGCAGCAGGAGAATGGGCATTAATTAAATGGAGCCCAAACGCAAACAGTGTTTCGAGTCAACAATTTTGGCTGTAATTAAAGGAAATTGTTGAAGCCTCCTTACTTACGACTTCTTACAGAATAAGTAAATAAGCACACAAAATTATTTCGCCAAGATTTTGGCAACAGCACCATCGATAACAGTTAACCAACACCAACGTGATTTTTGGTTATTTTTGGAAATTATGATAAGAAGTACGCGCCCAATATCTGGGAGTGATATGATAGCATTTATATTTGGTTAAACGTAGACCCAGCCAGACTTGTGTGTCTCAAGGTCAATACAATTTAGTTGATATCCTGTTTCTTGCCGTCGTCGTTCGAATGGAGAACTAAAAAACTGAAGCAACCAACCAGACTCTAATACCAGAGAGAGAGAGAGGGAGAGTCTGAAGTAGTTTTGGCCGTTTGAGTTCTTCATTCCAAGTAGCTTATTTATTGCCCTTGTTATCCTTTTTATCGTCGCTTAGCTTTTCGGCAATTTCATCCTTGTGCCGCACGTAGAACGTACCGAGTGCCATTCCCACCGTAAAGAATAGCACTTGATTGCATTTCTTACAGTTGAGCCGGGCGAGAAGTGACGGTTTTTGGTTGCAATATCTATGCATTGCGCCGAACAAGCTATGAATTTTGAAATTTTAAATAATTTTGTTTAATAGTCAGAACGGATCTGAATTTATCGTTACTGACAGGAATATCTCCGTTAAGACAATTAAATAAAAAACAAAGAAAATTGTTGACCTAAGAAAATTAACCTAAAAAACATATTTCTAAAGTAGATTTAGTTTTGTTTAGGGAACAAATCAATAAAAACTTCCACTAAATATTCGTTTCATAACTGTCTGGTTCGCTCTTCCCAGTCATCAGTTAATTGCAACCCGGTCATAAATATCCTGAAAATTGAGAAGATGTCTGTAAAGTCGTTGCCATCCGACATATAAATTGGTTTTCAATAGTAGAATTTGTACATTTATGCGATATGTAAAATAACCGCATATGATTTATGGCTGGCCGTTAAAGTCAAAGAACTGTCTTTTAATGGTCAGCATGTGAATTTTATGGCGCCTCATAAATATGTAGGAACGGAAATAGAACTCATTTCGAAAATACTTTGAAACTGAGAGCCATTAAAATAAGGAAAACCTTCAACTTGAAATTTAATTTGAAATGTAAAATATTTAAAACAAAAGGGGGCAAAATTTAATTAACATTAACCGGGCAGCGTTTAACAGATAAAACACGCTAGCGAAAGGACTGAGAAGCACATTCGAAAGAGTCGATTTGGAATGGGAATTCGAAATGGGAATTCGAAATGGGAATGGGAATGGGAATGGGTATGGAAAGGGGAACAGGAATTAAAATGAGGAATTGAAATCAGCGCAAAGCCTGAGGCAGACATCAGTTGAAATGCTGCATAATGGGGTTAAAGTTAAACAACAAAAAAAATGTGAAAATAAATAAATAAATAAACAAGAACAAGCAGCAGGCAAGGCAAAGGGAAAGGGAATAAAACATAAAACAGACAGAGCAAAATTCAATTCAAGCAACAAACACACCAAATTTCATTTCACAGGGGCAACTGAAATAAAAGCAAACACAACAGAGGAAAAAAAAAACGCTGTCGAATTAAAATTAATGTCGAGTTAATCGAGTTTTGTTGTTTTTGTTGTTGTTGGCTGTCGAGGAGCAGTAGGCACATCTTCCAGTTCAGCAGAACAAAGAACACACACGCACACACACTTGCACACACAAAATAAAGAACAGAACAGAATGGAAAAGAAAAGAATTGGAATCTGAAAGCAGTTTGTCTTCTTCCCTTTTCGTTTTTTTTTTTTTTTTGCCTGCTACTCTGCTCTGCAGTGCGAGCCTGTTTTTTCTTCTTCTTTTTCACTTCTCTCTTCATTTTTTTTTCCTTAATTTTCCTTCTACACGATTTTTATCGCGCGTCTTGAGTGTTTACCTTGCGTCGCTAACCAGCGACTGCTTCTTCTGCGGCGCAGTCGCGCAGCCTCCGCCAGGCATTGTACTATTTCAAGGATAACAACTAAAAGGCTGCCTATATGTATGTGTGTGTGTGTGTGTCTGTGTGTGTGTGTGCGAGTGTGTCTGGCCTCGCTGTGTGTGCCTGTTTCCCGGCTGCCCTTCTACCTGCCAGCCTGCAGCACTATAAATTGCAATCAATTGATATAATTACGACTTGTGGGGGAGAGAGAGAGAGAGAGAGAGGGAAGGAGCAGGGATACGCTGATTGTAACCGAGGGAATTGAGTTGCCTCTCTTCCACTTCTCTACCCCCTCTCTCTCTCTCTCTCTTTCTCCTTTTCTCTCTCGTGGTGCTCTTATGTTTAATTGGGCTATTTAGCTCTGAACTCGTCTCTACTTTAAATATATATGTATATTGATTTAAACGCAGTTTTCCACTTTACTAATGATTACTCTTCTTGTTTCTTTCTTTCTCTCTTGTTGCAGGTAAGTCGCTGTTGGCCTGGTTAATCGTACATATGTAACCAAGTTGGTAACAAACTCGAGACAACTCAATCTTAATTTGGGTTTGCCTATAACATCGCATAACGCATTGCATTTTGGGTTGCATTCAGTTTTTGCTTATGTCTCTCTCCCTCTCTCTCGCTCTCGCTCTCTCTGTCTCTCTCGCCAATTAGCGAAACAACGCAAAGCAAATTAAAAATACAGAAAATAAATACGTTTCAGCTCACAAAACATTTCCGCAAAAAGAGAGAAGACAATAAAAGAGCTTGTAAATAAATAAACCGAAACTGAAACTCGTCGTGTGATTCATGCGTTTACATTTTGAACACGCTTCAACTCACATCGGCCCGGAGAATCGGGGTAAACAGAGCCCACTCCCCCAATCCTCACCCCTGCCCCCCTCGGCGACTCCTGCAAGTTCGTTTCGTTTCGTTTCGAGCCAGATAATGAGGCAAAACTGAAACTGTAGCAAATTAAATACAGTGATTAAGTAACTTAATGACGTGGGATATAAGCCAAAGCCAAGCAAGAACATACTCGTCTCATCTCAATTTATATATACCATATACTATTTATGTATTGTGCAGCTAGGAGATTAGCCATTAAGATGAGATGAGCCATATTGAGATCTTAAATTCCTGGTATAGCAGAGACTGCCCCAAAATACCTGTGTGCTATCTAATCCGTTGTTGCCAGGGAAACAATCACAATCACAATCAGCCTGCCAGTCCAGACCAGAATTCATAATCAAAAACAATTAACGTAGCGGAGGATATTAACATATAAAGTTTATATGAAATCCGCAATTTCCTTGAATTGCGATCTTAATTTATCTTTTCCGTAGAATTGTATTTGCAAGCCCAAAAATGCTTTTGTTATATTTCATAATACAAAGCCACAAAATTGTTTTCTCAATTGTATCCTCTACTCAAAAAAACTTAAAGAGCTCTCCAGGGAATATCAATCAAAATATACTTTTCGATTATTTCATACATATATGTATAACAAGTACTTGTGATATCTGCAATGCGAATATGAGTGTACCACTTGCTCACAAGATTTCATGTACTTGACATCAACATCGAACATTCGATGTCGACATACGAATAAAAGTTTCTTTGTTCAAGATCTTTCAACATAATGTTTGTTGTTATTGTTGTAGTGGTGCAAAGTTCAGTTGCTTGGGCCTCTGTGGCAAATTCGTACAGCGAACTTTGCGGTTCAGTGAACCTCTTACTTATTATACTTCACTTTACATTACTTCTATGCTGCCTCATTTGCATTCGTGTTTTAATTCTTGTGCAAGAGGAACAGCGAAAGCAGCAGCAACATTTTAATGGTGTTTAATTAGAGTCGCTTTGCTTGGCAGAAGCCGCCCAATCACCCCCCCCCCCCCTTCAACCAGCCCAGAAACTCAACTGCCACAAAATTTAATTATTTTTAATTAAACCTAAGCAGATAGTTGCGCCAGTTGCGCACAATTAATTTTTGGCGAATCGAGAGATCATCTATATTTTTTTGCGAAGCAGCAAAAACCTGAAAAAGCAATCGAGTATGCACATCAGGTGGAATAGTTGAGCAGCAATGTGAGTTAGCATTATTTTATGCATACACATAATGTACAATATATTATTATTTATATAAACTTAACGATCGTGTCATAAATTATAAATTAATTGGCACATTATCTAGACAAATATGATCGCAAATTAGATACGAGGCCAATGGAAAAACAGCCAACTAACAAGCACAAGCTAATGAAATATTCAATCTATATTAAAGGTCCAAGTTGGCCGCAAAATGTTTGTTTAAAAAATTGAGTTGGGAGAGAAAATGTTTAGCACGGGTTTTAATGACCGATAAACCGATTTAGAAATGAACAAATATTTTAAAGTGGGACACGACTAGAATATTAAAATAGCCGATGCTCTGTCATTTTTATGATAATCAGAGAGAGAAGAGTACTTTTTTTCAAATCACAAAAAATATTCAGTTTTGAATCCGCTTGGCAACTTGTTATACCCCTTCATAATAACATGCTGGTAACTAAGTACTTTGGGGCGTGGCTGTTAAGCCCACATTACCACCAGTTCAATGAACCAAAAGTAGGCAACATTATTTTCTAATTATGTGTAGAAAATAATTTAAGCTTAAAACAAACAAAATCAACGAACAGCATTAAAGCAAACACGGCAAGAATTTGAAAAATAAAAATGAGAATCGAGCACAAGCAAATAATCAAGAATATATGTTTATGATCAAGGTGTGGCAGGTGGCTTGAGCTCTACCTCTTGGGTGTCTCTTATTTTATTTTTTATTTTTTGATTTTTTGATTTTTTTGGGGCTTAATGAAGCCATCGGCATAGGCAAGTCATGAATGAATGAATTCCCTAATGGATATGATGTATGTGTGGCTGAGAATATAGATTTACGAGTGCCTCATAAAACGATTACTTGACATTTGATTGGCAGGCGTGGTGAGGAGTCGTACTTAACGCATTATACATATATTTATATATATATATATGTATGTACATATGTTCTTGAGCGATCTAAACAGCTGAGCGAAAGAGAGCCAAAAGGCAAATATTAAAACACTTTAAACATGTTTTCATTTCGCTGTTGTTTGCTTTGCTCTTTGCCTCGTCTTACTACAACCAACTACACAACAGCAACAACCCTTTTTCATTTGATATTTGCTGTTGCTGCTGTACAAAAAATTATATTTATTTTTGCATTAAGCACGAGGTCAATTAACCTCATGCCACAGCGTGAGTTCAACAAACGCGAAGCATATATATATATATACATATATATGTATAAATTTGAAACTACACACACAAACGCGCTTTACATTCACATTAAAAATTGTTGTGACGTTGTTGCCGTCGTTGACATTTTGCACTATTACAAAAAAGGCATCAGCAGCAGCAACAACAGCAACAACAGCAGCAACAGCAGCAGCGGACAACACGTCTCGCATTTTTTACAATTGTAAATTGAGTCATTTGACTGTTGTTCTTGTTGTCTGTTGTTGTTGTTGTTGTCTATTGTTGTTGTTGTTGTTGGCTGTAGCTGTTGCTGTTGTTATGCACTTGACAACACACGTCAACAGCGACAGCAACAACAACGGCAACATTGTATGCTCATTCATCAACACTCGCAAAGTTTTATTTATTTTATATTTACTTGGCTGGCACAACATTTGACCCTCCCCCTCCCCCTCATTCCCCCTCTGTTATCTGCCACCCCTGCTGGTTATCGATACTGTTGCTGTTGCTGTTGTTGCCGTCGGACAAACTCACGTGCTGCTCTTTTTTTTACACATTTGCCGGCAATCCATTTTTGTTCTCTGTTTTTCGTTGTTGTTATTCTACTTCGATTTAATTTGTTGTTGCCACAATTTCGTGCGCGCCAAAAAAAAAAATTGTGTTTTATAAACAACTTTGCTGCCCCGTTGAATTTTTGTTAGTGTTATTGTCTGTGCTTCTCTGTATTTTTTTATTTGGCCAACAGCACAAACGTTTTTCGTTGCCAAGCAAAAGTCTGTCGTTGGCTTCATAGCCCATCACATGATGGACAGAGGGGGATTAGGGAACGAGCGTTATTTTGCCACACAGGTGTGCAAAATGAATACAAACATTCACAGATATATTCACATACATCCATAAATTTGTTTACAACGAAAACATAAAAATCAATAATTGAATTGAACGAATGCCAAAATGAATGAAGACAAATGATTGAAATGAACAAATACATATTACAAAATACTAAATTGCCTGAAGACATCGACATGGCGCTTATTGTAGGCAATACATAAAATTTACATATTTGGCCCGCTCAACAGTCAATCTAATTAAATTCCCGGCAGCAAGTTAGAAATGCATTTATTTACACTCTAATTAGAGCAAAATAAATGAAGTAAATGAACAGCTTGGCAGTATAATTTTGTGTGGCAGTGTTGGTGGTGACCATTAATGGAATGTTATTTGCTGAGTTGATCGATGATCTAATTAATGCCCTCATAAATTCGATAGAACTAGAAAACATTAATACATGCACATACCATTATAATATATGAAGTGATTATTGTTTATGGCCCAACAAAGTTTACACACATCAAATGACTAAGCGCTAATATAATCACTTTTCTATGGAAAACAGTAAAAAGATAATGCAAATTGGAATACACACTACACACACTACACACACACACACACACACTACTCACACACTACTCACACACACACTCTCTAAATGATTCACACCTCTGCCTGGACAATATGTACTTACACATTTTGTTTACTCTAACTTTTCTCTTTTAGCCATGAATATTCTATTTGCATATTTTGTTGAGATTGTTGTGAAGCAAAAAAAAAGAACAAAACTTAAATAAACTTTAAATTGTGCTGGCAATTTGGTATTTCCGCTAAGAAAACAAGTATTGAATATTTTCCTGCTTTTCGGTGAGTCACAATCCGAAAAACACAATTACACTGAGTGCAAAATGTCAATGCGAAGATATATAGCATTTAATCGGATAATCGGATAGATAAGTTGCAAGTAGAAAGTCGAGCAAGAGCTGGAACAGATTTCCAATTGGCCAGAATAAAAACCCAGAAACTAGTTTATGGCAAAAATAAAACAAATACGCAGCACGTAAAGACAAAAACGGAATAAAATAACTAAAAACAAGTCTGTATAATAATGGCTTCAATTTTTTACCGGCAACAAAGAGATTGTAATAACAAAAAAAAATAAGCACAAAATTTGCGCCTGCATCAAGCCGTAGCTTAAATACCCTAACACGCCAAGTGATAAATATTCGCAATGTTTTGTTAATATTCCTGCACAATTGTGGCAATAAATAAAAAGCAGTAATTATTGTGTACGTATCAGTTTTTGCATATGTTGCAAGTTGCATGTGATAGTCAAGTGAATCTGTGTACATTTACTGGTAAAAATATGCATGGCAATTTGGACAACGTTCTTTGACGTGAATTTATGGCAATTTAAGACAAGTTTTTAATTATTTTCTGTTGTTGCTGCTGCTGCTTTTTGTTGTTGTCATTGCTGTTGTTGTCGCTGCTTGCTGCTTGGCATAATAATAATTTAAATATGGTAGCGAGCTGAAA
This sequence comes from Drosophila cognata, assembly GCA_035041535.1. Classification (NCBI taxonomy): domain Eukaryota; kingdom Metazoa; phylum Arthropoda; class Insecta; order Diptera; family Drosophilidae; genus Drosophila; species Drosophila cognata. Next base: position 6,962,221 of record JAWNLC010000688.1, on the reverse strand, counting down.
TGAAGTGGCACAAGGCATTAAATCATCGCGTGCAGCTAAAGGATAACCAACTAGCAGCAGTAACAACAACAACAACAATAACAATAACAACAACAGCAATCACATCATACAGTGGCATCGAATCATGTGAATTTGACACAGAAATTGCTGTGCTGCAAATATGTGGGCCAATTTACAATTAAAATGTTAATTATGAAATGTAGTTCACGTTGAACAATATAAATAATGCCACATCATAATAAAGACAAGCAACATTTTTCATTAATGCTGCTTGCGAAATTCTTTGCTGCTGCAATTGTTGTTGTTGTTGTTGCTGCTGCTGCTGTAATGTAATTATGCGAGTCTTGTTCTGCTTTGCTGCTGTTGCTGCTTCTTCATCTGCAATGCAATTTGTATGCAAATGTAAATAAAATCGACAATGCACACTGACAAACGCACACAAACACACACACACAGACACACACACACACACACACACACACACAGACACACACACTCACACAGACACACAGAGAGCACTATTAAAACGAACTTTATCACTGATGGAGATACCCACACACACACACACACACACACACACACACACACACACACACATAGATAGGCACACAAGCACTCAGCTATAGATATATAAAAGCAATGTGATTAGCATAATGGTCTCCAGCCCGTAAATATTGCATTTTAGCATAATTGTTTATACTTTTGCAGCTGCTGCCAAATGAATGCAGGCAACGCCTTTAACAACTAACTCAAAAAACTAAACTATGCATTTATTGTGTATTATTTGCATGCCACATGCCTAATTAAACGTAAATACATTTATATTTCAGGCAATGAAATATTATTATGTGTCTTAATATAAATTTGATTTACTGCAGCAAATTTGCATATAATGGGCTTTCACATGCATACAAAGTAGAGCTTTCAATTGGATTTACAAGCTGCAGCTTTTGAAAGCCCACCACCACAAGCGCATTTCTCTTTGTCACTGTGCGCAGAGAATGAACTCAAAGTAACATCCTGAATATATTATTAAAACAGTTGCAAGTCTTAAGCCAAGAGAATGTTGCATAAGCAACTTGCGACCAAGTTGACTTCATTGCTACCTCGAATTATTACGACCACATTCTTGATTTGAGATGGTATCTCCTTTATCTGAAGTTATAATTCTTTAATTGAGTTTTTCGCTGGAAATTAGTTGTGCAGTTTTCATTTTAAGAATTCATTTGATGGATGTGTTTCAACAAGTATGCTCATTAGAATTGCCAACTGAAAATGCCTGACGTTGTTCTTGATGAGTGCAACAACTTTCTATCACTCCATTCACTTGCTGTTGTTGCTTTTGTTGCTGTAGCTGTTCAGGCAGCTCTCGAATGTTTGTCTGCCAATCGCTTAATGCAACAATGTCTAACTGGCTGTGACGAAGCAGCAGCAGCAGCAGCAGCGGCTGCAGACTCTCGTACACTTAGTTTTTAGCGTTTGCCTGTCATGTAGTGTGTGTGTGTACTCCACGTTTGCCCCTTTGCAAAGTCTGCCCCTCCTGCAAACCCGTTAACCTCTCTCTCGCCATTTGGCTTTGTTCGTGTTCATTTTGCAGTTTCCGCGCTGCAACTTTGTAATTAACTTTTGTCACGAAGTTGGCATTGAAGAGGATGAGGCTTCAACTCATGGGGACATTTGATGCGGCTCAGTTTCTTGTCTGGGCCATTAAAGCCGCCTCAGTGGAAACTTTATTTATTTATTAGATGCGATGCTCGACTTAATATATATATTATTTTATTTTTCAATTTGCAGCTCACAGCAATTCGCGCATATTTACTATATAAATACCTCAATTAGCAGCGCATTAATTTAGTACAATGCGCACACACACACACACACACACACACCACACACACACAAACACATAACCTTGACTCTGTTCTATGTAATTACATTTGTGCCTTGTGCGCTTTTCGCAATTGACAAATGACATGACATCAATTTTAAGGAATGCAGCAAAAGTGATTAGAAAAGAAATATAAGAATTTAAAGTTAAGCAAGCGAGAGCAGAGGGCCAGGAGAAAAGCCGAACAACGGAAGGCATAAGGCGCACATTAAATCAAAGCATGGCGTGCACAAAAAACAACAACAAAAGCAACGAACAACAAAAAAAATGGCCAAGGAATTCGTTAACGACTCCGACATGCCAAAATTAATGGCAATAATTAAAACAGCAACAGCAACAGCAACAACAAAAACCAGCACACGAAACAAGAGACGAGCTCAGCTAACTCAACGTTTGAGTTCGGTCTCAGGACAAAAGCAAGGCATCAAAGCCAAAATCAAAGAAATACTTTTAGAAAAAGCAGACAGTGTGAGTTGCTCGACTAGCGCCTACCCTAGACAAATCCCCAAATGCACTGTGACACAGAACAAACCTCGTTTAAAAACATAACAATGCAGTGCAAAAATCATAAGAACCTAAAAATGGGTCTCTTTTTCAGAAGACAGCAATTCCAACATCTCAATTCAGCTTACTTTGAAAGATTAAAACTTAACTTAACTTGTAGAAAAATAATATTTTAAAGTTGAGCTTTGTAATTTTGCTTCACTTATTCTCATTTTATCTTTAAGTTTTTTTAAGCAATCTGAACTGGACTTAATTTAAAGTATTGCTTGCAGTTTTCAACTACATTCTTAACTGGAATTCTGACCAACCCTTTCTTAGAACCTCAATTCCCCAGTTATATTACTAAAGTCTCCTTTTTACTCAACTCAAATTACACTAACAATTCTGCTTGCATTCACAATAAGTTAATTAAATACAGGCCATTATTTCAATTAGCACCTCATTGAAGCAATCCCAGTTGCGAAAGTCCATTAATCGCATAACAGTTGTATATGTGTGTGAAAAGTGCATTTTGTTGTTGCCACACACTTTAAATAATGTCATTTAAAATATGCTGTGCGTTATGTGTTTTTCACTCTTTAAGCCTGGCCAAAATATACCCAACTAGCAGAGCCCATTACATGGTATACCAGGCAGCCAGGTGCTGGCGTTGAAAACAAGTTTTCAAATGTCTCGACACAGCACAAAATAAAAGCAACACTTTGCTAAATTATATAACATACGATCTGATAGGTGGATGGGTACAGAGACTTCTCTGGACCGGACATTAGTGCAATGAAATGCATTTGGGCGAGTGGTAAAAGCGCAGCTGATTTGCAAATATTTGCACTATTGATTACCAGCTGCATTATAATTTACTGTCCAGTGATGCTACTCCCCCAGTAAGCAACCCCACAATCCTCCCTCCCATTACCATTCCAACCCTTCACTCAGTTACGCAGTCAGCAAATATTTTCGTTGCTGCTGCTGCCTTTTTCCAATTTAATTTATCGCAAATATTCAATCAAAATAATGATGTGAGTGAGCCAACGGAAATGGTGCTGACGTTGATGGTTGTATGGTTGGATGAAATGAAAGGATGAAACAGGCCAAGTTTAAAATGCCAGCAAGACACCAACTAATTGAAGATCAAACCTAGCATACCCTGTAATCAGATCGTAATCTAATTTTTAGCTCCAATCAATTGATTATTTACAGCAGCTCAACATACCCGATATATATATATATATAAATTAATGTTGTGGAGTATGCTAAAAGGGGAAATTGAATTAGCACTCTGTAGCATTTGCTTGATAGTATTTTCATGCTTATTTGGGCAATTCGGAAAATTTGACTGCACATTTGCCTGGCTTCAACTCTGAGTAGCACCAGGAACTGGAACTGTTTAAGAATGCAAGGCAGCGCAGCGAACAAACGAACAATTGCAGCCTAATTGAAAGCTAAATTGAATAAAAATACATACACACACACACACACACACACACACACACACACACACACAGATACAGGCACAGACTTATATAAATGTAGACACATGCTAACAAGCTGGAGTAAAGCAGGGCAGAGGATAAAAAGGAAACTGTATGTAGCTCGATCAACATAGCGCACACTCGGCACGTACAATTACTCGCACAAAGACACACACACACACACACCACCCACCACCCACCACCCTCTCTGCAGCCAGTAATTTATGTGTGTGTGTGTGTGCGTCCAAGTAGATAGCCAACCAACAAGCAGCTAGCCAACAATTCAGCCACACAGTGTCCATCCATAAGCAAGAAATTGAAGCGAGCTTGGAGCCTGCTGCAAAAGGCTCGCCAGGCAGCGCCTGCAGGATAATAATGCAAGCATTTTGTACAGAACATGGCCAAAGCGGAGATGGCGGTGCACGCCTCGCCTTGTGGGTGAGAAAATTGTGGAAAATGTGCAAAATTAGCATGAATACGAAATACAAGTTAAATATTTGAGCTGCCGCCGGAAGACAGACAGAGTGACCGAGCCGGAGTGAGGGTGAGGGGGGCATCCTGCACAATCATAGAAATTGCATACACCATTAAAGCAAATCGGAATGTATACTTTTCTCCGTCAGGTCTGGTAAATTGTAACATTTTGCTGCACCAGCCATTTTGCAAGGATATGCCAACAAGAGAGGATTTACATTTGGCTCGAGTTTTAATTGCAACTCGTTTCGACTCAGTGTTGATTTAGTTATGGCATTATGTGTTCTGTGATTAAATGCAGGCAGCAATTGTATTTGTCTTGGATTCCAAAGGACTTCGACGATTACAACCATTTGCTGTTAAGGCGTTTGTTGAATTATTTCTTTCGAAAATGTGCTCTGTGATTCCTGAATCAATTTCTCGCCATATTTCTTGTTTGCCGTACCGCTGACTCACTCAGATAAGGAGTAACACAAACACATACATAACGCAGCGAAGAAAACATGATAACTAATATTTGATTTATTTATATTGTATTTACATTTCGCTGCATTCAGTTTTCGCTGCTTTTCACCTTGTTCTTGTTTTTTAGTTATTTATTCGTTATTTGTTGCTCTTGCTTTGGCCTTTTTTTCTCGCCCAACTTATCAGCAGACTTTGACGTTGGGGACATGTAAATAATTTATATGGCATACCCTGTTATGTGTGTAATTTATGACAGGGTACACAACGCACACTCGCACACACATGGGCTCGAGGTGTTATTATTATGGCGTTCTGTCCTCGCTCTTATCAACAACAGAGAAAGACAGCCAGCGAGCGTGCAACAGAGAGAGAGAGAGTGAGGAAAGGGTGTGTATTAGATAGTCCAGTTTGTTATTGCCAGCACTTACTGGCCACATTGCTCAAGATTATTCCAGTTGAACCAATTGTTCTAAAACTCACTTATAATGAATAGAAGAGTATCATAAATATTCAGAAAAACGATTAATTACTGCCCCACAAATAGTATAAAGATAATATTTTATTTACAATGCCTGCGAGAACTAACTAGAAGAAATACAAAGTGAACTAATGACATTACTTCTGAGTTTTCAGTTTTGGGAAAGCTATCCATAAACCTCGAAATAGTTAATCCAAACATGATCTTTATTACAATCTTTAATAACGCATTTATCTTCTGTGCTAGCTGGTGCATATTTAACCTACCCTGTCGTATGTGCCAATGTGCCACATTTTTCTGTTGCACGCATATGTACATACATACATGAGTGCAACATGCATATATATATATATATATATATGTATATATATGTATACATATATAAGCCATTAGCCTGTTCAGTCGTATGCATTGTGGCGCATCGGCCGCTTCGCTCAAGCCGAACTAAAAATACTTTACTTCACTTTACCTTTTATTTTATTTCGTATTTAATGCGAGTATTTTCCTTCTTGCTTATCAGCACAGCGCAATTCAATGTAAATAGTAATATACTCTCACACACACACACACACACACACACACACTGGCACACACATAACTAATTGCTGTTTACACAGCGCGCAATTTTCTTTTCAACGCATTTTCAGTTAACAAAAAAAAAAAAAAAAAAAAAAAAACTGATGGCAACTTACTTGCACAGGGGGTCAGTGGAGGAGTTGGGTCTCTCTTGTCTCTCTGTGTTTGAAGCCGAAGGCCACATCGTTTAGTTCGTTGCACGTTGCAGCTGTTTGTTGCTGTTGTTGCCGTTGTTGCTGTTGCTGCACTCCAAGATAAGAGGCCACTAATCTCCATCTGTTTCTATCTTTTCGCTTCTTTGCTTTACATTTGTTTGTTTTAACAAGAAATAAATAAAATGCATTGACATAGTAAAAAAAGAACACGCAACAAAAAATTGTAAGGTCTCGAGGGAAAAAACCAACTAAAATAAAGTAAAGTCACCATGATGCAAACAAGCGACGATCATAAACATTTAATTAACTTTTATGAACTGTGTAAATAGTGGATAAACGCAGCTTGAAATGTGATTTAACTTGTATATACCCTACCCTTAGGTGTGAGATGATGTTAATATCTAGGATACTCAAACGGGTTTTCGATTTCCCGGCTAGCTGTGTGATGCATGCAGCAATCACTTCAAAAACTATTATTGTGTATTTTATAATAAATATTCATTCTTTGGCACATTTTAATTGCGAATTGAATACATTAACTACTTTGTAAGGGTATTTATCTTTGTGCTTTTATAATTTGCAATTGGCATTTGCCATTTTTATTCAACTAGCGCCTTTCGTTGTTGTTGTTGTTGTTGTTGTCATGTTTGCCATGGCCAAAGCAAACACTGTGCAACGTGCAAAACTCTTAATTAATGCCATATATGCTACATACATGCCTCGCATCTACGTGTACGTATTTATTTTACGTATATTATCATAAGAAAATCTGCACACAAATAATTGGCAATTTTTCGTTTTTAAATTGCGTGCAAATTTATTTTAATTTTTTCATATATTTTTTTTTTTTGGCACCTGCGACATTGTTTGCATTGCAAATAGAAAGCTTTAGCATACGCCCACCCTCCTGCCCCTTTTGGTAAATACGTGTACATACACAAAATACTCGAACTGTGTTTGCTCAAGTTATTTTGCTGCTTTGTCACCAGCTGGGGTCGAGAGACGAAGAGGCATTTCAATTCTAATTCCTTGTTTGTCCTTGTTGTTTTTATTGTTGTTGTTGTTGTTGTTGCTGGCGTATTTGTATTGTATTACGGGCACAAACACACACACACACACACACACACACACACAACATCCACAGAGCTGGCAAATATATTTTTCACATGTGTTAAATATAAATCATATTTTTGCAGGCAATTTGCACAAACGATTTGGTTTGTTGCTGTATGCAAATTGTGTGTGTGTGTGTACGAAATTTATTTATTTTCTGCCAAAGTTCTAGAAATTCGAGAAATAAGCCTCTTTAATTGCCCAATCTGAAACTGTATACAGTTTAGGCAATTTGCGATTTGCGTTTTGCAAAAAGCAAAGATAAGCACAACAATTGAACCAAAAATTATAAATCAAATTTGAGCTGTGCAATCAAATAATAAAAAAAAATATAAGGACAGCCTAAATGATTGGGAAATAATTATAATCACATCACCGTGATCCGTATATAATTTTATTTGGCTTATCAATTAAATGGAACGAAAATAAATGTAGCTAATTTGGGCCCAAGGCAACAAATATGATTGCCAATCAGTTTAAAATAAATTAAGTATGCGATTTAGATACTACACAGCTGAAAATACGCGCACTCGAGTTAAATAGTGAAATGCGAAATTTTATAAATTTGTCAGAGATATTTTCTTAAGAGGTTTTTGCGCTGCTTATCAAAGTCAAGCTACTTTATCTATTTAAATAATAGTTGGTTGTGCGGAATTTGCGGCTAGATAGCTATCTTTTATTTTCGAATCCATGGAAAACGAGAATATTTTAAATAAAATACAACTAACTCTGTAGCTGCGCTCTCAGTGCGCAAAGTCTTTTATAAACATAAATTGTCGCAGCCTTTAATGGTGCGCGCAACATATTTTAGACCAAGCAGCAGCAGCAGCAGCAGCAGCAGCAGCAGTAACTGCAGCAACGGCAACAACAATAAATGGCAACCGCAGCTGTTGCTGTTGTTCGCTATCGTCGTCGTAGCTGTTGTTGTTGCTAGCTGCATTTTTGCCATGCTCTTTTTTATTATATATATATATATATGTGTGTGTGTATGTGTGGCTGTGTGTTTGGCTGCACAAATAAATTGCACATAAATCGCTGGCCACATAAATTTTACATGCTGCCGGCGTGCAGACTCAAAAACAAGTCGAAATTATGTGTCCGCTGCAAGCATAAATTATATAAGCGTTGGCACAAAGCAGGGGAGCGATCCAGAGGCTGAAGGGGGGTGGTGACAATGTTACAAAATGTGGCAATTAAAATATTTGCGCGTCTAACAAATTTCCTTAATTAAAAAAATAAAATTATTCAACTAATTGCCGCGACACACACACACACACACACACACACGCAACGCACACAAAAACTAAGTAAAACTGCTCAGAGCTGCATTGTGCAATTAGGGTATTACCAAAGTGCAAATAATATAAGGCAGCTGTTGTTATGAAGGTTAAGCCGGAGACACCCACAATAAAGCCATAACACTATCAACAAGCACAGCAGCAGCAGCAGCCGCAGCAGCAGCAGCAGCCGCCACAGTGACAGCAACAGCAACAGCAACAGCGAGTGCCATAAATTAATTGCATATAATTTAGAGCGCAAGCAAGAACAGCAACAGCGCAAATTGCTCCATAATTTATGCTCTCATATATATTTAAGCGCGTTACGGCTATTTTTGTCAATGCCATTCATTAGCTAACTAACAATTTGTCAACAAAGTTTCTTATATTTTTTATGGTTTTTTTCTTTACAGTCACGAGCCCGTAAAACCTCCACCAAAGCAAATAAACTGAATGCAGCCGCTGGTGCCATTGCAGCCGCATCAGCAACATCGCCACGTCTAAGTCCAGTGCCCGCAGCAACACTGTTGCCACAGCAATCGCCAAATACTACAACAGCAACAGTTGCCGCAACGGGTGGCAGTTTGCAGCAGCAGCAGTATCAGCAGCAGCAACAGCTACAGCAGCAACTGTTGTCACATCAACAACAGCAACAGCAGCAGCACTATCAACAGCAGCCGCAGCAACAGCAAAACTTTCAGCAACAGCAACACTTGCAGCAGCAGCAACAGCAAACGCAACACCATCAGCAGCAGCAGCAGCACGCACAGCAACAGCAGCAGCAGCAGCAACATCAACATTTGCATCAGCAGCAGCATCAAATAACCGCGCAAATTCAAACCATGAAGGATCAACCGCAACAACCCATGGTGAGTACAACCACAACATTTTCCATTTCATTTTGCAATTTTCCAATTAAAATATCAATAAGAAGAACAAATATCAACAAAACTAGCAGCGAGCATTGACCTTCATAAACGATTGGCTGGCTAGTCAATCAGTTCATTTCGTTTTCCATTCATTGCTAACAATAAATAAAAAAAAATATCACAAAAATTTGTACGCGTGTGTATTTTGCCTCTTGACAACGTTGCGTATGCGTCATTTGCCATATCAACTGCAGCTGTGCACATAAACGAACCGAGTAGAGGGACAGGCAGGCAGGCAGACGGATAGGCAAACCACACACAACTGGTCTTTCTCTCTCTCTCTCTCTCACACACATACACACACACACACACACAGAGACACAGACACAGATGCAACACACGCTTCTCATGCATACTCGTTCATTCATAAACCATTTTTAGACTTTTATCAATGATTGCTAAATGCTTTCAAAAATAAAACACAGACCAGACCACACAGTAGCAGCACAACAACAGCATCGCAGCTGTCAGCACCAGGTGCACAGACATATCTACATGGATAGACAAAAATAAAGACCAAATTTTAACAGCAACGCATAAAAACAAATACAGTCGCACCCAAACCCAACCGGTGAAGTCTATAAAACTCGCAAAATAAACAAGCTATTAAAATTGTTGGATATAAATTTATATTTTATTTGATTTTATTATGCGTCTGTCGCCAACAGTTGCCCATTGTTATTTGTGCTGTTTGTTTGCATATGTCGAAAATTTCACTTTCATAATTTTTTAGCTCTCGTAAAAATGCAAATAAAATGAAATCGACACAAAAGCGAACACAATTTTGTATTTTGGGTTGTTCCGCGATTTGTTTGCCAGAAAGCAAAAAAATGTGTAGCATAATTTAAGGCGCGCTAATAAATAACAAACAAACCGCATTAATAGCATTTGGCTCCGTCCCCACCAGCGGAAGTCGCTTATAAATATTTGGCATGTTGTCGGTTTTTTTTTGCGTGTGTGTGTGTGTGTGTGTGTGTTTATTTGTTTGGGGGCTCGGGCCAATTAGTAGGTCGGTAAATTAGGGCGCGGCTAATTTGATTTACGCTCGGCAGCAACAGGAACAGAAAAACAATGTTAGCAGGCAATAGCTAGTTGAAGAAAATTCTACCCTTAAGGGTGCCAAAAAAGGGGTGGCTAGAAAACAGCCAAATGCTTGAAGTGATCTGTGGAGCGGGTGGTCATTGTATATATTTATATATATATATGGAGCTTAGTCAGCTAATGTCTAAATAAAAAGAATAAGAAGAAAAGCAGAAATAAATGCGAATTATAACAAAATGTAATCAATAAACCAAGCTTATTTTTATAGTTTGTAACTGCAAGTAATTTAAATAATGTAATTATTTTGATAAATTGCGTAAGCTTGTTTGATATGTATGTCAATTGCCAATAGTTGCACATATTTATGCTTTATTGCCATATAAATATCGTTAAATAGCTTCCTGTTTCCGTTGAGCTGATTAAAATTAACGCACATAATTGAAATGTGTAATCAAGTACTCAAACATTTCCGGGAAAAGGCTCATTTAAAAGCTTGTGATATTTATGTATAGAAACTTTTTTATAGCAACTTTTATCAACTTGACTTTTGGCATTTTACAGGCACCCATGGCCTTCTATCCGACGTGGCAGGCGGATCCTTCTCAGGGCTGGCAGAATCAGTTCATACAGCAAATACCACAGAATACTCCAGCCATCACATCGCTCAACTCGTTGGATTTCCAGACACAGTCCTACGCCTATCCATCAAATGGCTACGTGCAGACGGGTCTCGGCTTCGATCCCAACTACGGTCGCTCACCATACGGTGCTCCGGTCCAACGTTACGACTTCCAGAGCCAACAGCTCTCCAGTGCGCCAATCAATCAAGTGGGTCTCCAAAGTGTTGCCGCTGGCTTTGCGCCCGGCGGCGTTAGCTATGCCGGTCAAGTGTCCACAGCGCCGGCGCCACCTGCAGTCGGTCTGCAGCAGCAACAGCAACAACAGCAGCAACAGCAGCAGCAGCAGCAGCATCTTGGCGCTGATCTGAACAAGAGCATGTCGGGAAACGACACGCCTGGATATCCGCGGGTGAGCAGCGTGCCGCCGCGCTCACTCAACTGTAACGGGTATCCAGGCGACTACAGCGGTTCTTCACAGCAACAACAACAACAACAGCAACAACAACAGACGACAACAGCAACGCCCAGCGCTGCATCCACACCCACAGCGGTGCCAGTTGCCGGTGGCACTGTGGTGGCCCAACCAGCTGGCTCCCCAATGCAAACACAGTCACAAACCGTGCCACCATCACCAACGCGCAGTCTCATTCAGCAGCAGCAGGTTCAACAGGTGCAGCAGCAGCAACAGCAACAACAGCAGCAGCCACGCCTTGTTTCGCAATCACCCAACCAAGTGCCGCCTTCGCCCAATGGCAATGGCCTGCAGCCATACGGCAGCAGCGTTCAACAGCAGACGCATCCACATCTTGGTTCACCGCCCATGCAGGACTGGAACTGGAGCAATCAACAGCAGCAGCAGCAGCAACAACAGCCGCCGCCTGCTCAGCAGCAGCAGCAACAGCATCAGCTCACCAGTGATGGTTATGCGGCGCAGGGTGAACGCTTGCATCTGAATACTCGGATCAAATCTATGATAATGCGCAAGAGTGATTCCAAGGATGCGCCACCCGATATACAGCTGCAGGGTGCTCCGCCAGCGACAGCCGCACAGCAGCAACAACAACAACAGACCGGTCATTTTTTATCGTATAGCCACCATCTCCGGCCCGAGACGGCGCTGAGCGCCAACGGTTCGAGCAGCGTCACACCAACGTCCCTGGGCGTTGCCGAGCCAATCGGAGGTGGTGGCGATCACATCTGGAAGCCGCATCACGCCAACTCATTTAAGAAGCCCAGCGTGGGCGGCAGTAGCAACTATGCCGGCACAGATCATCAATTGCAGCTGCAACTGCAGCAACACCAACCCGGACAGCACACAACAATCAGTCATGCCGAAGTCGCACCACCGCCCCCACCACAACCCATACAGCAGCAGCAGCAGCAGCCGCCGGTGCCTCCCCAGCCGCAGCCGAAGAAGTCGCGCAGTCGCAGCAAGGCAAGTCGTGCAGCAGCCGCTGCTGCAGAGGCAGCTGCTGCCGAAATCGAGAGGGATCGCAATGCCAATGATCCGGGGGGTGGACTAAAAGCGCTGGGCGCACACTACCCGCCACCGCCGGGTAGCAGTCAGGAATACCACGGGCAGTATATCAAAACGGAGCCGGGTCTGATGCCACCTGGCGGACAGCCCAATAAAATGGAGGGTTACGAGCGGAATTATCAGAACTTTATACAGTATGCGGACTTCTGTCAGAACGATGGTCAAGGTCAGCCAGTGCAACAGCATCAGCATCAGCAGGACTATGCCGGCTATCATCACAATTCGGCGTATTATGGCGCCGGAGCAGGCAGCTTCCAGCAGAACTTCCAGCAGAGCTTTGTGCCCGGTTATCAGGCAGCGGCTTATGGCAGCCGCGGGAAGCCACCCTCGAATGCATCGCATCATGGACCACACGGTCATGGGCACGGTGGCAATAGCATGCTGGAGCTCGAAAGGAAACCGGACACAAATAGCATTATACCACTGCCTACCAACTATGAGAAGGATATACCGGCGCATGCGTACCCCATTCCGGCGCATCGTTATGCACTTGGACATGGTGGACCGCCGCCACCGCCGCCCCACCTCAGTCACCATGGAATGCTGGAGCCGAAACTGGAGGATATGGGCATGCTGGGACATGGACATGGTCATGGTCATGGCTATCCCTATTTGGGCGAAGGTAAGCCACACAACAATGGCTTCTCGTGTTGTCGCCAAGGCGGCACCCGTCCTCCGACTGCAGAGCATCTAAAGGATGGCACCTGTTCGGGCTTGGGCATAACGCCGAAGGAGGAACTACTGGATGAGGATGAGCTCGCTGAGGCGCACAACGGCGTCAAGGCCAAGTCGAAGAAGCAGAAACAGGACGAGATACCCGAGATAGTTGTAAAGCATGAGAAAATCAATCCCATGTTCGATACAACGGATCGTCTCGAAAAGGGCAACAAAACGGAAATTCCAGAATGCGAATGCTTCCAGTCCGACAAGAATCCACCCGAACCGGGCACCTACTATACGCATCTGGGTAAGTCTAATCTAATAATAATCGTTTCGTAACGAAATATAGCCCAACTCTCATATGTCCACACAGGCACAGCTTCATCGCTGATGGAGCTGAGACGCGAGTTCGAGGATCGCTGCCAGCTAACGGGTCGCCAGTTACGCATCGAGAAGATTGTCTACACGGGCAAAGAGGGCAAAACAACGCAGGGCTGCCCGGTGGCTAAGTGGGTGATTCGACGTGCCGATCCCGAGGAGAAGATACTGGTTGTGGTTAAAAAGCGACCCGGTCACAGGTAAGTCAGCACTGATGACAAGAGCCATCTGATGGAAAGTGTGTGCATTATGCATCCTTCTTCCTTGCTTCACCCGATTAGATGCATTGCCGCTTACATTGTGGTGTGCATGGTTGCCTGGGATGGAGTGCCGCGTCTGGAGGCGGACAATGCCTATAAGAATTTGATACCCAAGCTCAACAAGTATGGTTTACCCACCACGCGCCGTTGCGCCACAAACGAGAATCGCACCTGTGCCTGCCAAGGTAAGTTCCCAACTCTCCGTCGCTTTGAGTATGACAATATAATGTGTTTATATTTATTATTCAATCATATTCTCATTTAATACTTGCAGGTCTGGACCCGGAGACGTCTGGAGCGTCGTACAGCTTTGGCTGCAGTTGGTCCATGTACTACAATGGTTGCAAATATGCACGCTCCAAGACTGTGCGCAAGTTTCGGCTGTCTGTGAAGAGTGAGGAGGCAGCGATCGAGGATCACATGAATCTGATAGCGACACTGCTGGCGCCGGTCTTTAAGCAAGTGTGTCCGCGCTCCTATGACAATCAGACAAAGTACGAGCATGAGGCATCCGACTGCCGACTAGGCCTGGAGCCGGGTAAACCCTTCTCTGGTGTGACAGCCTGCTTGGATTTTTGTGCGCATTCGCATCGCGATCTGCACAACATGCAGGATGGCTGCACAGTGCATGTGGCACTGTTGAAGCCCGGTAATCGCGATAGCCGCCTGCCCGACGACGAGCAGTTCCATGTCCTGCCGCTCTACACGATGGACGGCACGGACGAGTTCGAGAGCGTCGAGGGGCAGCGCGACAAGCATCGCACCGGTGCCGTGCAAATGCTGGACAAGTGAGTGTAGTGTTGAGTTTTGAGCTACCAGTTGCAGCTCGGCGCCATCAAAGCAAACATTAATCTTGAACCTTGCTTCTCTTAAACCCACATAGATTCCCCTGCGAAGTACGCGTGCGTTCCACACCATTGATACCTTGTCGTCGGCACGGCAAAAAGCGTAAGGAGGATGAGCCGGCAACGCCGGATGGCGAGCAGGATGCCGCCGCCGATGGGAGCAGTCAGAGCTCCAGCAATGGAGCCCAGCAAACGCAATCGCAACAGAGCAGCCCGCCCGCCCTTGCCATCAAGAAGGAGAACGGTACTAGCAACAGCAACAGTAGCAACAGTAACAGCAACAGCAGCAACAGCAAATCAAAGTCCAAGTCAAAGTCGAATAACTCCAGCGCATCCACACCCGGTTCAGCACCGCCAACGACGCCATCGCCACGCTGCCAGACGCCCGTCACCAACAATCCCAGTCCGGCGGGCAGCGCCTTTAGTACGCCGCCAGTCAATCAACACGGCGCCAATCCCAACAACAACAACAACAATGGTGCAGGTGCGGTAGGTGCAGTGCCACCACCTGGTGCCCAACCCAATCAACTTATGAGCTCCAATTCGAGCCTAATGAACATGGCCACAATGATTGATACGTTCACGGACGCCCAACTGCAATCGAATCAGATCTCTAGCACCGTGCTGGATTCGCCCTATTCCTACGACTACCAGACGGGCTCCTACATTGATTCGCGCAACTACTACGGCAACTGGCCGCCACATGCGATGCAAATGGCTGCTGGTACTGCTGCATTGACGCCGACGACGCCGGCAGCGCCGTTGGTGCAACATACTCACACGGTGACGCCGCCAATAGCAACAGCAGCAGCACCCGGAGTAGCATCAGCAGCAGCAATTGCACCAATTGCACCCGTTGCGGCGCCAGCAGCAGCAATTGCACCTGCAGCTGGCACCGCTTTGCCGCCCGCCACGCCCATTACAGTGACGCCTACGCCCGCGCAGCATGATGCCAGCAATGGCTATACGCCCAGCTATAACAATCTAACGTCACCAGCATTGAGCGCACAACAGCAGCAGCTTCAGCAGCAACAACAACAGCAGCAGCAGCAACAGCAGCAGCAACAGCAACAACAACAGCAGCAACAACAGCAGCAGCAGCAGCAAAGTGGTGTCGACATTTCCGCCGTTGTTGGTGGTGAGCTGAAGAGTCGCGTCAGCGAGGAGAATCCCGACTCGACAACGCTTGTGAATCACTCCTTGGTCGAGAGTAAGTTAACCGCTTTGACAGCCATGCAACCCATGACTAATCTAGCACCACCACTTCATCACCACCATCACCACCATCATCCGCATACGCCAGAGGGTTTCGTCAAGCCAAAGCCACCGCCCAGTGATTATCAGTACTCGCAGTATCCGAACAACTATCAGATGTATCCTCCACCGCCGCCGCCGCCGCATTCGGCCTACTCCGCCTACGATGCCTATCAGAATATGAACTACAATTATGGGTATCATCATCAGGCATACTCACCGTATGGCATGTATCCGCAGCAGACGCCGCCACCGACGCCGCCTCCGCCGTCGCCCAACTGGAATGTCTATGGACATCATCAGAGCTCCGGCGGATATGGACCCACAGCGGGAGCACCAACAGCGACAGGTGGCAGTATGATAGCCACGCATGGTGGCATTCCGCCGGCAGCAGCAGCGGCTCTGGTCAAACCAGTGCTGCCAACAGCATTGCCACTGCATCAACAGCAGCAACAGCAGCAGCAGCAACAACTACAACAGCAGCAGCAGCAGCATCAACAACAACAACAACAACAACAACAGCAGCTGCAGCAGCAACAGTTGCCCGTAACACCGCCACAGACTATTCTGCCAGATTTGAGTAATGGTCAACTGGCTGGGGAACCAATTGTTACGCCCATTGCAGCACCAATAGTTGAAGCACCCCCGGTGGGCATCAGTAGCAACAACAGTAATAGCAGCAACAGCAGCGATGCCAACGGCAACACAGCAGCAGCTGCAGCAGCCGCAGCAGCTGCCAGTAATACAACAACAACTGTGGCGCCCGCCAGCACCAATTCGAGTAAAATTGAACCCATCGGTGAGGTGGCCGAAATCAATGAGAACATCGAAGCGTTTCAGGATCCACAAATGGGTGGCGTTGCGATCGCGCTGAACCATGGCAGTGTGCTGATCGAGTGTGCCAAGCATGAGATGCATGCAACGACAGCAGTGCGACGACCAGATCGACATACGCCGACTCGGATGACGCTGATCTTCTACCAGCATCGCAATTTGAATCGTGCGCGGCATGGCATCGATGAGTGGGAGGAGAAGATGCGCGTGAAGAAGATCAACACGGACCTCGACAACAAAGCCAAAGAGGAGCGCGAGCGTCTGCTAAAGAAGGCCGCCGGCGATGATGATGACGATGAGGATATGCATGATGAACAACTGGCGACGGCGATAACGGCGACGCCAGCAATGCCCAGCATTAAAAAGGAAAGCAATGGCAGCAATGCCATCAAGAATGGCGCCAGTGGCAGTAAAAAGAAGAAGAGCGATAACGGCAAGAAATCGCAGGCGAACAACAACAATAATAACAATAATAATAACAACAACAACAACAGCAGCAGCAGTGAGCAGCCAAAAAACGAGAAAGTTGCCCTCCACGCACCAACACTAACAACAACGTCGTGGACGACCCTGTTTCCTATGCACCCATGTGTGGTTACGGGGCCCTATCAGGAGGGCAATAGCAGTCCGACATCGTCCACGACTGGCAGCAACGCCAATGCCAACAACAACAACAACAGCAACAGCAATGCCCCACAGACGGCGACAGCAGCTGGGGGCGTGCCGCAACCGCCGCCGTCGCTGCCCACGCAGCAGCAAACCTGAGCGCCTATCGTCACCAAATGTGTGGTAACTATTACTACTGGTAATAGTCAAAGTAGTTGCTATGGTTGTTGTTGCTGTTGTTGTTATAGTTGCCGCTTGGCTCCTCAATTGCTGTTTAGCTCAAAGCTTAAGCCGCAAACGACTGAAATATTCTCACAACAATTATTTTTGTAAAACGCATCCTGATTTCGTGTGCCATACGAGGAGAGGAGGCGGACAGCAGCAGCAGCAGCAGCAGCAGCGGCAGCAGCGGGTGTCGGTTCCAGTCACCATTCCAGCATGCAGTAATACACTACCAAAACTCCACTACAGACAAGCAAACATACACACACACACACTCCCTCTCTCACATATGCCTAGTTTATACACTGGAAGAAAGAAAAACAATCAAATGCAGCTAGATACATATATAGATATATTTAAAGAAAAACGAAAAGAAAAAAACAAAACAAATATACTTTAGTTTCTTAAGCGCAGCTATATTGTTGGCAAATTTCTGTTAAATGAGTTGAAAATTTTCCTTAATTTTTGTTCTCTTCTTCTGTTTAAGAAGCAAAACAGCAAACACACTATAAAACAAACAAACAAACAAACTACAGAACAAAACACTAGAATTCAAAAACAACAAATTAAATACTAAAACAAAAAATACCTAATAAACAAAATGCTAAAGAAATGTTTGCTTGAGTTTCTATCGTGAGCAAAAGAAAAATAAAAGAAAACGTAAAAAAAAAATAAAAACAAATTAAGGTTAACAAGAAAACAAGCAAAAGCAAAAAAAAACTGTTAGTGGACGGATACTCGTAAAAGATCATTGCCAAAAGTACAAATAAACCAATTTTTTAAAAAGCAAACTAGAAACATCGTAATACAAAAACAAAAAAACGTAAAGAATTTCGCAAGCAACAAAACAAACATAATTAAATAGTTGGTAACAAGTTTTTACAAAGACACACTGAAATAGCACTGCAGACAACATAAAATATACTTATTTTCAAATAGTTTTTTTCCCCCGTTACTTTCACGGATGCAACAATTTGACTGTCTTTTGGTGCTGTTGCATACTTTGCAGCGCCAAGCGAATTCGAATTGTCTGCCAGCAAATGTTGCCATTTTTGGGTGCATTCCGAGCGACTTCCTTTCGATGGTCGTCATTTTGCACGCAAGAAAGCTGCATTTGCCACATTTGATTTACCATTAACTGCAAGTACTCTTACAGAATACACACACAAACACACAGAGAGCGTATCAAAGGCAACCTACAATAACATAAAAGTAAAAAACCGCAAAAACAAAAGCAAAGTAAAAAAAAAACAAATTAATTTTCCATACTAACATATTTTGCATGTAGTAGTATGTGTGTGTCTGGCGATTTGAACGCATCGAGGGGGGCTGGGGTGGGCAGCATTTTAAGCTAAGCATACGTAAAAAGCACATAAGTAAGCATAAAACATAACAAATGAAGCAAAGAGTGAATGAAATGATAGAAGAGCAGCGCGTAAAGCATCAAGACATTTTTTAAACATTATTCATAATTTAAGTTTAAGCGAAAACAAAAAAAAAAGAAAATACAAAAATACTACACACATACATATATAAAAATAAAGAGCAAGAGATGAAGTTTTATTTATTTATGCGTGCCACAACAAAAAAGGCAAAATCCTTTCTTTTTTTTAAGAAATGTGCTGTAAATGTTAAAGCAAATTTAAAAGAGAAAATAAAAACGAAAATCCCAAAAAAAAGAAAGACTCGAAACCAAGCAAGTATTAAGTACACAAAAACTAACAACTATAATTGAACTAAAGAAATAACACTTTGCTTAATCATTTCACACATGGATTGTTGTAAAAAGCAAACTCAATTAATTTACATCCATCCAAAAAAAAAAAAAAGATAAAAAATGGCAGCGCAACTGAATTTCAAATCAAATTAGTTTAAACATAAAAACAAGAAATGAACATTATTTTGCACAAAATGGTTATTAATTAATATATTGTATACTTATGCTTATAATTTGAAATTATGACGATGAAACTGAAACTGAGAAATGTGCAGGAGAATCATTAATGTAAAACGTATGTATGTAAATGTAAGGCAGCGAAGAAGACTTTTGAGCAACAAGAAAAAACATGTTTTGATAAATATTTAAATGTTTATATATATAAATATAAATTATGATAATTGATAATTGATTAAATGATTAACTGATTACGCAAGCCAACAACTATTATAGTTTGTAAATGCTTTTTATATAATTTTCGAAATAAAAGGAAAACCAACTTTTTGCCATTATTAATTTATACACGAGTTTACAATGTGTTTTGAGTTATTTGCGGGGCGCAAGACGAAGAGCATGAAAAAAAAAATATATATATATATATATACACATGATATATATTGAGAATATATACAATAAATATTGGCGTATATTAGTTTTAATGAAAAGTCGACTCACAAAATGAGAGAATCACTAGAAACCACTGCACACAAAAGAATCAGATGCAAGATGTTGAAAAGCATCCGATGCGATGATGATAATGATGACGATACATATTGTAAAACAAAACTGAAAAATAAAACAAATAAATAAAAATAAACGTATATAAAGAATATGAAGTAAAACATACAAATTATATTTATTTAAAGTACGCGTATTGAAAGCAACCAGATATTAATATTAAATAAAACGACAAACAAAGTTAAACACGTTGTCAAATTTCATTTATAATCGGATATAATTTATAAGTACTTAACAACTGACAATTGGAATGTGCGCGATGGCGTATTTTGGGCCAAATTTTGCTTAAAAACTAGCTACTTATTTATGTACGTAAACTACATAAAATACAAAATTAGACTTCACAATTGCGTTTTAAGTACCATGGCAAGTGTCGAGCGGTTTTTGGTTTTAATACTATTCAAGTTTTAATTCTAAATATAAATTTTAATTGTCAAGCGCTGTTTGATTCACAAAACCAAAGGACCATCTCATATACTCATTGCTCTCATTGCAATTGTTGACCACCAGCTCCGCGGTGGAGGGCAGCAGCTCCATGCAGCGTTTGCCTTCCTTGCCGTGCTTTATCAGTTTTGTGTGATAGTCATAGTACCAATATTGATTGCCCTCTTGCCCGTGACAGTCCCAGAGCCAAACCGGAGCATTCTGCGCCCATATTTGCACGTCCATGCAATCCTTTTTACGGCGCAGCCGCAAGTCACGCTTCCAGCTAAGTGACCAGTACTGCGATCTCTGCGGCCTTACCAGATCATCGGCACACTGGTAAATGCCAAGGCGATTGTGACGATTACGTCCAAGCGTATCGACGCACTTTGTTGAATCACCCAAATTCTGTATGGCGCCGCTGGCATAGTCTGGCGGATCAAAGGGTGGATAGCTCTTCATCAAATCAAAGGCCACATTCTCCATGAACCACTTGAACGATTTGCACTTGAGCTTCGTGCGTATCGCTTTCTGTGCCGTTATATCACCAGCATCCACACGATCGTAGATGCCATCTCCGTTGGTATACAAGTAATTTTTGTATTCATCCATCCAGACCTCGGCAACGCGCTTGTAATTCTATGAAATAAACATTGATCAACTCAATTGGATGGATGAACGAATTTAGACATTTCTTTACCTTGTGCAAGTAGTCACCTTTGCGTGGGCTGGGTACATTCTTGCGTGGTCCGCGATAGATGTGACCCACCCGGGAGCAGGGTGCATCGTACATTTCGCCGCCACACATCCAGATCTTGAAACTCAATTCATACTGCTCCCCGCCCCAAATGTCGAGGCCCTCATCGTAGCCGCCCAGTTCCCAAAAGAACTCGGTGGAAATTGCAAACAGACCACCAGCCATGACGGGGCTCTTAAAGGGATCCGTTGGATGCTTCAGATCTTCCGGCAGCAGCGGTAAACGCTTGTAGAAGAACTGCCAATCGAAACCGCCACGTGCACCCTCGTCCTGTGCCCGATAATTGAAATTGCTGTGATCAATGACATCGATGAACGGACAGACGGCCGTGCGTTTGTTAATTGCAATCGGTTCCAGCAGCGGCGGCAGCCAATTGTAATTGGCTTCGATGTGCGAGTCCAGGAAAATGAGCACATCGGCTGTGGCATTCCGTGCACCCGCCGACCGGGCACCAATTAATCCCGTTCGTTGTGGCAAACGCACCACGCGCACCAGCCCAGCAGCAAAGTGGTTGACAATGTAATCCTCCAGCTCTTTGTTGAGATAGGCACGATCACTGAAATCATCCACGAGTATAATCTCCTTAAGCAACTCTGGCGGCGATCGGTTAATCAAGCTGTGCACAGATCGCATTAGCACCGACAAATACTCATTGAAAAAGATGATAACAACCGAGACAGTGGGCAGCTTCCGGAGATACAATTTCTTGCGGCAACTGTGAAAGGGAATTGGCAATATTAGCCACATTGTTGAAGGGGTATCTATATCATTACTCACTCTATGTGTCGGATGTCGGGCAAGGAGCGATTCACCGATATCGAATCGGAGAGCAAGCCATTGAAGCCATTCTCTATCGAGACTTTTTGTTCGTTTTCACGGATACTCTCATCATCCAGTTTGGCTTTTTTACCATGTTCACCGATTCCCACACGTTGGGCATCCCGTTCCATGGCCGTGTAGTCGTGCCAGTCTCGTTTTTGGAGATCATCAACGGGCGCAGCCATCTGAAGTTCGGAGTTGGGTTCATCGCCTTTCTTGAGTTTTACATCAAACTGCTCATGCTCGACCAGATTTTGCTCGTCGTCTGGCGCTTCTTTTGCTATGTCTTCCTGGTCTTCAAGGTCTTGCTTTCCGTGCAGTGGCTCATCAATTTGCGCCTGCGCTTTCATACTATTAGCATTACCATGTTTCACATGTTGATCGCCAGATCGAAGTGCCGCTGGCCGTACGGATTCCTCCGGCTGGATGCCGTGATGCAAAGGCCGGTTTGTATATGGAGTGGACGAAATCCAGCTGGTGATCAGCAGGAAAAACATCAACGAGAAGAGGACCAGAACTGCCGTCTTGATCAGCCATTTGATGTTAGGACGACGCATTCTGTGCGCAATAATGTGGATCTCTCCCAATCTTTCTTCAAAAAAAATAAATACGTGTCAAGCTCACTGATTACGTTGTCGGCGAAATACTTCTGCAACTGATACCGACACAGATGCACATGGGCAAACGCGAAAAAGGCAACGTTGCGTATTGTTAGCTCAGCTGCTTGACGCTGACTCTGTGTCTGTTCCGGCAATGTTTTCGACTCGCAATAGTCGTCACAGCCAGACAATTAGCAACTGAAAGATTGTAGAGCAAAAGAACACAACACATACAGTAAAATGCCACCATATCTTATTTGCTTGACCATGAAACTCAAACTACATTGTTAAAATCATATTTTGATTTTAGTTTTAGTTCTCGTTTGCGACACACTTAAGCAATTTTGCTTACTTGGCAAAACGATCGAAAATGTTAAAACATTAGTAAGAGTAACAGAAATTACATTATATATATGTATACAATATATATATTATACATATATGTATATAAATGTAAATCTCCTTTCTTATTGGTGAGCCTTTTTTATTATGTTCTTTGCTGCAAGACCGGGAGCAGCGTACTTGCCTCATGTGGAGTTTACAGCAATGTAAGACAAAGGCAAAAAGGTGTTAAATACCATTATAATGATAGGGTCAGTCAGGTGTTAATTGGAACACTTGCCATTAAGTTTGACACGAATTG
Source organism: Drosophila cognata (assembly GCA_035041535.1). Classification (NCBI taxonomy): domain Eukaryota; kingdom Metazoa; phylum Arthropoda; class Insecta; order Diptera; family Drosophilidae; genus Drosophila; species Drosophila cognata. The sequence continues at coordinate 6,938,940 of JAWNLC010000688.1, read as the reverse complement.
CTTGCTGCTCAGCGCGGGCGTAATTGAGAACTGCGGCCGAACACCACTCAACAATGGTTCTCAAGAACTAAACACCCACACACACATACATAAACTCACACGTATATTTGCTTGTAACACACAGAGCAATAACAAACAAAACATTTCGCTGATAAGACGCACCAGCGACAGTTTAACATGTTGTCTTAACAACCAGCACTTCCGGCACTACCAGCGAAAGCGAAATAAAAGAACATTGATAAAACACAAAGGTTTTACTAAACACAAAATTTTGGATATTTCTTTTCAATTTAGGTTTTTTTATTTGTGCAATAGCAGTTATTATCAAAGTCAAACGTCAGCGTTTATTGATGTGTTTTGGGAATGTCAAAAAATGATTATTAACTACTAAATTATAACAAAAATGGCCTCCACGTCCACTAAAACGGTTTTTTTCTGTTTGGACGACGAATTTGCTGCTGCCGCTGCTGCTTCTTGAATGCGGGCAGTTCTTTTGCCATTCAGAGGGCAACGTGCCGTGGGCACTCAGCTGTTGCGGCCGCAAAAAATGAGGGTTGGCTTTTTGTTTATTTTGATAGTTTAGTTTTTATTTTAATGCAAATGCCATCTAGATGGCTATCTTAAGCAACTTGAGCACCTCTTCCTTATACTTGGCTATGTTGTACTCGTTCTCGCCCTCATTTATTAACTGCTCCACACTCTCAGCATATCCAGCAGGAGGCGCGACTTTCTCCTTTCCGCTCGCATTCCAATTGAGAATCGCCTCCGCTGAGCGTTTTGCCTGATTCCGTTCGAACAGATATTGCTCCATGTCCGGCTCAGACTTGCTTGCCTCCCAGGGCTCTGTGACGAAAGACTCGTGATAGCAAGCAGTCAACAAATATAAGGCATAATCGTAGTTTTGCTTCCGCGACGGACAGCGATCGGTGACGAAGGTGAGCAGCCCCGTCTCTTGGTCAAATCGTTCGCCCACAAGTCGCAGGAATTTATCCTTGGCATGCGCATCGAACTGCAGATCGGAGAGCTTTAGCGTAATTTTGACGCGGCGTGCCTCCGGATGTCGTATGGTAGGCAAACTATGGCAATAGTCGCTGGTGACCACTTCCACGGGAAAGGTGCGCTTCCATTTCTCCTCTGTCTCGAGGCCCTTTGGCCAAGGCGTGCAAAACTTTTTGATTGCCTCGCACTGTTGCCGGATGGTCGGTGGCGTCAGGTGCAAGAAATTTGGTATTTTCATCAGCTCAGCGTTGGCGTACTTTGACGGTGCCGCTGCCCCACGTTCCGTGTAGCCTTGGCGCAGTGGCAGCGGCACACTGGCCGGATGAAAGGATCGGGGTCCCGACCAGACCGCGCCCCAATCCTGATCGACAGCCATGTGCCTTGTGCGCGGCGGCTGCACTGCCTCCTTCTTGAACACCCGCCGACGCGCCTGCTGCTTGATCGTGCGCAGATTAAGCACACGAAACTCTGTAAAAATTCAATTGCTTTAGTATTATTATTATTATAATTATTTTAACTTTATTTTTACCCTCATCGTCGTTGACTTCAGGCTGCTCCTGCTGGCTGAAAAGCCGCACACTGCTTTGCACTGCTGCTCCATTGGTGCTGCGTATACTAGACTCCAGCAAACGTACTAGATTTGTCGCCATGATAATTCACACTTTATTTAAGCTGACAAATCACAAATAAATGCCAGTTTTTATACAAAAATTGACGATTAAAAGTTTACGTAAACCATGCGCTAAAATTTTGCCGTTCACAGTGTGAAACTTGCACATCAGCTGTTTCGGCATCGATACTAGTTCGGTTGCTGCATTGGCTTAATTTCCCACTTAGCAAAAAATATGGCATACTTCTGGGGGCACATAGTCTATAAGAAATGAATGAAATAAACCTTAGTTCGCTCAGTAAAAACACATCGATAATGATTGGTGAAACCACTTTTGCGCACCACTAATACATTAAGTGCTTGTATCAGCTGCGCGGGGTGGGGCTGTTAGAGGTATACATGTATGGAATATCTAAAGATTAACTGGAGTCCAAGGACAAAGGCAATTCAATCGTTCCTACAATACAACAATAATCAGCAAGTGACAAAGAGTTACTAAGATTGACACCGTTACTTGCACAATACTGATTGTTTATTGACTTTTACCTTATCAGCGACCTACTGTTGATAACTGTTGTTGACAGTCGCTTATGACTAGCGGGAGAATATTTACAATCGATGGTCTACGCTTAGTTGCTTTCAGCACGTTGAACCGTTGACAACGGCGCACTTCTTGCACAGCGACAATTACAGCTACAGCATTATAAACAACACTGAAACAAAGACAAAATGGCAACGACAAACGCAAATGTGAATGCGAAACGAGTGCTTTCCATACAAAGTCATGTTGTACACGGCTATGTGGGCAACAAGGTGGCCACCTATCCCCTCCAGGTGAGGTGTGACTTATATTATAATTATTCATTTACTCAATATTTGCGCATCAGCTGTTGGGCTTCGATGTGGATCCGTTGAACTCGGTGCAATTCTCCAATCACACCGGCTACAAATGCTTCAAGGGTCCAGTCGCAACTGAAAAGGAATTGGGTATTGAATATATTCACAAACACAACTTGAGTTTGCAAATTGTATTAACTCTTTGTCGACTCCTCTAGCCACCATCTTCGATGGTCTGCAGCAGAACGAGCTGTTGTCTCAGTACTCGCATCTGTTGACTGGTTACATTGGCAACCCATTGTTCCTCCGCCAGGTAGGCGTCATACTGCAGGAGTTGCGCAAGGCGAATCCGCAGCTGATTTTCGTTTGTGATCCCGTCATGGGGGACAATGGCAGCATGTATGTGCCGAAGGAACTGCTTCCCGTGTACCGTGACGAGATCATTCCATTGGCCGATATTATAACGCCCAACCAGTACGAGGTGGAGCTGCTCACCGGCAAGGAGGTGCGCAGCGAGGCGGCCGTTTGGGAAGCTATGGATTGGTTCCATCAGCGAAAAATCAAAACGGTTGTCATCTCTAGCAGTGATCTGGGCCAGGAGGGCGTATTGCGCGCCTTCCTCAGCCAGCTGAATGGTCCTCGGCTCGCCATCGATATACCTAAGCAGGGCGACAAGGATCTATTCTTCACGGGCACCGGCGATCTGTTCGCCTCCCTCTTTCTGGCCCATAGCCATGGCAACGACGATGTGACCGCCGCCTTCGAGAAGACAATTGCCACGCTGCAGGCTGTGATCAGGCAGACTATTAAGTCACTGCCCACAAGCAGTGGACCGGTGCAGGCCTGGGAGCGTGAACTGAAACTGGTGCAGAGCAAATCTGAAATCGAGCAACCGCAGGTGCTCCTCAAAGCGCAGCGTCTCAACTAGACCAGAACACATGGCACATTTAATCCGACGGACAATAATATGAACAAAGTGTATCTATTTTATATAAATATATGTAAACTTCAAATGACAGACATGCCTCTCAATGGGTTTAACCTGATGGATGCGACAGTCTGTGTGCATTGCTGACATCTCAAAAGAATCACTAGGCCATGGCAAGCCCAGCCACAATATAAAAGAGCAACTTTGGCCAAGTAGCCAAAGATTTGCCGTCATGCAGTTGTATTTGTTTGTCATCTTTGCACTCTGCTGGGGGATTGGGGCGATTGCTGGCGATGCACAAAGTGCAGTGGATAACAAGAAGTATGTGCCGCGCTACACACTTCTGGCAGAGAGCAAGAAACAGGACCAGGACTCGGATGCTGCGGCTGTTGCCAGTGAGCAACTGCAACCCTGGCGTCGTTTAGCCTTCACCGGCTTTGGCGGCCCACAAAGTGGATGGCCTGCCTCGGGGCTGCTCGCGTCGCCGACAGCTCTTCTTGGGCCAGGCATGCTGCTCTTGGGCGTCAATTTGGGCACTCTGCTGTACATGCTGCTGGCGCTGTTGGGGCTGGCGCCGCCGCAGCGATTTGGAGGTGTCTTTAATGCCGGCGACATTTATCGAAACGATAGACAACCTTTGGGTACTGGCAAGGAGACGGATATGTATTTTCAGATTTAAGCAAGTTACTTAGAGTAAAAGATCTTACAGAATATATATTATATATTGTATGTTGGTTAAATTATTTTTATACAGAAGTTAAAACTTTTGAAATCGCTTCGGGCGGTAAAAAATAAATGAAATAAAAAAGAAACGTATTAAATAGTATTTTTATGATTTTTTGACGCGAAACGAAGCGGCTCGATTTATCCTGACCACTGGTGCTTCCTTGGCGCCCGATCCAATCGTTCCGGCCAAACGGGATATCGGCTTGCGCATTGTTGCCGTCGCACCGGCAAGTGCTATAATAGATATAAGGGGATTTTTTTATTGTAAATCGAACAAAGAACATTTCACATTTTGAGCTCACTCTTTGCAATTATGGATCGCGGACTTTTCCGAACACAGTTTGTGGTGTACTTTAAATTCTCCTTTTGTATCGCCGCTGCACAGGTGCGCTGCAATCCCTGCGTCGTAAACTTGTTGGACTTGAGCATGGCTAACAAACAATAAAGATAAAAAAGGGAGTTCGTAAGAGGTAATTGGATGTGTCTCACCTTGCTTCAGCTTCTCCTTGTCCGCAGAACCGGTGACATTCTGATCGGAGAGCATGTCTGACATCATGCGATGATTGACGGCTCGCGATTTTGTGACTGTCGCCATCAGTGCTTTGTGCTGGGCGCTTTTGTCGCTGGGAAGCACTTGGGTTATGTTGAGATTACACGGTTTCTTAAACACCTGCTGCTGGCTGTCGTCAGTTGGGTCCAATTCAGAGTCAGAATCGGTGTCCTCGAAGCTATCCACGCCTAGATGCAGCACGAATTCGCTATTGGACACTGTGTGCGTGAAGCGACGATCGCATTTCCGTTTCCTGCCGCTGCTGCTGGTCAGTGTTGATGTCTCCGTCTCCTGCTGCTCGGCGAGCAGTGCATCCAAATCAATGTCCTGCTCCAAAGTCGCCGTTTCCGCTTCGGTGAAGCGCATCCTGCGCTCCAGCCGCTCATATACAGTCTGTATTTCGGGCGTCAGTTTTTGCGTCTCCTCCAGACGACTGTAGAGCTGATGTAATCCCTCGCAGGCCATTGCAAGGGACTTGTGCAAGAGACTGGCATTCTCCGCCTGCTCATTATTAATGCCGCTCAAATGATTGCCGTTTATCTGCTGCTTGGACAACTGCACCTCCAAATCCTTGTTGCTGATGTACAAGTTGAGAATATGCTGGAGTTTCGACTCCTTCACCTCCATCTTCAATTTCTTCATGTTGATGCAGGCCACCTCCAGCTTGCTACGCCACCTCGGCAGCTCATCGACATATTTCTGATTTCTTACGTTCAATTCGCTCACATAGTTCATGAACAGTATATAGTCCTAAACATCAAATTGAGAATATTATAAAGAGAGTTTGGTAGATATTGAAAAAGCTCATTTAATTTACATTTTCATTTTATATTTTTTGTTAATATTTTAGCAATTTCTAATGTAATCTTTAATGTGCTCGAGCATTTTGCTCACACAGCGTACTATTCTTAAAATCTAAGCAAGTTGGCATTCCTGATTGGCAGGTTGATTTATATTAAACGCAAATTGGCAGCACAGCATTTATTTTACTTGCAAATCGCAATTATGTTTGTTTTTAAAATGCTCGTCAAGACAGGAGTGCATTTACGTGCCATAAGCACCAGGCTGACACCACTGCGTGTGGTGCTTCCAATTAGCAGACAAGTGTTGCAGCAGCAGCCACAACTGGATGCAGCCACACCTGCTTTGTTTGTGCAACAAGCGCGCGATTATGCAAAAGGCAAGGACCGAAAAAAAGAAAAGGGCGCCAAAGGCAAACCCGTCAAGGTGGAGATCAACGAGCAACAGCTGCGCGAACTGATCAACCTGGATGGCCTCAATGCCCAAATGGAGAAGTCGGTGCTCCAGATGAAAGATGATTTCATCAAGAATCTCTCGTTGCGCTCGACGAGCGGCGCCATAGACACCCTGCGCATCAAGGTGGACGGCGCTGAGCACGAGCTGCAGCAACTGGCGCAGATATCGCGAAAGAATCCCAAGACGATCGTCATCAACATGATAGCCTTTCCCCAAACGATACCCGATGTGCTGCGTGCCATCGAGAAGAGTGGCATGAATCTGAATCCACAACAGGATGGCACCACACTGTTCATACCCATACCTAAGGTGACCAAGGAGCATCGCGAGCACCTCTCCAAAAATGCCAAGGCGCTGTTCATCAAGCATCGCGACGCCATACGCGATATCCAGAATGCCGAGATACGCAAGTTGAAGAAGCAGACGGACATTGCCAAAGATGATGTGTTTGCCGCTCAGACGCAGCTCACCGCAATTGCGGACAAATACATCGGGGAGGCGGACAAACTGCTCGCCAGCAAGCAGAAGGAGCTGCTCGGCGATGCCTGATGCCACGAATGCCCTAAGACTGATGTTAAATATTGATATGGATATACATATAGATTTGTTGCCCCGATAAATGTAAGCCACTGCCTATTAATCAATTTTATCAAATTTTAAATATAAGCTGAAATTAACGAGTGACTGTCAAGAATAGGAATCTTTAAAGTTATCAATACGGATAGACAGAATTTATATATATATATATATTTATAATACTCACCTCCTGTAGCAGACGTTGGTCCAGCGTCAAAATTTTGCGCAGCTGCTCGAAATCCTTTTTGAGTGTTTGCCGATAGCTCAGGCTCTTGACTTTGCTGCGTATCCCAATGACACACTGCTGCAGCTTTATGACGCTGGCATAGATCGCATCAATCTTGATGTACCATGGCTTCAGCTCCTGCGGATCGAAGCCATTGTCATTGCCACCGGAACGCTCCAGCTGGGCCACCTTGGCCTCGAGTGCCTTGTTGTGGAGCAAGAGACGATCCTGTTCAGCCATCAGTTCGTTGACCTTCTTAACATAGAACTCCTTGGGCATATTTGACTTGAGCACATTCTGACGCAGCACGGTTCGTATCTTCTTGGCGCGACTGGCATACTTTAGGGTGTTGTAGGTGTCCTCATAGGTCAGCGAGCTCATGGACACATTGGCCACCATCAGGGTGCGACAGTTGCCGCCCAGAGAGTCCTTCAATATGCGTGTCAGATTCGAATCGCGATACGGTATATGCTTGAGGCCATCGGCCAATTTGTTGATGCAATTTCCCAGCGCTAAGAGGCTTTTGTTGATGCTGGCGCCCTCCTTGAACCGCATGCCCAGGCCCTTGGTGCTGGACGCACGTTCGCTGCCCGCCAAATCAATCATGGAGAGCTTCACGCTGCGCTTGTTGCCCGTCTTGCGGTCCGTAATCCTTATGTGCACCTGGAAAATGGCATGTGAACGCGAACTCTCCGAGTTGGCGTCTGTCGGATGCTGGGTGCGATGCGAATTTCCCAGCGTGAGCATGCGCAGCAGATCCTCGGCACTGTCGATGGGCGTCAGAACCAATCCACTGACCACCACACCATTTGCATCCTCGCGCAGCTTCAAGGGACCCGATTTCGTCAACAGATTCATAACCTGTTCGTTGTACACTTCCAAATAGCTGACGCCCACATCGAATTTGCGTGTGTCCTGTTGCTCCTGAATCTTATCGAAGAGATCACGCATCGTCAGGAAAGTGAGGCCCGGACAATTCTCACTGCCCAGCATTGTGAATGTTTTGCCTGCACCCGTCGCCCCGTACACAAACACCGAACAATTGTACCTGTTATTGTTGTTGTTGACATTTATATATATATTTATCAGGTGCATACCCAGCAGGTGCGATTGAACTTACCCATCGAGTACGGCGTCGACCAGCGGCGCTGTGCACTCCATGAACATGTTCTCATTGTTGTGATCCGTGTCGTAGACGCGATCGTATTCCATTGTTAGCTTTTTGTTAGTACGCTTTGAGATATCTCTGTACTGCTGTTTGGCGCCCTGGAAGAAAAACTCGTCGTCATCCTCGTCGGGATCGAACAGCAACGAGGATGCGTCCATCACTTTGATTATGCACCTTTGGTTGTGCTCTTTTTCCCGCTGATTGTAGGGGCGAACGCGCACCACCACTTTTATGTTTGTTTGTTGAGTCATATTTTCTTAAAACTGCTGCTTTGTGACACTTTTCGCTTGTTGTTTTGTTTTTATAATCGATTTTCTTTTGTTTTCTTGTTATTTTGTAAAACTAGTACAGCTTGAGTTGAACGTTGCTTGGATTGTTTGAATTTTGCTTTGAAGCGTCTTTCTTTCTTCTTCTTCCTCGCGTTCGAATGATATGAACTGTATCTGGAGGGTTGCTTAGCGTTCGATAGACTCAATAGACTCATCGATAGACTAAATGCGCAAGAGAAGGGTCACTCTGATGTCAAGCTTAGATTTCATTCTCATATTGTGGTGACACTGTTTGCGTCGTCTTCTAACTCGCAAATTTCTAGTAAAACTAAAAAATAAAAAAAAATAGCACAAAGGAAAAGAAAAAATAAAATAGAAACACAAATATTAAAATGAGTTCAAAATTGTTATTCGCATGCTCTAAATGTTTTTCTCGGCACCCATACGAAGAACTTTCCTCGGGCCAGCAGCTTTGCAAGGTTAACAAACAAACATAAAAAATTTCGATTTAAAATGTCTTGAAACAAACACAAAATGCAACAAACAAAAAACAGCAATCTTTTCAAAGTGTGTATGCATTGTGCCATAAGAAAATTAAGTTTTTGGCTAAACAATAAAAAAAAATGAAGCGACGCTTTCTTGCGAACATTTTTGCTGCGCATTTACAGTGAAAATGAACGGCAAGAGGAAGCACAGTGGTAGCAACTCTCGCTGCTGCAACCTTGTCTCCGTCTCCGGTAGCAAATAGCAAATGTGACTAATCAAATGAAATTTGAATCTTGAATCTGCCATAATTGTATATAATAATAGTGTACTCGAATTTCAATATCCAATTAAGCCAGACTCCTTTCGACGCCACTAGAAAAGTATAGCAGAGAATCTGCCAGTGTTGACCAATCCAATAAATGCTCGCTTAATTCGGTCAAGGCTGAACTCAAATGAACTCTCAACTAATGCTTCGCCTTCCATTTCCGATTCTCCACAGGTGTGCCGTGGTTCTACCTCAGTAGTTAAATGTACTTACTGCCGCTCGGAATTTCCCTCCGCCTCGTAAGTTGATGAAAATATTGCTATTTATGCATGGCACCGCACTACTTTTATTTTCATTTGCAGAAAGTCACAGAGTGCCTGTAAAAAATGCGAACACTATCTGAGCAAATATGGCAAACCCAACGCCTGCGAATGCTGCAAAATCGTTGCTGCCTTCGGTAGCTCAAAATGCATGAGGTATGTTTTCCATTTTCTCAACTTCAAAAAATCGACTTATTTTTCTAAAAAAAAAAAAAAGAAAAAAAAAACAAATTGCACGAGCAACGTGGCAGCCGCTGTAATTTGAATGCACAATATATGAAATGCTCGAAATACAAATTTAAGATTAATTAAATTACATGTAAAGCAAACTTTGTATAAATATATATGTATGTATTTATGTATGTACATATCCTACCTTGTCCACCCAACTAATTGTGCCTTCAAAATACATTGAAATGAAATGCGCGTTTGCCTTGCCCTTCAGTAGATTTGAAACTCTCTCTTTGTCTCTTCTTGATTTGTTCAAGTTACAAACGAAAACAAAACAAAAGAAAAAAAACAAAAAGAATAGAAAACAACGTCTCTTATGAACGCAAAACATTTTTCTCTCTTCTCTTTTCTGCTCCACAACAAATGTGTGCCAAATACATGAAAAATGAACAAAACATTTTAACCAAACCAAAAATCACACACTAACTGAACTGCAAATAGATGCGCCAGCTACGAGGCCAAATACGGACCGCCCACACAATGCGACGAGTGCAAGCTGCGATCGGCCTTTGACAGGCGCGACGAGAACAAAAAGGTCAGCGAAATTACGATGAGAATCCGTCGTCAAGCAAATCAAAATCCTGTCAACAAGCGGATTGCGGCCACATTTGATATTACTACTACTAATACATATTATTATAAGATTGTTAGTTTTTTGTCAAAGACATGTAAAATGACAGTGACGAGTCTCAAGAGATTATGTGTTGCGTTCATAAGAGAGAGTCTAGTCTAGGATTTAGTTAACTAAGCTATTATTATTATTATGTACTTTAAATGCTCATGCTTTACATACACACCGTCTTGCAGGTCAATGGAAAAGTCCTTTGCTGGCTGTGTACCTGTGCCTACAAGCGTGCCCTGCTGAAAGCGCAACAGGAGGGCCGAATATCCATGGCCAAGAAGCGATCACACGAGAAGTCGTCGTCGTCGGCGCACAGAGAGAGTCACGCGGCCGTAAAGAAGACGGCACGTGGCGGTGATCTTTCCAAAGGCGTTGGTGGCAATCCCAATGCTGGCAGTGTGACTGCTGTGAGTGGCGCCGGCCTCGATCTGCCCGATAAGATGTCGCGTGGCAACAGCGGGAATGGCACAATTGCGGCACCAGCTGCCATCACAGTAGACACTAACTCATCGGATCACGTGGTGGCCATTACATATCTGAAGGAGCGCATTGCCAGTCTGGAGAAGCGCTTGAATCAAAAAGACAAGGAACTCCTGGAGAAAGATAAGCAAGTCAGTCCCTCACACTCAAATCCTCGATGAATTTATTTATAGACAAATATTGCAAATTTCAGTTGACGGAGTTGAAGGGCAAAAACTTTGAGAAGGAGAACGAAATGCGCAATAGACTGAAGGAAGTCGAGCGACTGCATGACATGAAGGTGGACACTTTAAATCGCAAGGTTACCGGCCTCCAGAAGGACTTGGCCGTGATGAAAAAGAGCAACAATAAGAAAGCAGCTAGCATCATTAAAGCTGAAAAGGAAGCGATCAAACGTGAAAACCTATCGCCCAAAGAGGATCTCGTCGCTGCTGCGCCCGAGAAGCAAATCAAGCGGGAGCCCGAGCGTGAGCTGGACAAGGATGAGAAGAGTCGAGACCGCGACGATGAGCGCAGCGAACATGACCGTAGCAGCGTCCATTCACGTTCCGGTTCCAGCAGTCCCTCGTCGAACTGAACGCACATCTAAACCCAACGATCATCATTCACAGCTAATACACACATAGGCACACACACACACTACACACTGACACAATTCGCTGTGTTGTGCCATGTGTGTATTTGATGTAATGATTTTTAGTTTGTCGCTATACACACACACATTTAGATATTACATACTTTCTTTTGTAATTGTAACATAATAATTACAATATTGTTTCATTTTACATTTTTATATGTCATTACTCACAAATTTCCTTTCCCCAAACTCAAGCTGTTCTCATCTGTTTTGTTCTGCGTTCATGCATGGTATTTCATCGATTAGAAAATGTAATTATGTAGGCTCAACTTAAAACAATTGTCTTTAGTTTAATTATTTGCCCAGATGAAAACACACAAAACGAGAGCATTGTTTATAAACTTAAGAATTATATAGAAGTTGGGAACACGAAAACGATTAAAACATAATCTTTTATTCAATGGGATTCAACAATAATAATAACGGTCTAGCGCCCCTTCAGTGCGGCTTTGGCTTGTGCCCATCCACATAAAAGTTGCGGGTGGCCTTGGGCAGTTGCAGTTCCATGCCTTCCATGCTCTTATCGAGCACTATTTGACAGCCGAGGCGGGAATTCTCTCGCAGAAAGGGAGCCATATCCAGCAGGTCGTCCTCCTTCTCCTCGGCTTCACTTAGCTTTTCGAGATAGCTGTGCTGCACATACACATGACACGTGGTGCAAGCTAACGATGCCTCACAGGCACCTTCCATTTCAATGCCGTGCCGATGCGCCAAATACAGTACATTGTCGCCCACTTTTCCTTGCACTTTGACGCTTTTACCGTCCTTGTCCACGTACGTTATGTTAACGCTAAAATGTAGTAATTTGAAGTTGTAGTAATGTAGGTATTTATAGTTTACGCACGCCAATTACATTTCATCCGGCGATTTGGGATCTTTCCACTCGTATTCTCCATGCTGCAGTACTGAAAATAACACACAAACAGCAAAGTAAATTTCATAATCTGTACGCACAATTAGCAAATGACATTTGTGCCCGGCACTTCAGCGGGCGGGCCACTTACATTTTGTGGTGTGCAGTCCCTTGCTGACTGTGTTAACTTGTGATTTTAAAACCTGCTTGAAAATTATTTGACGGGAATTACGCGTATGGCGCAAAAGTAAACAAAACATTTTTAAGGTTACAAAATTACATTCCGCTGTGGGCACCCAAATTATTTAACATTTACTAACATGTTATTAACAGAGCGCACGGGCTTATGCCAATGGTCTGCTCAGTGCTTATGCTTGGGGATGTTTTCAAAATAAAAACAATTTATTTGTTAAATTTAAATGCTTACAAATAAAATAATTACATCTCATACCATATTCTGATTTTGATAATACTTATACGGATATTTGTTACCCATTTACAATATCGCTCATATCTTGTCAAAAATCGAGTACAGTTAGATGCAGCGAAAACCTATCGAATATATTTCATATTTTGCGGCAAAGTTTGAAGTACATGTGTGTGTGTATATATATATGTGTGTCTGTATACTTGTATATGGATATGTGCAATAAATTTAGGACACGAAAATGGCAACATTTTAGGACGTTAAAAAATATTTATTAATACCGACACTGGAAATGTTTTAAATCTAAATGGATTACATATAAATAAATTACTAAATGGTTAATATGACTTGTTAAAATGTAGCGTGCATAAATTGATATATTATGTTTGCGGTGCAATGGAATTGAGTCTTGCGAAATCACTTGGCAACTGTTGGCAAGGCAATTTTCAGGCAAATTCACTTTTTAGCGTCGTCAGTTGCTTGCTCCCTGTGACCATTATTCTTGGGCTGCACAAACAAGTCGGATGGCCCCACATGCTTAATGGGTATAATACGTTCCAGCCCCTGCTCCTCGACGACGAGGGGCGGCACAGTGACGGTGAGGACACCATCATCGGTCAGGGTCGAGGCAATGCCATCGGCATTGTACTCCTTGGGCAGTGGATAGCGACGCACAAAGTGACGCGCAACCTGGCCGTGCTCATCCTCACGCTCCTCATGCTTGCCCTCGACAATGACGCAGTTGTTGACGAGCTTCACACTCAGCTCAGCTGGCTCAAAGAGGCCCACATCGAGATTCACCTGAAAGTTGCCCTTTTTATCTTTGCCAGCGGCGCTGCTACCGCCCAGCTCACCCCGATTCTTGTGGGCCACCAGGTGACGAGCATGTGCCCCCATTTGGGCAATCAAGCCGAGAGTGTGCATATCGAGTGCATCGTGGTGGCGTGAGTGCATCCGGCGATACATGCGATTGGGGAACATATCGTGGCCATAGTAAATGGAGTCCGGTGAGTCCAGATTGAGTACAAATGGAATATCTGGCATTTTTTCTATGCACAATAAATTTTCAGAATCTGTATCTGGTGCAAGTTCACTGAACCTAATTGAGACCGCGACCTGGTTTTGGATGGAGTTTTGAGGGTTGATTTACCAAATCAGAACTGGGTTTGTGAACTACCAAAAACACAATATAACTTCAATGTCGCGACGCAAATGTGAAGTTTTTACTCCAGTGTCGACTTTTATAGTTGGGCTCCAGGAAAAAGCTCTGGCAAAGTGAGCTTTTCTGGAACAACTCTTGCGAATTTTCTGGAGTCGGGATTGTGAAAATCTTCCCGAAGTTAAAAAGGGAGAGCTTTAAAAGAGAGCCAAAAAAGAACAGAAAACAAACAAAAACCGCAAAACGTTCGTTTATTCGATACACTTTGCATATTTAATAAACACTTTGTGACGTTTTGAGTAAGAAGACGCTCATCGTTACGTTCACATTGAAATCTGTGTTTGTGTATTTATTAATATATGTGTATAGCGAATTATATGCATGTGTCTGAGACGAAATCTGATGAGTGGCTGGCGCCGTTGTCGCCAGCGTTCAGCGTTTTTTGTTGCTAACCACAAAACGACAATAATGGAAACCGGCAACAGGTTATATATCGTTTCCCCGTCTGAGTCCAGCTGCGGTCGCTTTGTGTTTATTCTATTTCATGCAGCTGATTAACGTTAACGTCGGCGTCGCAGCTATCTGCTATCTGCTCTCGCCTATTATAAGTGCAGTAACAAAAGCAAATTATGAGCTTAGTGCTGATCTTTCGTCGGCAGGCAAGCGAAGTGAAAGTATAGTTTTGAGCAGTAGTGCAATGGCAACCTATGAGCAGGTGAAAGATGTGCCCAATCACCCGGACATCTATTTGATTGATGTGCGCAATCCCGACGAGCTGACGGCAACTGGCACCATTCCAGCCAGCATCAATATACCCTGTAAGCAATATACGAATAACATATATATTTTATAATGTATTATTATTCAATCGAATTTATTTTGTAGTGGCCAACTTGGAGTCCGCTCTACAAGCTGAACCAGAGGAGTTTGAGCAGACCTATGGACGCGCCAAGCCTGCAAAGGATGCGAAAATAATATTCACTTGTCGCTCCGGCAGACGTGCCCAGGAGGCCGAAAAAATCGCCAAAGCTGCTGATTTTACCAAGTGAGTGTTGACCGACTAAATACTAAATATCTAGCTTAATTATGAAATATGTTTATTTTCCATTTGACAGCTTGAGTGTCTACCACGGCTCCTGGCTAGAGTGGGCTGAAAAGGAAGGTCTTCCGCAGTGAGATCGATTATACAATTTCCATTTGCACTCTTTGGCCTGTTTAAAACTCAATTTCAATCTATAACTTTATTTTAATTGTAAAAAATATGGTTTCGGAATAAATTAAGTCGTTCAAAGCAAGTATACAAAATCTATTGGAAAAGTTACTGGGAACAAGATATTTGGATTTTTTTTTTGGAAAACTTTTTGCGTCTTGCCAAGACGTAAATGTCATAACTTCGTCAAAACTCAATGCATTTTCATAGGAAAGAGCGTTTTGATCATAGTTTGGCCTCTAGATCAATCGTACATTTAAGTCAGTGGAAGAGTTTGATGTCAATATACTTAATCTGCCCTAAGGGAGTCGTTAACTGATATCGACAGGATACAAGATTCCATCGCAATTAAATAATTTATATTTGTATTTGCGAGGTTATTCAAATATAAATTTTATTAAATGACTTGTTCTTTACTAATTGTTTGAATTCTTAAAATAATACTAATTATATTTGTCTATAATATAAACAAATGATATATAAATATTAACACGAAAGATAAAATTACCTTTGGAACAAAAAAAGTAATTTTTTTATGTTCTTTATTTGCTTAGCATAAAAATAATTATAAATCAACTACGACAAATTCAATAAATACAATTAGACTACACATTTTAGTTAAATTTAATTAGTTGTTTTGTGATGGATATAAATAAATACAGAACATCATTTAAAGACCATACATAATAAGCAGCAAAGCCTTGCTTTCGTAATTAGACTAATTTGTAAAAACATAATTAAAACTAATTAGACTATAAAGTATTTTAATTAATTTTGATTGACTCTGTTTTGTAAAATATATAAATAAATACTGTATAACACACCAACACTATACTTAAAAACCAGGAAAACTTTGATTCTTTAATCAGACCTTAAAAAAATGTGTATGCAGTCTTCAATACATTTTAACAAGTATTTTCGGGTTTGCCCGGGTCCAGTCTATTTAAGTCTTGACCTCATTTTGGGAAAGATTCAGTCGAAATCTCAGATTCGTAGCTGACATGGTAAAAGTCCGACTAATCGTCATCCAAGATATTGAGTGAATAGCATATGGAGTAGAGCACAACAGCGATGACCACCAGCAGCGTAGGACGAATGCTGAAGATCAGTGAGTACATCATATTGTCATATGATGACAGACAGTTGCCAGGTGGCCGCATTTGCCTCCAGCGCTCAGCTGAGCTGCAAAAAATTAATACTAAGGCATTACAAACATTATAAATAAACATTACAAATAAATCATGTATTTAGTATTTTAAGCATTGGTTTTGGTAAATATGTTCTACTTGTGACGGTCGTGGTTGTTTACTGACCTGCCTACAAGGGGAAGTTATATTTGTGTTTACAAACTGCAATGCATCACGCCCTAATGCAACACATCTGCGCTTTAGGAAATAGGCGAACAATTCAATTGGACACCATTCGCCTAGTGTAGAATACTACGCTGGACAAATGCCAGAAAATGTTCATGCACTCGACAATTTCATCAGCCAGACAAGTCGAGAGAGAGAGAGAGAGCCAGAAAGTTCTCGAGAAATTTTGCTTGCCACATAAATAGCAGAGACTCACGCGCCCTGTTAACAGTTTAACAGAGGCAAGCCAGGCATAAGGAGATTACAATGCGTTCGTTGCCAGTCCTTTTACGTATGGCCGAGGAGGTGACAAGCATGTCGCGTGTATCTCCGTTCCAGGCCTTCTTCCACGAGCCGCTCATGTGGACGGGCTTAATGATGCCCCGAAACTGGCAGCAGATTGCACGCAGGCAGGAGCAACAGTTTGAGCGAGCGGCAACAGTCGGCAAACAGGGCTACCATGTCAGCTTGGATGTGAGTGAATACAAGCCCAACGAACTGACCGTAAAAATGGTGAATAACACTGTCATCATTGAGGGAAAATCCGAGCAACAGGAAGATGAACACGGCGGCTATGTCTCCCGTCAATTCCTGCGTCGCTTTGCTCTGCCCGAGGGCTACGAGGCGGATAAGACCACGTCCAGCTTAAGCAGCGACGGCGTGCTCACTATCAATGTGCCGAATCCACCAGCAGTTGAGGAGGCGCCCAAGGAACGTTTGGTGCCCATTCAACAAACCGGCCTAGCGGAGCTCAACGTCAAGCCCAACCTGCCCCTGGACGAGCCAGCGGCGGAAACAAAGAAACAAAGTAAAGATTAGATGTCTCTATTAATAAATACCTACCTGTTTAGCCCGTAGTTTTTCGCTTTCAAATAATCTAGCAATAAAAATTAGAGATACACAGGAGTAACGAAGCACTTGTATTGTAAATTATCGCGAGAAATGTTTAAAATTGTTCAGCACTGCAAAAATAAATACCAAATAATAAGTTAAACAGCCCTGTCTTTATTTAAAAAAAAACAACGGTTATGGCCTATATTGCTTTTTAAATATATAGCAAAAGTAGAAAGGAATAAATATAACATAAAGAAAACTAATGTGTTTGTGCTTTTCTTTTATTATATAACTTGTTCCTACCTTCTGATACCTCACCATTAGCTCTTCACCTTTCTTGGTGACATTCACTTTTAAATTGGGAAATGCGCGCGTCAGATTATATTAATAATAATACCAAACATCGATGCTTGGAGGAAAGTAAATGATCGATGCTTGAAATATGTATATTTGAACTTACATGAGGAACATATGTTTTGCACAATATTTCTGGCGTTGCCAGACATTAGCAAGCCAGTAAAACAGCTGATTCATATGTTTTGTTTGCTAAACTGGTACTATACAATTGTATTTGTTTTAACTGCAATTAATAATGCTGGACAAAGTTAAGAATGTTATTGTTGTGCTCTCGGGCAAAGGCGGTGTGGGCAAATCGACAGTTAGCACACAGTTAGCGCTGGCATTGCGCGCAACGGGTCACAAGGTAAATAGCACCCCAAACCGGTGGATTATCAATTCAACAAGTATTTGCATATATTTCATATTTTTAGGTGGGTCTGCTGGACATAGATCTATGTGGTCCCAGCGTACCATATTTGCTAGGTCTCGAGGGACGTGACATATTTCAGTGCGACGATGGTTGGGTGCCCATTTATACGGATGAGAGCAAGACGCTGGCCGTGATGTCCATCGGATTTTTGCTTAAGAATCGCACTGATCCTGTCATTTGGCGTGGACCCAAGAAAACGATGATGATTAAGCAATTCCTCAGCGACGTCAAATGGGATGAGCTGGACTATCTAATCATTGATACACCGCCCGGAACATCCGATGAGCACATCACCGTTATGGAGTGCATGCGCGAGGTGCCCTGCAATGGTGCGATTATTGTGACAACGCCACAAGGCGTCGCCTTGGATGATGTCCGCAAGGAGATCACATTTTGCAAAAAGACGGGAATCAAACTGCTGGGCATTGTGGAGAATATGAGTGGGTAAGTGATCGATCAGGTTGCAAATTTAGTTGTTGTTTAAAACATCCTTTTTTGGCTATGATTATAAATACATATACCACGTCCGCTTTGTGCCGGAAATGCTATTTTCTTTTCGCCACAGCGACAATAACGAAATTGGCTTATTTTGATTTAATGTCGGTCTTTTTCATAGCTTTGTTTGTCCGCATTGCACTGAATGCACAAACATATTCTCCTCGAATGGCGGCGCAGAGCTGGCAAATTTGGCACAGGTGCCACATTTGGGCACGCTGCCCATCGATCCGCGCGTGGGCGTTTTGGCTGGCAGCACCGCATCGGCCTTGGATGAGTTGCCCGATTCCAGCACGGCGCAGATCTTGCGCGGCATTGTACAGCATTTGGATGCGTTGACGGCGGTGCCAGCAATAGCTTAAGCCTAACCTTAATTCGAAATGATTGAGATAAGACGCGTTTTATTCAGTTGGTTTCGTTTATTCTTTATTGCTGTTAACCGAGAAAATTGTGGGCATGAGAGCCCAGATACTAAAAACTTTGGTATATTTGCATTCATTATGTTGTTATTTTTCTTGTGTATCCGTAAATATGTATGTATGAATGTAATTAAAATAGTAAAAACGCTTAGAAGGAATGTGAAATCAGTGCGTTGTGTGTTTTCTTTTTTTTTCTTTAGAAAAATATTCAGTTGCCAAGCGCGTTTTGTTTTTCTATTTCTTTAGGTGTGCATGTTTTCTTATAGATACGAATATTTCTAATACGTTCGACTGATTTGTTAGTGTTTTGTTGCCAAATTGCGTGTTCAATACTATGCTTTTAATGCGACTTAATATAAAATTGTTTTACTTAAGGTTGAAATCAAAAATTTGCCATATTATCACAATGCATAACTTAATTAAAATATAATAAATATTGTTTTTTTTTATGTTTTTTTTGTTTTCGTTAGTTGTTAGTTTTGATGAATTATATGCAAATTTGCAGATTCTGCTGGAGCATTGTTTTTAGGCGAGAGTTATTGATAAACTTTTACAAACAAAAATTAGCATAAAGTTTCAATTTCTAATTTAATTATATCGATACAGTCGAACTCCCCTATAATGAACTTCTTGATAATAAGGTACTCGTTTTACTTTTAGTGCATTTTGATCTACTCATTGTGAATTTCCATACACTGCATTTTTCTCTTTAATAAACCATTTTTTTGCTCTTATTTGTGAAAAACAGTTTGGTTTTTCCATTCATATTTGTTTGGCGAGAAAATAGTAAACAAAGCAAAGTAGAATTGCTGTTGAATGAGGCTCGACTGTCGATGTATGTGTAATGAAAAATGAAATAGATCACTCCATTTTGTGTCTTCCAGATGCTTCTGCATTTTTCCCCAAATAGGACTGCTCAAACACGGCCTACGGGCAGATCGGAGGCATTTGTGTTCTCGCTGATATTAGACTCCGAGCTCGGCACTGAGGAATATTTCGAATTGGGCTTCTTCTTAGGGTAAAAATAGAAAACAATAAGTCCTATGAATACGACGAAAATCACAAACGCAATGATGCCAATCATCAGCCATATTAATTTCTGATTGGACGGATGAACTGCATCGATGTGGTTCCCATTGGCGAAACGATAATCGGCATCATTGATGGCCGAGTCGCGATGCCAGCTAGTCGATTCCGGCATCTGAACGCCGGGTGCAGTTGTGGCGGCAGTCTTTTTAGGATCCATGGGTGCAGATGTAGGGCTGATGCTGCTGCTGATGATGTCGATACTGTTGCTGCTGCTGTTGATTTCCGAGTTATCCACTTCGGATGGTGTTTTATACTTTGTGCTGCCAGCGGATTCTGTTGGCACTTTGGGTTGCTCGGTCAGCAATTCGGATTGTTCCCGTTTTTCATTGCTATCACCCAGCTCGTTCAACTCCGGGGAACTGAAAGTTATTGAGCCTGTTGTGCTCTTCTTAAACTCAGAATCATCTGCAATGCTTGTGCTGCTGCTGCTGCTGCTTTCGATTTCCTTATTATCCACGTTGGACAGTGTTGTATACTTTGTGCTGCCAGCGGTTTCTTTTGGTTCTTTGGGTTGTTCGGTCGGCAATTCGGATTGTTCCGGCTTTACGTTGCTCTCATCTGGCTCGTTCAAATCCGGGGAACTGAAAGTGGTTGAGCCTGTTGTGCTCTTCTCAAATTCATCTTCAATGTTTGTCCTGCTGCTGCTGCTGCTCGAGATTGTTGTGCTCGTTGAGCTTATTGGCACAATTAGTGGATCTTCCAGAGGACGCTCAGCAACTGTTTTCTGTTCATTGCTGTTAAAAATATCATCACCAACAGGCTCGATTTGTTCCTCCGGCTCTACGAATTTTTCATTAATTTCAACTGAGATCTGAGCGCTTGTGGAGCTGCTTTGTGGAATGGCCCCTTCAGTGGTTACACTAGAAGTTGGTGTTGTTGCTGTTGTGGTTGTTGGTGTTGTGGTTGTTGCTGTGGTGGTTGTTGCTGCTATTGTTGTAGTTGTTGTTGGAGCTGTTGTTGATGTGGTTTTTGTTGTTGTTGTTGACGCTGTTGTTGTAGTTGGAGCTGCTGTTGTTGATGTGGTTGTTGTTGTTGTAGTTGACGCTGTTGTTGTAGTTGGAGCTGCTGTTGTTGATGTGGTTTTTGTTGTTGTTGTTGACGCTGTTGTTGTAGTTGGAGCTGCTGTTGTTGATGTGGTTGCTGCTGCTGTGGTTGTTGGTGTTGTGCTTGTTGCTGCTGCTGATGCGGTCGTCGTGTTTTCTATTTTTGTGCTTGTTGTTGGTGTTGTTGTTGCTGCACTGCTCTTATCGCTGATATTATTCCCTGGAAGATTCCAGATAGTTGCTGCCTCTGTGTCTGGGCAAGTGGGACAGCAACTGCCAGGCAATTTAATGGCATTCTCGCATTGCGGCGCAATGCAGTATGGGGTTTTACATTGATTGTAGCCATCCCTACAGATGCACTCCTCGCAACCACCGCCTTGTGTCCAGCTCTCACCATTTGACTTCGACTGATTGTTGGAAGTCAGACAGTTGCTGGGTGGAGCCCAATCGCTCCGATTGCACATGTCCAAGCAGGGACGCTGGCAACTGTTGCATTTGGTGCAGCTATCTACCCAGAAGATGCTCGCAATACCCTTTTCACAGGTCGGCTCCTTGCCGCATACGTATTTGGGGCAACAACTACCCGGCGTCCTGTCATCGCCTGGGCTCAGTTCGAGCAGCACTTGACCCATCCTGCAATTGGGCTTTTCGGGGCATTCGTTGCAGCTGCAAGTGTTCGCGCCACAGCACAGCTTCTGGGTATCAATGTCGCTGATTCCCAGATCACGTTCATCTCTGTTATTGCTGTACAGCGACGAGGATGGCACCTCTTCAAAATCGTCGGAGAATATGCTGCTGTCTTCGGGACACTCAGCTGGCTCCGCACACTTGAACGACTTGCAAATGTCCACATATGGATCCCGATCTGTAATTAAACAGGTTGCCAAAGATTAATTAGCCGCTTTTAACTGCATATTGTCTATCATTGTCTTAGGTTAGTTACTGTCCTTATGTTGATAAAACAAATAATGACCTTAGGTGTTATCAAGTACGATAAGTAAAAAATGCTTGCTAAATGGTTTCAGACTAATCAACTATTCAGTCTCTATGTTTATTTGGATCGTGGTAAGTGTTTAGTGGCATATCAAACCAAAATTTCAATAGTGTGTTGCACAAATTTGTAGTTTCATGCATGGCTTGTAAATGAATAACTGGTGGAAATTGGAAATTGTATACTCAGTCCTTACTTTGCGCATACTTTGTATGATATGCATAAATGTATATATGTATATAGTTTATTTGTGTTATATCTTCTGATATGCTGATTGTATTGAATATGACGCCGCATTATTCAATAGAGGCTTAGGTAAATTTATAAAAATTGCAATTTGATTAGGAATAGATTGTGGCGTGGACGTTTGACGAGAGGCCGGCAGAGACGGACAGAAGTATCAAGTGCCAGGGACAGCCCCTTAAATTTATTTATATGTGTATGTATAGTATATATATAATTTTTGGATACAAAGTACAGAGAGGCCCACTCTCGTTTATCGTTTATTTATTGTTATTGATTTTTGACATTTTATCATTGAATTAGTAAATGGGCGGAGGGAGGGGGCGTCGCGGGTCCAATGCCAACGAGACCAAGAGAAATGTGAATGTCAGTCAAAAACACCAAAAAAGAAACAATAAACAAAAAAAAGTGACAAATATTTTGTCTTTGATTTTATTTATTTTTTTTGGCAAGAATTTCGATCGATCGATCCGATAGCTCGATCTCTTTTCTCATTGAATCAATAATAACCAATGTGCCACATCACTCTACCACAATTGCTATTGTTAATATTATTATTATGAATATTATTATTCTATTGCCCGCCCTTTACAAAATGCGACGCAATTGATAAGAAACTTTCCTAAATATTTTAGAGGCTATTTGTTTATTATTTGACTTTTTTTTTATTTGTTTTTTTTTTTTATGAAAGCATAACTGAAATTGACGTCATATAACCGCATATAGGTGAAGCGCAACGCATTCAATTGAACATAATTTAAAATAGATATAAGTTACGCTATCAGAGAAGTCTGATCTATAGAGGAATACACACCCATATACACACACACACACACACACAGACACATCGTTTATTATATGCGAGCAGTCGTTGAAGGGCGCTCACCACAATAGACACGACACTTTGCGTGATCTATGCGAGATCTAAGTGGAATTCTAGGGCAGATCTCTGATCATATGTGAGTAGGCGAAATCAATCATGCTCCTCAAGATCTGCAAAACGTACAAATTCATTCTGAAACGAATTGCGCTGGAAAAGCGTACGAATGCAGTTTTTTTTTGTGATCGCCTCAGCATTATAAACTTTGTATGTGCTTTCTTTTTTTTTATTATTTTTTATTTTATTGTATTTTTATTTTCATTTTGCTGTTTGCGGCTGGGTTTGTTGACCCGATTGGTCAGCAGAAAAATGGCAAGATACGCAGTTAAAGCAGTTAAAGTTAAATAAACGCAAACACCCAGTCGACACGTCCAAAGGTCTCGACACATCCAATGCAAATTAACTAGACATATATCCGTCTTCACAACTGGGTCGACTGCTCTCATTAGCGACTCCGATGCGGGAGGTGGCATGGCATCTGCGTTAACGAATCTGCGAAATACCACAAGTGCTAATTACGTCACTTTGTATACCCTGTCACAGATAAAAGGGGGGTCATAAAGTACTGCAAATAACGAAATTGCCACGCAAATAGAAATGTGCAATTTTTATAACTGAGTAGCATAAATCGACCATAACTCTTATATACGATATCTTAGAGTAATTAAAGTAGTGACAGGCTCTAATTGGATATTTCAACTTGAAAATCTCAGATAAGATTAGCCATTGCAGAATAAACTTAAAAGTTATTCCACCAGGGTATCTGCTTGGGAGGCACACTCTCGTTTCTGAGAGCTTTCTTATTTTGCTGTTAAGCAATACACACTCACACACACACACACACACACACATCATACTACATTAAGCAACCATTTCATATTTCATTTGTTGTTGTTGTTGTTTTTTTGATTGATCTACAGTCGAAGGTTGCATGCAAAAGTGCAATTCGTTTTCGAGTCTGTTTTCCAGTTTCCAAATGAAATAAGCAAAAGCGACGTAAACTTCTAGCGTCATCGGCATTTTAAAACAAAATAAATAAATTTTAGTACAATTAGCTGGCAGAATTGTTGACACGCTGCTGCTCTGTCAGCGGCTCGGCTCATTGCCTGACATGCAAAGTTACTTAGAAGCAGTAAGAGCACAGCAAAAACAAAAACAAAAACAACAACAAAAACAAAAACTGAAACAGAAACAAATACAAAAACAATCCAACTAAAATTGTATAGTTAAAACAAGAAGAGGAGGTCGCCGTCGTATCTTAACTACAACATTGTGCTGCGCTGAGGTCGAGAGCAGGCACGGGTTGATGTAGCCGTTACAGCCTGTGGTTGACAACAAACAACCGAAACAACAACACAAACACAAGCACAAACAACAACAGCAACAGCAACTAACAGCCTGATGGAGTAATTGAAGTTTCAGTCTACAGTTTGCTAACTTTAAAGTCTCACAGCTCAAATATACACTCACTCACCTCAATGCCTAAATGATGCTTGGCTTGTCAAAATATTATATTTTCCTCACACACACACACACATACACACACACACGTCAATCACGTTCCGTAAATTTGTTCATAATTATCGTATATTATAATTTGTTTGGGCTTTGTGTTGTCCATTGTGTTCAAAAGGCAATTTGCTTGACTTGAAAATCGCTGGTTTAATTTACCACTAATTGAATGTAATAGTTACATTTTGTTTTGGTAGCTGCTGTTGTCTGAAACAACACAATTGAAAACATTTGATGGCCCACATCATAATTCCATGAATTATTGAGCAGCACCAACTGCCATAGAACAAGACATGTCCTTGGATAGTTACCCCACAGGCTATCACCTTCCTTGAGCAGCTTATTTATTCGTTTAAATTGATACTCAAACTGTGTTTGTTTCAATTGAAACTGTGTGAATGGAATCGGCGAGTGATTACTGCCAATAATGTTCAGGTTCAAGGTGTAATTTTGTGTGTTTTGCTGATAGTAAACCATTAAATTGAATGTGTTTGAGGAGAGATGAATTTCATAGTCTTTCTGCTGTTGCGCAACATGTGTTAGGCCAATGTTTGTAATATGTTTATTTATTAAATTCCTCAGTCGAAAAAAATCGACGGTGTAAATTGATAGAAATTTATTTACTTCTGTTGTGTTGATAAATGAATTCTGGGAATTCTCTTGTTTATTTTTTTACATCTCACAAAAAGAATGATCTTGAATGAAAAATGGGTTTGCAAGGTTCTTCTACACACACAAATCAAGTCCGAAATGTGTTTCATTTGTTTTTATACATTTTAATAGCAATCGTCTTCGAATCACTCACTATTTGATTCGCAATAATTGTGAAACATCTTTATGGTTTTTTATGTTTTATTTTTATAAGCAGAATTGTAAAAAACAAGCTCTGGGAAAGTCATTTGAAGCTGGAGACTCTTTGCCGGCTATTTGTTTACTTCAAATGTTAAAACTTTCGCCACACTTATTTACTAATGATATGGCAAGCAAACTGATTACAAAATCCCCCGCAATAAGCAGTCATCGTACGCACAGAGACACATTCATACAGACAGATATATATTTATGGGTATGTGTGTGTCTGCCTGTGTGACTGTGTGTGTGTGTGTGTGTGATTGATCAATCATAGTTACACATAGCGTCAAGGTGGCAATGGGAACGATTCTGTTCCGCCTGGCGACCAATTAGTAGTTCGTACCCCCCGATGATATTCCGTATTTATTGTCCTTGACCATTAAAGCATTATGAGTTGAGCATTTTTTTATTCTTTTTTTATCTGAAGCACTCGATTCACACACATTCGCCAGATAGGTGTGTGTCTGCCTGTTTGTGTTTGTGTGTGTGAGTGTGTGTGTGTGTGTGAGTCGTGTATTTAAGGTTTATTGCGTAAATAAAACATATTTTTCAAGCGTTCAGTCTACGGTTGTATTTAAGCTTATCTTAATGATAGATCAATTATAATATACAAAGGTACATACTTATATAATCGTATAATGAAACGACTAGTAGCCAAAAAGAATTTTGAGTTATTAATTATGCGTCGGAATAAACGCTGCTACCTTTTCGACAGGGTAGCGCACAAGATTCTGAACAACGGTTCACTGTGGGCCAAACGATTTGTTATGCCTTGCCACAAAGTACAATGGGAATGAGAAACACAAATTGGTGATCGCAGTGGAGATAGCGACGTCAAATTTGAAGTAGAAGTTTTCGATAAAGTTCTTTGAACCAGTTTATTTCACTTTTCCGATCAAAAAATGACTGGCAGAGCATTTCAATTGTTCAACTAAAATATTAAGATCGGATAAGAAACACAGGTATTGTTAACAAAACTACTACTACTATCCCAAAGCTCCATTGTATCGCCCAGTCGAGCCTTTTCGCATAGCGTATTCTATTCTAATCTTAAGCAATTTTTGCTTACATTGAAACTTCTTTTAATGTTTGGAAGTCATTGAAACTTCTTACGCTTTTTTTATTTATTTTTTTTTAGTTATTTGTACGGCAAGAGGCCAGAGCAATAATCGAGGCATATTGAATATCAATGAGCAATAATTTTTGCAACGAAATACGTTTTACAAGGCCCACTGTGCACTTGTGCACTTCGTCTCCGATTGCTTTTCGCTATTTTGTATGCCGATTGCCGGTATTGTGCTCTGAACTTTGGACTGGTAATGTTTAGTTATATTTTGCTCAAATTGCACAATTACAATTAAATTATGAGCCAAAGCGGCGCAAAGCGTCTGATTAATGGCCGTAAATGTGATATATGATCATGCGAACAGATGCGCAATATAATTATTTAGAGTTTGTGTTTATACTGTACTTATTTGTGGGTGTGGGTGTGCGCTGTGGGCTGTGTGTGTATATTACATTTATATTATTTTAATGGACCACTGGGATTAAGCGTATTTCGCATCTTTGACCAATTTCATCACAGATGTGACTGTATCTATAGCAAGCAGCAAATATATATATATATATATATATATATATATATATATATGTGTGTGTGTGTGTGTGTGTGTGTGTGTGTAAGTATACTTGTAAATTCGTATGGAGGCGACCCATTAAAATGCCTGCGCTGTTCTCCGCATACTTTTGCCGAGATTATGGTCTAGATTGTCCAGCGGCCAGTGACCTCAATTCTTGATGGCCAACTTAATGTGCGAGCTGACCGAGTGATAGGCTAACTTCCCGAACAAGTTATTGATACAGTTGCACACACACACACACACACATATGCGATGATTCACGAGTGTGGGCGAATTTACGCGCTGCCCTTTCAATGAATTCAAATATATACAGCCGGATGGCTTAAGCAAGGCGATAACAAATGAAAATCCACAAATTGTGAATACGTTCATAAATTAAATTTAAATGTGTTACAGAGCATTTTAATGTCGCATCAATCTGTTTCACTATTCACAATTATAAATTATGCGTATTTAGTTGCGTCAAGCTGCTGCCTGTTGCTGCCTGCTGCTGCCTGTTGCTGCCTCATCACACATTAGTTGTGTTAATAGTTTGTCACTTCAACAATTAATTAAATCACACCGAAAAAGATTAAAGAACATTTTGCTCGACTTAATAGCGGACAGAAATGATTTATTTATGCCAGACATGAACATATTGCCATATATGTGCACATAGAAGATTATGTATACATATGTATGTGTATACATACATGTATGCCAGATACATGTGTTGGCTCGGCTTTATAAACGATTCATTTCAACTGTATGCCAACTGTAGGAGACACATATACATGTATGTGTGCAAATGTAAGTGTAATCAATGTCAATAATCAAGCGCAACCAATTCAAGTTTATTATACCCTGTAAACATACAAAATGAACATAAATGTGCTCGTTCAATTGTATAAACGTGTCTAACAACAGATAAGTGGATAAGGCACGACCGTTTGTAATCAATCTCTGGCGTTTGGGGCAACACAAATGAACATAGCTTTAGTCAATTGTTTAATCACCTGCATTTAGGTAAATGTTGCACCAGTTCTACTCAGAAATCAGCCACTGTATGTATAGTCTTACATTGTCTTGCTAGACCCCCAAGATAAAGCATGCCATTTCCTAGTCTCTAATCGCATAATCGCACTTTTGTACTCGCTGTGTCATTTTATTTCCGATAATACAATTTTAGTAATTTCATCACATTTTCCATTAAAGATTTGTTGTTGGTTGTCCACCTTAGCAGATGTTTCAGCGCATAATCGAAACTGTTTTAGTAGCCCATATGCAACTTGGCAACAGGCAAAAAAAAAAAGAAAAAAAAAGTGCTCTCGACCGATTGAATTAACCGAGACAGACGCCTGTGAATACTGGATCGAAATATGTCTGGCAATGACGCATTCGTGAATAATTAAATAATTATGTGCTGCTCTCTATTGTGGCTAAAAAAAGGTCAAATGACTAATGGAGTTTGGAATGCGCTTCTTCACGTCGGCGATAAGATATTCTGTTTTGATAAACGCAAAAGCAGTGGGCTGAGAATCAGTTACTTAACTGCACATATTGCTTAGATTAGAAAGCTAAAACTGAATACGGTAAGCATAAATAAAGCACTTAAGTTAAGAGATGACGTAGTGCTTGGCCGATAATTGTGTTTGGGACCGCACAATATTCGCAACATTTCAAATTGTGAAGAGTAATGCTAATGGCAATCGAAATCGAGTGGAACTCATGCCCCTTGCTTTCTTTCACTAAAAATAGCAACAGCTAGTAATATAAATATATATTTCAGGGCTTAAGTAGTCAAATAAACATGTATGTACATTCATTTTACAGTCAACAATCAGTTTTCTCATTTTCTTTAATACATGTCCATAGAAATCGGAGCATAACTTTCCTGTCTATTACATGTACTAAATGGCTCTTGGCAACTTAATATCAGTTCAAATGAAACCTTAACGACATGTGCCAGTTTTTTTGCTTCGAATTTAGAGGAATCTGACGCAAAAGCTTCTTTTCAAATCGTTGAATGTCAGCTTTGATTGTTTGATTTCTAGACCGGACACGCCGGCTAATATAATACGTCGTTACGAAGAATTGCAAACAAAAAAAAAAACAACAATTTTTCAACTACAGGGCGAAGGCCGCCTTGAAGATTCATTTAAAAAATTAACGAAATAATATACAGATAGTTAGCACATTTCTTATAACCAAAAGCAAAGACAAGGGCCACGTCAATGCAGTTGAATTATTACTGTGTGTGATCCTCAAATGATTCATTGTGCCAATATTCGAAAAGGAACTTCCAAAAAGTGTACATTCATTGGTACTCAGTCTGGCTCTATATATATATATATATATATACATTGAGTCACAAAGTGCAAATAGAGACAACTGGATGTGGTCAAATGTATATTTTAGTATATTTTGTACAATTGTTAAAGTCGCAATATTAATACTGTTGGCCTTATAGGGAGCGCTGCTATGAAGCTGATATGAAGATGCCGCTTAGCAGTTTATTTACAAACGACAAACGACAAGCCGAAATTTTATTATTGTGGAATGTTGTTCAGAGACATATTATCTTAATTATCTTAAGCGACTAACAAAGTCACGGGTATCAGGTGGGAGGTTGGCTGGCTGATTTGCTGCTTGCTTGTTGTTGTTGTTGCTGTTGTTGTTGTTTATGTTTTTGTTGCTTTGTTTGGCGTTACGGCAAATAGTTGGCATTTTTCGCTACAAATATTTAGTTTAAAAATTCCAGCACTCACACAGGCAGGCGTACCTGCACACACACTCAGAGTAGGCAACGACAATTCCACGTACATTGTGATATATATATATATATACATCTATATATGTGATATATATATATACATCTATATATGTGATATATATATATACATATTTTATTCAGCAGTTCTATTAACCGCTAATTGAATTTGTTTCACTTTCCAGCTGGATGCTAGATTGTGCAATATACGTATGGGAATAAAAATAGGTATTTTTGATTTTGACTTTTCTTACTTTGTCAGAAAATTATTGAATGCATTAAAGGAGCCATCTGCTTAATCTATTATTTTGAGTTAAATCTTAAAGGCATATAGAAATAATTGACAGAAAAGAGAACGAAAAACATAAGATACCATCTGCAATTAAATTGTGCATCTGCCATATTTATTGTATTATATTTGGCAGAAAGTAGTCTCAATTATGGCTACTCTTTTGAAAGAAAAGTGCCACACATATGCAAAATTATATACGTATATATATAAATGCTTATATAGTATATAATAACGGGGGAAATGATGTGTGTGGGTTCGACTTTGTTCGACTTTATTTGATCTGATTTTGTGCCAGACCTTTCGCTTTTGCTTATGAATATTTGGAATGCGGTCGGCTTGCGTTGTTTTGCTGTCCGATTTGAGAGTCGATTAAAAACTAAATTTAATTTGCTCAGCCAACACTTTTACCAGGTTTGCTTCTTTTTTTTTGTCGGCTATTCGACTGTTGGCTAATTGTGGCACATTTATGACCTTTTTAGAGCCGCCGAAAAAAAGAAAGAAAACAAATTGATTCGCTTGAGTCAACCACATTAACTTTGACATTAACTCGTGCCCCACGTAAGTTGTCAACTCCACAGCTGAGTTGAAGGTGGAGCCTAGACCCGTCCTACGTACTAGTTTCACACCGCCTAAATGCAGGTTTTTGGTGGTGGGTTATGCAAATGGTTTTCCTTTTTCGGTGGCCTTGGCATATCCCGAGTGCCCACCTTCTGCGACCCGCTCTCTATTGATTGTTTTTTTTGGTGTCGCATAAAATTATATTAGTGGACTGTTGCGGACTCCTTGGTGACTGCTTCATTTGCGGAAGTCATTTGGTGCCTTTATCATTTATTGATTTTAGCATGGGTTGAGGTGAAAGCCACGGCATACAGTTCCATGTGAACAATTTCAATTTGTTTCAGTGTATTTTCAAAGGTTATTAGATACAGAGAAATGTATTTTGAATATATAGTTAACTGGTATTGAATCTGCTGTCAAATTAATATTTTAGTTTCTAATTGAATTATTTCATTTTTATAAAATTACGAAATTAAATGTGCTCGAAGCTGCTGCTAGATAAATATCACTAAACTGACAATACATTGTGTATTGTATGTGTATTGTATTGCTTAGTGGTAATATCTTACTTTCTTAAATTAAAATATTGCCTTTTGGTTTTGTTAGTTCAACCTTTTCAATAATCAGAATTTCTCATTAATAATATTAGCAATATCGATTGATTCAAGCATTCCCTTTTGGCTTTGCATTATTAGTTGAATTTCTACAAAATTCATAAAGATTATATTATCAATTTAACATTTTAATTGAAGCTGCTGCTAAAATTAAATTGAATATTTAAAAATTCCCAATTTCTTTTGATTATCAATAATGTTTTGTTTTGCCACAAAATTGCGCTTAATTGTTTGCTTTTATTGTATAAGAAAATGTTTTTCGATGCTCATTATTTAAATTGCTCAATTAATGAGCACTCGGCTTTCAGTCGGCTATATATCTGTTTGGGATCGCTGCTTGATTAGCTGTAAAAGTAATTGGGTTAATTCAGCGGCAGCAACTCAATGGCAAGCCATACGTAACAGGTACAACCTACCCCACAGCCCAAACCCAAAAAATATCTCTCAAGGGCAACTCTCGATTGAAGTACACGTAAACCAATTTAATAATTTTGGGGGGCATGCCCAGCGAAATCAAACAAACAAAAACAATCGAAATTCAAATATATAAAATGAAAATAAACCCACGCACGCTATCTAAATTATCAATGAAATTGTTTCAAATTCACGAAAACCACAATAGCAAAAATATACACAAAATACAAAAAAAAAAAACTTTATAAAAACCGAAAAAAGAATCAATAACAAAAACATGTGTTTGTAGAGGAAAACAAGACCAAAATATAAACAAAAACAAACGCAATGACAGCAACATTGTGTGGCAGTGCATAATATAATGGTTCGATCTCTATGGCTATGGCTATGGCTATGGCTATGGCTATATATAGAGTGCCACCTTTTCAGTAAACGATTTTTGGTATTTTTGTGTAGTTCTTGACGTCATGGCTGGGCAGTTTGTGTTTGTGACGTCGTTTTGCATATTTAGGTTTTTGGGAATCTCGAGAGTCTCGAGAGCGTAATAAGGTCGCAAATAAATCTATTGGCAGATTGCTCTGGGCGCTATAAAAGCCATAAACAAAACAAAACAAAACAAAAAAAGTTAACATGAACAGCACAAATAAAAAAATAAAATAAAAAGAGCAGGCAGCATCAGAGAAGATCATTAAGCATTGGATGAGTCAGTTGATGAGTTTATAAATAAGTTCATTTCTGGACAGTACTGCTTTTTTTTTTGGTTTTATAGCCAATCTCTTTGACAAACAAAACACTTGTTATATATTTCTCGTGTAGTGCAAACATATGATCCAATAATTCTCGGACTCACCTGATAATGCGTTCGTCCCATTCTGTGGCGTCGAAAGCAGCAAAAGTGCCACACAAAAAACAGAAAGACCCAAGTGTGCCATTGTTATATATATATATATATATATATATATACTTATATATGTATATATATCTATGGATATATGTATATATATGCGATGTAGTCTCAGTTATGTAAATTACAAATTGACGTTGATGAGATCCTGAAAGTGTGTAGCTGCAACAGAAAAATAATAAGAAAACGATATAATCCAAAATGAGCAAATGTCAGTTGAATTTCAATTTTCATTCATCAGAGGCGGTTAACTTATTCGAGGGGGGCGGCACAGGAAAGTGGGCTTACCAGACAGTCCAGTTATGTGTAGTTTGTGGGGCAATTTCTTGCACCACCAATAAAGTGCTTTTTTTTATTGCGTCGTAGGTAAGTGTGTCTGCAAGGTTTTTGCTTAAATACCCTGCAACTTTCAGCAAAATGGAGTAAGAACAGCTGCAAAAACTAATGTAAACAAAATACAGAATACATACATTTATAAATAAGTAACTATTTTCCATTTTAGTTAGTTAACTAAATGCTATAAATACTTTTAAGATCGTATGAATTCCATTTGAGGCTTTAACCTACTTTTGATTCTTAACTAGATAAATTTACAAAATAATAGTTATGTCTAATGTAGTTCAAATATAATGCAACAATAATGAAATTAACATTGAAAGATGGAAACTGATCAAATTATAATGGAAGTGCAATACTAATCGATATGAATTATTCAAATTGGCATGCTACTTAATTCTTTTTTGCAGGGTATTTGTTGGCATTGCATTACAGCAGTTGTTGTGGTTACTTGTTAGGTGTTTGGTTTCGGTTTCGGTGTTTTGGTATCCGTGTATTGGTTGGCAACTGTGTTGGTGCTGCCAGCATTGGGTACTGTCGGACTTATCAAGCCAATCAGTTTGGCATATGTTATAGCACCATGATAATGTTATCTTTTTTGTCGAATCGACATATAATACAAAATTATGAACAGACACACGAAGAACACACACTCACACACACACACACACACACACACACATATACACACACACATACACACCGAGAGAAGGGGGAAGAGTAAATGGATCAAATACACTCGAAGAAAGGAGTTCCCCCCTTTCGAGGAAACCTCTACCGAATTCATGTGAAAAATATAGAGACTTAATAGTTTTGTATCTATGATTGAAATTATCTATGGCATATATTTTTAGGCTAGTCACACATACATTTGCATTCTATTAAATAAATAAACGTAAGGTATTTATTGCAATTTGTTTAGAAGTTAACTATTTGTTTGCACTAAAACAGCTTTCAGCAGATTTTTATTATTAAAAACTTTTAGTTGCGTTCAAAATGCCCAGACATTTTTTCTTGTTTTTTTTTAAATGAATTCTGGCCAAGTTGTTTCAGTTGAGCTTTCAGCTAGCACTTATATAAAAAAAGACCTGCGCAGCAAAATAAAAATGCGACAGCAACAATAATAATTTTGCAATCAGAGGCAGAGCTGGAAAATAATGCCGGCAAACATGCGCTGTCATTGGCAATTTTTTGTAAGTTTTCAACCAACCAACCAACAAACAAAAGAAACTGGAGGAGAAAGAGATACAACGGCAGAGGGGCCTAAAGAGGAGAAGAGGTGAGAGAGGCTAGAAAAGGCAGGAGATGAAATGTGTCTTAGCTTAGTCATAGGCGGTAAACAAATAATACAAAATATAAGAAAAAGAAAAGAGAACGAAAAAATTGCTCAAAATACCGCAAAACGTCAATTAAACAGTTTGGTTAAAAACATGCAGATTTAGGTAGTAAATAAAGACAAATAAATATAATTATGGCTAATGTGCATGGCGAATTGCAATTTGAAATTGGGGCAATTCAGTTGATCGGCTGAGTTTTGTTTACCTTTCTTGTTAAAAATGTTTGTTGATTTTCAGCTCGTTTGATATTATACAAAATTAAATTACATTGTCAATGCATTTATGTTTGTCCATTGTAATGGCAAGAATTTACGGCACTGTATTTCTTGTTTAATGCTTTATTTATTTAGCGTTCAATGATAAGCAGAAATAGTTTAATATATATTTGAAATGTCGCTTTGGTTTTCTTAGTAGCGCGTATTAAAAAAGACCAAGCAAAATTTGTTGTTTCTTCATCTAATGTTTCTTTCTTGCTTTTACTCCGCACACACGACTGTTCACTTTGCTTGTCAAAGTAAGACTGTTTGGCTCATCCGCAAGCAGCGCGCAAGAAAGAGAGCGCGAGCGAAGGGAGAGAATGAATGCGAGAGGGAGAGTTCGAGAGAGGGAGAGAGTGGTCGCGATCGTTTCGATTTTTTTTGTCTAGTTTGT
Source organism: Drosophila cognata (assembly GCA_035041535.1). Taxonomy (NCBI): domain Eukaryota; kingdom Metazoa; phylum Arthropoda; class Insecta; order Diptera; family Drosophilidae; genus Drosophila; species Drosophila cognata. The sequence goes on along the minus strand of JAWNLC010000688.1, from coordinate 6,904,130 downwards.
TTACAATTTTTTGGGTGGTAAATAAATGTTAACAAATGCGCAGTTGTGGCTGCAGATGCCCAATTCACTGCGATTAAATTATATGCCTTGCAAATAATAATATTTTTGCTGCGTATACGCGATATTCATGTTTTTGTTTTTCTTTATTTTATAGACAGCTGCTGCAGTGGACAAGTTGGTGTGTTTTTGCCCTAGTGGCAACGCTATGAACGCTGCTCGCGGGCTTTGCTTGTGCTCCGCAGCCCTGGTCTAGTGCTGTTTAACACATTTGTTTATTTGGCTTGCCAGATTGCTGTAAAAAGTACTCCGTTGCTTGCACAAGGGTCAGCCAGGTTCTTAATCCAGTAATGTGGCAATTTTGTGATTAAGGTTTTAGTTTTTGCTAATATTTGCTATTCAAAAATTACAGTAACTTTTATTTCAAATATTTCGAATTGATTTGTGCATAAGCTGTTGTGCATTTTTAGGCGCTGTTGCAGCTGTTATCGTACAGAATTGCTGTATTTAGTTTAGTGGTGCTTATCGATCGAGCAATGTCGATACGGCAACAAGTAATCGATAACCGATTTGCATCTAAGCGTCTGTCTCTCTTTCCATCTTGTGACATTTTGCGCAGCCATTTGCAAATGTTGAACCGGCTGAATGGCAATTAGCATGCGCTCGCAGCTCATTAACACTTGCATTGCATCTGCTTCTTCCTCTGCTGCTTCTTCTTCTTTTTGCAATTCCACTCGCGAGGCAAACACTAGCTGTAAGCAGTATGTGTTTGTATGTTTGTGTGTAAGTACTTGCCTCAAAGGCAAAAATGCCGCCACACACACACACACACACACAGGTACGCACACATTTTCGGCAGGCTGCAATCCGTAAATGGTCAACATGCTTTTGGCGGCTTAAATCGCTTGTCTTTCCCCATTTTTGGGGGGCCAGCGTTAAATTTTAATTGTGCCTTTCGGGGCGTTGTCGTCGCCCTGCTGCAAACGCTGCATCCTTCGAACCGAAATAAAGATCTTGGCGGCTAACGCAGCTCATCCTCACAGCAACTGCAACTGGGATTCGGATTGGGGACTTGGTAGTCGGAACGTGAAGACTGGAGACTGCCTGCCAGCCAAAAGTTGTTGCATGCCAAAAAGGTGTAAGAGGCCAAATAGTATTTGGTTGTTTATGTTGTTACATGCCACGTTGTTGTTGTTGCTGTGGCTGTTGCTGCTGTTGTTGTGCCTTTTGCACCACAACAATACTTGCTGGAATTTTACAGTACAGTCAAACAACTTTATTGTAAACTTTGACTCCGGGCAAAACAACAGCATAAAGCTAGTTGGCATCAAATTTTATTTGGTTTTTATTTTTATTATTCTTAACTAGATCTATGTTAAGAACTTGTATCTTAACCGTGCTTCTTTAGATTAACATATTAAAAGTGAAGAAAACTCAATGAACAGGGGTTTCCCTTTTACACTTACCAAAATCTGAACACAAGTCGAGGTTTTGACTTGGCGCTCAGTGAGTACATATGAGATTAATATATAATAAAAAATTCTTTTGGACCTTAGAATAACTTAGAACATGCATTTCAGTGCAGAAATAAATAAAAATAACTTAAGATAATGCATATTAAAAATTAAGCTAATCGAAAACCATAAGCCACATTTTTAGATGGTTTTTAAGTAAGTGGCATCATATCCGGGATGCACTGTATCGGCCAGCACCTGATGTCAACTGTTATTTTTTGTTTTTGTTGCTTAGCTGCTTCAGCTGCTGTTGTAGTATCGACAACATCATTCTCATCTGCCTGCTGCATCATCATCCTCTACATGTATCGTTTTTTTTTTTTAGTTTATTTGATTTTCGCTTTTTTTTTGTTGCTGCTTTGTTGCTGTTAATAGCTGCTGCGGGCCAAATCAATTCCAGGCAGGTTGTAAGCCCGTCGTCTTTGGCTATTTTATTGGTTTGACAATAAAAGTGAGCCAAGTGTTTTGCCTTCAAACTGCGTGCTCTATGGTTGCATACAACAATATATATATATATATATATATACATATATATATGTGTATATACAACAGCATACCTCACATTATAATTATAATCCATTTTATTTGTTGGCTTTGCTGTGGCAATTCCATCGATCATGCAACACACTCCATACTCTACACACACACACACACAGCGCCAAAGCCACTTGGGTCACGTGTGTGCGCTGACCTATGCCAAAGCAGCAGCAACAACTGCAACAACAACAACAATAGCAACAACAGCAGCATTTAATGTTTCTGCATTGTACGTCAGTCAATGTTGTTGTTGTTATTGTTGTCGTCTTGACTGCACGCCAAGATGCCAAATATCTAATACGCTTCTACCAAAATGATCAAATTCACGGAATTCGCATAAAGCAGCGACCAGGTCGCAGCCTCTCCTCGACCCTCCACGCTCTTCTCCACAGCCATTCATCTAGCTTCTCTTTATCTGAGTTGTGCTCCACCCATTTGCATCTGCTGACTCGCTGCGTAAAGCAAACAAAAACCAGCGACAGGTGAATCGGCCGCCCGTCGATTTGCCCCATACGGTCAGGCTGTGGCTGTGGCGGAGATAGGGGGCATGGCAGAGTTGCGGGTAGTGGGCAGCATAGCGCATCTCTCCTGACTCTGCTGTGACTTCTTTGGCGTTCACATGCTGCTTTGGCGAGGTGGGTCAGGGCGGTGCACATCGAATGCACTCAGTTACAGTGGGTTCAGGCGAATTAATTAATATAAATTGATGCCAGGCTGAAAAATTCCACTCTCGTCATATTTTTTATTCATTTTTTATTTTTGGGAAATGTAACAAACTTCGAATAAAACCAATTTCGTAATCTAAGAATCAAATTGTTGAGTATGGAGCTTAAATATGTGTTATTGATATTATTATTATTGATTTGGCATATTGACTAACTATCCAAATCTAAAAGTTTATCGTTATTTTATTTAATACTCGTAGCATATTTATTTAATTTTTCTTTCTTTCATTTCCTCCAAATAAGTTGTATTTTAAGATATTTGAATCAGGTTCTGTTTAATTACACCAAATTGCCAAAAATGAACCCAATTCCAAATCGAGTTTCCTTTATCATGGTTATTATTGTAAATTACTTTACATCTACAATGAATATATTTTTAAAATTTAATATTTAATTTTCATATTTTTATGACCGAGTATCATGTAATCCCAAATCAGTAGGTTACATTTTTTTTTTTTTAAATTTCGGAATTAAATGAATGTTCCCGAAAGTATGCTATGATATTTGACTGGCACGTGAGGGTTCTACAAATATAGCAAAGAAGCTTCTTTAGAATTTTTAAGTTTGGTTCATTATCTATTTCTATGAACTGGATACATTTTTAGCATTGATGTTTTATCGGTTTATTTCTTAATTCGTCACTTGTAATTTGGCTTGCATTAAATCTTTTGTTTTAATTTAGAATAACACATTTTAGATTTGGTATTCAAGATGAAAATTGAAGGCAAGAAATATTATGATTCTTGAACCAAGACTCGAAAATTTGTTTTTAAAATTGATTTTATTTCCTCTTTTTAAGCAGTTTACAGAAGCTTTGGTATCACTGTGGCGACTGCTGTATGCGTATGTGTTTGTGTCGCATCACCCACTTTGGTTGTTGCCTTGTCTCTGACGTGGTCCAAGCACTGTCTTAGCCTCTGCCACTGCCACAGTCTCTGCCTCATCTAATGCAGCGACGGCGGCGGTGACTGTTAAGATCGATCGTAGTTGTGTTTGACCGTTGCTGCTGCTGCTGCTGCTGCTTTGGAGGTGACTTCGACGTTGTCGTTGTCGTTTCGATCGATCGGCTCGGCTGGCCTGGTCTGGTCTGGTCAGGTCTGGTGTGGCCTGGGCCGTATCGGGGCCGCCTGTGCCGCGCTGGGCGACCATTACCAGGCTTTGGCCAATTGATGACCAGTTCGATTAGTTGTTGTTGTTGTTGCGGTTGTTTTTGTGTTGTTGGTGTTTGGTGTTGTCGGCTTGGCTACAGCCTTTAAGCCTTTACACCTTCCTTTATTATTTTGCTATTTATTTTGCTGGTTTTTTCTTTTTTTTTGGCTTTGTGATTTTTTCAATTTTTTTATTCGGGTGGTGTATTTAAATTGCTTACATAAATTTTTTTTTTTGCAATAGTTACTTTAATGAAGTTTTTCGTTTGTTTTGTTGTTGTTGCAGCAATATCATAAAATTGTAAATTGGTGAAAATTGTGAACAATTTGTTGGCTCATACACTCAGATACCACACACACACACACACACACACACGTGTACATCTTGTCAATTGTTTATAGTTTTGGCGTTATTTTTGCTTGCTTTTTCTCCAGACATTTATTTTTGTTTGGTCTGTCTGCCAGTCCGTCTGCCTGTCGCATTTGCCCCATAGCATACAACCATTAAATATACCGCAAAGCCTCTGGCATAGCTACACCCGTCGCTATGGGCACCACCCATTTGAGGCACTGAAGTTTCATCACGTAAGACTAATTAACAGCCAAATAACCTGCGCACTTGTTTGTTGCTTATGCGGATGCCTCCTGAACTCTTCCACCTATTCATGAGTTTATATATAGACTCATACACCAATCTACCCATATACTCATGCTCCTTCTCATACCTATTCTCCATTACAAACCGCAGTCATAATTAACTTGCAGTCGCAACCTCTCTCTCTCTCTCTCTCTCTCTCTCTCTCTCTGTCTGCTAAGAGTAAAAGGAGTTTAATTTTCAATAAAGTCAGTCAGACAATGTTCAATCTGGGTGTTAACTGAGGTGGTTCTCAGGCTCGAACCGTTGCTGGCCTCCTTACTTGCCGCTCTCTTTCACAAATCATCCACAAACTTTATATATTTGACATGTTGCGGTCGCTGTTTGTTGTTCTAATTACCAGAGTATGTTACCATAGACCGATGCTTCTTTAAGTAGTTGTTAACCCCGCAAATGTTTCTTATGTTCCACCCACCAAACCTTTTATTGCCTTGGGGTATATGCCAACGATTGCTCATTTTACTACGCGAATATTGTCAAAAGGTTGGCTAAAATAAAATTCTTGACTTTATTATATATTTGTAATTGTTTTATTCTTGATAAATATTCATTTGAGTTGAGTGCTTCTGTAAAGTGGCATATTTTCCGGCTTATTAAATCACATTTCTTTTTAAGCCATATTCTTAACTATTCTTACTTAAATACAGTCTTACTGGTTGTTCCTCATAAGAATTTCGATTATTCTTTGTCTTTTTATGAAAGTAAACATTAACAGGCGAGGTCCAATTTGTGAAATGGGAATAGATTTCGATCTTCATTTTGATAATGTTGTATTTCTTATGAGGTAATTCTTAGATCGATGCTGAGTATTATTATAAGACCATTAATTTCGAATGTGTTGTAGAAAATAAAGCGAAATGGAAACTCCTTAAGGAGAGTTATTAAGGAGCTCTTTGCATAACAACGATATCTGTAAAGTGTATGTTAGTTTTCGGCTTGGTGTTCTATATTGCGGAGTAACCTGTGTTTTCTGCGGTACTCTCGCTGGCTTGTAAACTTTTACTGGACGATCGTTGGGTATTTTATGCGGCGCATTGCGCAATGTGCGGCTCGCACAGTGGGGCGCCGACGCGTTTTATGGACAACGCAATTAATTGCTACATTTTCCAAAAGAAAATTATGAACTAACATCAATTAGGACGCGAATAGATGGAGTTGGAGTTGTAGTAAGTGGAGGTGGAGATGGAGATAGAGATGGAGGTGGAGGCAATGCCCCTTGTGCCTCTGGCTGGTCAAGAAAAAAACGCTTAATGATTCAGGCTTTTTAATAGGCCATAAAATCGCAAAATCGGTATTGCATCGTTGCATAGCACTGCCCGAACATATTTCACATGTTTTTATTATTTTGGTGAAATTTTATTAACGCATTTTATCGCCGATTTTTGCTATGTTTGTCATTATGCCGTGAGATTTTGTTGCTTCTTGTGCTCTTCATGTTTTTTGTTGCTGTTTGCCCCCATGCGGTTTTATTTGCCAGGCAACATGCAAAAGTTGAGACATTTATAATTGACAGATGTCAACAAGACGGTTTTTGGCTGGGCTGCTCTTCGGCTTGAGTAGAAACAAATGTCGCGACGTGACTAGCTAAAGACTCGGCTCAGAGATCGATGAAACAATGTTGAACCCAAATATGGACACAGACGATGCTGAAACTAAGGACTACTCAACTTTGTAATGTAAAATTATACTCAACAGCAATATTCCTAGGAATACGAGTACCAATAATAGAGGCTATAATGTCTATTCAAATTTAGATTATGTCTAACAATTTGCGAGATAGTGCGAGATGTACAGCTTTAATATTAGTTGATGGATTTTCGCTTAGTTTCATGGCTTTATGGGTATTAAGAAGGAGTTGTCCAAAATCTGTGGTGTTCACCAGTTAGCCACTATTTAAATACAATTTCAAAGGAACCAGTAATAATATATTATTATCTTATAACCAGCAACATTTCTGTTCGACTGATCAAATTAGCTGAACAGTCGTATAATCATCTGTGATCTAATAAATAAACGCTCCTCTTAGTTAATCGTCTATCGGAGCCCAATTTCAAATATCATTCGGCAGCAGCGTTAATCACCTGCCTTTGGGTTTGACCCAAAAGACCGAACAGAAAAAAAACACCTAATGAAATAAACACGAAAAATTATGAGCTCACCTCATAAAAATAACTAACGCCAGAGAAACCAAGAAAAAAAATCAAAGGGATTTCCATGTGATATCGAGCAGACCAAATTCCAAAAAAAATACACACACAAAAACACAAAATTTGGTTGAAGACGGTGCGTGGCAAGTACCGCAAATCTCTCGATCTCATCATTTGCATACTTAATTAATTCAACGTAGAAGCAAAACGATAAATATGCAACCAAAAAAAAAAAGGCGAAGGCAACCAAATACACACACTGTATGTACTCTAATTTGGTTGTCAAAACGGTTTCAATTTTAAATGTATTCCAAACTGGAAAAAAATAAACAAAAAAGTCCAAATACAAAAATTTTGTTTAGGCGGCTAGCGAAACAGGCGCCAAATGTTTTGCCTACTTAAAAGTTAATAAAATCATATTATTAACAAGATTTATTGGTTCAATGGCTGCTAAACAAGCTCAAAAACACGTAATACACCAAATAACCAAATAGCAACAACAAAATGCTATTCTCGAAACTCGAGCAAAAAGTATGCGACTCATAGACATAAATTTTAATTAGTGCGCGACGAGTCGAAAGATATTTGAGAGAGCGATATTAGTAGAACAGATCAAGATCAAAATCGAATTCCACATACGAGATCGTGTCACGTAGTTCCCATTGTTGTTGTTGTTGTTGTCGTTGTTGTTGTTGTTGACATGTTTCACTAATTAAGCCAAAATGAGCGCGTGTTGTGGATGTTTTTCCTGTTTTTAGGTTTTTGTTTGTTTTTGGTCTTTGCATGATCTTTAATAATTTTTCGAAAACATTTGTGGCATCTTTTGCTGCCTTGCAACTGATCTGATCTCGGTTTTGATGATATCCCGCAGTGTGAAATATATTTTTGATGAGAATTTATCATTGAGTGTGCGCCAAAGGAACTGCAACAGCAACAGCTCCAGCTTCCAGCTCCCAGCTCCAGCCTGAGCTTGAGGAGGAGGCTGACTGGCAACACCCAGGCAACCGTTTATAAGTCCCTCGTTTTTCATCGTTGCTGCTTTTGGTCTTCTGTCGATCATAAATTGGTGCAGCCAACCAGCCAGCCACAGGTCTCCAACTCCAACTCCAATTCCGTCGCCATCTCTGTCTTTAGCAGCTCCTCCTGCTGTCTCCTGTCTGCTGCTGATAAGCATCTAACCCGAACCTGAGCGTGTTGCCGTACCGGGTGCTGATTACTTGCTGACTGTCGCCTTGCTTGGCCTTGATGGGGATCATGATTTGATGGCATTACCCAAGCGATTCACTTCACTTCAGTTCTGTGCCATCTCAAGTTTAGTTTAGTTGCCTGGCGCTAGTTGGTTGCTCACTCAAATTTCATTAGCCTCCTGTGCTACTTATACCAAATACTGAGACTTAATTGCAGTTGATTATTTTGTTTTCGATTGCATATTGCGATAACCGCAGATCTGGTATTTGTGAAATGTATTCTCCTACATACTTTACTATAGCTACTTTTTTCTTTATCCAGTCGACTCACGTATGCTCTCGACGTATCAAAAATAACCACTTTTGAACTACAAGTGTAAAAGAGCATTTTGAAAGTTTCCTCATTCAGTCTGGCATTTAAGCTGAAAAATCGTAGAAAAATTCTATTTTAAATTGCGGTCGTTTGGAGAGACAAATAATTTGACAGATAAAGTGCCCAAGGCAAATGGTTATCAAAGACCATAACTTTTACACAACTGAGCTAAACAATTATCCCCAGACCGTTTCATTACAATTATCATATAAATCAAGCTTTTTATCTGGTTTCACGTTGATAAAATTGTGTTAAATGTGTAACACTTTTAAACAGAAAAAGCCTAAGGTTATCTATTCAACCTACGCTCTCTTAATAAATGTTCAAAAATTTGCTCAAAGCAATGAAATAATTTCTCCATTTATGCAATTAACGAGCATTTTGCAATTTAATCAACCCTACCATATCATTTAGTCATAAATTACGCGCTTCACTGCACTAAATCAAGTTATTTACTTTATTTTATTTCTGGTTTGTCTGGAGACAGGGGAAGGGAGGGAGAGGGGACATTTATAAACGTAGCTCAACCAAATGCAAATCCAATTAACACTTATTGCGCTTCATTATGCTTAAATGAACATTGGCTAAAATCACGCCCCTAATTGCCACACCAACAACAACAATTGCGTTGCAACTGTTGGCCATGTTTCATTTTGAGCCCAAATTGCAGTCAGGTCATGGCAGATGAGTTTTGCTGCTGCTGCTGCTGCTGTTGCTTCTGCCGCTGCTGTTGTTGTTTATACATTTATTTCCATTTTCATATGGAAATGTTGGCTTCTTTATAAATTGTGCGAACTACGGAACTCGCGAAAACTCGCGCATTTTCCACACAATATTCTCACACTTTTCCACACACACACACACACACACTCCACGGGCACAACACCTGCTGTTCAGGCAGCGATTTATCAGGTTGCTGCTTAAACGCACATCCATTATCCCGGCACTTGGGATGAGTTTGGGACTTTGGGTTGTGTTTGGGTGTTGGGAGTTGCCAGCGCGCCGAGTTTGCCCCTAGCCAACTGGCTACTGATGCTGGCTGCCGAAGAGCCTTGGCCAAGCCAGACCCGGCCAGTCTTGGATTTTAAAGCCTGTAATTGAACAATTTGTAACAATCATGTGCACAAAATAGCGCAACAATTTGGCTTAAATAGTTTTCAATGCAGACGAAAGCGTAGAATTAATGTTATCAGTTAAGCTGGTCAACTCGCAGCGATGTTCCAACAACAGCAAGTAGAACAACAACAAACACAAAATTCATTGACCACATTGTCTCATTGAAAAGATTCATGTCATGTGAATTGCATGGCTCATAAATAATCAAGCGAGTAGCGTGAACCAAGAATACATTTTTTTTCTTTTGGTTGGTGTCCATACAAACAAGCTCAATTATAATTATTGCATTTTTAAAGAGATATTTGCTTATAATAATAATGACTTAAGTAAGCCGACGCTTTAGATATAACATGCAAGCGAGGCAAAATATGTTTATGATGATTGTTTTCAATTTTTGAATAGTTCATTACAATTTCGCCTTTTAATATTTTTAATTATTTTGCCTACCAATATTATTAACCAATATAAATTTCAATTTTATATTTTATGTGTTTCTATTTAATATTAATGCCTTGCGATTTTATCTATATAATTGTGAAAGTTGTCGAATCGTCAATAATTTAGTATTATACATGTTTAAGCAAATAAATTATTAACCATTTGGAATTAACTATTCGGTTTTGCTTTTTGTTTTTAATGATCAACATACGTAATTTCATTTAGGTTTAACATTTCTCATTTGTATTTCATATCTTATTGTATTTATCAATGGAGTATCTCTCTTGAAATACCGATAGCCAGCTGCAAATGGTGTTATCTAAATTTGCACACCCGTTGCTGTTAATCGGATGAGTGCAGACTCTAACTAGGAAATCGCACCACATTTCAATTTGTTAGTGTTTTACATCGCTTCAGCTCTCTTTCCCCACAGCTCTGACGCTCATCACGAATCAGTCGCGAGTCTTTTATTTTGTTATATTTAAGAGGGTAATTTGTAAGCCTGTCTACCGGCTGCCTCTTGAATAATTGACAGCGATAAGCAATCGCATTGCGCTGACATGTTTCACGCATTACAAAATCCAATGAGCCTGGCGTTTTGTTGCGTTGCGTTTTGTTGCGTTGCGTTGCATTGCATTGCATTGCTGTGTGCTGGCTACGTTTAGTTTCCCTTCCGAGTCGTGTTTGGTGGGCTCGCTAAAGAGTCTGTCTGTCAACAGGCACACACACACACACACACATACACACACACACACAACTACCTCTCTCTGTTGCACTCTGTCTCTGTAGCTGTCTGCCTCATTGCTGTTGGCACGCGAATTTCACACCATTTCCAATTACCTCTTCACACAGACACACACACACACACACGCACACATAGAGAGAGGGAGCGAGGAACCTACTGGAGCGAGGAGGCTGGCAGGCACTTGTTGCTTGGCTGCCTATGTAAACACGCTCCACCTACTCGCCAGCCCCTAAAACCATTTTGTGCATTTGATTAATAAAACCTCGCAACGCGCAACAGATGCAACTGAGCTGATAAGAAACGTATACGCTTACAATGAGTCAGTTGGGGAGGGGAGTGGAGTGTGGCAGGCATTGGTGGCAACGAGAACTCGAACTCGAACTCAAACTCGAGCTGAAACCAGAACCAGGCCAACAACTAAGGCTACAACAAACAGACAACTTCAACTTCAACTCCGGCTGCATTCGAGGTGCTCTTCATCTCGACGTCAAGCGCGTTGTGTGTGGAAAGCTAATCTTTCAATTATAGACAATTTGTCAAATGACTTACAGGCAACAGCAACAACAACACCATGTTGTGCCCCAACTCCGCCTTCCCCTCCCCCCCATTCACGCCGCACACTCTTCGGTTACGTACAGGGTGCAGCCGGGCGAGCGACGATGTCGACAACGGCTGACGTAAACGAAGTCGTCTGCGCTCAATCATAGACCCATTTATAGGCGTCGAATTACAAGAACAAACTAATCGAAATCATTTATCACGTTCAGGGCAGTGCCAGGCTCCACTCGTTTCATGTTCGCTTGCTCCAACGTTTGGAGCGGTGGGAAGCAGCAGCGGCGGCAAGGGGTGGGGCAGCAATCAGCACCTATTGTCCCAGAGGCGGTCTCCTAGTCTGCGCAGACAAGCGATGGGCTCAGGTTGAGTAATATGATTAATTGGTAAATTATTGGAACTAAAAGGTGGCCCTTTTGTTGTCGTGGTCACTCGTGGGTTGCCAGGCCAACCAAATGGAGTGCACTCCGGTGGAGTAACATATCCGCTTATCGGAGAGCCAATTCCGCGGGCTTACCACATGAGGGCTGATCGTGGGCGACTTTTCCAGCGGTGACTTTACTTTGAGTTCACAGTAGTGCAGGATTCAAGCTTGCTAATATAGAGTCTTTATGTGCACTCTCTTTTAGATTGAAGGTTTTATTATTTCCCTACTTTACCATCGGTAACTTTACTCTGAATTCTAATGTAGAATCTGAACGCGTAATCTTTTATTCTTAGTATTTTTTGTCATCTTCTTATTCATAAATTTGCTGAAATTAATACATTTTTTGCCTATTCATTATTTAATTTATTAGTTATTCTGTTGATACTACTTAACGACAATATCCATAAGTTAAAATAAGTTATGAGAATCGTTTTTTCTTATATATAATGGATTATATAATTAACTCAACAATATATATTAATCCCAAATTTTATTTAAGGGGTATTTGATTTTTAGTTGATTTTAGTCTTACTCTTGCTCTCTCTTCATTGATTGAGTTTTTCACTGGCTTCTCGGAGGCATATCAGAGCTATCGCTCATTAATAAACAATTAATTGCATACAACTGGTAAAATTCAATTCGAGTAAATCTGTCTCAATTAGTTTGGACATTTAATTATGCATGCGTTGTGCTCGAACAGCTTTGTAAAGTCAGCTTGATGCAAATGCTGAGTCAAATGCATTTGGCAGCTCCAATTTGGCATCGCACATCAATTTACCGGCTCATTGCAGCGACTGGAAGTCGCGACGTCTTCCAACTCATTCGCTTTGGAGATACCCCCCACTAATTGCAGGCAATTTGTTACATGGCCCAGGTAGGAGCGCATCACCCGATCCCCAAAAGAAACACAGTTCGACGGGGCGTTGCCGTAATGAAATTTAATTATGTTGTATATCAAACTTATTTGCATATCAGCCAGAAAGGTTGCTTTAGAGGAGATAACGAGCAGGCAGACTCTCACCAGCGAGTTGATCTTTGAATAAATTTCCTCGTTTGCATACCCTTACTAAGATTGAGGTATATTATGAATGTGACGTTCAGTCTGATTAGGTAATCAAATAGTTTCGATTGGAAGATTGATCTAAAAGACTTGGCAGCATGCTGGTTAGGACTAGATAACTGAATATCTGCAAGGGTACACAGTATTCGGCACTCCAAGTGCAAACTTTTCCTTCCTACTTTGTTTCATTTCATTTCCACTTAACATTTGCATCTGTGTTTAGTATAGAGAAACAGATGCTGTATCTCGAACTACAAAATTCATTTTAATTGCCGCCGTGCCAAAATTAGACTTCATGTGCAAAAAAATCTAATTTTATAGTTTTCTATTTCTATTTTTTATCGTGTAATTTTTGCAAACCCATTTCCCAGATTTTTAGCTAGTTGTTGCCGGTGTCTTAGGCGGAAATAGTTTGTACGCAGCACAACAATAACAACAACAATAACAATAACAAGAACCAGAACAAGGCATAACTGTGCGTTGACCTTTTTTTCTTACGCCGGGGGGCTTTGATAAATGTGCAACATTTAGAGGCGATTTGGGGCCAAGATAAGTTTATATGTATGTATGTATATGGAATGGTTTTTTTAGGGTTTGCCCAAATGTTGGTACACAACAATTTTCAACTGGCGCTGCTTGTTAAATGTTTGTTTTAAGCATTTTTAATTGCTTTAATTATTTATTGTTTGGTTTCTTGCACAGCTCTGGCTCTGGCTCTGGCGACGGCGCCGTCGTCGTCGTCGTCGACGTCGTTAACGCGGCTGGGCGCCAAATGGGCAAAAGACTTAAGCAACGCACTTGGCCATTCGCTCGCAATTTGTACCAACTTGTGGCTACTTTGTGGCAAACTTAGCAAAACAGTCGCAAAAAGCTTCACTGCTTGCTGCGCGCAGATTTCAATCAATAAATCAATCAATAATTGTGAAAGCTGCACAGTGTCCAGCGCTAGCCAATGTAGCAGCTACAGCTACACAGCTCCCCAGTACTCCAACTACAGCTCCATCCATCGTTTTCTCAACTGTCCGTCCATCATTCATACGCATATTTCAATTAACATTCATGCGTCGCATTTTCCCGTTTGTTGCGGCTAGTCTGGGGTCTGCATCGGTTCGGTTCCCAGCTGTCAGCCTTGTGGAACGGCCTTTATTGATGGCACCACTAAGATCAATTTTTGCGCCTATATAACAATTACATTTTGTCAGCTACAGCTATAACTGCTAAAACGGTAGCCACAGCCGCAGGGCACTTCAAACCAACCAGCCAGCCAGCCAGCCAGCCAGGCAGCCAGGCAGCCAGCAGCCAACCACCCACCTTCAACTGAAAGCCAAACAATGGAGCCCCAACTGTTTCTGCCATACTCTTTGCATATGCGGCAATCACATGTCTTCTGACAAAAACTGACAAAACCCTTTTATGTGATCATAAGCAAACTTTAACTGCCCTTTTAAAAGTGGGCATAAAATGTTTCACATGTTGTTTGCTGAGCATCAGATAAGGTAAATGAGTATTATGGAAATATTATAGATCTACTTTATATGATATCATATCTGGTCAAGATAATAAAATGATAATGATTAAAAACAGTTTTGCATTCAGTCAAATGAAAGAAGTTCTTTTGTTATTTAAATTATTCGAAATTAAATGTAGTATTCCTTTAACAATTCGATTAGCATGCATAATATATAACGCATTTCTGACTTTCTCTTTAAAATAAAGTCTAAACTAAATATATACTTTGAATATATGTATGTATAATGTATAATAATTTATAAAGTGGTATATAATAACTTGTACACCCTCTCCAAAAATTTGCATTTAAAGGGCAAATAATATTCGTCTTTTTGCTTCTGCCAGTGTTTAAATTTTGACATTTTTGTTAAGTCATCAACGCAGACATCGGGATGCTTTTGGGACTTGTTGTTGTTGTTGTTGTTGTTGTTGTGGATGCTGGTTGCTGGGTTGTTACCTGTGACTGATTAATTTGGCTATTATGGCATTTGGCTTTTTATGCGCACTGCCCCCAAAGATTCAAAGATTCAACTGCCCCACCATAACAGCTCCCCTCTGTCCCCCGCTGAGTGGCAAACTCCGCCTTTGATCGTTGGCTGCGGCTGCGTCTGCGATCGATTCGTTTCGATCTTCTTCTGCTTGTAGCACGTCAAATATTTTTGTCGGCTACGACTCATAATAGCCCCAGTTAATTGCTAATAGCCAACGGTGCAGATTTCTATGTCAGGCACGTCAATGCGGTTTTTTTACATTATATTTTGTTGTTGTTGGTGTTTTTTTTGTTTTTTTTTTTGTTTAGCTGCTTGTGGTGCTTATTAAAGTTGTTGTTTGGTCTTTGGTCTCGTAAATTTCGAATTTGTAATTTGCGTTCCACGCTCTCCGCCATGCAAATGTGCATGACGTTCGTTTCGGTTACAGTTTGATGATAACAAATTCAGTGACCCAAAAGGGTTTTTCATTACGTACGCCTCATATTTTAAATTTTGGCTTTTTGGTTCCCAGTGTTTAGATTTGAGCTCTGATCTCTTAATTGCTACGCGCATCGAGATTTCTACGCGGTGAAATTTGATGATTTTCTGTTCGTTGCCCAAAAAATCATTTCATTTAAATTTGTTAACGGGGCGCGGCAATAAAATTTCGCTTGCCCCATTCAAGATTTGGCAACGTCTTTAATTAAATCAAGCGAATAAATATTAAAAAAAAAATAAGTAAGGAAATATATATATATATATATATATAGTTGTATGTGTCCGGATTGCAATCGGTAAATGGTAAATTTAAAATCACTTCATTTGTCAGTCGCTCGCCAGGTTGCAATTACCATAAAATTTTATGGCCTGCTCCACTTTATGCGCAGCTTCTCCGGCTGCCAAATGTCTGGCAACGCTTAAGCGCTGAAATTATGGCAAGCAAACAATAAAAACGCATAAAGCGCATAATAATCCTGATTTTCCCGCCTCTTTTATTTGTGTGCCTTTTGCCACAGCGCGTAAATCACGACGGGGCACAAATATTTAGTATTAATATCGTAAATTGTCACAAGTTGGCCCCAATTTGCCCGCCGTGTTATAAATTTTGCATGCCAGCCGTATGGCTGAGAGAAACTGAATGTGAGTGTGATTCAGGGAGCGGTTGGGTTTTAGTTTCGATATTCGGTATTCGGAATGGGCTTGTGGGCGTCTTTGCGAATGCGTGCGCCATGCGAGCAAATTGAGTTCTAATGGTTATGAATATACATACATTTGCAGCTCTCTCAATATTTCTTCAAGTTTGCGCATTTTCAATTAGACCTCTGAACTCTCGACTCGCCAGCATCTGCCTCTGCCTCATATCTCTCCCACTCTCACTCTCTCTCTCTCTCACTCTCTTTTGCACGCTCTCTGTCTCGCTGTCAGCTACCATCCTAGAGTCGTCCAGTACCCGGGTTCAAGTTGCAATCGGGCGGATCGGCAACGTCGCGTTTAAAGTGCGTCTGACAAGTTTTATTTTTTTGGTTAGATAGCGATGGGTGGAGGGTGTGCCGGGGGAACCGCTTAAACTGCTTGTGTTTCGAATATTTTAATGAAGTCCATTGAAGATTGTGCGAACGAAATTGCATTTATAAGCCGAGCTTAGACTTTTCTTAAGTTTTTATGTTGCTGTCAGTTTTTTGTGTGTTGCTGTTGCTGTTGCGGCTGCTGCTGCTGCTCTCTTCTTCTTTGGTTTTTTGTTGCTGTTTTGTGGGGCTGCAACCAGGCGCGCGTTTATTACAACCTAATGAAGTCGAGCCTGCCACTTAACGGTTGTTAGTGGAGGAGGTGGTGCTGTTTTTCCAGCTTTTGAGATTTTCTGTGTGTTTCTGACTATTTTTTTTTTTTTTTTTTTTTGCCTTTCGTTACGCAATTTTCAGCTGGAGCAAATGAAGCGTTAAATTCGATTGTAGCTTGAGAAAATTACAGATGCTTAAAATGTATGTAACGATATCTTTTTGGCTATATTGGTGGTAATAAACAACAATGTTTTAAATGGTTTTCTTCTTTTGGAATGGAATTCATTCCACTTTCTGTAATGTTTATTAAATAACTATGTGCTAACAATGAGTAATCGATGAGTAATCAATAAGCAACGGCAAGAAACCAAAAAGCGATAACTATTTGCTAGCTTCCCATACAAGTAATACATATTCCATAGTAATTTGATTTGATGATACATATTATTAATATATTCGCTATAATTTACATGCAATGCATAGATTTTGCCACACATGTGGACGACGGATTTGGATTACCTGCTGCTTCCAAGTTACGATGCTGCAGAATAGTTGGACTGCCGTCTAGACCGCTTCCCAGGTTTAGCTGTAGCTCTCTCTCCCTCACCAGGAATCCAAGACATAATAAATAACCGCTGTCATTCATAATGTCAACAGTGCTGCCAACATTTTGCTGTTATCTGCGAGCAATTCTAACAACAACATTGTGTGCCAGCCAGCCAGCCAGCCAACCAGCCAGCTAGCCAGGCCTAGCTGAACTGGGCTTCGACTTTGGCTTTGACTTCATCTTTTGGCTAAGGCTTTGGCTTACATGGGAACGAGTAGCAGCAGCAGCCACAGACAAAGTGGCTGAGGCTGAGGCTGGGTCTGGGACTGGGTCTGGTCATGTGTGTGAGACCTCCACATTGGCCATTCTTTTGGCCGCTGCTGCGTCTGCGCTTTGACATCTTACAGATCAATTCATGATAATCGTTGGGACCACCATGGCCAGCAAACGGCAGAAAACCCACTTTGGGTGGAACGTTCAACGTTCGCATGCTGCAGACCTTTTTACCGGAATTTAACTGTTTTCATTGGAATTGAATTTCCAAGCTGTGAGCTAAGCAAAAAGCAAAAAAAAATAAAATAAACCAAGCAGCAAGCAGGCGACTCGCATGTAATCGATATTTTTCGAGCCAACTCTACGACAACATGAACAAACGACAATGGCAATTTTTTCTCAGAGGTAGGAGGTGGGTGGTGGGGGGGCAACTGCAAAAAGGGTCAGCCGGGCGAACATGCCACTGTGTTGTGCACCCATTGAAAATTGTGGCAAACGAATTGTTAGAAGTTTATTATTAGACTGTGTGTTGAGTGTTTGTGTGTTGTGCTACTGGTCTTGCCGATTATCATCGGCCATATCGATAACAGCGGCAAATTGTACTCTAAAAATATGCGTAAAATTACAGAATTAATTACAGACAGGCCACTGTTGCCGCTGCTGCTGCTGCTGCTGCTGAAGTTGTTGTTGTTTCTGTTGCTGTTGCAAAGTAGTTACACGGCTGCAATATGAAATTTATGTGAGATGCGAATGTAAATCATTTCGCTATGCCACGCTTACAACTGCAGCACAGTAAAGCGCAACACAGCACTTCAGCACCGACTGCAACTCGACAAAAGTCTACAAAACTCAACTTAACTTAACTCAACGGCTCATCGAGCAATGCGCCCTCTAACCCCACATAAATTCAGCAGCCAGCCGAACTGTAGTTCCAGTTCAGGCACTCTCGTTTCCAGCCAGGGATCAGTTGAAACCGGCATCAGGCATCAGGCACCAGGTAGGCTGGCTGGCTGGCTGGCTGACTGGCTGCCTGGCAAAGACAGACAAGTGGCATTCGGCATTCCATTGCCAAGGCACTCGAGAGAGCGGCAGCAGCCCAAAAGCAAATAACAAAAGCTTAGAAGAACGTCAGGGCAGGCATCGAGTGTGAATTGATTTTTGTGTTACCCTATTAGCGTACAGGCCACTTAACTTGTGAAACAGACTTGGCAGCTCTTTTAAGTTGCAGGATTTTGCCAAACTAAATGAAATAATAAAAGAGAATGATGTTCATATGTAAATTGAAATTGTTTTTTATTATAATTAATTGAATTTAATTCGTTTTAATTTGTAATCAATGACAGGACTACCGAGGAGGTTTTGTGTTTGCTGGAAGAAAGAATTACATTTTTGAACCTTATTTGTTAATATTTTATTTTATATGCTTTTTATATTTTCGCTTAAATTCAATATTAAAAATAAAATGTATAGCTATTAGAAAATTGACGAAAATGTTGAAATTAATATTAGTTTCTGTTCGAATTTGGTATTTTTTGCAATCCTGAATAAGTTTTCTATCACACTATTAATTGCAATACTTGAATACCTAAGAATGTGATTAAATTAAACTAAATTCAAATCCCTTCTTGAAAATCGCATTCAGCAAGTGTATCTTGGGGTTTGCCATTATGCAGACAGCTTTTCCCGCTCGCTTTTGCCTACGAGTGGAAGTGGAATTGGAAGGCAGGCAGTCAGCGCAGCTTAACAAACACCAAGTGCACCTGAGGGCCTCACTGGGAACTCAAACGGACTTTTAGAGCTTACTGCTACAACTACTGGGCTCACTGACTGGCTGGCTGGTTGGCTGCTTTGTTGGTTGGTTGGTTGGCTGCTCAGGATGCAAACGTTCACGTTCACCACGCTTCTCATCTGCATATGTTTCGGCAATTCTGCGCGGCCTGAAAATGATTTGCTGATCGCTCGTTGAACACTCCATCAATTCGTGATTTTTACGAGCGCAATGTCGTCGGCGTATTCGCTCTCTTTCGCTCTGATGGCAACATTCGCTTGCCACTCGAGCGCATGCGCAACGAAAGCATCATTTAACGCGCATTTACCATTTAGTTGGGACAGGGAATCGGGAATGGGGACTGGGGACTGGGTACTGGGTCTGAGCCTCCGGTCTGGGGAGTCATTGTCAGGGCCAGGGTGCGTCTTTTGTTTTTGGCTTTGCTCTCGAAAGTTGCGGCTGGAAACTCTTTTTGCCATCATCCTGTCGGCTTCAGCTACTGAAGTAGCTGCTGTGCTTGGATGCTGTGGCAAACAGCCGCAAGCCGCAATCCAGCAACAACAACAAGAACAGCAACAACGACTGTCAGTCATTTGTCCCAGACGCGTCGCGTCGTTCAGTCTGCTGAGTTCCCCATGAGACAGACTGCAACTGCAATGGAACACTCCTCTGCCCGTCTATCTTTATGTAAATTAGTTCAAGTTCGGGAGCATTACGAACGTGACCCTTTGCTGGTTTCTGGCCCCTTTCCCTTAACTCGACTCAACAGCTGGGCCTTGGGCAATCATTTCGTGGCATTCTCATTGATATTGGCTTAGTTTTGACAGCGAATTCAAGTGTCCTCAGCTTGTGAAAGTAATTTCAAGTTATATGTTTAAAATATAAAATGATACACATCATACACATCAATTTTAGTCTCATAATCATACCTAAATGGTGGTTAATTTTGTTGTGCGATAATTACACATTTATTTTTATAATCATGCAAAGTGGTGTTGGGTATAATTTATGAATAAATTGCAATTCGATCGCTTTTGCACAAAAAGTTGGTTACGCCCTTGTTCTTTTTATATGTAACACTTGCTGTCTTTTTATACACTTATGGGCAGACAGTTAATGCTTGGTCTGAACATATTAAATATCTTTATTGTTATCGTATAAATTATTGCAAATATCGTAAGCGATAAATTATATTTGGCACTAAAATTTCGCTATTCAAGTGAATCAACATAAAAGTCTTTTAGGCATTTTTTTAATGACAATTTTTAATGCCCTAGCAGAACTATTTCTGAATTAGGATGACGAGGTGAGTATATATATATATTTAACAGAATGTGTCAATTATAATGAAAAACTTTACTGATTATAAATTCAAAAATGTCTGCAATGTGATAGACTTTCTAAAGTTCAGAGTGCCGTATGGAGCAAAAATTGATTTTGGCAAGGGTATTTAATTATTGGCACCGCAAACTGCCTTTTCTTGTATGTGGTTTTGTTTGGAATATAAAGCGACCTGCTATAAAATATAAATAGGTCCGCTTAAGTTATACTTTAATGTATTTGGATGGTTGTATGGCATAACGATTATTAGGTCTTTCGCTTTTAATATGAGCCCGTTGTGAGTAGTTGTTGAGTGCGATTTATGAATGCATTAGTGTCCAGCTGTCCAGCTGTTTGTTTTTTTCCAACTTTTTCCATTTTTTCTCTATTATTATTGCAGCCATTTTATGACTGGCAAATTTTGGAGCGTATAAAGAAATGGCAATTAGGTGAAATGTTTAATTACCACGCGGCTACAGACGGAGGGGAGTACGCGTTGGACTCATTGTGTCCGGACCGCTCATGCCAGCAGAAGCAGCAGCGTTTTGTTGAAATATGTGCTTGCCACACAGCCAGCCAGCCGCAAAGAGTAAACCACTGGCTCAACCTGTGCTACAATCTGTTGCCGGTTGGTTGCCTGGTGGCTGGTATGACTGCCTCATCCTCATCCTCATCCTGCTGTGGTTGCCGTTGTTGGCCATGGCTTATTGGTGTTGGCGTTGTTGGCCAACTCGCAATGATTTAAAGTGTTGCTTTGCATTACATTTATTGCCAATTGAAATTTGAAGTGCGTGAGAAAGTTGAAATGGGCTCCAAGTCCCGAATACCGTCTATGGCCAGAGGCTGTACCATGGCCCCCTTCTACCACGGAGCATGGCCCGTTTTTGCTGCCTGTTTGCCAGCTTTGCCTCTTAGCCAGTTTGCTAGTTTGGCCTTTGTGCTGCGGGTTAATATGAGCTAAAATTGGCTTTGCTTAGTTTTGTGGTCGCTCGTTTGTGCGCTGTGATTTGATAACATTTTTCAGTCGGAATGGAAAGTTTCTTCTTCTGCTATCTTGTGAGCTCTCTTCGTTTTTTTTAAAATATTTTTTTCCTTGGCTCTGGGTCAGTTTTGGGTGCGGCGCGCTGCCGCAAGTCGCATATCTCTCTAAGCATGTTTTGCAGTTTGTCTGCTTGAGTTTATTTTACCCCAGCACCGTCAATTGATTGAAATGTGTTTATTACAGCTATCTTCATAAGATTATACGTGTAGAACATGTTATTATATTTCGCCTCAAGTCGTCTTGCACATTATGCTAAAAATATGCAAGGGGAGAAAAATACATGATTAATATCCAGATAATCTAATTGAATTTACTCATTTTGTAGTGTATACAAAGTTGTCATTTTTCATTTCGAGTTCTAACTAACAAATTAATGATTCGCGAATTAATGATAGCTAATTAAGGCTATATTTATTTAAATTTGTTGTCTCTCTTTTATCCTTAAATAAGTAGTAACTATTGGAAGTTTAATGTCTCAATTCATATTTCAAATAGATGGGTAAGAATGGTAGTATGACTATGCATACATAACTTTTGAGGGCTTGCGAATATTTTACCAATCTGCTTTACCTAAGTCTCAGATATATACATTTTTTATCATCACTTTTGTTGATGGAGTTTTGGTTCACATTTTACAGATAAAGAAACTCCTTTGCCTTTGTTTGCCTAGATATGTACAGTGTGTACCTAGTCGTCTTAGACTCCACCTGCCAAGCAATTGTCGCCAATTAAATGCTTCGATCGTTGCGATTGTCTTTCAATTGATTTGTTTGTATGTTTGGCGCATAATCAGCTACATAAATTAAAGTATTCGTGCGGCTTTTTGGGCGGGCACTTTGACAGCAACTGCAATACCAAAACAACAACGACATGAAGATCTTGAAGACGCCATGATTACGAAAAAAAGAAGCTGAATATATAAGTAAGAAAAATAGACAACTGTTAAGTCTGTGCCGTAGCTGCTTATAATTTTATCATTAGGCAAACGCAAAAGTCGGTAATGCATGTGAATCGATTGCGAAGTTTGCCAATTGCCAGTTTGCCTGCTGGCATTTAATGGCCATTGTAAATCTTTGAATCGAGCTACTCCAACAGGTGACAGTCCCAGCTACAAAGACTAAAAAATATTTACATACAGTAGAGCCCATATTAAATGGCCAGCATAAATAGAGCTGTCAACTTCGAGATGTCTTAAATTAGTTGATTATAAACTGAAAAGTGCAAAACACTTGTTAGCTTGATTGTATTTTTGATGTTGGATCATATTTCAATTGCTTCAAGCTTTCAGTAAATCTTAGCCAAAAGCTGTTCAACTTGATTGGTGTCTACTTTATCTGATAACTTTTTTTTTTCTAATATGCACGCCCCGATCTTTAACTTCTTATACACATGTCTAAATATAAGACGAACTGGCGGTCTGTCTGTCTATCTGTCTGGCTGTTGGCCTGTCCAACTGAGTGGACTGATCGTGTCCTCTCATCAACTCGCTCAGTTGTCGCTGTTGGCCGCATTGATTGACCAATAAACTTGCAGCTTGATATCAGGTAACGCTGTTAGTTATAGTTTGTTATTGGCTGGCTGCCGCATGGTTGCTCGTATCTGGGGCCCCCTTAAGAATTCGCCAGCTCGCTAACTGAAACTCCTCGCCCCAAAAACAAAAAAAGTGAAACCCGCTTACAGGTTGTCCGTAGACAAGTTGTTGTCGTTGTCGAGTTGCCGTTTGCCGTTGCTGTTGTCTCTGTTTTGCGGCTGTGCTCTTTACTCAAACGGGGCCGCATCATAATTTCCATTTTGCGGTCAGGTTTCGTCCAATCAGCGCTTTGCACATTAGCAAAAAAAAGAAAAAAAAAATGAAAAAAAAACACATGTTGATTGCATTTAATTTTGCTTTTGTTGTTGCCGTCAGACAGCTGCAGCAGTTGTTATTATTAGAGTTGTTGTAGTTGTCGTTGGTAGCCTACTGCTTTAGTATATGTAGTTGTTGTTGCTGTTGTTGTAGCTGTAGTTGGTGCTGTTGCTGTTGCTGTTGCTGTTGCCGTTGCCGTTGTTGCTGTTGTCCGCCATTAGCGCAACAGTGTGAAATTCGATATTAGTGCAATTCATTTTCAACAACTAATTTTTAGCCAGAGCCCCTTCGCCATTTCAAGTTAGTTGTTGTTGTTTGTTTGTTTTTCGGATTCTTTCTTTTTTTTCCACTTATACATTTTTGCTTCATTAGTTTGAAAAGATTTTTACGATAGAAATTGTCTTTCTATTGCAATTAGCACATTTTTCGTGTGATTGAAGGCTGCACGTCAGACGAAACATCGTCAGTCAGAAAATCACATTTCGCCAACAACATGCTACGTATGTATATATTTGTATATGTATATGTATATGGAAAATTAATTTTACTGAAACGCGTTACGCCCCGTTCATCATAGAGAGCAGCAGGCCGACCTGTTCTCAACTGATTTCTGTGCATTTTTATGACTTGCGCGTTTTTAATTACAACTACGGCCGGACTGGGGTGGCTGCTACGGGGGTGTGGATGCCGAGGCTGGGAGGTGGGTTGCTGACGTCTCTGTGAATTGCATACTGCGCACAAGTAGGCGCTGAAATGCTTGTCTGCTAATTTCAAGAGTCTCAGTCAAATGCTCAAGGCGTAACGTCATTTTTGTTGGCCATATTCGCTACCTGACTAAGTTCTACTTAACAGTCGAGCCAACTCCGGCCTCCGTCATTAGTTTTGAGCAATACGGATGCAATTTGGCAAAAACTAGCAGCTTTAATGACAATAACTTAACAATTAGTTTCAGGTTAACTCGATTAGTTCACCATTCAGTCACAACTACAATTAGGAAATGTTCAGAATGTTCTCTATACGTGTTTTATTTGGGAACCAAGCTTTAAGAGTTTTATTATTACATAAAATATTATTATAATCCAAATCCAATTCTTCTGCGCAATTATAGTTCTTTTCAGCATGCAATATTTTGCATTTAATATTTAATCTATTTCAAATTATAAATAAATTACTAACTAAAGAGCCATTAAAGCTTATTACACGTGGATCGTAATACCAGCTAAATACAGATAAAAGTCACAGCTACCCACAGTTCCAAATGCTTAAATGGTTGAACACTTTTTTAGTTTGGTTAATTATGTGTCCGTCCTCTCCTGCTCCTACTCTATAAGCTCATTTAAAATGCGTTCAGCCCCAAAGCTCACACATCGTAAACAATTCCGAAAATACGTTGTAGCCGAGTGCCGGAGAGGTAATGTTTAAACATAAATTTCCACAAATCAAATCGAGCGCATTTTCTAACACTAATTAGCAACGCCCACAAGGTATGCTAGGCGATAGATTGGCTGTTTTTTCGAGCCTTCAAAACTAGTTAAAATGGAAAGCGTTCGAGAAAAAAATTATTCAAACGACTTGAAACCTCTGTCGACGATTAAAGTCGAAAAGTTGAGAAAATGGGCGTTGCTCTACCATAAACAAAATATGAACTGGAAAAAAAAGAAAATCCCCCACCACCATTTGAGAACCAAGGAAAAAAATACAAAACGAAAAGCAGTGTGCTCAATGTCTAGTTTGAAATCGATTCGTCACGTTTAAAAGGCTTTGGCTCAATGTCGACAGAAGATCCACTTGGGTTTAGGGGTCTTTGGGGTCGGGTCTCAGCGTGTAATTTGCATACATTAAACTACTGTAGACGATCGATGCCAGTTCGTTTCTAAACTTAATCTAAATTTAATTATTGTGACCAACAAATGGATGTCCAAAAAAGAAACGAAACGAAAACGGCAGCGACATAGAAATCTGAATTTTTATTTTTTTTTTCTTCAGATATTTTTTGTTAGTTAATAAATTAATAATCAACAACATAAAAAGCGCTTTTCATATTTCTTTTTAGTTTTTTGGTTTTGGTATTTTTATTTGTAAACGGCGCGCTTTGAACTCATGCTTATATGCATTATGTACATATATTTTCATAATTTATAAACGATTTTACGAGTGGTCCAGCCAAAATTCGGGGTCTTATTTCAAGCTTTTGAATGATTACTGAAGCCCTCGAAGCGCTTCGGACAGTGGAGCAAACAGCGTGCAGATGGGCATTATGCTGTTGATATAGTTTTTATAGGCGTTTGATAAATTTCTTTACATTTGCTACAACAATTAGCTGCAATCAATAGCTATATTGTTTATACTTTGCCCAAAGGCTACTCATTTATTTTTATTTTTTTCAGGTTTTGTAAACGTTTTGTAGAAAATTTCCAAGCATTAAAATTGATCATCGATCGATGCGATGCAATCTGCTGTATATAATCACTTTCGTTGTTTTCCCAATTATGAAAGATGAGCTTTGATTAATGCTAAAATAGTTTGAAGTAGGGCAGCTGTAGATGGGAGTCGATTAGATGTTGAATTGAAATTCGTTTTATTTTATGGTTTTTAGGTTTTTCAGGATTTTTTTTTATTGTACAGCTTAATTACTGAATTACTGAATCGCCAACTTTGACATCTCTTTTACTAACCAAAAATACTTGAGAGCTCTATCGAATAATTCGCATCGTACTTAACCTTATGCCAGAACGTGCACATCATTTGCCTGAACCCAGAACTTGCATTCAATTGCCGGCAATAACTCAATATAAAAAAAGAAAAAGAAAAGAGAAGAAAACGATTTGCGAATAGTACGTTTTGTACATGAACTTCTTGGAGCTTGTAACTTCGACACACATCAAATTATGTATGCAATGCGACGCGACCCGATCAGATCCGATGCGATGCGATCGGATCGGCAACTTCGACCCGACCTGACCAACTCACTTGACTGACTGTATAATCGTCCGAGACGAGACGCAGATCAATCATAGCTAGCCCGCTAGCCTTTGACTAATTTAATATGGCTAAAGATCAAACCGTCACACACAAAATGTTCCCGCGAACTTTTCAACTGCACTTGCTGCCAGCTTGTTTGGAACGAAGTCATCCTCAATGGCATCCTCATTGCCCCGCGGCTAGCATAAACAGCCAATAGCATCCCGTGAATATTTATATACATTTATACTCTCTGCCAAACGTGGCATACTTAAATTTCTCATTCAATATGTTTCCCAAACTTTCTGTGAACAGGAACCTATGTAGATTTGTATAGCTGACATACAAATCTTCTTGTTTACAATTAAGTCAATTATTTCGGATTGTTTTTGAAAATCTTTTGATTGGAATAGCTGCAAGGGTATTGCATTGTCGGCAATTTGAAGTTAGTTGTTCTTTCTTATTTTTGTGCGCTATGCTCTGGCAATTGATTTCAAGCCATTGGCATCGTTTGCAATGAGCTAGGCCGTGCGAATAGGTTTCCGATCATCATTATCATCAGGATGATCATCATTGTGGGTCATTGCTACAAATTTTGAACGTTTGGGTCATAGCCTCTTGGGGTAGTCACACGGCCAGTGCCAGATTCTACCTATCTCACTCACTCTCTGTCGCTGTGTCTCTTTCACTCTGATCTTGTAATCAGGCGGAACGAATTTGTATATGGGCATGCATGACGTGTGGCCTGATGAGCCGTGGAGCGTGTGCAGTATTCGTGCCCTGGCTTAACCTAACCTAGCGACCAACCCACTCCACCCCACATCACCCCATTCCGGCGACTGGCAAGTTGCGACTCCAACTGTGACTTCGACTTCAGTTCGATCAACACATCACCGTCATCGAGCTCATCATTATCATCATCATCACATGGGATCACATCGGCACGTCGATGAAATGTTAAAGTTCCAGCAAACAAAATCACGATTGACATGATGCATTTGTTGCTGGTGTTGTTGCTGTTGTTATTGATGCATTCGCATGTGTTGCGATTTTCGTAGGTGCAGAAAATATAATTTCATAATTTTCAATTTCCATGCGCAATCAGCAGGTCAACAAAATTAGCGTGGCCAAAAAAATAAAAAGAAACAACAACACCAGTAACAATAACAACACTGACCACCTACTGCTGCATTGCAGTGTGATCTTCTGCAATGATCATGGCTCATAGCGTGTTCGCTATTTGCATTTTGCACACATCATTGAGATTTCGCTTTGATTATCGGATTGCATTGCTGCCAAAGTGAGAGGCAACAGGGCAAAAGTCACATCGAGCGGAAGCTATTTGGTCATGTGAAAATGCCCTTGACTAGCATTCGATATATAAAACAGCAATCGATTTAGCGAACTAGATTTTTCGAAAATATTAAATCAAATATTCAAGATTCCATTATCTCCCACCGATAAGGACAAATCGACAATTATGTAAATATAAAATTTAAGTGTATAATTATAGAAACATAAAATTTACTATTATCAATGTAGTTTAAACAAATATACTTATACCAATAAGAACATTATTTATTACCGAAAGTTATCAATAGTCAAACTTTAGGTTTATTTTCTTGTTGCTCACTTCTTAGATATTCATCCGGATTTCTACTTGGGTTGCATGTTCGTTAGCGACCGACCCCATTTTTCTGAACATATCCTCATCCTCGCATTGCATGCCCATATAATTACACGCACAAGGATTGTTCTATGGCTTTAAAAGGTCGCAACTTGGCAACAGTAACCAAAACTCATGAAATTCAATGCTTTCAGTTGGACACAAGCATCGCTTTAAATTCATTTTTAGCTGCGGGCAGCAGCCAACAAGTTTAGTAATTGTTTTTGTCGCATGTAATTGGCTGTACATTTCGACACCCTGGCGACAACACAGAACAGCTCATGGAACACAATAACAACAACCATCCAACACACAACAATTGCCGTAATGAGCTTACATTACAAACATCGCAAATAAGCAGCGAAAACAAGTGAGAATGTTGCAGTCGGGCTTAACCGACTGTGAAATACTTTGATTCCACAAGTAATACCATCTGATAACAGGTGCCACACAACAGGGTGGATGTCCAAGTTTGCCTTTACAATGTTGGTATATTTGCATCGTTTGTGAATTTTGGGGGCAGTTGTTGAAACTTGAAGTTGAAAAAGTTTCCAAATAATATTCTTTCTAAGTTTGGTAACTCTAGCTCTTAAGTTACGGATGAAATATGCTTTAGGGAATTTTGGGGGTGGAAGTGAGCGTGGCCGAGAGAAAGAATGTTTGAGAATGTTCCTTCGATCCAAATTTTCTTAACTATAGCTTTTAAATTACGGGAGGTTTAGGATTTTATCGCTTATTATCGGATTTTTGAAGAGAGTTACTAGCAATATACCTCCCAAATTTGGTGACTCTAGCTTTCAAATTATGTCAAATAGTCTGAAGATGTATTTGCCGATCTTTGAAGGAGGTTTCCAGCAAGTTACATTCCACGATTGGTGACTCTATCTTAAAAATTGAGGGAGATAAGCAGTTTTATTGATTTACACTTTTCGAAATATCGACCTTGGCGATTATGGGCGTGGGTGTGGCTATAAAAGATGTACAGACAGCATGACGGACATTGCACAAAACCAATATACAATGATACAATCGGCATTAGAGTATTCAAACAGAAATAAGAAAATACAATTCGCATCGGTCAGAGAAATATGAAAAGGCGCTCCCCAAATACTCAATAGAAAGTGCGATGGACAACGAATTTTCCGATTCCAAAAATGTCGCTTTCCACGCACGTTTCTGGTGTGGCTGTGTTTAATGCGTATTATTACCTATAAGACAAATCCTAATTATACAATAAATTCCACTTTGCATGCGCTCGTTGCGTTTTCACCCAATGTTTTGGTTCAGCTGCTTGCCTCAGTTGCTCCTCCTGCAGCTGATAAAAATCTCTCGAATTTCTGCAGCGGCTGCAGCTGGGAACTCTGCACGCTGGACATGGACTGTGAGCTGCTGTGGCGCATCTTGGCGCAATAAAAATAAAACCATAGACTAAACGATAACACAAGAGAGGCACAGCAGCAGGAGAAGAATGAGGAGGAGTACCTGCTGCTGCTGCTGCTGCTGCTATAGACGAAGGAGGGAGTAGTAGTTGATGTCTAGGCGTGTTTGTCTGCGTTTTCTGTCTTGTAATTGTGTCTTGTTAATTTCGCATATTTGAGCAAACGGCAATTTACAGTTGAATGTTGACTGGTTGCAGCTAAACCTAAAGCTAAAGCCTATGTTTAAGAACAGCTTCTCCATTTCTTTTTCGTCTCGGTGGCAATTATATAGCGTTTGAATTTGTTATTTGTCTACTTGGAATGGATTTTGAAGAAATCATAAGAGCGCACTTTGAGAAAAATGATCAAATAACTGCATAAGCTCGAAAATCACAAAAATGTTCTAGAATAAGAGATTTTTCGATAACTTGTTGGGAAAAGTATTTAAAAACTATTATTACCATCCGAGCGCAGCATGCATAAAGTTTTTGTACCATATAAAAGAGAAGTTTGAATAATATTAAGTTATTTTTTTTTTATTATTCAATACAATTTTCATTGAATTAATATTTTCTTAGACGTTTTATATATTTTATTAATAAAAGTTAACATAGAATTACCGATCTGGAGCTTCGTTTTTCTGAGTGTATGCCATTAAAACGAATCAGTGGCTGTGAGCCTTACACATTTTGATAGGCCCATCATAGTTATGCCGTTTCTATGGGGCATCTCATCTGGTTCTGGTAGCATGCCACAAATTTGTTGTATCGCTGCCGAGGTGCTGCTACAGCACATAAAATCGCACAGCTTATGGTGCATTGTACGTGATTTTGTCAGCTGATGATAATAAAAATAATACTTGGAGCTTCGTTGTTGGCAGCCCATTGGTCTGCACACGTGTCTACTGTTCATTAAATTTAATTAATTGCAATTTATTAAAATGATAGTTAAGCCAAATATTTACGCAAATCGTTTCGTTACTTGTGACATTCATACACTGAATATTTTAAGTACACATATAATTGTTATCGAATTTTACAATTTGTGTTTGGTGGTTTTGGTTTTTGCTCATAAATCACCAGAGATTTTAACCTTAACCAGTAAACAATACGAGTGCCTTTTAAAGGTAGATATTGTGGATAAAATATTGTAAAATGCCAAATTTAAAAGCCAATTTTGAAGCAACCAATTTGGCAATATTATTTTTGGATAAGGTTGGAGGCTAATAGTGTAAGATTATAGCTAGTTACTTCAGTTTTGAAATCAAAGTACTTCTTCCGTATTATAGAAACCGATTTTGAAGCGCCCAAGGGATCATGAATTGTTATGTATGGGTATAATATAATTATAAGTTCAAAGGTCTTAAGTAAACTTTATGTTTTGAAATTTTCATATTATTTTCCAAAAGTTGAACATCAGAGAAACGGACTTAAGGGCATTTTACTCCAAACTCAACTATAAAGAAAAAAGCCAAGTTTGCTTTATGAATGAAATATTTAAAGCTTGAAACTCCTAACTATATGCAAATAAGAGGCAATAAGTTAAAATACAGACTTGGATTTTCTGCACTTTGATTTCCTTAGGTCCGCTTACTTTCCCAGGTTCTTGATTGAAACAAGTCTTTGATTCCCTTTGTTAGCAACAGCTGAGTTGATTCGCTGACCTTAAGGCATTGAGTCTTTTCTTTAGCAATGATCCCCTTCCAATATAGGTTTATAGTACTGACTACCAGTGGCTACTTGCAGCAGCAGCAGCAGTGGCAACAGCAGTTAACGATAGAAGAAACGTTCGCTCTATTTCTGGCACAGGCGCATGCATATGATATGCACTTTAATTTATTCAAAGTCACGTTGCTGGGAACGTATAGCAAAAGCGAGTTGTACTTGTTCCTATGCCAATATATAAGTACCTTATGGCCCCTATAGCCCAAACAGAAGTGCTGAGTGAGTCAGCTAAGTGCATCAATTTCCATTTAACTGTAAGCGATATTTTGCAAAGCAGTCGCAGCAGCAGCAGCAGCAGCCGCTGAAGCAGTGGCAGCGTCAGCAGCAGCAGCATCAGCAGCCGTTGCTGAAGTCACATCGAAATATTGCCAATATTTGTGCTGTTGTTGTTGATGCTGCTGCTGTGCCAAATTGCAAAAGTCAAACTCAGATTGGAGGAACTTGTGCTGACTGACGTTGTCTAAACAAAAGACTCAGGCAACGAACTTGACTAAGGC
Source organism: Drosophila cognata (assembly GCA_035041535.1). Classification (NCBI taxonomy): domain Eukaryota; kingdom Metazoa; phylum Arthropoda; class Insecta; order Diptera; family Drosophilidae; genus Drosophila; species Drosophila cognata. The sequence continues at coordinate 6,872,690 of JAWNLC010000688.1, read as the reverse complement.
TGCCTGCTGCCTGCTGACTGCTGCCTGAGCCTGAAGTGTGGGTGACATCTTCAGTAAACACTTGAGGCGTTTGAGCTATTTGCGTTGATTGCCAGGCCAAGCCAGGCCATCTACAGTCCACAGCATGAGCGTGCGTGATAGATAGATAGAGAGTGTGAGAGAGAGAGAGAGAGAGCGAGAGAGCAAGCTAGAAGAGTTTGCCAATGCAAAGTCTTCATCGAAGTCGTGTTATTGTTGTTGTTATTTTAGTGCTACCGTTGGTTGTTGCTTGCCCACCCCCCGCTGCTCCTGCTGTTGCTCACAGTTTTGTTGATGATGCTTCAGTTTGTTTTGTTTTTGTTGTTGTTTTTGTTTTTGCAACTAGCCGAGACTTTTGTTTATTTTTCTAACACTTCAATTGGCATTCCACACAAAAAGCGAAAATTGCAAAACGTGAGTAGTTTCGAGTTCTAATTTAAAATAATTTTTGTGTTGACGCTTTTGCAATTTTTGTTCGCAAAACGCCCGTTTGCCAATGCCTCTAGTATTATATTTGTCTTCTCTCTTCTTTCGATTCTTTTTTTTTCCTGCCATTTCGTAATAGAGTCGTTAAGTGGCCCGTTGCGCTCTTTTTGGTAATTTGATGAACGATTTTTGATAATTTTGCACATTGTTTTGCACGTTTTTGTTGGCGTTTTTTTTTTTTTTATTTTTTGCTCGCTTTGACCCGTGTGACGACTGAAGAATCTTTTAGCCGGGTCTCTGTCTGATTTTGTTTTTGCTTTTTTCTTTCGCCTTTTGTCTGATTTTAATATCAAGTGCAGGCAAGTGGGTAATTATTGTTGTTGACGCTGGTGGTTGTGGCTGGTGCTGGAGATGGAGCTGAGGCTGGTGGTGCAGCTAAAAACGTTGACCACTCAACTGTCAATGCTTGAGTGCCCAGTTGCTGTTTGCCCCACCCCACCCAACCAACCCCCGCACCCATCATCGTCATCTGTGTGTGTTTGCCCATTTGGAGTGCTGCACTTTTCTGGCCAGCCTGTCGAACTTCACCTGTGTGTGATTTGCATATGTGGCCAAGTGAAGCTGCTTCTGTTGGCTGCAAATGCGAATACTACCGCTGCTGCCGCTGCTGCTGCTGCTGCTTTGAGTGCCCATGAATAGTCACAAAGCATTAAGCACTTCACTGCGAGCGAAGATGAGGAGAGAGCGCTGCTGTAGGGGGCGCTCACAATTATCTACACAATATGGCAATCACATATGTAGATATTGCATACACACACACACACACACACACACACACACACACAAATGCACACACGGCCGCAGCGAAGTCAAGTCAAGTCAAGTCAGCCCAGTCAGCGTATAGCCAACCAGTTGTTCAATCTAGGAAGTGCATGAGTTGCATTTTCCATATGGCCACTGTCCGTCCTGCGGTCTGTAACTGCGACTTCGACTTCGACTGCGACTGTGACTGTGACTGCGTTTGCCATTTCCTCATTACTAGCCAGCGAACGGGTCGCAGTCATTGCAGTCATCGTCGACGTCGTCGTCGTCGCCGTCGCAGTTCGCTAAAAAGAAATTGAACTTTTTCACACCAGAATCGATTGTAATTGAATGCCTGAGGGCGCTCACCAGAGCCACCAGAGAGGCTCTGCTTAACCATCCTCGCCTATTGCCTTGGCTCTGCCTTTGCCATTTGCCATTGCCTAGCCTAATGCAAATTTTTCTCATTTTGACATTGGAGAATTTTTCAAACGCCAAAAAAAACTTTCCCAAAATACTTACTACGTGAGGCAAATGGGGCCAACACACACACACACACACACATACTCACACAAAAACCAAAAGTCCGCACCACCAATGGCGTACATTAAATTGCTTTATTTTGGAAGCACCACTCGACTCCACCAGAGATGTTGATGATCAGCCAAAGCTGATGAGCTGCATCGACTCCAACTTTTGTGTTGTGCGAACACCTGCTGCTAACATTTTCCTATAAATTGAAATTTGAAATAGCAACTTTTGTGCGGACTTGCACCGAAACAAGGTTGAATCCATAGCCACGATACTGATAGAGAGCTCAATGATCAGAGAGCAGACGCTCAGATGTCCTAACATTTAAAGTTTTTATTGTAGACGAATATTTCCAAAAAGTTTTCAGCTTTGAAACCGTTTGATAGCATTAAGAAATAGTTTAGGTTAAACTTAATTGCGGTAGCTAAAAAAGAATTGAAAAATAATATAATAATATATCAAATAAAATATGTTTTTTTAATCTTTTTCAGTGAGTAGTAATTGAGGCAGTAATTTAAATCAAAGAACATATTTTTTTTAACACACTTAGAAAACCCATTGTATGAATCGATTTAAAATATTTATTTTCTGTGGAATTTTATACTGTTCATCAGTGCAAAGAGCACAACAAAGTTAAAGGGCTTCCACTTTCAACTCCAAGCCTTTAAAGAAACTTCATTAGCTGATTCGATTTCGCCATAATTCTGCCCTAATAATTTCTCAACAGGCGCCATTTGCTATGCGTAAATTTCTCAAAGGCAAAAAAAAAATAAACATCTAAGAAATATAATTCCCATGGCACCACATAACGCTACATAGCGTAACCAAAATTTATGGCTTACAACGAATCAACATTAAATATTCGAAAAAACCAAAAAAAAAAAAAAAATAAGCAAAGTAAATAAAAATGTAAATGATTCATTTGTTGTGCTCGCACAGCAGACAAGAAATCAAAGCAGAGGTGTTTAATTACCAACAAATAAACAAAATGGAAACGATTAATTCAATTCGCCAATTTTGTAACGAACGGCCCCGTTATGGTTAAAATAAAAAATCCAAAACAAAAACAAACCGAAACTGTTTGAAATTGAAGCTAAATTTGTGGTCGATCTTTGTCTGTGGCCCCGCGGGGCAATCAGCACAGAGAAAAAATAATATCGAAAAAAACGAAATAGAAATCCTACAATGAAAAAAATCGAAAACACAGTGAGACAAAACACAATAATCAACCTCGAAAAGGTTGTGTGCCATTTATCAAATAATGTGTAACTTGGCCGTTTGCCCAGCTCCAGAAATGGAGATGGAGATGGAGCTGAATCTCTATCTACGCCTGTGCCTGACTCTGGGCCCTATTTGTGGATGCGGCTGGCGGTGCCCATGGTGTGAGTTTCATTTGCCTTATGATACATGGCGGCGCCCCTCTCTCAGACTCACACACTCCCTTCCCCCTTTTTGTCCCACAGTCTCCCACTCTATTTGTGAGTCTTGGGTATCGTCCCGCTCTGGGTCAGACATGTGAGTTCAAACTCATCCGTCAAGTGGCTGGTGCTATGGGCTTAATGGATCGACATCATCTCGGCGTCGACCTGCTCCTCCATTGTACAATAGCATAGGCTAGTTGTGTTTTGGTGTTGTCATTTATCATTTGATTTGGTTTTGATTGCTCGTTGCTCGCCTCGGTTTCAGTCTCGGTCTCGGCCTAATAATTGTTAACAAGTAAAGTCTATTTAAGCCTTGTTCGTGGCTTTGTTGCTGTTGTTGTAGTTGTTGTAGTTGTTGGTGTTGTTTTTATTGCTTTCGCTTTGCTTGTGTTTAATTGGTTCACATGATTTGTAAATTAAACAATTGCGGCGCATGTAACAACCACAAATTCTAATTGAAAATTGAGCATGTCGAAAACGGTGTGAGCTTTGACAGCTCTGCTCTTCACCTCTTCCCTCGCCTTGGTCGACTCCCCTCACCGAGATTCGAATGGTGGGCAAAACACAATTGTTGTCTAATTGGTGTGAAAGCTCAGCATTGCGTGCAGTAACTTATTATAATAAATATTAAACATTTTGACATTTGTACTAATATATCAAAACTATCCAAAGCCTCTCGATGACACACTGTGTAAATATATAATATATATCATATAGATCTATTACGAATCGTTGAGTGGAGCAGACACTATTGTAGACAAATAAATAAATGTAAATCAAACAGGTGACTGAATATTAACGAAAAACATATAAGTATTTAATTATATAATATGAAACTCAACAAGAGAGAACCTTGCATTAGGTTGTAATCGACTGCAAAATAGTTTGATACCATAAGTTATTCTCGCGGATAACAATACCTCCGGTATCAAATCATAAAAATTGGGACTTGCAGTTTAGAAATTTTCAACTTGACAATAAATATTTATCTTTTACTAATATCTTTGTAATTCTGCAACTAAATAATTAAATATACAACAGAAAGGTACATGTTAAATTATATGAATTTAATATAAAAAAAGGGGAAATGTTAAATACAACATTTTATATTAAATACATAACTGCAGCACACAAATTGTATTGCTCTTAACTATTTTAGCATTGTATAAACAATAAATGTAATCAAAATTTGTTAAGTTATTAAATTATAGAATACAAGTTTATTATATACCTGGAATGTAAGTAGCTTTTATAGATCTTTATTTTAATACCAACAGTCTTTGTTATAGATGCGCAATAGATTTGGGTCTTAGCTGAATTATTCTTCTCTGCTGGATGGCGCATTGTTTTCGGCATGCAATCATCTCGTTTAACATTGCAGTTGCGCTAAGCTTGAGTTTGAGTGGATTTTACGGGCAGGCTGCCGTCTCTGCTTGTCTCTTATCTGTGCAACGCCTATGGCGCAAATCTCTCTCTACACGCAGCGGTGCCCCCAAGTGGCGACCTCTTGCGACTGCATAAGTTTTTCGCTCATTACAGCGGAAAAACTCGATCCAAAAGATTATAATTGATTAAGATGAATCAGCGTTGCGGTCAAATGTTTGATGGGAATATAAATTGTTTGTGGTTTTGTGTAACGATGCAGTTGTTGGACAGGCAGAAATTCCAAAAAAAAAAAAAACAGTTGGCCCAGCGAAATCAAACGCAACATTTAAAGCTGACTGCGCCGCTGGTGCCGCCTGTTGATGATGCGAATGATGCTTTGGGACTGCACCAGGCTATGCCGAGGGGCAAGCACTGAGAGGGGGAGTGGGGCAGGTGCTTGGTGTGGCTTTAAAAGTGGAAAAGCATCATCAGCACTATGCCAAAATGCCACTCGGCTGCAAGGCGGTAAATCTAAGCCGTGGTAAATAAATCAATCGCACTGCAAAATTTTCTCTCTCAGCTGCGTTTGATTTTTCTGCTGCTGCTGCTGCTGTACTTGTTGTTATTGTTGCTGCTGCTGCTGTGGCTATTGATGAGCGGCCATCAATATTTGTCTAGTTCGAGTTGGAATGTGGCCCGAGCTTAAGGAGAAAGAGAGAGAAAAACAGAGAGCGAGAGAGACGCCAGGGGACCCAGCGACCTGGGACCCAGCCTAGTGTGAAGTCTTCCTTGTCTTCTGACTTGACTCCGTTTGCTGATTGCGTGTGGCAAACTTCCTGTTTAGACTCTGCCATTCTTTGTGCCCTCTTGGGCCACCCAGTCGAAGACAATATGTTGCACTTTTTTACTGCATATTGGAGATTGAGCTCAAGGTTTGGCAAGCTAATTAAACCCTAGTTGGCACACACACCTACATCTACAGTAGCTCCACTTCAACTGCCCACGTATCGCCCACAGTGGAAACGCCAAAAAGTAGAGACACAATCATCATCATCAATAATAATATTGAAATCTGATTTGCTGGTTAAACTTTAACTGCGATAAGTCTCCAAATTATATAATACTTTATTTGTTTAACATTTGCATTGACTTAATAGACAATTGGACTAAATGACTTGCCCAAGGCGACTACTGCAACAACGATGACGTGTTGCACATTGCTCTCTTACCACAAATGCGACGAGAGCAACTGCTTAAGGCATCAGCAAAAGGTGCCCAGCAAATTTAAGGTAGAACTGCAAATGATCTATGAATACCAAAGCTAAACAGAAATTTTACATTTAAAAAAATAAAAAGTATTTTATTAACAAATAATATATTAAATGTGCGATCTAAACAATTAAAACGATCATGGATACAATTAAAATGACATTAATAAAGGCTTCGTTACATTTAGATTTTATCAAAAATAATTCTATTGCAAATTTTACGCAAAAACATATTTATTAATATTAATTAAAGGACTTTATTTAAAGTGAGGCAGACTTTATCGAATGCCCGCTTGAAGCTAATGTGCTTTAAAATTCACATTAGCTGCATTGAATAGAGTATTGTAAAGAGCTTGGAGAAATAATAGAATAAGTAACAAGTCTGGCAACTGGCGACGCATGTGGGATGTTAAAGGTGAGGTTACAAGCAGCCAAAACAACAACAGCAGAAACTGAGACCAATTTATAGCCCAAGCCCAGAGTCAGCTTCACGTTGCTCGCGTTGTTCCCATTCCCATTCCTATTTCCATTCCCAATCCCGTTGCCCCGTTGAGTGTTTCCTTTTTGATTTGTTTTGCCTTTGTGGCAAGCGTCGTGTGCCTTGCCACACATATGGGCACGGCGATGACAAACGAAGCGCCTTAGCTCAGCTCAGCGCAGCTCAACTCGGTTCAGACAGACAGTCAGACAGATAGTTAGACAAATGGACAGACATTTAATTGAAATAAAGAAGTTTAATTTAGCGAAAAGTTGAGGTGTTGCTGCAGTCTGTAACTGAAACCGAGAGCTGCTGCTGCTGCTGCTGCTGCTGCTGCTGCTAGTGGTGGTGGGCTGCGTGGGAACATCTGAACAGATGCGATTAACTTGAGATCGGCTTACGAAAGAAAAGCTCAAACAACTGCCACTCATAGGTGGCGCCAGCATGTGGGCTAAATGTGTCGCCAACATGCAACGGATTCAAGATGCGCTTGAAGATCGCATTATTACGACACAATTACAAGGCATTGAGGCGCCCCAATCCACCTTGATTCGCCATGGTCCACCTTAGTCCGGTAATTGCAATTGAAGCGCAATCAATTACCTACCGGCTGGTGGTTGCCAGTTAGGTAGTCCGTCTTCCAGTCTGCCAACCAGCCAGCCTATAAGTAAAAGTCGTCGTCTTCGCTGGTCAGCGAACACCACCACATGCTGTGCTCGGCTCAGCTCGCTTTGACTCTCGCCAAGATTTACTCGCTCGGGCGCACATAAATGGAGCTCCAGCTCCAGCCAGTTGATTGCGTGCAATTTATTAAGACGCGCTAACAAGACGTGTGAATGACCAAAGCGGAGCAGGTCCCAGAAGCTCTACAGCTGCCACATCGCTGCTTGAATTGCCTCTAACAACCCCTCTTTCTCCCTCTCACCCACTCTGCTGACTGCTGTCGGTGCCCCTGACATTTCATTGCAATGCGGCTCTGCCAGTGGTGCTCTTATCTATTATTTTCTATACATTTTATTGAATTATACAGATTTTGGAATATTTGAATGGTTCACATAGGATCTCATCGATTTTTAAGAGAGATAAAAAATCAAGTTAAATTTTGCATCAGTATAAATACAGTTAGATTAATAAAGTGCGTCTATAAGTTGAGGGTTTTTTAATTACAAGATTTGTTAAAGCAGCTGAATTGAATACCTATTTGAAACGTGTTTTACCTTAAATACAATCAAAGTGGAATATCTCAGTAAGTAACTTTTAAAATGTAGCACTTGAAATTCTAGTTAGGTTCATTGGCTGACCCGTTGTCTCACTTTCTAACACACTTCTTCTATTTAAATAGCATATCTATCGTTGAGTATCTTTCTGAGTCTTGTAATTCACAATCAGTGTGGTCTCCAGTTACCACGATTCACCCACGCAGGCCCACAGCTTGTCTCGGTTTCTCAACTAAGAAGCCCATTACTGTCTCATTCCCGACTCATTCAACTCGTTCAGCATGCTCACCAAAGGCTAATCTTCAAGCTGAGTGACTGCCACGCTAGCCACTCAACGATCCGGGGCTTCGAGTCTGGAGACGACGACGACGACGACGACGATGACGACGACATTGGCGACAGGCCATTGTTTTGACTTATTGCTTGACTTTTCTTACTGCTCAAGCCAGCCAACCAGATTGATCTTTGTGCAAATATATATATACATATATATAAGTATATATATATATATTTTTTTCATTCGATTTGTGCAACGACTCCGTCGGCAAACTGCACTTGTTCGCCTCCGGTTATGGAGCCTGGGCCTAGCCCATGAGTTGTTAAATGTTTAACACGTGATATGACAAATAAATTACATATGATCAACAGATGCAGCGAGGAAACAAACGAAACAACGAACAACGTCTATGACTTAATAAAAGCTTGTAACGATCAATCAGCTTTATGTTGTTGGAGTTGTTCTACATTCATCATCATCATCGTCTTGTTCTCAGAGCCAGACAAAAACAACAGCAACAACAACACCCAGGATCGATGTGTTTGCTACTTAAGATTGATCGGCTTGAAAATGCAGACCATAAATTAAGTGTGTAATTTGCTTTGTCGATCAGGAATCGATCATACAGCGGAAACGTTCGCTTAATTTAGTACAAGCTTATTACTTAACACTTTATCGTCCTATCCAACGAATATGTGAATTGTTCTTCTTTTTTTAATTTTTCGGATTTTAATAAGCATAAACTGCTTTAATTTCCTTGAGTTTTGTGTAATATAATTTCGAAATAATGGGATTGCCGTTGTGGCTGTTTATATCATTGGTATTTATTATTTATGCTTAGTTCTCCCACAAATGCATCTATGTTAGCTAAGTTCATTAGGAGCATAGAAATCCGTTTTATTTATTTAGCTGTTGTTCCTTATACATTTACAAACATCGTAAGATCTTGTATGACTTTTACCCTAGGCTCAATTTAATGTTGTTGTATCTGCTGCTGCCTGCTATCGTATTTACTCTTCGTGGGCTGCAAACTCTTGATTACTGTGCCAGTTCCCAGCTATGCAATTGATGCATATGCTGAATATCGAGCAACAAAATTATAGAGCACTCAGCCGTGCAGCACTCTGAATGTAAATGGGGTTTCGGTTTGTATTGTTGTTTATAGTTTTTAGAAGATCACTTGCCGTAATAAAACACTTAAAGCTGCCATTTGGTCTGAAGAGAGAGGGAGAGAAGCTGCAAGTGCCGCCAATAAACGATGCCTTGCATGACGAATAGAAAAACTAACCCAAAAGTCACGCTAATACTAAATTGAGCTCTGCAACCAAAACTCATCGCTCGTATGCTCTATGCATACACATGCCAACTGCTGGGCAGCCCATGAGAGAGGTGTACAGAAGAGAAGACCATACTAAGGTCAAGACGAAGATTTAATAGTCTTTTGATATAATTGTATTAAATAAATAAAGTGTAAAAGTAATTGAGCTAATAATTTGAATTAACTGAAACGGGCCATTAATCATATATTTTTGGTAGATTTATCCAAGCATGCATTCCTTAAGAGATACATAGATATAACAGAGGGACTATTATCTTAAGAAAAAAATATAAATAAATACAACTTGGAGAGCTCACTGACAATGCAAGCTTTGTAATACTCCAGTGGAAGGGTATTTAAACGGAGAAGCTGATATACAGTTCCCCAAAAATGGCGCATTAAATTGCAATTTTTCATATGCATCAATTGACACCCTCTAGGCACACGTCCACATCGTCGTCATCGTCTTCTTCGAAAGTTCCCATACATTGGAGGATCGTGTTTGGGCTGTTTGGTGATGTCCAAGCGGACGACGATGCTGACGACTACGGCGACGTTGCAGATGATGATGATGATGGTAAAGTGGATTAATGTGGCATGAAATGATTTGGTGAAATAATGCAGCAAAGTGAGTGTTGCCCACTGGACACACGGATCGTAGTTATGGTACTCAGATTTTTCGGCTTACAAGTCACACGCAGTGGCCCACTCTAACGAGTTTTTATAGCGGCTACCTGTACATAGTTCCATCTCAGTTTCTGCAGTTTCTGCACAATTTCCATGGCCCGTATGGGTCTCTCGCCATGCAGGGCAATTCCCATGGCTTGATAACATAATTTGGTATCTGGTGATGATGCGGCAGAGACTTCATTTACCGCAAAGTGCATGTGGGTTCAGCGTGGCATCTTGGCCAACAAATAAAACAACAAAATTCTTGGCCAACTGGTGGTGCTGCTGGTAGTGCGTGGTGACGTTGCCACATTCACTGTGCGACTATGTCCAGCGGTTATTACCACTAATAACAAAGCCACACAACACACACTTACACACATCATGTAACGGGTCCGTGCTGGCATAGTTCCATCCAATGTTCACTTTTCCACTGCAATTCTTGTTTCTTGATTATCGCAGATTTGTATACGCAGCTTGGACAACACATCCCAATTGCCAATTCACTTGCATAGCTCGCTTTCCTTTCTCAAGTATTACATATGTACATATGTGTGTAGATTAGCATAGATTTTAAGTGTTCTTACGTAAATTTTGTCACAGTGCGGAAGTATTATCCATTAATTATCGCCAATACTATAATTGTTAGGAAGAATCTACAGCAGCACTTCAGTAATACCCAACGAATGTTTAATATATTTTACCTGGAAATTATCAAACTAAGTTAAGTAAAACAATAAATCGATTCTTATGCTTTAGATATATAAAATAAATCCAAAGGCCACAGTGATACCAAATATACGTAATTCTGGTAGGACATTGTTTCCTGGAAATTTGTTGAATTATTATAAATATACTTATTAAAATTCGCTATATTCACTATATCAAAAAAATATTTCCATCACTAATACGTTTCCATCAAAAATCCCCACAAATTTAGTTTCATTTGTTTCTAACTTATTTCACTACTTTGCTTAATCCTTTTTTTTAAATTAAATTTAAAACAATTTTTCATGCAGTTTGAAATTTCCTTTTTTACATTTTTCACAACTGTTTGCTTTTCATTAAAATTCCTCAACGAGTTCGTGAGCTGTGCTGGGCAAATCAGCACAACTCCCACACCATTCATTGCTATTCAGGCACCACTCACTACCACCACAATGCACTTCGTATTTCGTGCTCTACATAATTCATCATCAATCCACACTGTTGGCAACTGCCAACCGTTGGCGCAGATGTTGGCGATTTCAACAGCAAAAGCGCTTCCTGCGGGCACAAAATAAGCAGACAGGCGAAACATGACACAGCTGTGGTGCTCAAAGTGTGTGGTGCGGGCCCTTGCCATACTATTTCCAATCAGGCATCGTCGACAAAATATTGGAGCAATTTCCTATGTAGTCAATGTGGCCGAAATGCATTTGTTGTATGACTTATTTGCCTTGCCTTCGTCTGCATCGTCTCCTGAGTAGTACAGAGTAGACCAGAGTAGAGTAGAGACAATGTCCAGTTTGTCGGCTCTCGTTTTAGCCTTTTGCACCTACAACTTAACGCCGCCAACAATCGAGGCGATGGGTATCGATGTGCCGTCGCACCTCTTGCCTCTTTTGCCAATTTAACTATGCGCCGTGTTTCGTTTTCGTTTTGTCGTATGTTTCGCCAGATCCAGAGTCAACTTTGGCATGACTTTTCATCGCTGTCGATTGTCGTGATCAATTGAGAGCAATTTATTATGAAATGAGGGTGAATTATATGAATGAGCGTCGAGGTATCTCTTTCGCTCTCGATCTCCCTCTGGTTATCTCTAGCTGTCTCTCTGTCTCTCTCTCTCTCCTTAGCGATTCTTCGGCGCGTTAAGCGCCGCACAATTCTTTTGATCTTTTGCAGTCCAGAGATATCTCTCGTAAAAGACCTCATGAAAGATCTGTACATTTTCCAAGTTCGAAGTCCTGATGACTTGTTGCACTTTGCATTCGGTTTGAGTTGTGAGTGTGATTTTTAAAAGTGTTTTACATGGGAAACGACAACGATATCCAACGCCAATCGAACCCTTACCGCCCACAACCCCCCCTCTAAAATGCAGAACGATGAGAGCGCCGATCGAGACTTGAGTTTCACCCGTTGTGGTTGGTTGTTGTTGTAAATTGTCTGTCGACAATTATTTTATTATGCTGTCAACACTTAAATGTAATAATGCCAATAATATTGTTTTATGACAGTCGCAATATCTTTTCTAGAGGCGCATTTTTCGTGTTTCGGATCGATCTAGCTTTTGTTGTAGCTGTTGTAGTTTTTGCTGTTGCTATTGTTGCCTTAAGGCTCTCTTCTGTTGGCAGCCCCTTCTGCGACTGCTCCTCTACGGCTCTTTAATGTCGGTCTAGTTGAGCCTCTCAGCTGCATTTCGGTTTCGTTTAAGTTGGCTTTAGTTTCGTCCAACCGATGGAGGTCAGCCATGATTCGTCTGTCTGAGTTTCTCAGTTCATTCAGCTGGCTCATGCATATAGTTTCTTAGTTGAGCCAGTTGTGACGGTGGGAATTCTAGTGTTCAGGCATCGTAGCCATGGCACTTAGAATGCTCGCATTTGCTGTCTGTTTTATGGCCTCAACTAGTAATTGGTTCATTAGCCCTGCAGTTGGAACCGTCTAAAAGCAACTAAGGTAGTGGCTAAGCAATTTGATTCTTTGACTTTAGTTGGTTTAGTGTCTGATTTTAAGTAGTTCACAGTTGATTTGATTGCTTTTGCACACCATTGGGAAAAGTTCAAGTGGTTAAGGCCACGTTAACCCGTTGTCTGCCTAAAAAAAAATCACAAAAGTAAATAAAGACAATTGCTTTTAGAAATCGTATACGTTAGAAACCGGCACTTGAATATGGGAATATTCTTAGGTAGAGTCATAAAAATATATTATTCCTGTTAAAAAAATAACCAATTATGCGAACAGGTAGCCATCGCGCCATCACTAAAAACTCTACCCACTGTCTTTAATCACAATATTTACTGCAACTGAAATACCAAAAGTCAAAAAAACGTGAGGCTAACAACCTTTAAGCAAACCAATTAGAAAATCAGCAGCCAAAATAACCAAAAATTAATTAACGTTAAGCTAATTTAGTTGAAGCGCTGCTTAAGTCAGAAACAAAATTGTTTTCACTTGCCTGTGCTATTCTTTATGTATTTATTTATGTCCTAGACCCTGTCCTATTCTTTGACCTAGTTGGGAATTGAGCTTTCCAGTCTTTATTTACGAGCGGCAATAGTTATAATAGTTTGACAAAGCTTTAAGTGATTTTTATAGTGGTGCATTAAGTATACGACCTTGTTGCAGGTCTGAGTTTACTTTTAAAATATTTGCTTTAACATATAGTTTTGTATTGGTATTATAACCAATTGCTTACAATTCTAGAAACCTAAACTGGATTATAAGTGTTTTCTTAATTTCAAGGCAAATTGGCATAATATACATCATATTAAATCTTACTAGGTTAAGATCGTTTACAACATACAAGCATTTAATCTCCTTCTGGTTTGGCGGGTTCATCGGTTCACATTACCACAAGTCTTTCAGTTGCATAAGCAGTTTGCCTGAGTGTGTGTGTTGCCACTTTCTGGGTTTAGTGGAGTGGTGCAATGTGGGTAAGCAGTCAGAGTTTGAGCCAGAGCCAGAGCCAGAGCCAGAGAGAGAGTTCGGGTGGTTCAAGTTAAAGTAACATGCTGCAGAAAGGTGTAGAGTTGGCTTCTGACGGCATAACGGAATTTCTAATCGAATAATTGAGGATATACTGGTGGTGGTACGGGTGGTGCAGTGCATGCAGCACCAGTTAAATATTTTGTAGGTCCATTGTGTCAATGCCGTCTATGAGTGGCTATCAACTCATGGCCATCAGAGTTGTTTGCTGGATGCTGTTGAAGTTGCAGTTGTTTCGCTTCCATTAATATAATAAATAAATGTTCGTCCCGGCTACGTTTCAAATGTTGTTGCAATCTTGTGCTGCTGTTGTTGTTGTTGTTGTTGTTGCGGTTGCTTGGCAGTTTGCCGTGCATCATTCAGCCTCATTTCGTGCAGCTTTGAAGTGTCTCGCATGGCATGGAAATGCGCGCGTTCAAACAAAATTGCTTTAAATTAGCTTTTCGGTGCTTTTTGGTGCCGACTGCCGACTGTTGAGCGCAACAAGTGGCCAGTGGCCAGTGGCTGAGGCACAGGTCTTCATTTGCACTGGATGATGCCACCAAAGCAACAATCCATCAATCCATCCATCCAAGTGCAAGCCAGCCAGTCAGTCGGCCATGCAGTCAGTCGGCCAGCCAGTCAGCCAGTCAGCCAGCCAGCCAGTCAGTCAGTCAGTTCAAGTGGCCGGGTCATCATCGGGCACATCTCTGCACGTGTTGCTGTTTGCCGCCACTTTCAAAAGGCAGCCGCTTTTCTTTGCGCTTTAGCCAAGTTTATGGCACTGGGCGAATGCAGTTACGGAATGCAGCAACCAAAACGCGTGTGTCTCATATCTCCCTCTCATACTGTCCCTCTCTCTCTCTCTCTCTCTTGCGATCTTTCGCTCTATCTGTGCAGCAGCTCGGCATTGTCTGTGCGGCCCATAAAACTCGGCAAATCTGCGTATTTCACATGTCAAGATTTGCAAGGCGCTGGCCGAGCCGAAAGAGCTAAAGAACCGGGGCCAGCCGAACAAGTGCAGACGTTGCCTTGCTTGACAGATTTATGGAATTTACTGCATTTTGCCAGAGCAAGAGCAAAATCATCTCCAACAGCAGCATCAGCATCAGCAGCAGCAACATCAGCAACAACTTGACTGCCTTCTTTCCACTTTTTTTGTTATTGTTTTAGGAGTAATTTTAAGAATAATTTTTTGCTTCGGAGCGGGATCTACCGCAAAGGCAAAAACCGTTTGCTGGGAGGTGGAGCCACTTGTGCGTTGACTTGGTGGCACGCCAAGCAGCTGTGCAGCAATTAAGAACAATTAACAAGATTTGATGGATTGAAATGTTAGCTCATTCCATTCATTGTAAATGCCTGACATTCCCAAAATATGTAAACTGCAAACAAGTTTGACCCAAAATCTCGATATATTTATGAGCTGTACTCCATTTGGAATGGGCAACAGAATGGTAAAGTCTTGTAACATGTTTCTTACTAATTAACTACTAAATTAAATTGAGACACTCGATTTTGATATAAGTTCACTGTAAGACTATTTCCTATAAAGGTCATAAGGGATAATATATTCTCCATAAAATTCAGTTAGCACCTCAATTTGGAAATATGATTGGTCAAATGTTATGTCTAATTTTTATCATTTCTCAATCTTCTGAAATTTATACTTATCCTAATAATATCAAATATAAATGCTAAATATTATGAACTCTGACGTAATCTCATTACTTTCAACATAAATATATAATAATAAATTAATAATTATTACTATATTCAAAATTGATTTAAAACAATGATCGTCTATTCATTTAATCCCATCCGCATATTTTTCTTTTTTTGTGGTATGCTGTTATATTTAT
Source organism: Drosophila cognata (assembly GCA_035041535.1). NCBI lineage: Eukaryota > Metazoa > Arthropoda > Insecta > Diptera > Drosophilidae > Drosophila > Drosophila cognata. Next base: position 6,857,379 of record JAWNLC010000688.1, on the reverse strand, counting down.
AATACTCGAACGCTTTTAGTAGCACTTTTTCCACAACTTTGTTAATTGTTTTTCTGTTCTCTTTGTGTTTAGCGCGTGCTTTGTCCCCTCTGCTGGCCGCTGCTCGGTGTTCACCCCACGACCCCCCTTTGGCCATTTAGCGGCACTTGCTTTCAAGAATAATGGCAGAGATATATACGTAGGCACATACATATATGAATATATATGTACATTTAGGAATATACCTGCCAAGCTGTAGAAAACAGAGACGAGGAAAAAATATCAAATTGCCTGAGGGTCAGAACTGGTAGCAACTTGTGCGCCTCTTCGCCAGATCTGTAACAATTAGTGCTGCTGCCAAAGCAGCTTGGCAAGCAGCTTTGTTTGACTTTTTCTCTTTATAATTTTTTATTATCATTAAAAACTGCTTATAATTATTTGTAGAACGCGCAGTTTAGGAGACTTTGACTCGCCCTGGCCGCCGATTTGAAAACAATTAAAATTTTTTGAAAATGGTCAAGCCAGCAATTTTGGCCATTAATCAAAATTAATGCCACATGCGCTGCCCGAGGTGTCTCTATATGAGTGTGGATGTGTGTTTGTGTGTGTGCGCAAAAGCAAACTCTAACATTTTGGATGAGTTTCCGCATTGATTTGAAGAAGACAACAAAAAGAATCAAGCTGATTGAACCCAGACAAAATCAAAGCAATGCAAATTGTAAAAGAACTTTGCTGCTGTGAAATGTTTTGTATTTTGATTAATGTTTTCCAATTTAAGCACAAATTTTTTGGCACTGAAGCGACTGAATTTTCCGCTGTACCGTTTGTCGAACAAATGTGCTCGCATCAATCATACGCCATGTGTGCCCACGTCCAAAGTGCACTTAATGAACTTTGTGGCGCAGTTAACGCTCATTAAAGTAGCCACCGCCACTAATCATGGAGCCCATGGTCCAAGTTCACCGCCAGTTGCTGTAACTACTCGTAGTACAGTTCGGTAGTCGCACTCCCCGAGACTGCCGCTGCTGCCGCTGCTGCTGCTGCTGCTACCAAAAACTTCGACCCGCACCTGCTGGGTGTTTTGATTAATGATCTTTTGCACAAAAAAGGCCCTTTTTTGGATCGCCAATGGCCTGGCGATGTATCTGTTTTTGGTCTTCTGGGCCTCTTCAGAAGTGGGGGTTAATAAACTCTTCTATGCTACATATATGGTAATATGTAGACTTAAGTCTTATGTCTAACTATAACAGTTTCATTAACTGTCTACCACACATTAATTAAAACATTTTCGCCAAGAGCATTGCCCACAGTGATTGTCCCTCTTTCGTATCAGCTTCAAATTAAACACTCTCCAGCAAACTATTGTGTTAAAAGTTGAAATTCTTAAATTGATTATTTGAAATCATGTGCAGATAAAATAAATATATAAATAATCAACATATAAATAGCAATAAAGGTGACGTTCTTCCGACTTTCTATTATTTAATTTATAGAGTTCAGAATTCGATTTAATGTTTATTATACTTATACAAGGATATCTAAAATTAACGTTTTTGCTTGTAAATTTTCAGCACATTTGACTTATTTGTAATTTAATTATATTTCTTAAAGTTAAACAACTCTCGACTCACATATTGTTAATAGTTTGAATGCAACATCATTCGTAAATTGATTAACATGATTTTAAAAGAACTTTCTTAAGCTGTAGCAGAGTGTAATTTCTAGGCAGTGGAAACCCATACTTACACGTATTTATGGTAGCTGTGCTCAAAAAGTAATAGCAACATTTTATAAACAACTTATTTCCTTAATTGATTGTTAACAATGATTGCGCCAAGGGGGCCGCACACTTCTTTCACACTGATTCAGCTGCAACTTTGCTGTTGTTGCTGCTGTTGTTGTTGTTGTTGTTGTTGTTATTGTTGATGCTGCTGCTTGCTGTTGTATCTATTAACCACGCACTCCATTATTATTTAATAACATATTTCTTAAGTATCTGCCAACCCAGTTCAGAGCACAAAAACGAGGCTGCTGCCTGCCTGGATTGCATCGCCTGCTGCCAGCTCTTTGCTATTGCCAACTCTTGACCATAATTTGATGTTGGGGCCAGGCCACGGACTCAAACTTCGAGTTGGACTCGTCGTCGTCCAAGTGATTGCCACCCCATTAAAAAAACGGCTGCGCCTACTTGTTGCTGTTGTTGTTGCTGCTGTTGTTGTTCCTGCTGTTATTGCTGTTGTTGTTGTTGTTGTTGTTGTTGTTGTCTTGGCTCCTGCCACGATCACTCAATAAGTCTAGACAAAAATGAAGCTGGTGTTGTAGCTGTGATTGTCGCTCTGTGCTTTGCTGCGCTCCTCCTCCTCCTCCTCCTTCTCCTTCTCCCGTAATGGATCAGCACGTTTTGTTGGGGCTGTTGCTTTTTGAAAGAGCTCTGACTACTTGATGGTCTATCTACAATGCTACGTCATCAGTGGGGCTGCCATCAAAGCATCATATTTGTTGCATGATTATGTGGTAATTGCGGCTGTCAATAAAACTCCCCCGTTTATTCTTTATAACCCAAAGCATTCTACGCCTATATTTTATATATACCCCCCTACACACACAGTACTTCTTCAGCCCAACTGCTGCTGCTGTGCTGTGTGCAGCTCTCTATCTTTGACTGTGGCTTTGGGAGCATGGGTTTGGGTTTGGGCTGTGAAGTTTTGGGTTTTGCTACGTTTTGGGTTGACGGGTTGCCTGGTTTGCCTGGTTTGCCTGGTGTGTGACTGGCTATAAAAACCCGTCCAGACGGTACCGCACTATGATTTACTTTGACAAAGGAGTGACATACAAGTACTTAAGTGATTTCTTTACACCTTTTATGGAGTAGTTAATGTGGCCATGGTATGCGCGCGCCTGGCATTGAGCAAAGTCATGCCATCGGCTCCCACCGCCAACACCACCAACAACACCACCACCACCACAAGCAGCACGTCAGCGCACCACTAACCCACCGAATCCCCCAACGTTTTGCTATGCTTGTCATTTTGGCACTTAGCGGCATTTAGGCTGCGACTTTAGCTACAGCTTCACATCTTCACGTCTCCATCTCTATCTACATCTGCGTTCTGTGGCTTTTGTTGTTGCCTGCCTCTGAATGCGGCTGGTGTGCTGGGAAACGCCTCAAGAATTATTCAGTTTCACCTCCTCCATCTGTTTTCTTTTTCTTTAATCGGGTTTTCTGTTAATGTGATCAATATGTAAATGCTGAGTGCGGCTACTTGATATTTTTGACACAATACTCATATCGTAGATTTTATTTTTTACAATTCTTATCGCTATTTTAATCATATCATTTAAGAAATTATCATAATTAAAACAGTGACAGCCAACAAGATCAACTGATGTCAATCTGAAAATTCAGTCAAATACTTTTTTGGTATATTTATATAAAACGGCTGATGGAAAAATTTATATTGTCATAAAGGGTCAGAAATCTAGCGCGAGTCGAAAAAAGTGTGGAATTAAATGTAGTTGGGTGAGTTTAAATTTTATTTTAACATAAATTAGATAAATTTGAAATTGGTGCCATTTTAAATTCAATTCCTTATGCCAAATCTTTTTTATCTTTCATTTATTTCCATTGCATAACATTCTACCACCTGTTTTAATCGAACATTATGTGCCTTCTCTTTTTAAAAAAATGACAAACTATTATTTGCCCATTTTTCCATTAATTCGCTTATCCCCAACGACTTCCGTTCCATTTGCGCAACTGTTAACCTAGTTAAGAGCCACTTTCGTAATACATATATGATCATTTTAGCCATGAGTCCAACTGCAAAGGTGTTGCCAAGTGTGGGCGTGTTGATTACAGTGCTCAATATAAGTGCTCGCATATGCTTGTTAAATGCATTAAAAAAATAGTCTTGAGGCTTTCAACGCATCATCGTCGTCTGCCTTTTTAAGGTTTGGAGGCCCCAGTTAAGATCAGTTCATTTGCAGTTAGGTGTTAATATTGGCACACAGCACGCTCCCAAACTGGGGCTTGGAGCGGCAGCTTCATGCATCACATGATGCGTGCAGAGTCGTCGGGTCCAACCTGGGAGTTCCACTCTCTGGCGGCGTTGGTGTCATTTCTTGTTGTGCTTTTATTGTCGTAGGTGCGGAAAGTGTTCCAAATGCGCGACAAGAGTTTAGGGTGTAGTCTGTGTGCAGCGTCTGTGTGTGTGGGTAGCAAATAAAAGCGCCAAAAACACTTAATGGATTTGGAGCACATAAATGGAGTATGCTGCTATTTATCCGATCCGTTTCAGCGCGCTTTCAACTGGTAGCTGGGTGCGTCGCTGTTGTCGTCTATGGCAGGCATCTTTTAGCTGGCTTGTTAGCAAAAACGCCGCTGGGTGTTGGCCAATCTTTGCAGATCAAACACTGAAGACTCAAAGACTGCTCCCTTTCTTCCACTCTCTCTCTCTCTCCCCGTCTCTCTTGTCATTTGCATGCAAATTCGCTGGCTCGGGTGTTGTGTGTGTGCAGTCAAAGTGTCAAACAATGTCAGTGGGAGAATGTGTCTCGCAATTGAAATTTATTTGCACTACTATTCAGAGCTGACAATGCGCGAAAGGGACGCGAACCCCACCAAAAAAAAAAAAGAAAAAAAAATAAACAAAATACGAGCCTCAGCCTCAGTTCGTTTGACTAGATCTCTCGGCGCGTCAACTCGTCAAGCCTTGTCTGCGGCAGGCAATGGCCAAGACTGCACCCAATGAGGCCCAGAGGCAGCTTCTGTCTGTCTTATGGTTACCCTTCGCTCTACCAACCGCCGCCTTCTTGGCCGCCAATTGCTTTGAAAAGGCAGCTAGCCAAGATTCGAGCAAGCTCAGCATTTGCAAAATGTCAATCGGCTGCAGCGCATCAATTCAAGTGTGAAATAAATAGAAACGAATTCAGGTCTTATAGTCTCTCCCATCCCCTCTCCCTACCTCTCTGGCCATACAGCCATTCAGTGGAGCATTTGCTATAATTTTCGCGCCATTTGCCGTCGACTCCTCGCAATCATCGTCGTCGTTGCGAACTCGTCGCGCCAACTGTCAAGTCAGCAGGCAAAGCGAAATATGTTGAAAGTATTTACAATTACGCAAAGATTGATTGAAATAGATTTCGGATTGATTGGCTCTCTTGGTATGCACATTGACACAGCTGAAACTGAAGCTGATGCTGTGGCTGCCTGCTGAGAAACAGATCCGCACGGAGGTTTGTGTGGGAATTGTTTTCGCTGAACTGCAGTTTGCACTTGCTGACGAGTGCCTGGGGACTGATTTGTTGATAAAAGCAGCAGGCAATCGCATACTTGTCTATTTCTAATTTATGCAGCTAATCAAATTCATTGCCGAATTAAATTGTGTTTTGCGAGAAATTAGAACAACGTTATTTAACTTAACGATAAAACGCCAAAAATGTACAGTAGTAAAATCACCAAAGAATCCTCATAAAATAATAGTTCATAAAGAAAATGAATTTGGGATTCCAAAATTGATGTATCTCAAACTCTATTCTACAGTAATATTTTAAAATAATATTAGAATATTTATTTATATTTAGTGCACCATTGCAGATGCTAAAATAATTCAGTGTTTTGTGTTTGCTCCATGAGAACATCGCAACTAAAATATTTGAACATTTCAAAAATCTATAATCTATAAGCTATAATCGTTTATTTTTACGATGTTACACACATAGTATGTTCGACTTTCTCTAAACCAGCTCACAGCTCTAAATGTTGTCCATACAGCATAATTTACAATAAATAACTTTGTATTTGTTGTACGCATTTGACCCGATTTCTCAGAGCTCGTAACGCACCCAGAAACCCATGAAAATGCCCATCACAATCGTTTATCTAAATGTTTATTTGTGTTTATTTAATATCAATAATATTCTTCAGTTTTATTCTTTTCATATTGTATCGCACAATTTGCATGTTAAATACAAATACGAGACAAAAATAGTCTATAATAATAATTTATGCTATACAACTTGGTGCTTTGATTTTATTTATTGTCTATATATAAAGGCTAAAGATATGAATTTGCTAATTGTGACTAATAACTCGTTAACTAAAGCAATCAAATACAGTAGTTTTAAGTTGAAATTCGCTATGTATTGTACAGGTATTCATATAACCTTTTATTTCTATATATTACCATTCGAATTTGTAATCTAAGAAATACTTGAAATATTTATGTATACATATATGCCTATTAAGAAACTTTAGGTATGTATAAATGTATAACTATATTAGGCTATACAAATAACTAAACACGGAGCTTATAAATTAACAATTCCACTACTATATTATGCAAACGATACAGATAAGCTCTCTTGCATAATTTGGCGACAATTTGGGTTAGTCTCGTTTCGATTCGTCTTGTCTCAAATCGAATCGATTCGATTTCATGCCATATCATCGTCATCGTTCTAAAATACTCGTACATTTAATTTTGTCTAAGCGAAATATTTGTTTAATAATGCGTTGCATCTAATTAAGAACTTGACTCGCGCCGTTTTGTTATACTTTTCAGATCTCATATGCTAATTTTGGATATTCGGCGGCGCCTTTTGCATATTATTGTCATTTCGTTAGTTGTTTTAAACGATGTGATAATATCTTAAAACAAAGCACAAAACGGCACGAACCGCGAATCTTAACATTGAACGCATCTGATTTTGCTGTTGTTGTATTTGGCATAGCGGGAGGAAGGAGAATGGGATTAGGGCAAGGTAGGTTAATGGTCAATGGTGAATTTTATTTATATTTCGAATAACACTATGCAACAAAAAGATCAATTAGTTTTGCACTAACCATTTTTGTTTCTTTAATTTTAAGTAAAATAAATTAGATTTTATATTTAAATGTATTTGTTATTATTATTTTAATGGTACTCTATTAAATGATAATGTATCATTTAAAAACTGTTTGTAATTTCACTATTTTTGTTTATAATTACAATTTCAATTGGCCTAACTGCAGTTATATTTTAAAGTTTTTTTTCTTCCATTTTTCAAAAACTTTTTGAATCAAAAATTTTGGTTTTTTGGGGCTACTGTATGATAAACAAAACTTAAAGATGGTAATCTAATTTTTTATATTATCCAAAAGAAATAAAAAATACTCCTTGGAAATATTTATGTTCATATTCCAACTACTAAAAATAAAAAAAACATTTTAAAAATAATAATCTTGATTGTTTGTCTAACAAAGTGATGTTGCATAGTGTTAAGTCCAGCGACTGATTGCCGCCATTGTGTGCAGCGTTTAGTGAGGTTATGGTCAAACCTTGGTTGTCAAATCGAGTGCCGTCGAGGTGGCCACTTTAACGGCCAAGTTGGCTGCTGGTGGTGCTGGTGGTGGTGAATCCAAGCGCAGACGCTTCGAGCCATTCGATTCCTGCATCAGTTCATTCAATTTGCGTTTGATGCTCTCGTTGGCCTCGTTATCACTAGTGTTACTATTATTGTTGTTGTTGTTGTTATTGTTGTTGTTGCTATTGTTATTGTTATTATTGTTATTGTTATTGTGGTTTTGCTCAACGCTGGTCTTCACCAATTCCGTGCTGCTAATATTCTCAGCTGTTGACTCTGCATCCTCGTCCTGCTCATCAATGCTTGCGGCTATCTTAATAAGTTCTGGAGCGGATGATTTATCAGTTGGTGCCTCATTGTCACTGTAGATGTCGGCCTCAGCCTCCTGGCAGCTGCTCTTAATACTGCTGCTACTTCTCGAGCTGGTGCTGCCTGTGGTTTTCATGCTTAAATCAATGGGATTATCTTGTGCTGCACCACTTTGCTCCGTCGGCTGTTCCGAGTCGAGCTGCGACTGCTGCTGCTGCAGCTGCTGCTGCTGGGCTGGCGAGCTTGGCGGCGTCATGGATACGACCAAATCCTCCTCATCATCCTCATCCACCTCCTGCTGCTCCAGTTCATCCTCACCAACTTTATCGCTGCCAGTGGTTACAGTCGCCTCTCGCTCGTCTTCCTCGTCATCCGCCTCGCCGTTGCTCTGCCTGCTCTTTACACGCTCCCGCCCGCTTTCTGAGTTGGGTGTGACCAGCGCCGATATGGAGTAATCCTGCTTGCTGTGTGGCGGCAGCTTTGTTGCCAGCGGCGGCGGACTATGCTGCTGGGACTTCAGCACCGCATCCAAATAGAAACGTTTCGTCAGCTCATCTGCTGCACTCGTCGCCGCAGTTCTGCTGCCATTAGGCAGTAAGTGATTGTTGCCGCTGTTGTTGTGATTGGGACTCAGGGCCGACTCCTCCTTGTGGCCGGCGAAGGGTGTCCCTGTGTGCAGCTGCGGTGCAAAGCGCTGTCCGCTCACACTACTGGAGTTGAACAAATGCTGCACTGCAGCTGCGGCCACCGCCGCCTGTTGCTGCTCCGGCGTCGGCTTCAGCAGACCCTGGTGATGCGAATAAAGCGCAGGATGATAGCCTGGGAAGAGCAGATGCGAGGGCGGCAAAAACGCTGGCGGTGGCATCACTGGCAATGTACCGAGACCCGGAAATGGCAAGGGCAAAAACGGTGTCAGATCCTTACGTAGTTGCGGCGGCCGTCCTGGCGCTGTGCCGCTGCCCGTTTGTCCGGCATCCCCGGCCGTATTTGGCTTGCTGCTGCCACCGCCCAGTTGCAGTAGCGAGTTGCCACGCACACTGCTCACCTCCACCGAGCTGTCAGAGTTGTGAGAGTCCGGTGAGCTGACCGAGGGTGAAGCAACTAGCGCGGGATGCTTAATGCCCCCATAATCCACACTACCATCCAGGCCCAGCATCATCAGTTCCTCCTTGCTGCGCGGTGGTCCCGTCCCATATAGACTCGCATAACCGCCCGTCGCATGCCCCAGCATGCCCAGAGCAGCAGCAGCAGCCGCCTGTCCCGGTCCACCCGACATGCCCTTCACACATCCATTCGATACAGATCCAGTTGCATTTGTCGCCCCGCCAGCCTGCTGGCTGTTGTGGTGTGCGGCCATCGCAGCCACCGCCTGTTGCTGCTGCTCCTGCAGCAGACAGTGGATCTTGAACCAGTTGGAGCGTCGACCATACCGTGAGCCACTCTTCGACATGCCAACCATGAGGCACTTCTTCAGGCGGCAAGCCTTGCAGGCTGTGCGATTCTTTTTGTTGATGATGCATTCGCCGTTATTCTTGCAGTCCGATATAGAAGACAAATTGTTATAAGAGCGACCGAAGAAGGACTGCAAATATAGTAAAGTTAAAAATGCACAAATTAGTTTAGCTTCAGCTCGAAAAAACTTAACTGATATAAGAGCACTTCTTAGTAATTCCAAACTCTTTTAGAATTTAGCTACATTCGACTTTGAATTATTATTCCATTATTTTTCACTGTTATCATCTAAAGAATCATTTCTAATCAAGACTTAAAACTTGAACTTCACTTAACTTAAAAATGCTCTTTTCTCTCTCAGTTACCACTTCAGCTTGGAATCTGTTTACCTTAACTTGCAGCACTGTTGGCACTCTACTTCTTCATCGTTCTCAAATGATATATTTGTTTTATCATTGATATACCATAAGTTTAAGCTCAACCAATACTTAAACTGGTTTCTTGCATTTCTCTTTAATTTCGACACCTAGAAAGCGGACACTCAGCTTAAAACTATTGTTTACTGATTCAGCTTGAACTTGAAGTCTTGCTTCCTGCAGGGTATTTGCTAGCTGTGCAGTCACTCTTTGATTTCCTTACAAACACGTTGTGTTGCTTTCTTTTTTGCCAACAATTTCTTTTTGTCTGGCTGTGTATTGTAAATGCAGTTTTATGATCTTTTAGCCATGATGTCATTCAACAAGAATATCTCATTAAATTTTCTGATGATTCATCAATGGCTGCTGGTGTTGGTGGCGTTGATGCTGTGAGCTCGTAAAAGCACTGCCAAAAAAGAAACACAGCGTATCGAAATGCAACAAAAGCACATCAACAACCACATCAGCATCCAGCTACACCTACACATTACCCGTTGGCTGGGCCACAATCAATTGCCAACAAAGCAAACAAACAATTTAATTCAATGCGGCACGAAAAAGACTACAACATGTTGCTGTTTGGCTGGCGAGCACAGCATGTTGCAAAGGTTATAGGCTGTGCAACACTTATGCCAAGTTGCAATGTTGAACGTAAATCACAGCGCAGCAGAGCTTGCAATCAAGTTGGCGTATGGACAATATACCGACAGACAGACAGACAGACAGACAGGCGGACAGACAAACAGTCGAACAGACAGGCAGAGAGTCAGACAACGAGACAGTCATGTCTGTCAGTATTCAGTCAGTTGCAGTTTAAGTTGTTGTTGTTGACGTCGTCGTAGGTGGAGTTGTAGTTGTTGTTGTTGTTGTTGTTGTTGTTGGAGACGCGCAAATTGAACTGCGCATAGAAACAGAAACAGAAACAATGCGAAAATCCACTTTTAAGGTTAATTGGGCATCAAGATTACTGGGTCGGAAATGGAAATGGAGGATTTTCGTATACGTGTGTGTGTGTGTGTGTGTGTGTGTATATTGTTGTTTTTCTTTTTGGTTTCTTTTGCGTTACGTTTTCGTTTTCAGTTTCGTTTGAAAGAGCAGCAGAACCGGACGAATTTACTGTGCCGGCTATTTACAAGCAATTTTGTGCGCCAAAGCGGATTCACTTTTGTTTGTTTTATCGAAATCTTCCCTTGCCTCGCACACTCTGCCTCCTCCACTGCACTCTTTGTATTCGTATCGTTTATGCCTTTTAGCCTTCTGCTGCTGCACATCATCGTCATCGTCATCGTCATCGTCATCATAATCATGATCATCATCATTGAAGCGACGCGCTTCGTTTCGTTTTTGGGCTTTTGTTTTGGTTTTGGTGGGCGTCAAATTAGCCGACCCACGCCATGGCGCACAAATCAAATAATGGTGACCCACAAATTGTACGTTAGTTGACCTTTTTCTCCTTGCGCACAGAAACAACGACAAATCTGAAATCCTCACCCCCTCGCCACCGTTGTCCTGCTGCCTGATCTTGAGGCATTTTAAATACTCGTGTTTAAATCAATTATGCATTTTGTGGAGCGCTCTTTTTGTTTAACTTTGACCTTAGCCTGAGGCGTTCTTTGTTGTCATTTATCTTATTGTTGCTGAGGTTGTTGTTGTTGTTGTTGTTGTTGTTGCTGCTGTTGTTGCTTGCTCGGCTGATATTGCTCGTAATGAACTCAACATTCCAGTTTTGGTATGGCACCATTTACTCTACGGCGTTGTCACGATGCGGCTGGCTATTTATTATGGAATGCCAATAGCGATCGATAATTGTTATTCATATTGGCAGGGAGGCGCCGAGTGTCGATTATTGTTATTATTTATATAGAAAACTACTTGTTACTTAGGCTTCTATATGCTCTCAGTAACTGAGCAAATCCATAACACATCAATTACATTTAATTATATGCGATCGATCATTGTATCGACTGTATTCAATTTTACTATAAGAATCTCTAGAATAATACTTCCTCGAGTTAAAAAGTGTCAAAGATGTCACAAATTAAATATTACCGATTTGACAATCAATCTGAATTACATTAACATTTATGTAAGTATGTGAATAAACCTCTACTCACCTTGCAACCTTCGCATGTGAATGCCCCAAAATGAAATCCAGCTGCTGGCTCCCCACAGACCTTGCACGTCTGATTCATCTGCAGAGCATGAAAAGAAAAGGAGCACAAAATTATAAAAGACATTAGTTTGCCGTGTTCTATTTCGCCTGTCTCCCATTCTAGCGTGCAATGCAAAAATGAAATGAAAAAAATAAATAACAACAAAAAACAACAGCAACAAAAGGAAAAGCAATAAATTCATAAAATTTCAATTAAAAGCAACAGCAAATCATGACGCGAGCATCTACTCCAAGAGTACTGAGAGCAAGTGCGCCGCCAGCGAAATTCACACGCATTAAAAATTAAAATGCAAACACAGTTTGTCATATCGCTAAATTGGTATCACAAGAAAGAAAAGCAAAGGAAAAACCAGCCGCACAACAAATGGAAATGGAAATGAAAATGGACGATGTTGCCGCTCTGCTGCGGCTCTGTAGCCTGCGTTTGCTTGGATGCTGGGCCATAATAAAATATGAAGATGAAATCAAATGAAAAATTGCCCCAGAGCACAGCACAAACAAACATCGTAGCAGGCGAGCAAACAAGCAGCGTGTAGAGCATTTGCATTTATATGGCTTGTTGCCAGTTTGCTAGTTGCCTGTTGCCTGTTTCAGTTACCAATCTTGCCTCCTGCTTCCTTTGAACTGTCTGGCGCAATAGACCTTAGCAACTTGTTGCCAAGGTACTCGTATATATTTGTTTATTTATTGCGAGCGAAATGTTTATCAACAAATTGCCATCATTGTTGTTGTTAGGTCGCTGGCTTTGCAGCACTTTATTTGTTTTGGTGTTTGGGGCATTGGGGCCTTAGATCTGCCACGGGCAGCGTTGCGTTTGTGCCTTGTGCACTTGTGGCTTAAACTGGAGCAAAACTTTGTTGACACGCACACACGCAAACCTATGCAATAAGCCGTGGGAGACTTTGCAACAAAGTTAGCTTGGAGTTCATGAGTCAGGTGAGACATATATAAATTTATTAATTTTGTCCCCTTGATCATTTATAAATGCGTAAATTAAAGTTATCGTCAATTTTCAGATTTGTATCTGAAATCTACACGTGGCTCTAACGTTCTTTGGCAGTTCAATTCGATTTGTAAAAATTGTTCAATAATTTGCCATAAAATTTACAATTATGAACAAAGTAACAACTGCAGCTAAAGCATCGTTTGATCTTGTATCTTGAGTAGGTCTCATTATAAAGAAATGCTTTCAGCTGGCTGAAGCAGGTGGCAAGACTGCAAGTTGTTGTTGTGTTGCACATGCTCTGCTCGGTTAGGAGGATGCCATTAAGTGCAGTTCACTTTTTAGTTGGGATTTATGTTTTATAACACCAATTGCCCCACTGTCAATTCGCGGCAATAATTTTTCCCATCTGTCCAAACAATTGGCACATTACAAAGTAGAGAAAGCATTCAACACATTCACTTTTGGCCGGTCTTAGTCTCAGTCTTCGGCCCCGCCAACCTACGAACTGTGTGGCAACCTCTCGTTGCTGGGAAGGATGATGGCGGAGGAGTGGGGAGGGGAGGTGGTTTAAAGAATGCACCACACCAATTGGCTTAGTTCGCTCAGTTCCTTGGCTGGTTCGGCCTGTAAAACATGCTAATCTGATTTCGTGTTATGTGTTCAGTTTGGCTCCCCAGCCGCTTAAGCCAGCGTCCATTTGTTCCGTCTGGGTAGGAAATAAATTTTGTACGTTTAGGTTTCATAAAGCGTCGTCGGGTCGGCGGCTTGCTGTTGTTGTTGCTTGGATTAATCGACAAATAAAAATCACATAAAATAAATTAAAAATTATGAGTTTCAAGTTTCAACAACCTGCGGATTGGCAACAGATTTAGTTTGATTTTAAATCACACAACAAAATAACAAGAAAATAAGAAGAAAACCAAAAGCAACAACAACAACAAGAAAATCGGATAAAAAAAATACAGAACGAATAATAACAAAGTTGCAGAGGCTGCGATCTGTCTGTTCGGCATGAAATTTATGCAGACAATGTGCAATATTAAAAAGCAATAAACATTTATTTTACAACAGACAAGTGACACTAGATACAAAGAGATAGAAACACAACGAGAGAAAAAGAGAGGAACAGAGCACAGAACGTTACTACACTTTCTACTGTGGTTCGTTAGCTTTGCGCGGGGGATAATCCAGCCTTTGTCTGATTTACACACAACCAATATATGCCGACTATGCATACGATATGTGCATATATCATATATATACATATATATACTATAGATAGATTACCAGACGATACTGGCTACTACATTCGTTCAGCTGCCGCTCTGAACTAACTTCTGTGCCGAGTGTCAGTAAATGATTTGCGAGTTCGAGTAAATTTACATTTGCTTTTTACCCTAATGTATCCCATCGCAAGCTCGTGTTGATTTAATTGTGCTTTGTAAACACCCGAGAGGTGAATGTTTTAATAAGAAGATAATTGCATATTATTCTTTGGCGTCTTCACTTTATCAAAAATTCGAAACACAAAAAAAAAACAAAGTTTAAATTTCCTATTCAAATCAATTTACAATTTCTCACAAGCCTATATATTATCAATTTTGTCACCTTGCTTAATTCTATATTCATGCATAATAAGACTCTAACACAAATTAAAAAAAATCAGATTAAGTGCCACTGTTTAAGCATATTATATTCCGTGTTCATATTTATCGTATGACTTCATTATAAATCGCCATTTGTTTATCTTTTTTAAGCTAGCCACTAATTTGGGTACAGGTTTTCTTAAAATTTATTAACCTCGCTTATTGCATAATTCTAAAAAAAACCAAATCCGAGCAAAACTAACAACATTTAGTAGCAATTAAGCGAAAGTGTTATGAAATATACACATCAAGCGAGCAAATGCTGAAACAATGCACCTTAAATACTTATGCATTCTCAAATATTTTATTTGCATTTCATGTTAATATTTTTGTACAATATATTTGCTGTGACTAAAATAAATTATGTGTACGCAATTTGTTAAGCACCACTCTCAGCCCGGATTGCATATATTGACGAGTTCAGCTACAGCCAATTTATTTGAATTAGTTGGTATATTTTGCGTACAGGTTGTCTGAGTACTCAATACCACAAACATAAATCTAACAAAGCAAAAAAAAACAAGTATATATGGAATGCTGTTCTCAGTAGATTTGAAGTAATAGATACCCTGTAAAAGGGCATACATTCAGTTTATGTTACAATATATTGCTTTGACATTTACCAAAGTTACAAATACAACTTTAAGATTCTAAAATATGAAGACCATTAAGTTGAATTTCCATTTACACAATTTTCCATTTCCCTTTTCCCTTTCATTCAAACACACATCTGCGAATCTGTTGAATACCCTTGTTATTCGCCTATTTGACAGGGTACAAACAATTCAGTTGATTTGATCTGCTCAATACCAATTTCCCGCGTCGTCATCAAAACTGACAGAACAAAAATATATTTTTGGATCTTGTTGATTTTGTGTGTGATTAATTATAGCTGCTGCTGTTTTTTGTTGTTGTTTGTTATTTGTTGTTAACCTTAAGTTAAACAAAAATAGCAAGTAGAATTTTAAATATTTTATGGATTTTGTGATGATGCAATGTTAAGATATATCCAAACTTAAAGCTCATTATAATATAAAATTATTAAAAATAATTCAGTTATGAAAAAAAAATTAAATTAAAGGCACGTTTACTCCAGATTCATCGCATCGTCTCGCAATTGAGCTAAGTGCCATTAACGTGGCCGTCGCGCCGTTTTCAGCCAAATAAGCGCAGCACAAAAAAAAAAATAATTATATAACAAAAAATTATGATAATTGCCCAACTTGACCTTGGCAACATGTACAACTGCCACAAATACTTCTCGTAATACCAAATTGGCTGCATGGCAAACAAATTTTGCACATCCACTAAACTTCGCGCTAAGCTCGCGGGTGTACGGGGGAAGGCCCCATAAAAGTCAGCCATGTGCTCGTCTCGCATTGTTTGCATGCAATTATAAAAAAGCGCAAGAGCGAAAAAAAAACATAATTTAATTAAAATGAAATCATGCACAAAGCAATTGCCTCGCTTTGTTCATTGTGCGCAAAATGCTCAAAACAAATTGTTCTAGTTTTTGTCTATTTTTTATTCGGTTTTTTTAATCTTCGTTTTTTTTTTTTGTTTTTTATTTAATTTTTTATTCATGACTCGTCGACACTGAAGACGGCCGCACAATGTTGTGTTGGTGTTGCCTTGTAGCAGTGATGCGAACAACAACAAAAAAACACGGCAAAATTATAATCCCATGATTTGCGTAGTGCAATCAAAACGCGGTTTAGCGATCACTGTTTGTGTTTTGGGGAAGTGTGATTTTTTCTTTGTTTAAATGTTGAGTCGCCCAACTAATTGATGCATAGATTTACATTGCAAATTGGGGAGACTTAATGAATATATTTTTTTAACAATTTATTTGTATGACGTTCTTGAAAAATAATTAAGTTCAAAACAAAAATACACATTCAAAACACATTTTGTAAATAAAATTTTTTTTCAGCATTTTCATTGATTGCAACTTTGGCAAACCACATACACAAATAACACATCGTTTTGCCATTTGTTCAGCATGTTAAAGATTGTAAAAAAAAAACAAGTCGAAATAGCTTGAGGCAGCCGACAGCTGTAGCTTCTTCTGATGCTGATGAGTCACGTTTGTAATGCGAACTCGTTTTTATCAAAGCGATTTATGTAAACTAAATGGTCCCCCTCCCAGAAATAGTCGAAATTGTTGAATGGCGTGTATGCTCGTGTATTTGCTCGCTTTGGACATTTGCCCCGTTCGCTTTCTTTTTTCGCGTTACAAATACTTTAGGCATTTTGTCAGCTGCACACGCATCGCATCTCATCGCATCGCGGACTGTTGCCGGATCTGAGACCTCTCCCAGAACGAGCTTAGTCACGGACCTAGCCAGCGAGTTGCGAGTCGCAGCAATTTGTCAAATGCGCATTGCGCTGTCTGCAGCAAAGCAAAACAGCAAATAATAAAAGAAGAATTTATACACATTTTCATGGCCCTTAACGAAACGACAACTTGGCCCTCGGGGAGTGATCAATCATGGGCATAGAGTCTCTGTCTAGAGAATTGCTTTTCTTTTAGCCAGCCTGCGTGCAAATTAGTATTTGTTACACTTTGTGTGCTGAGTTTACAAAATTTTTAAATTGGAAAAAAAAAAAATTTAACAAATGATGAAATGTGTGAGCGAATGTGGTTTCCTTATTTCATCCTTTTCAACTTGGTTGCGTTAACGCATTCATCATTCTGTATGAGCTTGCTTCTAGTTTGTCGCCTAAGTCATTCGTTTGATTTGTACTTAGCTAATTGCTGCCGCATGCAGCCAAGCGGCTGTCTAAACTACATAAACTAAAACACTATAATTATGAGCTGTGATGAAGAAAAGTAAAGTTTTTAATATTTATCGTATTTCTCATTGTTGTTGCTGCTGCTGTTTCTGCTGCTGCTGCTGCTGCTGCTGCTGTGACTTGAAGCATCATCGTTGCTGTCTCAGTCGCTCACTGCCAGCTCTTCAAGCTGTCAAGCAGGAAATGTTTAGATTTATAATGTGCTCACATGTTGCTGTGCGACTGCGTTCCCTGGCTCTAACCCACACCCCATCACCCCCGGGAGGCCACCGCTCATCCTTCATACGTTTACTTACTGTCTCTTTGTCATTATAATTAATTTGTAACTATTTTTATGAGCTCATGTGAAATTTAAATGCACTCACACTGTTTGCCTCCCTGTCCAGAATACAACGGACAAGTGCCCAAGTGTCAAGTGCTTGTGCAATTTCCGCTTAAAATTTGTGACCATCCGCAAAACGGTTAAAATTATGCTGAAAAATCGACGGAATACGTTGAGGCCTGAAAAGCAGTGTCTAATTTTCAATGGAATACGAGTGCGCGTATGACTTACCAAGACAAATCTGCAAAGATCTCTCAACAAGCCTCCAAATGCACAATGAATGGGGTACTTTGAATTTATTAGAAAGCTTGTGAGTCAATTGATAAACGAAAGGAATTGCCGTACTTTCAAAATATTCTTTCTGTGAAAGAAAACCTTTCAGCTAAATGTTCTTCACATAAATCATTTTGTAAATGTAGCTTTAGTTTTGTAATGATTATATTTTTTATTTTATTATCTTCAGTTATTCAAATTGACAATTATGGCCAAGTATTATTTTTGTATTTATATTTTTGAATTCATCTGGTTTATATTTATTTTGGTTTTGATTGCTCTTAAGATGTAATAGAGTATTAGTCAAGTCGTTTTACAGCGTTTCTTGTGCCGTTACTTGTTATGCAAATGCGTGCAAAATGTGTGAGGTTTTCTTCTGAGTATTGTGTGGTGCTGGTGGTGGTGCAACCATTTGGTTGCTTGTGCCTGTTTTGGCTTGAAGCCACACGTTTGCCAAGCTCTATGGCATTTGTTACAATTTTAAATGTTAGCTTAGGCAAACGAGCAGCAGGCGAAACTGGTGCCAATTGTTGCTACAAGTGTTTGGCTTGACATTTGAGCGCGCGTGCTCGTCTGAACGTGTGTGAGCCCACTAAATATTGCCTGCCAGCAAATTGGACCAGCAATTGACAGGCAGTGTCGCGAGTCCACCTGGCGCCCCCAGTGAAAAGCTGCAACTCCAAGCGAAAATATAAAGGGCAAAAAACTTGGCTAGCAAATTAGTAAACGGTTTGGAAATTGCATTAAAAGTTGTTTCTGTAGTTTTTTTTTTTTTTTTGTGCTGCTGTTGATGTATTTAATTCTGCTGCTGCTGCTGCTGCTGCTGCAGCTGTGACTTTGAATGCCCGTCAATGATTTGGCATAAACTTGTATAGCTGAATTTAGCGGCTGCTGGTTGGGGCCGCTGCCTGTTGATTCAATGAGCATTTAACTGCACTAGATGCCAGTGACTTGACACATGCGAATCAAAAGGGGTTAAGACTCAAAGCTCAGCACGTCAAGCTTTTGAGCCAGTCGAACAACACAGCGACAGACAGAGAGACACAGAGAGGGAGAGAGAGAGAGAAAGAGGGACAGAGAGGAGAGGAGATTGCCAGAAAAACTGATGGACGGCCAGACAGACAGCTGGCTAAATTTATAGCAGCAGCAGGGGGGCCAAAAAAAAACCGTGTGTTGGGAGCGTTTCTCATGGTTTGTGTGCAATCGCATTTTGTATAATTTTTGTTTCGTGCTTTTTTCTGCTTCTGCTGTTGCTGTTGCTGCAGTTGACGGTCCGACAAACGACAAACGACAGTCAAGTGATGTGAGGTGTCTGCCGCAAATGCGACACGAGCAAACTAATTGTTGACTACTGCATTTTTTTCAATTGAGGAAGCTATAGAAAGTTTAACGCAGTAAAGTAAATCTATTTTACAGTTTGATTTTACAAGTGCTTAGGACAAATAAGTCTTTCGAAATGTGGACTTAAATGAAGTGTTTCTTATCTTATGTTAACTCACCAATTAGTTGCTTAACTACTGATTCACTGATTCACTGATTCTCTTCAATTCGTTTTTAACGTTTTGGCAGATATAATACGCGACATGACCCAAAAATTTGCCACCTTCTCATAAATCACCACGAGCAAAATTCTTCTGAAATGTAGCAATTGCTAAGATGTTGGTGAAATGGTTCCCATAGCGCCTTCATAGGCACATGGTTGCACAAATTGCTTGTTTTCCAAAAAAAAAAAAAAACAAAACAAAAAAAGCAGCAACCACAACAAGAAGTACAAGCTTGTGCACTGCTCTTATTTAATTGACTTTTGACTCCCGAAATCAGGCAATGGCTGTGGCAAAAAAATGCAGAAAAGTAGCACCCAACAACAGCAGCAACAAGAAGATGGCAAAGAAGAAGCAGAAGAAAATGCCAAAAAAGCTCGCACAGATAACAACGAAACAACAAACAAATAAATCGCATGCAACACACACCGAAAAATACCCCAAGAGGCTCAAAGCAGGCACAACAACAGAAGGGAAAAGAGGCAGCCAAAACAAATAAACTAACAAAAAGACAACGACAACAGCAACAACAGCGACAACAACGACAACACTGGGGTCGCCCAGGCTGGGCAACAGCAGCAACAATGCCAAATGAACAACAACAATAACAGAAGGAAAAAGTGCACCGTGCAAGTGCAAATAAAAGAGACGCGGACACATTTACTTATCGCGCCTCTTTAAGCCTGCAACAGTAACTGGCAACTAGCAGGAACAACAACAAGAAACGGTGGCAACACTGCCAGCAAACCACCAACAAAACACATGCAAAACGTTTGCTGCGACGGCGACGTCAGCAGCGACAGCGTCTGTGACTAGTTGACCAACTTCTGCGGCGCGCTCTCGCTGCTTCTAATGATCCAATTCCCACGAGCCGCGACGCTGCCGCCGATGACACTGACTGCAACTGCAACTGCTGGAGTGAGGCTGGGGCTGAGGCTAAGGCTGAGAAGGCCGAGGCAAAGCAGATGACGACGACAACAGCAACAACGATGCTCGCCCAATGCAAAAAGTAGAAGGTGGAGGTTGCTGCTGCTACTGCTGCTGCTGGCATCGCCTGCTTAAACAACTTTCAAAGTTAATAGTCTGCGCGACGGCGAGACAACGTTGGCCATATCCAAAGCACACACACAGACACACACACACATAGCCAAAAAGCCAGCAAAAACGTAAAGCAGGCAACACCAAAATACCCAGCAGGAGTCGCAGCGTTTGCAGCCTCGCCAGCTAGCCGCATGAATCATTTCTTTCCCCAAAGAAAGCTGCCTCCTGGCCCTGCGCTGCCCCGCCCAGTCCTGTAGCTGGTCCTGGTGTAAATGTGCAGCAACTTGCTTGTTAATAAGCATTCCTCATCGATGTACAGCCAACGGCATCTCGAGAGCGGCCACACAAAAATTTACGTATACGTAATGCGACTAATTAAAATTGAATTTGTGATTTATTTTCTATTTGTGTGCTTCGGATTTTTGGCGTGGGAACATGCAAAATATTTAGAGCTTTGCTTCGACTGATATAACAAGTAATTATTTGGTAATCAGAAAGAAAAGCAAAAGCCGCCATTTAAACCATGGGAATTTAGTTTGGCCGAGTTTTAGCAAATTTTGGTTTTAATTAACACGTTTTTCAGGATTAAATTTGAAATGAAAAAGACTACTTAGCCAGCTTGCAGCATATTTAGCATATTTCGCTTCTTTCAAGAGCAATTGTGGAAGCCGAAAAGATCATCTATATACAATTGTTTTCGAATTGGGAACAACACCAAAATCTAGTAATATTTTCGATGTTGGCCTTTTGCTCTTTGCAAAAAGTTTGCTAATTAAAATGGAATTAAGTTAACGAATATTTTGGGGCGTGGGAAGAGCCAAGTAAATAAGTTTCCAAATGATCCAATGATATAACTGGAACTTGGTTTGAATCTCTTTCAAGACTTTTGTCTTAAATGTTGATTTTGCCAAGCTGCTTTCAATGCCAAAGCCAATGCTTCAATGCTCATCCCTACATATGTGCAACAACAGTAAAAACAATAATAATATTAAGCAAATAATAAATAAAATTTAAAAAAAAATAAATAATAACAAAAGCAAATAGTCGCATTTGTTATTAAAAGCGCAATACGATTTACAAATAACAATGGGCACAATTTGCTCGGCTCATTGCTCAGGTCTATAATGTAAGCGGACATCTGCTGATGCTGTTGCTATATTATATAGTCAGATAGTCAGATAGTCAGATAGATAGGTGAATACTTGTCTCTATGCAATTTATATAAATTTAATTCAATTTGCTGCGCTAAATCGCTTGTGAGTCGTGCAGAGGTCGCCGCATTTGGATTCTCAACTTAAGTATTCTCTATAAACATGGCCAGCTGGCCAATTAATTGAATGCTTTGTACTGTTGCTGTGGTTGTTGCTTTTGTTACTGTTGTGGTTGAGAGTCTTGACTCCCAGCTAACCACAATTCTAACAATTTGGCAGCTCATTACCAAACACCACAACGCAAAGTTGCCTCCAATAAACGGCGCACAACCTTGACCTTAAGGCTAACATTTGCCGCTGCACCATTATTATCATTAACGTCACCACTAGTATTATTAATATTAATATTATTATTATGATTATGGATTACAAAGCGAAATAATAACAATTTTGTTACGCTTCTTTGAGGAAAGCTTCTCCACCCACCCATTCTTCTACTCCGCTGACGAAGAAACGGGGCGCCGACAGTTGGCAATCAGCAATCCACGTAATAAAGTGGCAGGGCAACCAGTCGGAACACATTGGCGGCTGGCAAGTGTTGAACTTGAAATCGAAAGCAGCAAAAGCAAAAGCAAAAGCAAAAGCTGCAGCAATGGGCCAAATTAACAACAACAAAATTACGATACTTAAATATGATTTGAGCGTGCTGACGAAGCTTGTATGCTCTAGCTAAATGACCTATTATATATTTTTTAATACATTTCAGAAAATATAGCCGAAAGGCAAACTTCTTTTGGCTTTTGTCAAGAGCAAATCATTTCTCAAATCTTTATAATTTACTAATTTGAAATAGAATAATGTTTTTTTGTGATTCTCTTAAATGTTTCTCGTTATAAGTAGTGTTTTTTCCTTTTTTTTACTGTCATTTTTAAAATTAGCTTGAATTAATATTAGAAAAAGTCAAAAAAAAAAATAAAAGTATTCCCAAGGTTTGGCTCTGCTGATCTCATATATCTTAATGCCGCTTTTCGCAGAATGACGTGGGAAATCAAATAGAAATCTTGTCAGTATTTATTGCAAATGTAAATCAAACTGTGATTTATTGATTTCTTATATATGAATATATGAAACAACTATTTATTTCTTAGCTGTGAATGGAATAGAAATATCAATATTAGGAATGAAGGTCAACCGAACAAGACGGTTAATATTTATGAGTTCTATAAGGCTATTAGGAATATTGATTAGGAATATTGATTAAGTAAAACCAACTCTTGCTATTTTTGTTATATTCAAGACTTTGATAAAACATTCTAATAAGGATTCAGGGATTCTTGCCTAACAATCCAGCTTAACACATATTCGAATACTTCGTCTATGCCCCACTCCCTATCTCTCACTCACTCTCTATCTCTTTCAACGGGCCAGCGATTTAAAAAAACACCTTCGTCAAGGCCACCCGGTGTTTGTTATCGAAGCATGGAGTTGAAGTACTTGACAGAGCACTTTAGTGGCCCAGCCTTCACCTCTGCCCCTTTTGTCTTATCTTGCAGTGAGCCACGCGCTAATTTGAAAATAATGCGCTCAATCATTTTCACATTTCAGCTTTTCACAAACATACGCAAAAAGCCAGAGATCAAGTAATATATTTTGGTGAGTTCGGTGCGTTTTGCTTAGTAGTATTTGCAGCTCCTACCCCCCCCCCCCCCCCAACCAACTACCCTCTCCAGCAAGAGTTAGCTGCGTTGCTGAATTGTCTGTATAATTACATAATATTGCATAATTTGCAAAGTACTTTGGCTTTGGGATTTATGCTCTGTTAGCTACAGTAGACAGTACGCGAGATTCGAGATTCGAGCACGACGAGTCTCGTATCGGAGGGGTGTGTGACGAGGGAGTTGCACAGACTTATAGTCAGCACAATGCTGCCTCATTATCGTTTTGCTGACCGGGTCGGTTTTTTTTATTTGTGGTCTTCTTCGCTTTCGTCTCGTTTCGTTTCGTTTCGTTTTCGTTTTCAGTATCAGTGCACAATGTGGTACTTAAATAATAGAAGTTTAATAGCGTTTTGTTTTCGGTACTTTGTCGGTACTTTGCTTTTGGCTAGCAAGTAGTTAGTTTGCTGTTTTTTCGCCTATTTTGTTGTTGCTTTTTTGAACTACTAATGCATTCAGCTGTGTAGGATTTTTGTCAAGGTTAGCCAGTTGTTTGTAGTACTAGTTACGGCGGGCGGAAATAATGACTTCTGATGCATGTTTTTTCTTTTTTTTAGCCAGAGCATCATCTTTGCCGAGAGGAAGTGCGCTGTTTTCCAAAACTGGTGTAATTGTTGTGTTGTGTTCTGAAGTTCGTTCAAGTTCGTTGACTAAGTCATTTGTGCAACATTTGTGGTATGTTGCAACGACTTTCAGTTCGCTAATTTCGGGCATTAATCATGCAACAAAATAGCGAATAACTGATTACACATGCACCACGCGAGCACAACCCACCAAATCAAAGGAGTTACTTGTTTGGCCAAAAGGCACAAAAAAATAAAAATAAAAAATATGAAAAAATCCCAAATGATGTCTGCCACAGGATAAGGCTGTATTTTGGGGGCGCCTGAAATGTATCTGCAAATAAATGAAGTTGTCTGAGCTCTCACTCAATTCCCAAGCTCGACGTTCGCTGGCTAGTAAGTCATCAAGCCTAAGCTCCACTAGCTTCAGGATTGATCATTGATCTTTTGGCACTCGCCAGACACATGTGCCACAGACAAAGTCTTGCCGTTGTGGTTGGAGGTGGAGTCGCACTTGGAGTCAGAGTCAGAGTCAGAGTCGAGTCAGAGGCTAGAGTCTCGCTGCCTTCACGGAATTATAAATAGTGCAAATGCGTGCAGTGCATCATCATCATTAGTTTTTGGCCAGGCCAATAGACTTGTCTACTCAAAACGAAACGAAACGGAACCAAATGAAACGATAGGCGAGGCAAAGTCGACTTGGTTGCTGCCCTATAAGTTGTCTGGCCAATTATGTAAGACAAATCATCAGCTTGACCAGCAATTGTCTGTCTGTCTGTGTGTCTGTCTGTCTGTCTTAGCCCGTTTGTCCACTTGTTTAATTATTTCAATTTATTTCCTCTGCCTCATGCGCGCTGTAACTTAATTACTGTCCATTTTTTGTTTTTGTTTAGCATATCAAGTTCGTGTCCTAAGTCTTTCGTTTTGTAACATGCATTTTCTAATTGCAAGTTAATTTCTTGTGGCGAACATAAATTTAACATTCTAATTGAGTTATCAACCGCAACATGTACACCACACGAGTAAAAATTCCAACAAGGAGTCGCACAACAGCAACAACAACAACAACATCAGCAGCATCAACTGCAACAACAACATAAGACGGAACAACTTTTACAGCTCCTCAGAAAACTGGCTACGCATGTGAAAAATTGCAACCGGCTATGGCTACAACCACAAACCAACAAAAATCGCAGGCAGCAACAACAACAACAACAACAACAGCAGCAGCAGCAACAACAAGCAACACAAACAACTCAAACAGCATTTACAACAATACTGCCGCTGCTGCCGCTGTTAGTTGCTGTAATTACATTTTGTGTGTTTGGAGCGCGGTAAATGCTTTTTGGGCTTTTGCTAATTTGCTGAGTGTGCTTCTGTTTTTTACATTTTGGCCATGTTTAGCTAGCCATGGCTTTGGCTTATTTATTTTTAGGCATTTATAATATTTTTTTTTGTGCGAGAATTTTCCAAACGTGCACATATGTTGGCCGAGCCTAGCAGCTCGTAATTAATTTACTTTGTGTGTTCGCAGCAGCCAACAAAATATGAAAAAATCCATTACGCAAATGTTTATGACCAAAATGGTCAGTAACAGCAGCAGGAGCAGCAAGAGCAGCAGCATCAACAGCAACAGCAGCAAGTTGCAAATGCAAATAGAAAAGATACCAAAGTTGGAGCTGCAAATGGAGTTGCAGATGCATGCGACGGAGTCGAAGTGCATTTGACTGTAAGCCACCAAGTCAATTCCGAGTCATCTGTCTGTCTGCCCAGTTTGGACCATGCCGCAGGCAGCTTCACACACTCAAGCACACATAACTCAACATTGTAATGCGTTTCTCTGTGCCGGTCAATATGAATTTTCAGTTGATTTTCACCAGTTGTTCAGTTTGTTGCCCAAGTCTTTTGTTTGCCATACGGCAAACAGTAGAGGGCGTAACAGTTTACATCTATACATTTGATTAGCAACAAAATTAGAGTCCACATACACAATACTAGATACGATTTAGCCAACAAAGTTGTGCTAGCAATTAAAACGAAGCTTAAGATGCTTCGAAAGAATTCAAACAGTTGCAACAGCAACTTCATTCTAGCTAATTACAGATTATACTAATGATATTTTAGAGTCTGTTGTTTTTTATGGCAAGCTTACTTCGCTGCAAGCACATCTGAATAATAGTTAAGCTTTGCATTATTGAGGAGAATCATTGAAGGGTTCCGAATGATATATGCCGCTGTTAGAAAAATAATTGGAATCAGCTAAATAGAGAATGAGACTGCCAGATCTCTGATGAATTCGCATCTTTCAAGTCAATTATCTATCGCTTTTATGCTGATTTCATTTTTATATAACTCTGCCTAATGCCAGTCGAGTTTTATTGTTTCCGCTCAATTTGTCTCATAAATAATAATCACTGTTTTTTTTTATTGTTCAAATTACTGAAATCAGACTAATTTTTGGGTAAAGCGCAAATCTCGAAGTCGAAAACCGCTAATCTGTTCTTCTTCTTGTTACTGCCTTAATTTTGAATCAAGCATTTAGTTTATCGTCTCACATTTTAACTAATTAACACTACGACGGACCCGCCTCTTTTGGCAACCTCATTTCTAGGGGGCCGTTGCCGTTGCCGCTGTCGACGGTTTTTGTAGTATTCGAAAATCAGCTTAAGTTCATGAAAAACGCACTTAAATAAAATTTAATATTCAAATATTGACATTTAGTGCCATGTTAGCAACAACTTACGTTGTTTTGAACCCATTCGAAATTTCTGTATAGAAATCTATTTAAAATACGCAGATTTTAGCATTCGAGACGCTTAATAATATTAACTAATTGATCTGCATTAATTTAAGTTGACATGAAGTCCACAAAAAAAAAAAAACATAGAAATAAAACAGGTGAAGCGATCGCAGCTGCTGTTTATGAAGATCGAACAGCATTGAAGAGTGTGTTGGCTTGTGTGTGTGTGTGTGTGTTTGAGTAGTGTGTATTATGATTATTATATTTATTTAGTATGTTTTTTTTCTTTTCTAAAAATTATGACATCATTTAAATATTTTCGCCTCAAGTTGTTGTATAAACTGGTTTAAGCCACTGTTTTTTCTCTGTCTTATGATTTTTTTTTATTACTATGAATTTTTCCCTCCCTCCATAAATGTTGGGTAATTATGCATGGGCTTCCAAAAGCTCATAATTCATAAATTTGTGCGCCCAATTGCGAGATGCGGAAGCGCTTTTGTTTTCGTTTTCGATTTTTGGTCTTCGATTTCGAATTTTCCATTGCCGTGTCTTATCAATGATATTTAAAAAATGGCTGTTTCTTTTTTTAAATCGTTATCAAAGGCACGCGAAATAATCCAAATTAACATAGCATTTCATTTGCCTTAATATGCATTTTTGGAGCTGTGAGTCTCATAAAAACGTTGTTATCTGATTTTATATCCGATTGCCCACATTTAGCTCGTAAATAAATCTAAACGTATACCCTGCTAAAGGGTATAGCCAATCAATACATATGTCGGCTCTTAAACGGATTATTTTTGTATACATTGATCGATCGAAACAGTCGCTTCTGCATATAATATAATAAGTCAAATAAAAAATAATAAATAAAGTTGTTGTTTACACAATCTTGTTTTCTTACAAATTTAGCTACTTTAAGCTAGAATCGGGTATTAGGCTTAAGACTTGCTTGCTAATTTATACAGATTCAATTTGGTGAATAGGGTATTTAAACTTCGTCACAACACTGATAAAAGTTGTTGTTTTTTTGTTTTTTGTATTTTATTTTTATGTTGTTTATTTGTTTCTGTTTTCTTCTTGTTGCCATTGTGCTCTTGCCGCTCTGCATTTATCATGCGTTTTGTTTTTTGTGTTAAAATATGCGACATTTTACGGTTGAGCTTACAGCCAGGCAACCAGACTTGTTATAAATTCCGTATAAATTATGTGCTTTGCCTCGCCTTTGGAGCTTAACTTACCGCATATGGATTATCCTGATTCATCATTGCAGATGCCTATTGTGCTCCCAAAGTGTGTATGTATGCTGCAATAGAGGAAAATATACTAATAAACATAGGTAAAATGGATTGTTGATAGTTGAGACAGTAGCTCATAGATTCGCCATGCAATAATCATAACTTCAATATTTATTACAATTCACAGACTACAAATAAATGCTGAGGCTCGGCTGCTCGACTGCTGCTCCTACAAATTATTTTTGCTTTCATTGTTAATTGTACAGACTCGACAAGTTGCAGCTCGAAATTGAAGTCGAAGACTGAACTGGAGATGGTCAGCGAAGACTCTGAGTCAGTGAGTCAGTCAGTTGGCGGTCCTGGTTAAATATCTTGACTGGGACAACAGGTGTTTGCTTGTTGCTGTTGTTGCACTTGCCACATTTGCATTTAGTATGTGAACAAGTTAACGCATTTGTACTAAATACTTTCACACTTTGTCTACCCCAACTACCGCCTCAAGTGCAAGTTGAGTGCAATAGGATGCGGCAATTGTTGCCTTCCGGCTTGCCCTCAAAAGGATGCTGTTGCATCTGTAGCTTGTTGCAGTCGCAGTGTCGCAACAACAACGACAGCAGCATGCAGCAATGACCTTGATGTGTTAATTTGTCGTGCCGCATCCAGCCTAACCAAACACCTGGCCAACAATACTTGTCTATTCTTGTGATTTACCAAGAAGCTTGCAGATAATCGGAAGACTTAGGCAACGAACTTGTTACTGCAGAACCCAACAAATTATATTTGATTTTAAGGCAAGCTACAAGTAGAATTTTACCACAGTTTTTGGGGTTCAACACGTAAATTTACCCTGTAGAAAATTATATTTGGGAATATTTGATTACGCAGGTGTGAAATCCTTGAAATATATGCAACTATTTTGGACTAATACATTTTAAAAGTGTTTGCCATATATATGCTATCTATATCTTAATACATATGAAAATATATATTTGTTTTTTTTTTTTACAAAAACCTTTAGTCAATATAATACATTCCAAGCGCACATTTGTCTAGGAAGGTATATTAAAATGTATAATTACTTTACTATCACATCTACTTATTTCCCCTTATGTAGATCAATAAATATTTTTATACTCAACTTCTTTGATATCTCTCTCTTATCTCGTTAATTTTGGGAACTAACTCTCTAAAAAGTATGCTATGTGATTCAACCGAATTCCACGTTTATTCCTAAGTTTCTTATCAGAACTCTTTTTCACTTTCTGATGTCTTTGCACAACTTACTTATAGCTGAGTTAATATACCCACTGTGCGTTTAACAATGGGCATTTTAAGTGCAGGCTTTGTAGAACACAATGTAGAAGACTAAAAAGTCATTTGTAATGAATGTGGGGCAATTGTCAATATTTGCGACACATGCAAGCAAGCATCCAAGTCATCGTCTTTGATTACAATTGTGGGCTAGTCGATAGTTCGAAGGTTTTTGTAACAAATTCAAGCAAATAAAGCTTTAAACGCTATTTACACTATAGAGCAAACATGCGGGCCTACACAGCAAAAAACCGAATAAAAACAAGAAAAGGTGCAAAATTATTAGTTGAATGAGAAGCTGAGAGATATAATTAATATATAAATCTTTACGAGCTTTTCTTAAAATTAGAGAAATGGTTTCGAACAGAGCCGAAGTTTTTGAGTCATATCGGAGTGAAGTGAAGTGAAGATTAGATTATTATGTCAAGAAAATGCATAAAACTTTGACTAGATTTTAAACAGTACGAATTTTAGCCTGTGCAATCATCTTTTCACATATTTCTGTTAGTCATTTTGTATTCAGTTTCGTTCAGTGTATGGGCTTTGGCTTACATTGATTCTGTTACATAGTCGTAAAGTTTATTTGCCTGCCCTTGCCGTTGTCAGTTGTTGTTGGTTGCTGATTTTATGGCCATACTAAAAAGTGCACTGGGTAACAAAACTGAAAACTTTCTCACAGAGTTGCGTCTACCAATCGTCAATCGTCAATCGTCACTCCGTCCATCAGTCCATCAATTCATCAGTTAATCAGTCATTCAGTCAGGTTGTCAAGTTTTGTGTCTTTTATCTTCCTTGTGGGTCTCGTGTTTTTGTTTACTGATTCTGTGCGTTAATGAAATTCACATGTTTGATTTTAATGGCATGCCATCTTTTGGACGTATGCCTGATGAATGTATCTCAATGTTTGCATGAGTACGTTCCATTCGTATCTCAGTGCCCCATCAATCTTCCAATCAAAAGCTATAAGCAGGCTGCCACTTTTCAACTCTTCCGTCTCCTCGTATGTTATGGTTATGTTAATAGCTGATAGTAGCTTTTATTTTTTAATTCTCTTTCGTTTTCTTGAGCTATTAATATTTTTTTTTCTAGCTGACCGACTCGCCTGGCAAAATATGAATGGTGCCCACATTTCAAGTTCTGTTTAGCGTCGCCATAAAAAATACAATAGGCTAACAAAAAATAACATCATACCTTATCAACAAAAAAAATATATATAATGCGCCTTTGAACTGTCCGCAAAAAGAATTTGACTTCAGACAGTTTTCTTAATCCCAATTTGAATAAATTCCGTTACGATCCGATCTTTTCCTGATGAGTTTGTAGCTGTTGTGGTTTTTGTTGTTTTTATTTGGTTTTCACGTACTTCAGTTACAAATTTTTCAGATTGCACTTAAAAGCAGTTTGTTGTTGTTGTTTTGCTAAAGATTTTTTTTGCGTTGCGGCGAATATCGAACAAATGATATTATTTAAGTTGTGTGCTAGGTGTGCACATTGTGAACTCTCCTCCTCGCTCGTTTATTTCTATTATTATTACTTTTTCACCTTGCGCCAATAAAACGTCACTTAAGCGTAGATCAGTTAAGCAATTGTTGTTGTCGTTGTTGTGTGTCGTTACTAAATTGCACTTGACTTTTAGAACTTTAGACGAGCGTGAAGCTCAGCTTAATAGATACGTACAAGCACATATATATAAATTTATATATATGTGTATATATACCGATCTTAACTCTAAAACACGCGCTCGTCGTTACGCTCTCTGCTTTTGTGTGCGCATACTACACACATTGTGTGTGTGTGTGTGTGTGTGTGTGTGTGTGTGTGTGTGTATGGTTGTGTGTGACTTTTCAATTTGCTGGTGTCTAATTTATATAGAACATAGTGGCAAGATGAGTTATATTTGATTTGTGTTCAGTTGTTTTAGGCCACACCTTTATTTGGTGAAAAGGCACTTGGACACGAGCTGGGCAAATGGCGAACAAGCGCGCGCCTCTGTTTTCTTTTTTGTTTTTGTAATTCCCTATCATGTGTTGCCCTCTCTCTCCTTCTCTCTTTCTCGCTCTTTCTTCTCTTGTGTGTGTTTAAGGTGTGAGAAGTAAATCACTTGGCGGCACTTTAAAACAGTTATTGGGTCACTCACTGGGCAGATTTGCATGAGTCAACCGTTACGCGATAACAGATCAACGATAAATAACAATCGAGAATCGATAAAGAAGAACGCACGTTAACGTTAAGCCGACGACGAGCAGCGAGCAGCGAGCGTGCGACATGCGATTCGAGCGTGCGAGCAAGAAGCGCGAGCTATCACTAAAGACTGATGTTAAACAGTTCTGCAAAAATGCTCCGACTACAAAAATGCCGAAGCGCACCTGGTAGCGAGAGCTGCTGCTTACGGCTGCTGCTGCTGCTGCTGCTGACTGGGGAGGCCTCTGCAAAATGCTCACGAGATGCTTTGCAATCAACGAAGTAGTCAACGACAGTCAGGCTTCGGCTTCGGCAGCAGCAGCAGCAGCAACAACAACAGCAACAACGTGAAGAAGCTACTGCTATAAACAAAAACTACAAACTGGTTGTCTCATCAAAAGACAAACAATGCAAAGAAGAAGACGCTAGCAAGCAAGCGCTCTCTAACGGTGCCCGCTAGAAGAGCAAATGCTCGAGAGAGCCAAAGAGAGCGAGAGAGCGATCAAGCTGTCTTTGAGTGAGTTTACCACTTAACAGCGCGCTGTTAAGCCTTACACTCACTCACAATATTCGGCTGCGCTGTTCATGCTCGCACTCGCTCTCACTCCATTTTGTATTTCACTCTCTCTCTATCTCTCTCCTGGCTGCTGCTGCTCTCTGCACTAGGCAAGCGTTACGACATTTGATTGGCTCGATTAACACAATCGGAGCACCTGGTTATAAACCAGTATAGCAGCAAACACACACACACACAGTGCAGAGCGCAGAGACGCAGAGACGGCACGATCGCTTGCTCGCCTTGTCGGTCTATAAATATAAAGAGCAGCTGTGCTGCCTGCTGAGCATTGGATGAAAAGAGAGCGCCATATAGCGCTGCTGTGCTCAAGTGAACGCGAACTTATTTACTCAATTCATTGACCAATGCAGAGCACAACTTACACACAAATGCAAACACACACACACATGCACTTCTACTCATATACAAATGAGAGCGTTCATGTTCGGCTGGTCAGTTAGCCAGTTAGCCAGCTGTCGCATGTGGGCGTGGTCTATTTATGCAGCACAACTGTTGCTATGTATCGATCGATAATTTGAGCACCCCCTCATCCTCCCCCTCCCCCATTGGGCGCCACTACTCCCCCTGGGGGTAAATAGGTTTTTGGTTTTTTTTTTTTGCATGCACACGAACTGGATTCAATTGCCGTTGGCTGGGGCAACATTCCCTGGCGCAAGTTTGTTAGCTAGTTGGCTGACTGCTTAGTTAGTTAGTTGGCTTTGGGGCTGACTTCCCCATTGCTAACGGTGTTGAATTGACAACTTTGAGCGCCAGCTCACGCCATTTTTTAGCCATTTGCAGTTGTCAAGCTGTCAGAGTATTGATCGTTAAATGCGTTATCTGTTGCCAGACATAAGGCATTTAACGATATTACTTGTATTGCAAACTGCAACAAAAACAGAAAAACAGAAAGGCAGAAAAACAGCAAAAGTAGGAAAAGGAACTACTTTAAACAGTTAAAACATATGCAAAATGTATCATAAAGCCCCTCATATTTATCGTCATATTGCAGCTAATGAGCTGTTCATGAAAATAATCATTTTAAGGTCGAGTTATAAGCGTATTTGAAGAGGTTTAGCTTACATATTGATTGGTGAAAGGAATATGATACTAAAAATAATATTAAGTCTTCATATGACTCCAAATGATACTTTGTACCTATGCATTAAGTCTTACATAGGTACAAATTATCATTTGGAACTTTACGACGCTTCATGTAGTTAGCTAAATAATCACACATAATTATACAGGATTACAACAGTGTTCAATAAAATGTTCGCTTTTAAAATAATGACAGCTCTTTTGAATGTATAATATGTTTCTTAAACCAGAACAAAACAGATGATTTTTCAGTTTAATTTACTATAAAATTCAAGAAATATCCTTGTATCAAATAAGTACTACAATGAAATATAATGATAATTACTGTTGTTACATTTATAATTTGAAAATAGCTGATATACTTGAATGAAATAACTTCACAAATATTTTCCATTATTCTCTTATTGCTCTTTGTTATGTTTGGCACGTCACTTCTGCTACCTAGCGATTTTCCTTGTTTTCCCTTTACTAAAAGTCAGATTTTACAATCACTTCGTTCATAATGAACATTTTGCAGATGTTCGCACAATTCTGGATGCATTAGGGGCGTGACGCCAGCAAAACTATCGCTGCTCAAATATCTTGCTCTCTGCGGCAGTACAAATAAGTATAGTACATTGTATATTCCCACTAACCGAAAAACTTTACAGAAGTTAATCCAATTTGTCGAGTTTTATGATATGCAACCCGCAAAAACCCGCAACTCGTTATCATCTGTTTGTTTTCTATTTCTAACCCTTTTTCCAGCTCGGTGAAAAGAAAAAGAAAAGAAAAGAAAAAAAAAGTCAAACACTGCGGGCTGAGTTGCAAGTCAACGCCCCGCAAAACGAGTGGAAAACGGAGAGAATTCCGGATTGTGAATGCGACTCCCTTCTAAAAAGGGGGTGTTTAAACCCATTACGCTACGAGGACTCGACACGACTCTGTGGAAGAAGCCTGTCGAGTTTCTAGTAAGATTTTCAGCGTTGCGGTTGCTCTTGCGGTTGTCCTTTGAGCTACCATTTTTGGGCTAGACAACACCCACACACAAAAGTACCCTTCCGATTTGCTTGCCTTTGACAAATTTTCATGCTTTAATTTTTCAACATTTGCATATGGACTATGTGTGTGTGTGTGAGTGCTGTGCCCTGATGTGCTGGCTAATCCTAGCTGAGCAACAGATTATCCCTTGCAATTGTTTTCTTGATTTGTTTGTTATGGATGCTCAGGATGCGGCAGCTTCTTCTGCAGAATTACTCTCGCATCCGGATAACAATGTGGAACGTGGAACTGTGTCTGCGTCTGCGTCAGTTGTTGGGACTCGCCCCTTTTTGGTTACACTTTAATGCGTTCTAATGTATGTGACTTTTGGGCCAGATCCTCAAAAACGCGCCTCAAACACAATTTGCCGCCGCCAGTTGAAGTGACTTGCGAAAATGTTGTTTGCCCATTGTCCTGCATCAATCAGCGATCATCAATCATTCGACCTGCTCAATATAAATATTTTCGGCCGAAATTAGGTTAAAGGCTTGCCAAAAAAAAATGCATATATATATATATATAGTTATAGGTATATACATATGTAAGAAAAACAGGGTGCCCAAAACAACTGACAGTGCCAAGCAAATATTTCGGTATTGCGAGTTCCAGTTCTTGAACTTATGTCATGCCAGAAAATAGCTGGAAATGCCTGCTCTCGTGAGTGTGTGAGTGTGTATGTGTATGTATACAATAAATTAATTATAAATGCATTAATCACTGCCAAAAACTTTGACAAATACTGACATGAGCGTTCGTCGTTCGTCGTTCATTTCATGTCATTTCATTTCGTCTCGTTTTGTTTTGTTTTGTTTCGTTACTTCTCGTCTCGTTTCAATTTGTTTCGTTCTTTGCGTCGCGCGCGTCTGAAATGAAAACAAAAATTTAAAACACGTTTTCGCGCTTATTTCTGACTAATTTATGCGTTCGATTTGTCCGTTTGTCTTCGAAACCGAGCTGATCATTCAGTTATTACACAGTTTCGTCTCTATTATACCCTATAAGCGGTAATCTAAAATTAGTGTTAAGAAGTGTGACAAATACAGTCAGATTTCCATTTGTATTATAACTAAGCTAATGAGCATAAGCAAAACTAAATCTGATAGATAATACGAGGAATGCAAGGTGGAAAACCTTATTTGTGTCATACAAATCAATTTGAATAATAAGTTCGACTTATTCCATATCAATCGACTCTTTCTTAATGTTCTCAATTTGGAAATCTTTTGATTTTGACATAAAATACAGCTTACAGCTTACAGGGTATCTGCTATTCGTGCACAATTTGCTGCACATTACTTACTCGTTTCTCGTTGTGCAAAATGCCGCATTTTTTGGTTTTTTTTTGTTGGTTGGTAATTTTTTCGATTTGGATTTTGATTGAAAGCCTCAGAAATTGATTTCCACCTTGCGGCATTGGATGCTCTTTGGCATGTTTCACATTTGGCAGCTTTGATCCGTATGCAAATGAGATCGTTGATCTGTTTTGGTATCGATTCGTTTTTGAAGACATGCATGCGTGCCACATAAAACTTGAAACCAAATCATATTTGACCCTTGGGGGTCGCGCATGCCAATAATGTTAACCAAAATAGAAAAGACACAAATGTTAATTTTTCTGCTACGAGAGCATATGAAAAATGTGAACCATTTGATGAAAAAAATACGTTGTCTGATTTTGTTGGGGGATTTCTATTTGATCAAGTTTCGCTTTAAGCTAAGACGGCTTGTTAGACAATTTTCCAGTTCTTTTGTGGGCGCAAATTTGAATTTGTTCAAATTAATTATATATTGATGCTGTTGCATTTCAGACATTGACAAATTGATAGATCGGATTTGACTATGGCTCAAACAAATTGCTCCAAAAAAAGAAGAAACAAATATATGTATGAAGAAAGACTTTTGATATATTGTTGTGGCAAGAATTTACATGCCAAATGATTGGTAGAAAGCTGCGATTATTCCATATTTTATGGCCACAACCGGTTAACTCTTATTCCCCTCTCTTGACCGATAGACTGTAAATATTGTGACGAAGCGTCAAGAACAGCTTCCGTGCGTATCTCATCTAAGATGGGAGCCCATTTCCATTTCCAAACCCAATTCCCACCTCCTCCGGGCGCTACACAAAAGTTACGCATTGTTGTGTCCAAAATTGGGCGGGTTTTGTGTGTGTCATAAAATTGACGCGCTTAAATACCAATTTAACAATTGTTCAACACTCTTCTTTTCATTTTTTGGTCGGTTTTCGGGTTTGGGATCTGTGGGAACCTGGATACCGTTGACATCACACATCTGGTCGACTCTTTCGGACCGATTTCAATGCGTAATTGTAACGTCTTTGTGGTTGTTATTAACACCTAAAGCTGGCCAGCCAAATGGACTATGAAGTTGCCCCCAAAAAGGTGTTTCACCTCGTCGATCCCGTGCAAACAAAGCGAAGCATCTGTGCTCTCCTTATGTGCGGGGCAGTATATGGAATTTCGTGAATTTATGCATAATGGATGTACATTAAATTCATAACGTCGACAAACTAAACAAATGAACTTCACATTCAGCACACAACAACAGCAACAAATAATATGAAGACTTCACTCAGTGCTTGCCGCCAGCAAATGATGCTGTGAAATAAGTCAAGTTTCATTTCGGTTCAGTTCAGTTAAAGTTTGAGTTTGAGTTTGAGTTTGGTTCAGTTTACAGTTGTTGTTTCGGTTTTAGTGGGTCATAAATGGGAAGATTTTTCACAGCTGATTGTGAGAAATGTGCCTCTGAATGCCGCACCACTGTGGAGCAGTCCCAATTTCAGAGTCTCATTCTCCTAACTCCCCCCGTTCATTGTCAAGTTCCCAGTTCAGCCTGCCGGGCCTAATTGTGATCTGCGGTACGAGGTGCTGTTTATACCCCTAAGCTATAATATGTATGTATATGGGGTACCTTGGAGTCTTGCTTATCGAGTGATAGATCTGAAAACTGCGATTAATATTCTATTTAAACCTAAATGCATTTGGCAGATACACAGCATATTTTTTAAAACTTCAAAAAATTATAAAATTTATGGTTTTCAATCTTCAGTGGCTTCTATGTTCCTTTCGAATATTTTCTTTTATTTAACTAATAATATTTTGTATATTTCATCCGTTACATACAAAATTTATTGCATTTTCAACAGCAAGGTATCTCCAGGTCGGTATATAATTTCTTTCATTAGTTCATATTGAATTGGATGTTATGTGAGAAAGTAGCAACGAATGTGGCTTGGGGAGCAATAAAAGTTCATCTCTGAGGACTTTGAGCTCCAAAGTGGGGCGTCTCCACAGCAGTGGCACCTGCAAGCGACGCTGCTTCTTTGTCTACAGCACCAACCTCTCGCTCCGTCAGTGCCTGCCATAACAGATCAGTCCCAAATGAATCATATGCACATCCAAGTCGGAGACCATGAATACCAATTCGACTGGTGCTAGAAAGAGGCGTTTGCTTAACCGATAATAAAACACATGAAAACGCATAAATCAAACCAAAATCTGTTGCTGCAATTCAACTAAAATATGAATTGAATTTTTCCCTCTTACGTACAGATGGGTAAATGCTGAATGTTTAGGAAAATTCTTCTTGACTTAAAGGATACCCTGTAGTCGTTGTAAAGTGATTAGTTTAGCCTTGAGAATTGGGTTATTTAAATATCATGTCTTCCGTTTGCTTTATATCACATATATCATATATCCTTCCAGCTTTATATAATTTTCGGGTTATCTATAGACAGACAAGATGAACCGACTTTGGTTAGTTTATTTCATTTTTATTTTACTTAGCTTAGACTTCAGGGTATCTTGATACTACAATACGCGTCAGCTCGGGTAAGAATCGATTTTAAAAAGATGCACATTCATTGCCATAATTTCTTCTTCACACACAAGTTGCATTTAAACACCTTTTTTATGGATACAGGGTATAAAAAGTATATATGCATATATTTAATTTTTTTCTAATTTGAAAGGTCTTTTGAGAAAATATTGTTTTAAATGTGCGCAGCGCTGAACTTGACCCAATGATATTTAGTTAGGCATTGCTGTAGCTTGATCTTGGTCTAAGAAAGTGCCACCAGCAGCAGCAGCAGCAGCAGCACCACAAACAGCATCACAACAAGCACCACCAGTTCCCAGCTCGCAGTGGCTGACAAATGACTAAGGTCGTATGCGGCCTTTGTCGAGGGGCGGTTTCAGTTTGGACGGGCGGTAAGAAGGTCGACACTGCCTCTGACTTGACTTGACTTGTCTTGACTTGACTCCGACTATGACTACGACTACGACTACGACTCGACGCGAGTCGACTCGAATCGAATCGAGTCGACTTAACTTGGGCTTGAGCTGACTCCAAGTCTGCCTCGGATGCATCACACACAGCTGCAAGCTGTGGCTGGGACGTCATCGCTTGACTTTAGCAGGTGTTCCGCCAGACAAAAGATGCACTAAACAACAACAACAACAACAACAAATTGAAGCTGTTGATGCGCACGAATTCCGTTTTTAGCTGCAGCTTTTCGCGCGCTGTTTCCATTTTGTTGCAATAAAACTTTAATAAGAATATTTTTTTTACTTTTCATTTATTTTTTATACCCAGAATATAGAAAATATTTATACGTATGTATTTTGTGTATTGTGCCAGTCAATAAAGCAACGCTGCATCATTAAAATCGTGATGCAGCTCGACCATTACCTCAACACTTGCCCACTTTGCCGATCGATCGACGGATCGATGGATGGATCGAGCTCCATTTTTGTATTGGTTTGCATTCGCAACTCCTCCGCATCCTCCTCTGCATCGGATGGCTCCATCTCTCTAGCCATTTTGCACTACTGCCATTGATATTGCCACAATGCTTGAATGCCTTATTGTTTAAAGCAAATGCAAATTTGATTTGTTTTTGTTGGTTTGGGCTTAATTTTTTTACGTTCAACGTTAAATGTTGCTAATGACAGTCGCAGTTGCAGTCGCGATCATCTTGAAAGAGATGCACTTTTGGGTGTGTCGTTGTGTCTATTGCAAAAACTTATAATATATAGTCGTATCTATAAATAATAATTGCACAATCTTAGCTTGATTGGTTTATGCGTGTCAAGCATTGCGGTAATCAGAATTAACGACACAAACTATAAGAAACAAGTGGCAGATACTGTAAGTAATATATTGATCTAAACATAAGTGCATCCGTAAAGAGTTATTGTTTTAATTAAAAACAGATTAAGCTTAGATTTAGTGAGTTATCATGGAGGCTCCATATACCCTAGACATGACTTTAAGTTAACATAATATTCATGCAACAGAGCTTTTTCTGTATTCTAGATTTAATCTACATGCAAGAAGTAGCTCACGACCATCGTAATTTACTCATCAAATTTTGTAAATATGTCTAAATTACTTATCGGATATCGAGATGTTTAAGACATTCCCACAAATATTTTGGAACCGCATCTACAGGGTATTCGAGGGAAGTTAAGGTTGCTCCTAACTCATACTAAATGATGATGACAGCCTAATTTCAGACATGCTGGGTAATTAAGCGAGACAGGGTTGTGGGCAGGGGATCACTGGATCGCTGGATCGCTGGATCGCTTGGATCGCATACGATCGATCGATCGATCTTTAGTTTGGTATTTAGGTATTTCGGTAGCCCGTCCAATACGCTGGTGGCCTAATGACTTTATCAATGTTTGTGGCAGCGAGTAACAGATACAATTTATGTGCATGTTTGTTTGGCGGACACGATGCACACCTTAAGTACCGTGTGAGTGAGCATGAAATTGCCGCAGGACT
This sequence comes from Drosophila cognata, assembly GCA_035041535.1. Taxonomy (NCBI): domain Eukaryota; kingdom Metazoa; phylum Arthropoda; class Insecta; order Diptera; family Drosophilidae; genus Drosophila; species Drosophila cognata. The sequence goes on along the minus strand of JAWNLC010000688.1, from coordinate 6,817,757 downwards.
CGCAGGATGCCAACTGTGCGCAACATATGTTCTGACTTGGGAATTTCCCAACAACAAACAAAAAAAATTAGAGAAAGGTAACAGAAAAAGTATTGAAGCAGAGAGACGACTAATTTTGTTAGTACTACGAGTACTTCCTAATCGCTGGCAGGAAGTTTGAATTGCGTTTTGTGTTTGCAGTCGGCTGGAAAATTGTTGACATGTGACACGACTTAAGCAACAGCAGCAACAGCGGCAGGTCGTCGACAGGACAGCACCGAATGCACATTTAAATAAGCCTTGTGTTGGCTTTTTGTTGCCATCTTTTGTAAGCGTTTCACAAATCCAGCGACTTTCTCAGTCTCAGTCTCGGCCGCAGAGCGTTAAGTACACGCACAGCGGCTTAGCCACAGATTGACAGATTGGCCAGTCCAATGCTGTTGCTTCTCGGCCAGGCTATGATCCTGGGCAACTCCTAATTACGCGCGTGAGCGCTCTAAATGCATCAAATAGTCATTTTGACGGTGTGGAAATATTGTTGCTTGTTTAGGTCCGACGACTGGTAATTCCAATTGTTATTGTTATTCCCTTTTTGATTTTTATTTAAACGGCACACACATACCACACACCCGCACACCACACACACACACACACAAACACGACACACGCGCTTCTCGAATCGCTCATCCTGCAATGATCTTTGGCTTAGGCATGTTTGTTTGCATTTTTTCGTAAATCTTTTTTTTTTTGCTCTTCACATTTTTGGCTTGCATATTCGTTATTTTTTTTTTTTGTTGGGTTTTTGTGTTGCTGCTGCTGCCAGCCTGTCGTCTTTAATGATGCCCTTTCTCGGCCACGCCCCACCTGGCCATGGGTTAAGCGTGGCCCAATGCCCATCATAAATTTCATTTTCAAACGCTTGCAACCCAAGTGTTGAAGTCAGCATTTGATGGGCAAACGGCAACAGCTGTTTGGCTGTCAGGATCAAGGGATGGGCGGGGAGAGCAACTGCTTTGTGTGTGGCCAACTAATTGAGTGACCAAGCGTAAGGGTCAATATCAGCAGCAGCAGCAGCAGTTAAAATACATCTTAATTGGTAATGGTCAGCAAGAAACTAACAAATTTGATGGCTTATCTGGCAGTTGAAATGGGAATACTGAGGTACATAAATTTGGAGGAGTGTGCAGATTGAATGTATCACATGATTTATATATATATATATACATGATATATTTGAAGCGTTGGGGATAATTTTTAATTAGTTTATTGTTAGCTCAATTATTATTTGTTTACTTGATTAACTTATTGTAATCCAATTTATATAAATTCAAATAGCATGGAAAAGTATTTTTAAGACATAAATAAAATTGTATTTTACTGATCAATTTATTTTTGTGAAAGCTTCAAAATATTTATTGTATTATGTAAATGCATTTCTAAGCACAAAATAGAACTAAAACCGGTTCAATTTCGATGCTTAACATTTTTCTGGAACTTCCAATGACTATTTGAGGTCTTTAGTGCTTAAGAGTAGCTCATCAGGTTAGTCATAAGCAATTGGGGAGCAAGTTGTGTAGCTTAATATTTATATGTATAATCCGTAATAGTGCGATCATTATAATAGCATCATCGTTTATTTGCAATCATGCGGCACATTGATTAATAAACTGATTATTCATAAGCCACAAGAGGCTGCTTCTTGTTAATGAGCCGTGCGATGAGTTAAGCCTGCGCTTCTATTCGGTCTTTGGGGTGATAAATTTACGTTTCGTGTGAAGTTTGATAGCTGAGGTCATGCCGTGGATTTATTTCCATAGCTCATATATCATGCGGGCCAACGAGTTATTAACGGGGCGGTAGCTAACACCTGCGTATTAACTGAATTTCCGCATTGCTAACCCCAAAAATCGTAAAGCAAACATCCAGCCACAAACACAGACAAAGTCCAGTCACTGCCCCAGACATTGACCCAAAAACAAATCTGATGGAAACGAACTCAATGTACGATCCAATCAGTTATGAGCACGTTATGATATATTTTCTCTTTTTTTCCCCCCCAAAAATAATAAATCAAATGTTTTTGTATATGATGACTTGGCGTGGGAATTGAAAACAGCGAAATAGTTTTAATAATGAAAGGTGAGCAAACAGCATCAGCCAAATCAAAAACAAAAACAAAACACAACAAACAAAAGGTAATCAATTAAATTTCTTATCATTGTGGTGCATCAGCGATTGAAAATGAACTGGGCGCCACACAAAACAGACTAGAATGCAGCTGGCTCAGCAATTGCTAATCACTGAGATACCCTGTACCCGAATCTTTAAATTTACACCAGTGTAGAAATGTTATTTACCAAACTTTTCAACTTTACATATACCGTTTGTGGCTCTGATCGGATAACTGAGTATTAATATTGAAAGTGATTTTTGGCTTGAATCACGAATTTCTTGTACGCTTTTGGAATTGATTTTTGTTGTTGTTTTATTGGCATTGCTTGGCAGGAAACGTTTAATATTGGGCTAACGAATACTTGAATTGGAAACGAGCTCTTCGAAGTTTGAATGATTGAAAACGCAATTACAAATCATTGACAGTTTGTTGTACTAATTTCAACAACGAGTTACTGGGTGAGAGAGACAGAGAGAATGAGATCTAGAGAGAGATGGTAACAGAGACAAAGATGGAGAGAGAAAGAGGGGGCTGATTTGGGCACATCAATCATGTTTACATGCAAGAGAATGCGATCCTGCAGACAATGCAACAAAATTATATCATGTGTTAAAAGTTATGACGGATCATTGAAGGTGTAAAGTGCCTGGAGGGGTGGGTAGCAACGACTGCTTTTATTTTATTTTTATTTTTTTGTTTATTATGTGATTCTTTTTTTTTTTTGCACAGCTTGACTTTGAAGCTGTGCTCAACGTTGCCCTCCCTAACGTGCATCCACTTTCCAATCATTACTCATCAGAGTTGACGACGCATTGTTGATGGGATTTCCGCTTTTGAAGGTGTAGCAACAAATGCGAGAAATACGAAAAATACAGAATATACAAATACAAAAAACGCCCAATCAAAACGAGCCAAACAAAAGGATCGCTCAATATTTTTGATTCCATATTGACAGGCGGGGTACAAATTGCTTGATGATGCGCCCAGACTCTCAGTTAGCCAATCTCTGACTGCTGCTGCTGCTGATGTTGTTGTTGTTGTTGTTGTTGTTGTTGTTGTTATAAATTAGCTCGAACTGCGGATACACAATGCAATATGGCCATCAATCATTTGAAGCCAAAAAACGAAACAGTTCAAAGACATTTCGTTGAACTGCCTCTAGCGATAAGTATGAGTCCGAATCCAAAACCGAATCCCAATCCGAGTTGTTGAATTGGCATCTGGTTTGCTTTAAAATGCCCACTTAGTGTCCAAATATGGCGACGATGAGCAGTTCAAATGTCAGCAAAGAAACTTCAAAACAAGACTTGTTCCAGCTGCATCTTGAAGCCTTCATCTACCAACTCTCCAGCAACATCTTCAGTTGCTAACCTTAATTGACTTTACGCAAGAATCAACCACAAAAAAAAAAAATATACTCGAAAATTATCATGCATTGTCTATCGTTTGGCTGTCAAAGCTCAATATCTGTGACTATCAATTGTTTTCACATCTGAGTTATCTTTTTAATTTCGCGCAACGCGCTCCACGCTCCATGCTACATAATTTCAACTTGCAGTTGGCCTGACCCGGGTCAAAGTTGAGAGTGCCATGTGTGTGTGATTCGCTGTTGTTTTTGTTGCTATTGCTGTTGTTGATGTTGTTGCTTTTGTTGCTGTTGTTGCTATTGCTGGACTGTTGCAGGCTCTCAGTCTGGGTGCCCACATTCGCCGGCCATGTGTGTAAGTGTATGTCGCGTGTTTCATTAAGGCGACAAACAACAAACCTCAACAGCAAACCCAGACCAGGCCTCAGATTTCCAGCGATGATCATCGTCGTCGTCGTCGGGCATATTGTGACCTCAAAAATTGCGAAAAAATAACGAACGTGCGGTAAAAGCGTCGCCAAAGAAACACTCTAAAAAATATTGAGCTGCCATCCAAATTTTCATAAAAACAAATGCCACTTATAAATATACATTTACCGAAATTTGAAAAAGCAAACAAGATTTTATATATATATATGCATATCTACATATTTATATAATTAATAAGGCAATAAAAAAAAATAAATTCAATATAAAGTTGTATTTCAAGAAGGTAACTCGTGATTTAAATAGCAACAGATAATGAAAATCATTGGCTTTCAAATACTCAAAATCGACTATAAAAACCTCATATTTTGTATGTAGAAAAATCTGAATTAAGAGTTAATTCTTGGTCATCCTCCTTTCGATCATTAGATAAGGAATATAGTACCCTATGTAGTAAAAAGTAATAATAGTAAAAATTATTCTGCTCTCATAAGCTAGTCCCTATGTATGGAAAAGAAAATTTGAAATACGATTCTTAGTTTTATTTTCAAAGGCAAGTTTCTCATTAATTTCTCGCGGTGCACACTTACTGCCTCAGATGGAGGCACAACTCTGAGATGGCCTGGCCAAAACGGTCGGGGCAGCCTCCCAGTTTTTTTTTTTTTTTCTGTTTGGCTTGTGTGTTGCGCTGGTAGTTACGATGCGCATTGTAGACGCGATGTGCCACACCTGTTTCATGTTGCAGGCTCTGTGGCTGAGGTTGAGGCTAAAGCTGAGACTTAGACTCCACGGACTGCGGACAGCGGACAGCGCAGCAGAACCAGCCAGCAGAGCCAGCAGCCTTGTGAGAATCTTTTTTTGCCGTGTGTGTGCACAACAATTTTTTCGGTCTCTAACTGACCTTAGAGCTGTTGATGTTGCTATTGCAGTTGTTCCTGTTGCTGTTGCTGTTGTTGGTAACGCATTTCTTTTACTGCTAGGCGGTGTTGGTGGCTGATAATGATGGACTGTATTAACCGTTAGCTGGCTGGCTTTCTGGCTGGCTGGCTGGTTGGCCTGTACGACAAGCGTTGGCAATCAGTGGACATTTTGATATTTGGTTAGTTTCTTTCTTTTGCTTTTCCTTGGCGTTTGCTTGTTTTTTTTTTCGGAAAACACATTTTATGCGCTGACTTCCCCCTAACGCTTTCACTCTCTGAGTGGCATATAGCTGTCTTCAGTCCCTACGCCAAACAATTTGAACTTGTCAAGGCTAATCAGTTTTCCTTTCATTTAGCCAGACATTTACGACACCGACGTTGATGCATGGCCATGTCAGTGTCTCAACTCAAGCAACGATATCCAACAACAACAACAACAACAGCAACAAACACAAACCACATCTCGTTGTCGCAATTATCAAAAAGCGCGCAAAGTTTCACACGCGTCCTATCATGCCACATTGCTGGGGCATCTAAGTTGTCCACACATCAGCACTAATTACGGCTCATTATTGTGACCAAAGTGTAGCATGTTGTCAGCTGGAGGATATAGCAACACAAGCAGCTCCACTGGCGATCAACGACAATCAGCGACAAAGACAATCACAACACACTGCGACGAGTGGCAACAATTACAAGCTGCAACATGCGCGTTGCACCGAACAACATTGAGCCGAAGCGTAGACATCCTTTAAGATTCACTTTTAACAATTGCCAATTTACTCTTCCAATTTGTCTCCTGTTCTTATTAGAGAATGGTACACACAGAGGGAATGAAACCAATTTTCAATGGTATTAACTACAATAATATGCAAGTCAAAAGTTGATCTATATTTTAAACATATATATAAATTTGTTGATTATCTGAGAAATATTAAAAATAAACTGATCTTTGGTGTGCGGATGCTTATTTATATACATATATTTAACTTTGTTTTATTTAATCAGTTTTTAATAATTTTGTGTTTCCTTTTGATTTAGCTTTACAATAGTTTCATTTAGAAATTGATCGAGCTAAATGAATGTATATTAATCTAGAACTATGTATAGGTATGTTAACATAATACGGATTTCTAATATTTTCAGATTATAGATCAAAATCACAGTCCTTAATTGGAATACTGCTCACTGCTAAGAGAGATTTGGTCAGTCCATTCTCATCTTTCTTGTTAAGCCCTTAACATTTTCGATATGTGTTATTAACTGTTTTTTAAGGACTTTCCCTTTTGCTGTATTACAGAGTGCATGCCTAAGTGATGGGACTCCGTTCGCTTGTTGGATGAAGGCGACTCGTGGCGTAGGCAGCCAGATCTGAGGCAGGCATCTAAACACCTGACAGTTGTTGGCGAGTTTTGGTGCTATTACTCGAATGTGACCAACAGACAGTTGGTCCGAGTCGTTGGTTGTCATTGTTATTATTGTTGTTGCCACTGATGCTGTTGTTGGATTGTATTTTCGGACGTCTTGGAACGTTTTGTCTGACTAACCATTTTTGGCAATGACGACGACGACGACACCCGGTCTGAGATCTAACTAAATTGAAAGTTGCAAACAGATCGCGCTAAGGTTGCAACACCAAATAAAACAATAAAAAAAATCGTTTTGCCAGAAATTCTGTGGCAAATGCAACACAGCCAAAAGTGTCATCTTAACAATTAAATTCTTCAGTTGTAAGGCAACAACTTGAAACTGTTGTTGTTTACGAAATTTATACGACATACACACATTTAACCAAATGTCAATTGAGTTGAGGAGGCCAGTGCCAAGAGCCGGTCTTCAATTAGCTTAAGATACATCCAAACACCGTTGCTTAATGATGATATCGTGGCCAGAGCTAAAAACCCATTCAAAATCAATCGCATAAGTGTATGTATCAATTGTGCGATACTCTCACTTGAAGATGTATAAAGTTGTTATTATTTTACATGCGATACACAAAAAAAATGTAAATAAACACTTGTGAAAATCGTTCAACTTTCGAGTGCTGACGAAAATATTGCCAGGGAACCCTTGAAAAATAGATGATGAAGAAGAGGCTGGAAGAGGAGTAGGCGGAGGAGGAGGAGGAGGAGAAGAAGGAGGAGATGTAGTAAAAGACGACGATGACGAAGATGTTGCGGCTGAACGTAAAGTCATCGCTTGTTGCGCCTCGTTCAAAGTTCGTGTCAACATCATCAATTTTGATCAATATGTATTGCCCAGCCATGAGTACTCGAACTCTTACTCCTATTCGTACTCCTATTCGTATTCTGTGTTGTGAGTTTTGAGTTTGAGTTTTGAGTTGCCCTGCCATTTAAACGGTTACGTTTACAGGTTCCACTCGCTCCCAGTTCCACATGCACTCCCACATCCACTCCCACTCCCATTCCCATGGTGCAGCATGGTGCCTTTGGGGCCCGATCGTGTTTGCTTCGTCTATGATCGCCATATGATCGCCGACCAAAATATGGTAAATTACAATTATTAGGCATTTGGCTTGTTTGTTTATTGATCGGGCTGTATTGAGGTTATACACTAAATGATACATCGATCGATCCATCGATAGTTCGAATAGAGCGATCGAGTACGCTGATCGTTCAATTGATGATTACTCGGACACCAAGTGAAAATCGCTGTGTAGAAATCGCTGTCCAAGATGTATGAAAATTGCTGCCTAAATGGTTGTCCATAAGACACGATCATCGCTGTCTTGAATACTTTAGCTGAGCTGATCACTGATCGTTGCCGGTTGATCACTTTCTTTTGGGAAACGCTGCAAAACCTGATCGCATTGGTGACATGTGTTCTTCTGGTCTGGCTACAGCTGCCTTAACAGTTGACCTAGCTGAAAGCAATTATCATCTTCAGTTCATGATCAATGCTCATGATCAGTGTTCGGTTCAGTGTTCGGTTGCGCGATTCAAGAGTCTGTCCAAGTTCAAGACTAGTTAAGTGACGCCCAAAGGCTAACGCGGGTGGAGGATCTTGGATACGTAAGGGAGGAGTGGTGAAGAGCAGCGACGACCCTGTTTAAGTTTATAAAAACTCATTATAATGTCTTATAAATGCACTTGTATCAAGTGGGATTTCTTGATTGCCGTACCGTCCACAGTTTCGCTCTACACTGATCCGTTTTGCTCTGCTCTTTTTCTTTTCGTTTTTGCTGGCTCTGCTCTGTGTCTTTGATATTCGTTGTTGTTGTTATTGTAGTTGTTGTTGTTGCTGCTGTTGCAGCAACTGCAGCAAGAGCTTGGATTTTCAGCTTGGGCTCCCATGCTCCTCAGCGTCATCGTCGGACTTAGACACATAGTTCGCTCAAGATCATAACATGACCTTTTGACTGGCAGTGATTTCTACGCCCACGCATATAAACCAGACCCAACAGCAACAAGAGAAACAACAACAGCAACAACAATGAGTCTGGTTAACTTTTGCTGTGGCTTTTGTGGTTTATGTATGTTTATGGAAAATGGGTTATGAGATATTTCTTCCTTTTATCTTTGGCCATTTCTATTTGACCATGGGAAATAAAGTTTTGTGAGTCAGACTACCCAGGTAGATGGGCAAGTAGGCATACAAAGGCTGTACCCTCTCTTAATCGAGTTGCATTCCTCTACCACAAAATGAAGGACGTTCCGCATTTTACACCTACGCGACTTTTGATCAACTTGATAATTTAACCCTAAATGCCAGACTTGTTGCTCCCCAACTTGTAACTCATTTACGTGACTAACTAAAGCAACTAATCAATAACAAAAATTTAACAAGCTGCTCGCCCAATTCCCATTAAGATTGTTTCCCTCCGAATTTACGTTTAATATATGCAATGTCTATTTGCGTTAGACATTTGGGCATATTTTTAGTATAGAAACCCCCAAACAAACAGGAAGGTTAGCACGCGAACCGCTCCTGACTGCATTAACCCACTGCGCGCGGAGTGCAAGGACTTTTTGCCCCACACACCTTAGCTCCCACAGTCATTGAGGAAGTTTTTCATGCCAATTTTTCTGAGGGTATTTTGATTTTGTGGCGAAATAAAAGATTCAAAATATAATCCAAATTTTTGTTGAGAAGAATAATGATGACATTTTCAGATTTGTTTTATGTTTTGGGACCAGCAGAGTGTGTTCTGAGAAGCCTCGATTTAGGGTTTTATTCTTGAAATAAAAATGGTTACGTAAATGAAAAGGAAATAACTAAATACTTTGATTATCATAGGAAGTCAAGGTTCTTAATTAATATTAGAAATATTAATATATGTTCATGATCTAAATCGAGATATTCCGGTATATTACAATTTATATATGTATATATGAAAGAGTATTGAGCTGTCCGCAACTCGAGAATCCTTCTTCCTTATTTGTTTACGTGTTGGTTGCTAGGACAACGCTGTCAGGACATTCCAATGCAAAGCAAATCGAATTTTGCTTCAGTGTCGCGAGTTTGATGGAATTTTGTTCGCTGTCTTTCATTCAGTGTTTGCCTTAGCCTTGTCCCGTGGTGGTGTCCAAACTATTAAGTGTGTTGCGCTGTGACGTCAATATCGTGTGTGTGCGTGTGTGTTTGTGTCTGTGGCAGTGTGAGTAAGTAGCTGACCCCAAGTTGTGGCAGGTGCAATGAACTAAGTGAACAGACATGATTACGGGGCCGGAAGCAAGACAAACGCATCGATTGCTCGACTTGAAGAAGCAGCAATGGGCTAAGGAACGAGGTCGGTCAACCAATCCACAGCTCCCAAGCGTTGCCATTGTTTAAATGTATGTTATTTTGTTGTTGTTTTTTTTCCATTAGAGGAAATTGCTCGCCGAGATGGGATGTTTCATCATCAGCAGACATCATCGACATCGCACCACAAAATCGAACGCACCTCCATACGCACCTACTACTCCAATCTGGATCTCAGTCAGACAGAATCATCATCGAATCAGACCTCCAGTCATGCCCGCCCACCGCCCAATAAGTTGCCCATGGAGTTGATTGTGCGTCCGCCCGTCGCCCCCTCGAACTATCGCCAAGTGCGGCGACAGCGCAGCGAGGATTATATGAATCAGCTGGAGCGCTACATCGATGATCTGGATGTGCATGTGGATGCCGATGCCGATGCCGAGTTCGACGATGATGAATTGCTGTACAGGCGCAATCGTCGTGGCAGCTATGCGCCCGGAATGTCAGCGCGACAGTTGCAGCTGCAAGCACCGCTGGGACGTTATGCGGAGCTGGTGCCCACGTCCTTGCAAACGGCCAAGGGACGCATGCAGCATCCACAGCAGTACCAGCAACGATTGAGAAGTCCCAGTTTGCCCACTATAAAGCAGCGTCAGCATGCGGTAAGGAGACAACAGGAGCTGCAGCAGCAGCAGCAGCAAATTGTCAATGGCAACGTAAAGGCAACAAACATTGATCCCGGCAACGGAGGCAACCTGCCACATCGATTAAACAATTCGATTGCCAATCAGACGGCAGTTGGTTGCCAGGAAGAGGATACTTCCGGCTATCTGAGCGATACGCCCAAGAATACACACACGCCCGATATTTGGTTTAACGATGCCGCCAGCCAAAATGGGAGCAGCGCCAGCCCAGCCGAGGAGAGCGTTGTCAGCGCTGCAATTGGCAACGTGAGGCGCTTGAGGCGATCGATACAGGGTGCACCCATTAACCTACCCATGCCCGTGCCCCTACCCCCACCACAACCCCTACCCATAGCCACGCCTACGTCCACAGCACCAACGTCGAACTGCAAACAGGCATACGCCATGAAAGCAGGACGTGCTCCCGGACAGCACCACAGTCACAACTACGAGCCACTAGCAGCCGATGGCTACATGGCAGATGGGTGAGTAAATGCGAAGAGAACTTGAACTTTCAGTTAAAAACATTTAAATAAAAACTAAAAAATAAATTTAGCTTAACTATAAATTGTACAAGAATTGAGTAAAATATTTCACACAGTGAGAGAACTAACGCATTTTTCTTATCATTGATAGCTGTTGTTATATGCCGGTGCCGTCGAGTTCCTCGAACATGAGTCTCAGTCGCGATGTGTCCACATCGAATACATATCAGGTGCACATCAGCAATGCCTCCGAGCAGGGCGATTACTATGTACACGAGCGGGATCGGGAACGGGCCCGCTGGGCCAACTATAATATGCAGCAGCAGCAACATCAGCAATTGTTGCAGCCTGGCTGGCTAAATCGTGGCATGCACGATCTCAAAGATAGCGAGGACGATGTGCAATCGATGCAATCCTCATCCACCTATTTGAGGGGGCAGAATGCGCCACTCGACGCACACACGCTGGCCGAGCGAATGGACAAGCGACGCAAGGCGTCCGAGTACCACAATGCTATCAAGAAGCAGCTCCACGAACGCGAGCTGATACGCAAATGGGAGCTGGAGCGTCAGCGCCAGGAGGAGCAGCTGGAGGACCAACGCATCCGACGGGAAAACCTAATGGAGCAGGAACGTCTGGATTACGAGCGACGTCAGCTGCTGGAGCGCGAGGAGGCGGCGCGAAAAAAGCAACAGGCGCTGCTGGATGCCATCGCCAAGGCGGAGTTGGCTGCCAAAATGGAGAAGCAAAAGAAGCGTCAGAATCGGGTGCCGCCCATGGAGCAGAGTGCCAGTCAGGAGCGGCCAGAGTTGCTACAGGTGCTCTCAGTCGAGGAGGAAGAGGAGGCGCAACAGCAACAGCCAAAGCAGCAGCAACTAGAGGCAGAGGTAAAAGACAAAACAGCGGAGCCAGAGAGCCATACGCCTCGTGGAGCTCCACCCGTTCTGCTTACGGAGGAGAAGGTGCTGATTGGGACGCCAATCAATCTGCGTCGCACCATCACCAAACCCATCAAGCAACCACCCCCTGAATCGACGCCCAAAGAGACAACGGAGGAGAATAAGGAGAATATGGCGCTGCTGATGCAGCCGGCTACGTTGATTCCACTGCCCGTTACCAGCGATATATTTGGGCTGCAGAATGCCATTGGGAATCTGCAGATAGCCACCTACTTAATGCAGCAGCCACAGATGAAGCCACCCAGTAGCATGGAGCAGTGCTACTCCAAGGCAACGATGACCCAACGTACAGACACATCCATCTGCACCGAGGATGGCTATCAGGCGGAGAAGGAGGAGGAGGATGAGCTGCTGATGCAGACAGCCCGCTCGGCCAGTGGCTGCAGCTTCTCACCCGACTCCCTGGAGCCAAACAAACTGGCGCTGATGCCACTGAAGACACCGCCGCAACGCAGCGATGGAGCGCTGCAAGCAGATGTTGAGACTCAAACGGAGTTGCCGCTTAACTGCGATCTGTGCCTGTTCCATGACAATTTCTACAAGGTGCTGTTGAAGCGTGAGGTGTCCACCACAACTACAACGCAAACATCCAAGTCGCAAACGCAGCCCGCAAAGGAGTCGGCAGCCGAGAAGGATCACGAGACGACGACAACGACCACAACAACGACAACAACTACATTCAAGGCAAAGAGCAAGGACAAGGACAAGGCGAAGAAGAATCAAAGCAAGGACAGCAAGGACGCCAACAAAATGGATGATCGACCCAAGTGGGGCGTCAACCGTCCAGTGGTGCAGTATGTCAAGGCCAGCGATCGGGATCCCTTCTGTCTGCGCAAGAAAAAGAGTCACGTTACATCCATTGCAAAGCCGCCACGCTCCCAATCGATGGACTCACGGCTCGACACTGTCGTCATGCTGCCCGAGGATGAGTTGAGTCAGGGCCATGGTGATACGGCCATCATCACTGGCCAGCCTGAGGAGGAGGAAGGATTTCTGCTCAAGGCTCGCAACGTTTGCACAGAGATTCTGCCCATTAAAACCGATGAAAAGGGACGCATTTTCCTTAATTTCCGCGAAGCCAGCGCCATTATGAATGAGGATGAGATCAAGGACAAGTTGAGGCAGAAATACTTTAACTTTGGCCGTATTCTGCCCAGACGCAGCTGGGCATCGGCCACGCAGCACGGTCTGCCTTTTAGTGTGACCGCAGCAACAGCAACAGCCCCGCCAGCAACAATTACAGTCGGAGACTTGGCAGATGATTGAAATGAATATTCAAACTATTTGTAATACTAATCCAAGACACTTAAATATATTTCTAACATGTGCACCAACCCAAATAGGACCACAGAACACGTTTTCTTTTTAGTATTAAAACAAAAAAAATCAAATGATATGAAAGGAATTCCGTTCCATTATAAAGAATAGATAAATTTAGGAGAAATCAGTTTAAATATTTATTCAAGAATTAAAGACTATCTATTTAAAAGTAGAAAATGTCTAGAAGTTAGCAAGATAAAAATAAGGCTAATAAAAGCTCGATTGTCCTATTTAAAAGCGCCTTTCGTTTACAACACTGATTTAAGCTTCGTCTTCATTAGCTTAAGTAAAAAGCTTTCTCCAGCTGAAAGTATAACGAAGGAATTTTAGAGCTTTTGTTGCTTAATGTTGCGTCTGCGGCGGCAGATTAGCAACATCTATTAGCAACATTGTTGCCAAGTTAACGCTGAAAGCTACAAATCACTAAGACGCTGGCTTATTGTTCATGGCAAGTTAACTCTCTCGCTCTTCCTCTTTGATGGCAGCAGCCTTGTGCAGGTCCAGGTTCTCGTTCCAGTCTCAGCCTCAGTCTCAGGCTCAGTCCCAGTCTCAATCCCAATCGCAATCTTAGTGTTGGCTTTTGGTGTTACACTTTCACAGAACTCAAAATGTCGTATTTCACGCAGTTTTACGAGCGTTCGCGTAAATTTATGCGAAAAATCGTAAATAATAAGCTGAAGGCATAGTCCATAGTCTATAGGGGTATATCCCAACGCCTGCTCCCTGCTGCAGCTATAGCCAAATTGAATGCGGCTGTGGGGCGTTACTGCAGCCAGAGTTGCCAAGTGGGCGCTGCATATTTCTGTTAATTAACGCATTTTGTGCGTTGTGATATAATGAGATTATTTTTGTTCTGAGTGTGTATGCCCTCTAAACATTAACTGGGTATCACAGCTAACAATCGAAACATGCAACATAAAAACAATTTTTAAATATTTATTTAACAATTACGAATTTCGGGTGAATTAAATAAGCAATTAAATATATACAAATAAATTGTTTTCTAATCTAAATATTTTAATTAGAAATTCGATGGGTTTGCTTCAAAACTCAAATCAATTAATACTTCATTTGATATATATTTACCTCAATTAAAAACATAGGGTATCTGATAGTAGCACACTCGTGAGTAGAGACCAATCTTACTTTTTAGTATTGTGTATGCCTGATCTCAACATTGAAGCCAGAGGCCCTCAGTTCTGGGATCTTGTTAACAACCGTCGAATTATCCAACGGACTGTCTTGTGAGTGTCTTTTAACAATGCAAGCGCTGAAGAATTAATAGCATGTGGTAATGCAAGCTCTCTAGCTGCCGAAACGGAGCCAAGGTGCTACCCAACAAGTTCAATGGCTCAATGCCTCGAACCTATTAAGATTGACCTTAGGTTCGTTTTGGGCAGTTCTCTAATGCATTTTGGCCAAACAAAGCGCCCAACATAATGGAGGGGCCTTTGAAAAAGTTCTCATTCGTGTTCTAGTTTCGCAGGCGCAATTTTACGCGATTGCATGTTGCAAGTTGCTGGAAGTTGAATTGAGCCAGAGGCCTCGCAGCATTGCATTTGCAATAGTCCAATGTCATGTGAGTGTGCGAGTGTGTGTGGTGTGTATGTGTGTACGTGTTTGTCAATTGTTTGTTTTGGGCTGGTGGGTTAGGTAGCCTTGAACGTATGCCAAAATAAAAAACACCTTTTGACTGGTTGATTAATGACGCAACATTAGAAATTCATAAGCATTGGGCGTCGGTTCTATCTACCTAGATTTTCATAGATTTTCAGTTAGCTTAACCCGTTCTCCAATTACACTCGACATTTTTGTATTCTATATATTTTGGTTTTTTTGGATGCTGAACCACAAAAGTGACAGCCAGGCCTAAACAAAAGCATAATTAATGACAATGCGGTGACATAATCAATAGAATTGTACAAATAAAACGCTGAAGTGGCCATTAGGATTTCAAGTTGGTAAATCGATCAAACTGTAACCCAAGAAGTTGCCAAATTTAAGTCGATTTCATCTGTTTCTCTTGTTCAGCAAAGCGTTAAGTGTTCTTTTTTTTGCATGATTAATGATTAATGATCCGAACTGCTTAAGGATGCCGAACTGTCTTTTGGCAACGGTAGTTCAAGTAGTTGCACATTTGGCAACTGTTTTCGAATTGTTTAGCCAGAAGATGATCCGTTTGCCTTTAACCATTTGTTTTGACAATTTTCTGTCTACTGACAGTTCTGTGGAGAGATGCGAGTGATTCTCGTGATCCGCTTCTTCTCATTTGTCATTTTCTAAGCGACTGCCCACTGTGGTTAACTGCCTTAACTGCCTTAACTGCCTTAGCAGCTGCCACGGAAAACTCTCTGAAAACTGTCTGGAAAACTGTAGTTTGTTGTATGTGTTTTTTTTTTTGTATTTTCATTTCTTTTGTTTTAATATGCAGACTGCATTTCTAGCTTGATTTTCAGTTAGATTTCTTTCTCTGCTTTTTTTTTTATTTTTGATGGGTCTAGCCCACCTAGCGCAGTTCCCGAGCGGAAATCACATACGACACAACATAAAGCATAAAATTTCATGCACTGATCAATGAATGTCCATAAATTTTGTAACTTTGGTTTTTTTTTTGTATTTTTGTTTCTGCTATGTCTGGTTTATGGTTAATTTATGAATGTCTCGCTTATCATGTGAGTTGAATAATTGAAATTGCATTTTATGAGTTTTCTTCATTTTATAATCTTTATATAGCATTTAATCAATCAATTTGTAACATGCTCAGCTGGCTATTGACCTCTGAGGGGTTTCTCTCAAATCGTACATGAATCTTTTTTGCTCAAAAATGCAATTCATTTGCTGAATATTTAAATGAATGAATTTTGAAACTAACTACTTATTTCGCTTTGCCTTGATAAACCCACCTTCTAATGTGGACTTCCTTTTTTGCTAACAATTAGCCAAGCAAATATTTCACATCTTCAACGCTGAGGTAGAGCATCAGATGCATCTGCAATGAGCAGCTGCCCAGTTCGGGCATTGGATCTTTCATGGCCACACTTGATTAATTCCATAAAAGGATTAAAAGTGTCAGCCGTTATTAGATAACTTCCGTATATAATCTATATATCCTACAGATGAAGTCATCAGTTGGCTCACGGCGTGTCGGATGCTGAGCAGGAAATTGACATTTATCACACATTCATACACACAAAGTACAAATATATATAAATGTATATGTATATACATATATATATACATATATTTGGTCGGTTTCTTTGCTGTGCTCTATTCTCCACTTTGAATTTTTTATGGTCTTTTGCTTTGCTCATTTTTTATTCGCGCACACGTCGTCTGCATTGTGTGGACGTTGAAGTCATACAATATCCTGTTCCCGTTTCAATTGCCCTTCTTTTCGAACCCCGGGCCCTGGTTTCTTTTGAATGCTGAATGCGATTCGAGACAGTCGTCATCATTATCATAATTAATGTGACTTAATCAAGAATAATGTTCGGCAAGTTTCTCTAATCAAGTTGTTAGCGCATAGAGAAAAACTTGACTTGCTGCAACCCTTTTTGTCTGAGATTGCGAGCGGAAACCGTTGAAAATGCGGTCAACCGCATACATAGTGTACTCTATGCCAAGGGTTGAAGGTCAGCATAGACGCGGAAACAAAGGAAATTGAGCCAAACAAACCATTTGCATATTGCAATAAAAATTATATGAAATTTTCCTCAAGCGCATGTCCTGCTCAGAGATTTATGTACCATGCCAAGAAAAAGGCATTAAAACTGATTTTCAAAATGTTAAAAAAAAATGTTAAATGTAGTTTATGGCATTTGCGAGCTGCGCCAAGGGAGTTCTCAAATATTGGTAGTCTGTGATATCTGAGCGCTGCAATCCTGCTGGTTCCGAACTACTTGCTACTGGCTACTGACTACTGGCTCATAGTTACCGGCTCCTGGCTACTTGCTACTGGCTTCTGGCTCCTGTGTGTGCCTGCTGGCCCTCTGCTCATTATGCGCACATTGTTGTGGTCCATTCGATATTCGCACGAATCGTGTGTGTGTGTGTGTTTGTGTGTGTGCTGGGTGTATGATCCTTATCAGATCTTTTGTACACAATATCTCACTACCAGGAACTAGACATCAGTATTATTTGTTTTTTGGTTGGGCCAACAGCGAGAACTACTGTGTGTTCTGTTTGCGATGTGTCGCTTTCCGAATTCAGACTTATCGCACATGTTGACACATTAATGTGTCCATGCGGTGTGTGCGTGAGGCCAATGCTTGATCCTAATCAGCGTTACTAACAGGAATCGTGTCGAGCCTTACAATGCCTCGCATTAATTTACTATCGCACGATTAATACGATTGTTATGGTTGCAATGCAATGCGGGACACGGGATCAGTTGAGTTGCGCACATCCTTCCCTTGCGATCGAAGCGTGCGATAAGCCGCCAGAGGTGTGAAAAGACTTTGATTGAGTTTTGATAGATATGGTAGCAACTGTACCTACATATGTGTACAAATGTGTACATACATATGTTCTCCATTTGCTCCCCTCAATTAATTGGCGGGCGTTTCTCGTTTGCCCTCAGCTGCTCAGCTGGGCATAAACAAATCATAACAATTGTTGCTGGAAATCTTAGCTGGCGTCTGGCCAGTAATTTATCATTCAGCCAACTAGATTTGGGCCTCCTAACTCTGACTCTGTTTCTATGGACAGACAATGAGTGCTCTGTCTGTAAGGACCCAGTATATTGTTCTCTCTTTTGTGTATCTTCGGCCTCTCCTACGAAACAGACTCGTAAATGTGACTCACAGTTATCGCCGTCATATAAACATCAGAACCATTTTTTTTTTTTAGATGAAATTTTTGTTTCCCAGCCTCGAATGCTCTTGACTTTTTATTGGTGTCCTGATTTCCAACTGTGCTCCCAGTCGAACCTTGTTATTGATTATAAATATAAATGCACAAATACATACACATATATTTTTTCTTCTTTTCGATGCGTTTGTTGTTGTCGTGTTTTTCCACATTTGCCCCGGGGCGTTAATAAAAAATGAATTAGTGCATCAGGATTTCGTTTCGTTTCAGTTTTTGGGTACTGATCTCTGCAATGATTTATTATCAATCGTAAATTGCTGCTGAGTAAAGGCAGGCAGAGGCATGAAAAGAATGTAGATTTTATAGCTCGATAAAAAAAGGAACTGTAACTCGAAATTCCTTACCTTTTTTTGTTACTCTCTTCAAATGACACGGTTTACGCATAAGCTGTTACTTTTACTCAAGTTGTGCAAGTTTTTGTTGAACAGCAAACATGGTTCATAAGCTCACTATTTAGTTTCCTCATTCATATTTGCTTTTCTCGATTTCCCTCATATTTCCTTAAAAAGTTGGAGAGCGAAGAGTTGTTAACGTTTACTACCCCACTTAGCATATGGAATCGATACAGCAACAGCGGTCGCTAGTCTCTGCTTAGTCCAAATAACATGCAAATATTATTATTTGTTTTGGTCTTTTGTTTTATGTGTCAAAACCAAATTTTAATAATGTTAATTTGTGGCGTTTCATGGGATTTGAGATTTATGACCTCGGCCGGTTTCGCTGTAATTATAAGCAAAACTTACCGCACGAGGAGCGGTATCCAATCTCCGCCTGTGGTCCACTGATCAGTCCAGCCTCCACACTGCTCAAGCGTTAAAAGGCGTTAATTGTTTGATTTGGGGCCTTGGAGTGGGTAATGCAGTCAACAAGTCTTTGAAGAAAACTGGCCAAAGGAAGTGTGATAATTCATTTTGGGAATTAGGAAGCCCAAAAATGTATTACATATCATTATAATAGACTAAAATTGGGGAGAATCATTGAACAATATTTACGTGTATTCAATGTATTGTTTTAAGAATAAAGAAATTTAGTCCAACTCAGTCGCTTTTGTTATCCGAACATGCCTGTTTCTCAAACAAACTTCAGCAGACTTCTTAGGCTGCTGCCGAATCAACTTTGTCATCTGTTTGCCCTTCTTGTTAATTTAGTACAGTCTGATTCTTTGGAACTGTTGAGCCTCTGTTCAATCGTGCCATCAAATTTCTGACTCATTCCACTTGCCTTCCAACTGGTTAAGTATGTCAACTTTAAACTCACTTTCTGGCCGCAGAACCGTTGGATGTCTTTTTGTGTTGTTGTTAATTTCAATGAAAATGACTTAACACTAACCCAATGACCCAATAGACAAGTTCTTTACAAGACTTTACATAAAATTTATGTGTGTGTGTGTGTGTGTGTGTGTATGATTTGGTGTTTTTGTTGTGCACAGTCGTCTGGGGGTAATTATAACGCTAAATCAGCCAAGCCACGACCATTGTTTAGACATAAAATCTTAAGATATGCGCACTTAGATAAACTTGTCGTACAATGGCACCACTGACAATAACAACAACAGCACCAAAAACGCCAACAACAAACAAAACGTGCATTATAATTATTTTCATAATAAACTTGACAGAATTATAGTTTTTAGCAATTAAATATAAACAAGACAACAACAAAAACAGGCAACAATTATGTGAAACCCCCGCAGAAGATACGAAGACCCGGTAAGACCTGCTTCTCTAGACCCTGCTGCATCAGCAAACAAACAGAAAAACAAAATTCGTACAGAAAAAAACTATATAGAAATTTTTTTCAAAAATAATGATACTAAATGTGCAAACTGTGATGCTGCCATTTCAAGGCTAAAGTTTAAAGAACATGTTCGTGCGGTTCGCTGCCTGTCAATATTGACGATGATGAGTCTGTGCTTGATGCCTCGGTTCCAACTGAAACTGTTGGTTGGATCCGTTGGATCAGTCGTCGCATAATTAATGACTAACATTCGGCCCAGGCGTAGTCAGAGTCAAAACTCGCGCTTCATCTAACGTTCAAATTTCTATGTGTGATTGATAACTCCACAAATGATGCAAACCTGCTTCAACTTGTTCGTTTTTCGTGTTTGCTTACCTCTATATTTAAATATTGGCTTTATGCATACCCTAACCAAAGCGTATTACAAATTCTGCATCTCTGACCCAGTAAAGTCAGTCAACACTTTGTTGTTACCACAAGATGCGAACCAGCCTCACAATAGTATTTTCAGCTGACTATTGAGTACACACAAATATGTCTCACTATGTCTGCTAGGGTATTGAATCTTCGGTTAACTCTCACAGCTCTTCCGTCTTGTTTTCTTTTTATGTCCGGGCTCTGCAGGAGTGGCTGCTGCTTAGAGAATCAATCAGCCAAACGAGTACAGCTGGCGAAAACATTCAAATATTCGACCAAGTAGAGTCAAGTTGAATTGAGTTGAGTTGAGACAAGTGCATCCATAAGACAAAAGACTTAAATAGGCGAAAAACTGGCTTGGTGGGAATCAATTTCATTTGTGTGGTCTTTTTTTCTTTCTTTATATATGGTACATTTTTTTTTCGTTTTAATTAACAGCTTTACAGCACAACGTTTTCAACGGTGAAACTTTGGGGCGTCCATCCGAACCGCCCATTAACATAAGACGTTCGATTTGCTTGCTAACATCCACTAACACTGCTACCCCCACTGCTGCCCCTACCGTTCAATATATGGCCACAATAAATGCACAGTGAAAATTAACACGCTTTTCAGTTCACGCTAACTGTATGTGTGTGTGTGTGTGTGAGTGTGTATGTGTGTGTGTGTGTGTGTGTGTGTGTGTGTGTTTGTTCAGTTTAAAGACTCGCATTCGGCAGCCCCTCATCTATTCATCCAGACTGAGACCCACCGCCGCGTTTGTCATATGAAATATGCAAATGCATCTCAATCTCAGTTTTGTTTGTCAAATTCATAATATTTTACGGGTGTTAAGTTTATGCGGAAATGTTATAAACGTTTTATGCTTGTGTGAACTAATAATTGCTTATCGATAATTTCGAATGCTCCGTGAAGATTACACATTTTGAAAACACGAAACGTATAGAGAACTGGTTGAATAGGCAATCAAATCATTTATTTAGTTCCATTAATTTAGGAATACTGCGCATATTTTTAAGACGCTATAAAAATTTGTTAAGTCTATTTGATTTGGAATATTTTAGTTGAATTTTACATATTTGTGAGTTTATTGTCCACTATTGCCTTATTGTTTACTGTTTATAAATAAAATCGTAGAATCGAATACCAGTATAACTTAAGTTTCGCAATTATGAAATATATAAGATTGTTCTGGCTTGACAATTGGGTAACTAGTTTCAGTAAAATATCAATAATTGAATTTATCCCTATTTAATTTTTATCTTTTTTGGCAAAACTTCCTCTGACTATTCTTTGCTGATATCCTTTCTATCGTTTAGCCACAACAATAACCAATTCAGCAATTTCTCATGTTTTCAGCAAAATAATTTGTGACATAAATTGCCCTTGGTTCGCCCTCCTACTTAACACACGTTTGACATGATCTCATACCAATTGGCACAGTTTGCGAAAACTTCCCCTAAAATGTGAACCTTTTGTGATAGTTTCTGGTATATTTATGTGATTTTGCGGTTTGGTGACGCCCCTGTTGAACAGTTAACTGTCCTTGCTCTTTGATATGCATAAGGTACTGCATCTGGAATGCTGGAATCGTTGGCATTGTTCAGCGCATTTGTTAAGAGTCAAAATATTTATTGAGTTCAACTGGTTTTTTTTTTTTGGCATGTCCAGGGCTGTATTGGGCCCTGCCCTACCCACAGATGAGACGTGTGCCAAAAAAATTATGCGATACGCTCTGATAAATGGTACGAGCGTAAAATTTTGTCGCTTTTGGCTGATCTAGATAAATGCATTTGAATTTGCATGTTTTATTAAGAAATTTATTAACACACAAACTGGCCTCAGTCCAAGATCAATTCCAACTCCAACCCGAACTCCAACTCCAACTGCAGCTCCGAGTCCAGTTCCAAGGCTCGTTCTGTTTTGGTATTTCAACCTTTTCATTGTCTCGCTGGCTCGTTTCGTTATAAATTATGCACTTAAGTTGAGGGTGTTTTCATTATGTGGATAAAGTTCGACGCTGGGCTCTGCAACGGAGCGCAGAAGGCAAACGTTTTGGCATTTTTATACCCTGACCAAAAAGGATACTTTATTTTCCTCATACAATGTGTAACGGAATTCATTTTTAAGCAATTTTCAAGCAGGCAATAAATTAATTCTTTTAAAAATTCGGCAAAAAATATTATAATTTAGTTTAAAAACAATTCCACTTAAACTCTGAATTATATGTTTTTGATTTATCATTGAATTTTCTAAGGACTTTCTTACAACTATCGTAGCTGCATCTGCATCTTGTGTAGTATTTATTTATTAGCAAGAGTATTTATTCTTTGACTAACCGCGAATGGTGAATTTTGTTGTGCAGTTGTTGGTTTTGTTGTTATTTCGTGAACTGTCTGGAGTGTCTGGTCTGTCTGTTCTTCATTTTTCAACGCCTGGGATGGTCCGGGGTCCTCATCTGCGTCGGTCGTCGCCGCCCGCCCGCTGTGCGAGTGACACTGACACTTGAGTAGATGTTTTGCGGTTGATAAAATCAAGAGCAAACAAGGCACAGGCACTGGAAGTGGAACTGGGTACCCAGTTTTATATGTTGGGGATCTGTGGCCACAGCGAGGTCCTTTCGCCGCCGATTTTTTTACTAATGGTGTGACAAATTTTAAACAAGTAATTTCTGCATGTTGTTTATGAGCATCGCATCGCATCGATCTGTGTGCGCTCAACGGGAGAGTGAATCTTCGTATATTCATGGTTTCTGCGACTCGGCTTCGAGTTGAAGTTCATAATAAAATTTATGAGCAATGCGACGACTGAGGAGTACAAAAAATGAAACAACAAAAAAGAGACCAACAACTCATTGGGCGTTAATTTCGTATGAAATTCACTTTGGCTATCTACGATTATTGAACTCTGTTTAAAAATCTATAACAACTCATCAGGTTTATGATAGTGGCCAGCCGCAACGTCTGA
Organism: Drosophila cognata; assembly: GCA_035041535.1. NCBI lineage: Eukaryota > Metazoa > Arthropoda > Insecta > Diptera > Drosophilidae > Drosophila > Drosophila cognata. The sequence continues at coordinate 6,794,752 of JAWNLC010000688.1, read as the reverse complement.
GAGATGCTTATCGCCTGACAATATAACGCTTCATTATAGTAAATCATAATTCTTGTCTAGGGAAGCGGCCACAGCGCCGCATGAGGTGCACAATAACTGGATGCCCAGATCTACGGAGCTGTCTGTGGACCACACTCTAAACTATGAAAAGATATTGTTTAAATGGCGCTGGGCTGACAATGAGTGTGTGGGCCAGTTAACTTTTCTCTTTAGACATAAATGCAGTCGTTTACTACATATTATATTATTATGCACTCTCCGTGGCGCTAGAAAATCCAACTCCAAAAACCAATACAAATATTCAACTATTATTCTGTGAGCTCCTCCTAGGTCTTCTCGGCGGCATGGTTACAGATACAAATACACCAGCTAGAAGATGCCAATCAGTTAGTTGCTAGCTGCAGTTTGTTACCCCAAAGTTCTCTCATTTTCATTTCTAAATACCCTGTAGCCAAACAATGGTTTTGATGAAAATTAGTATGTAACAAGCAGAATTCTTGGTCAGACTCATTGGCTATTTTTATATGTAAATAAGTTATTTTTCAACCAGAACCCAGAACAATTAATTTAGTTTGTCTACTTTAAAAAAAAGCCTACCAATCAGCAAAAAAGTACAAATTTTATGTGCCGCATGGCAGAGCTCTAAGCAGGGTATCTACCAGTCTTTACACCCTCGTGTAAGGCAAACTTATTCAGTTTCAGTTTCGTCTCGACTTCGTCGTTTACATTGACGACTTTGTTGATAATTTTGATTTTATTATGTTAATAAAATGTTATGGTTTAAAATGTTCGACATTCAGTCAGTCAGTCAGGCAGCCATTTGATTCTGACTCTGATGCAGCTGTTGCCAGTTTCCAGTTGCCAGTTGCCAGTTGCTGGCTGCCGCTGTGCTCACTCTTATGTGCGTCTGTGCCTCATAACTCATTAGTGACAATATCTCGCCAAGAGCTCTGTGTGGGTTAACTGAATTCGATAATATTCTCGGGTTGCTGCTGCTCTCCGATTCTGTTTGGCTCTCCGTTAATTGGATTAAATATCTGGCCAAGCAATTTTGCAGTAGCCTCAAGCCACATGTCTCCAGTCTCTTCGAGTTTCGACCTCTCCGGGACCACATTTAAAATGATTTCGAAATATGCACATTGATTTGAATCGTTACTGTTCTCTGATGCTGATTCTGTTTCTGATTCTGGTCATTAGGTTTTGTCCGCCGTTTTATAGCCTGTTCGATGGCGCTGTGTTCGCTGTCATGTTAATAGCATTTGTAATATGCGTTTTAATTAGTCTGAACGATTTGTGGGGGGTCTGGGAATTAAAACAAAATTCTGAGCTGACCAATGCTGTATTTTGATTATGCCTCTCGCTGGGACATTTCTTTGTTTAATGATCGTCATTTTTGGTTTAACAGCTTTAATGCTTGGGGCCTAAATTGCTCTTGTTCAAAGTTGTTGGCACTGAAGAATTCATGAGATAGCTAATCTATCAACTTGCTATGCGTCGTCGTCAAAATCTGAAACATCTTACAAGCCTAACAGATAGCCAAGTGGACTGCCTTTTCGGATTAATATTATATTTTATATATTTGTGGGCGCTTAAATAAAAAGAAATTCAATTATAATTATCCAAAAGGCACTTAAACTTGCTTAGCGTCGCTTAACACTCACTAGGATTATGAAATGTCTTGAGGAATTTTATGTTATTTGCTTAGCCCACTGATCGAAAACCTCCTACTCGATATTCAAGGCAAACTTCGATATTGAACTCTGCTCTACAAAAAAAAAAAAGAAAAAGATCGCTGAAACTTAAACATAATGCAATTACTTAAAACTGTACCAAGGCCTGGCGCACAGAGCAGCACACAGCTCAAAAAGAGGACACGCCCACCGAGAGACGGCGGTTACAGCAAAAGGTCGGACTGCGGCTTGAAGTGGAGCCGGAGTCGGAGTCGAAGTTGGATGCGAATCGGTAAGCGCCTTGTTGAATGCTGCATGCTGCTACGGATGGAGGCTGCAACAAAAATCTCTCTCTTAATGTAGATCATCTTGCGGCGCTGAGACGCTCAGCCGCCGATCGATTGATGCACATTGCAATTGGAGCGGGATGGGAAGGCTGGGATGTGGAAGGGGAAACGCAGCGGGCATGTGAAATGCATGAATTGCGGCAAAAAGGCCAAAATTAAGTGTATTTTGCTGCAATAAAAGCAATAACAACAACAGCAACAACAAAGAGGAATAACGAAAACAACAAGAAATTGAATGCTTCGCTTTGCACTCGAGCCAAAAAAACCACAAAAAAGTGGGTGGAATAATGGGCGGCTATGCGAATTTGCTCAATGCATGATTATAGCGTAGATTACAAAAAAAAAAAACAACAAAAAAAGTGCGCTGAACAACAACGTACTCCAGTCGGAGGTCTGAGACCCAAACTTGGTCAGAGCCTGCCCGTCTGGGTTTCCTTAATATTCAAAGAGGTCGTCGTGTCGCGGTTACATGAGAGATGCTGTCCAAGATCTGTGCGGCGCTCCCCCAGCCCTCTCGCTGCCCATCTCACATGCTAAGAGAATTATAACACACTCCACACTCGTCCTATAGAATTCCCCCAGTGTAGTGCCTTATAATTGCTTTGTAACCTTTTGCTGTAAATCAGGCACGCACCCCAATGAAAGCTCTCTATATAGGGATGGACATGGTATTTCAATTGCACTTTGAAGAACTGTGGATTCTGAGTTTCATAATGTATGTGACTCAAAGTGATGTTCATGAACATTAGTCCATAAATTCAAACTAGACTCAAAAGTTAAATAAATTTTTGAATTATTCAGAGTAATCAGCTCTAGTCTATAAGTAACGCTAGTGTAACCATAGTTTTATACTTTGCAAACTTAAAACCTCACGAGTTTGGCATTCCAAAACGTATTTACTTGCTTAAAATTAACTATATATTTGCACTTTCAAAAATTGTCTCTATTGGATTTCTCGATTTCAGTTGTCTTCATAGCAGAAATACTTTTATATATGTATGTTTTTATTGATTTAGTTCTCGCAGCAGACACGCTATATTCAAACACACGTTGCCATCACTAGTTCCCAAGTTTCATGTGCCGCACTCTCTTTTTGTATGTTACGTAGTACAAATTAATTGCTGCTTTACACGCGTTGGCCAGCAAAATCATTCATCTGCAAGAAACACATGCAAGTACAATACCATACACTGAGCTAAACGATAGATGCGCAAATGTGTGTGCCAAGTGGCAGACCATTGCTATATCTATGAGATACGCCACAATTTCTTGCCGTGTGCTTTACTATTACAATTTGGCCACAGACGGCCCAAACGATCCGAGTGGAGACTGCGACTGAGACTGCGACTGCTGTCTGATCAAGACATTATCGATATGTTTTACGTAGTCGCGGCCAGAGTCAGATGCGGAGCTGGAGTCAGAGCCAGTCGAAGCTCTCCCAGGAGAGAAATCCAATTAGCTGCGCTTGTGGCGGCGGCGTCGGCAACTGCGCTTAGAGGGAGTCGTCTCTGTTTGCTAGACATGCAAAGGACTAGACCCAAAATGGGGGGCTGGACTGGATGTGCAACATGCTGCGGCTTAAGCTTAAGCTTTAAAAAATTCAATTGTTAAACTACGTACTCTGTAGGCTGGCTCAACTCGCTGCTTGGTGGACCCCTGAACGTGGACCAGCTCAAAGTAAGAGATTTAATCGCTGCGGCAGCGTCTGAAAGAGCCGCAGCCAAAGAAAAAACACCGCCACAGAGTCTCCCGACTCTCAACGACTCTGAGGCGCAAAATTATAATTGCAAATTTTGTGCTACGACACACACAATAAACACACATACACACTCTGCTGAATAGTGAGAGTGTGGCGGCATGATAAGCAACCCATAAGACCAACTGATAGGCATGAACAAAAGTTACATTGGAGTCAGCCGAGGCAGCAGCAGCGTTGGCAGCAGCCACACCAGCGTCAGCCACAGCAGAAGTGGCACGCAGTCCACCTAATTGCCCAGTGAACGATGTGACATTAATGCCGCCGCTTTGCATTCATTTTGGGAGCATAATGAGCCACAAGCCAGAGGTCAGACTTGGCCTCAATCGACATGGTTATGCGTGGCTGCTTTAATGAACTGTTGAGGAGTAGTTAGAACAGTCGACAATCGCTTCACGAAAGAGTAATGTTATAATCAGGAGTTCCATGTCTTCCTTTCCACTACAAGAAACTAAAAAAAATCAATTTGATTTATTATTTCAATGTGAGCAATATTTGTTTACTTTTCTTCTTTCTTTTTTCATTTATGTAAAATAAAAACCTTATTATTAAGTTAGATGAATTACCTATTTTAGTTTAATTTTAAGATTAATCTGTGCCCAGCCAAGTTCAATTTCTAAAAAATAAAAAATAAATATTTCATATATGAATTTTGTTATTCATGCATAGATGTCATGATAGCTGAAAAAGGCATAAACTTAATTGTGGGTGAACGATCGCAATGGGCACAATAATCGGATCGTTCACATCTCGTTCTCTGGCTGGACAGCAACCACAACAAAAGTAACTCGACGACATCTATCAAAGTCAAAATAGAGCGCAGATATCTTTTGCACGCTAATCCACCCCCACTCACAACCCCCCTACCCCACCTGCATCGTTCTCGTTCCGTATGCAAATTGGCTGTAACATAGCAGTCACAGAAGGGTCTGCTTTTAGCCGGGCCACATGCACAGATGCCGTCGCATGTGTTGACTTAAGTGCCACACAATTTACTACACTTTTGGCATGACAAACGCATGGCGAACGCATAGAAGTAGCCAAAACGGCAAACGGGCTAACAAGAGCAGCCACGAGAAGCAGCCCGGGGACCAGACTGACGATCCATGGGACCCTGGGAACGACGGCCTGCTGCCGCTCAAACTTGTAAAGAATTGCAGCAATTTTCTTCTTGTTAAGCAAACGTCACAAACAAACCGCCCGCAATTGCAAACAAAAAAAAACGCAAACACATTGGAACAGCTATTGTCCCTGTCCCCATCCCTGTCTCTGTCTCTACCTCCGCCACGTTTGTTGTTATTGTTGTTGTTGCTGCTTTAGTCGTGGCCAAGACACATTTCGATCACTGTCAAGCTGCTTGCAACACGGTGTCAATATTTTGTGAATTTACGCAGGCTAGAAAGGGACAAGCTCAACTTACAAAAGCGACACACACTGAGATACTCCTTAGGGTTCAAAGCTCAAGTGTTACTTAGCATCATAATGACTCCATCGAGAACTTCGATTTCACCATTAATAATCTGATAAGTCCGTATATTTTGCAGTTGTATTGCAACATCAAATTCACCTAATTTATTTTGTGGAAATTTCTTTTCTCTTGTGGATTTTTAGACTCGTAAGCCCAGGTCAATTAGATTATAAATGCATTCCATTACTTCTATCAAGCTTTCGATTCCCATGCCGCAGGGTATTGGAACAGCAAATATGTGAATGACCACCGCCTGGCTGACATTTGTTCTTTATGGGCAGCACTCGGCTACGTTCTGTTCCTGGCCAGAGACATTCGTTTCGGATTGTTGTTTTGCCTGGCTCAAATTTGCATATAATAAGCCGCATCAATAGTGAAACACGTTTCCACTGAGATTCTTCTGTCGCATCGCCTTTTACAGCGAGAGTGTGAGCGGAGAGAGGGAAGAGAGTGACAGAGAAAGAGAGAGAGAGAGAGAGAAAGACCAGAGCCTAGCTCAACTGTCATCTGTCAATCCTCGCAGACTGCGACTTAAATTTTTGCGATATGTCTCATTTTCATTTGATTTGGCTGGCAGGTTTTCGTTTTGCTGCAGGCCAACGCCAAAAACCATTTGGGCCCAAACGCATGAAGCGGTGCTTGGCATAATTGAGCAGACGGAGAGAAAGAGATAGAGAGAGTCTGAAAGAGGCGACCGCACGTTGACCCAATTCATAATCATGCTTAAACGCCGTCTCTGAACTTTCAACTTGCTCTTGGGGCCTGGCGCATAATGCAGATAATCATGTTAATAACAATGGTAATGATGATTAGGCCTCGGACCTGGACCTCAATGCGAATGTTGACTCCAATGATGCTGCCTCTGCTGCTGATGATAGTAGCCTTTCACCGCCACATGAACCTGCCGCTTATGTTATTCATGTTGTTGTTGCTGTTGTTGTTTTTGTCCTCGTGTGTCCGCCGCGCTCAGTGCAAACATAATTTTACAATCAGGCTGAATCTCGCTCGCTCGCTAGCTAAATCTCTGCCTTCGACTTTTTCGACTTTGCCTTTGACTTTGACTCTGACTCGAAATCTTCTTTTGGCGCTTTCACATGACTCATAACAAGCCAAAAGCATTTTGTAAGCAACGCTTAAAATGCAAAAGCACAGCAGAAGCGGCCAAAAGCTACAGCTACAGCTACAAATATCATAATCGCGCTCGCCCAAAAAAAATACATCACTTGTTATTTAGCGAATCTTAAATGCACTCTTTGCTGCATTCAAAAAAATATGATATATTTATTTCTATATTACCGTGTTCAGTTTTTTCTTTCAGATCTGTTACTACAATCAAATTTCAATCTGGCTCTGATTGCTTTTTATTATTGAGAAGAGATGATTTTAAGAAGACTTTTCAAACATGTTTTTAATTTTTTTATATCCAAGAAGTCAGAAGAAAAACTAAATAAATACTTAGAACGGATTTGTGTTGATTAAGTATTTTATAATATCTTAAAAGCATTAGCTGATGCTATTTTTGTAACACATTAGAGCTGCATCCTGATTCATAAAGAGTACAAAAAAAATGGCTCTTTGTAATTTTTTCACTTTTTAAAATTGTTACAAGCTGAAGCATGTCTTATATATACCCAGCACAACGGTCGCAAAATCGAAACAGAAATGAAAAAAAAATAAAAAAATTCTGAATAATTCGTGATCTACAGGCGCAAAAAGAGGGTCACGTTGTTTGGTGCTGTTGCTGCCGATGCTGTTACTGCTGCTGCTGCTGCTGCTGCTGCTGCTGCTGCTGCTGCTTCTGCCGCCTGGTATATATTGAGATGAAGATGAAGACGAAGGCGATGACGATGACGATGACTATGCTGTTGGTTGGCCGAGACCAGCGAGCCGCCGCCACGTATGCCTGAGAGTTGGCCAAGTTGGTCTCATCTGTCCAGTTGGTCCTCTGTGTCCGCTCAAAAGCGCACGCTGCACTGCAAACACGATTTCAAAATATTTCGCATAAATAAGTTAGTGTAACACACGAGAGGGAGACAGCGAGCCAAGTCCAAGTCCAAGTTCCAGCCCAACAGCCGAAGCGTTGATCACACGTTCACATTATTTGATGATCGCACGATATGAAAAAACACACAACAACAGCAGCAGCAAAAACAAAACCAACTAAACATTTAAGGAAAGCAAAATTCGTAGTAGCTGTTCGCCCAATATTTCCATACACCCCATAGCCACATGATCGTGATAATCCATTATTAATGCCAATCAGCATAGGAAAACCAACAGCAACAACAGTGGCAGCTATTTTCCGCAGTAGCTTCCCATAGCGATTATGATCGTGGCGCCCGTTTCCTGTGCACACAAAACTACGAAGCAAAAAAAAATGGGTAAAGTGAAGGCGGTGCGCACCACCCAAATGGGGCAGGAACCACCCGCTAAACGTAGCGTGCATTGACATGAGCAATTCGTAAGTTTCTCGCCCAGCACCACAAGAAATTTGCATGCAACTAACTGATCAGTAGCAGCTCACTTGGTGGTCCAATCCACATAGCCATTGCGGTTGTTGTCATTACGGGGTTGCCATTGCCGTTGCAGTTGCAACTGTTCAAACTGTTCTGCAGGACCTCCCACATGCAACTCGATTGTTTCGTTGCGGTTACTGCTACCGTTTGCCCAGTTGCCTCATCATCTTCATTTGAGTGCCTCTCCTACCTCTGACTGTCTGTTTTTGGTCTCATAATTGTACGAAATTTAGTTCGCATGCCCTTGCGGTCGCCTTTTGATTTCCTCTCTTGCAACTCGTCTTTTGTTTGCTTCAACTGCTTGTTCCTCTTCTTTTTTTTCTTTTTTTTTGCCTTATCGGGCAGAACAATAAATGTTTCGGTTCGGTTTGTGTGTGTTGACTGCCACATTTTGGGCATTCAAATGTGGCAGCAACTTTCGCGAAATGAAAACTTCAATTTTTTATCGAGTGCATTGCTCATAATTACCAAAAGCCCAAAAGCAGTCGCAACTCTGGCTCTTTTCTCTTGACTCTGACTCTGACTCTGCTTCCGCCTCTCACTCCGCCTCCGTCTCCGACTTGAGCTCTTTGGCCGGGGCCAAGCAAGCCGTTGTAGTATGTTGCTGTTGCTTTGGGCCTTGCAAACTGCTGCACTCGATATTCAATTTTGCATTTTACAACAAATGCGTGCCTTACCATATTTAGTTGGCGTGCAAAAATAAGCCAAGTCTCTCTGCGGGCTCAGTGAGGGAACGATTGGCGAGTGGTGGGGGCAAGTGCAGCTCGTGCATTGTGCTTATCATTTACATAGCTTAGCATTTTGATGACCCAGCCATTTGTGCAACACTGTGCCATAGAGTGGTGGGCTGGCTGGCTAGCTGGCTAGCTGACTAGCTGGCTATCTGGCTGGTAGCTGCCCCAGCAGCAGCAGCAGCAGCAGCAGCAAAAAATTAATTTCAAATTAAATTTATGGCGCCGCAACAACGTCAAGCAAGGAAAGCGTCGCCTATGTGGTGGGGAGCTGCTGCAGAGGAGGATGTGTGCAACTGTTGGCCACCGCAGCAGCTTCAAGTGATTTATAACCGTTTGGTGGTCCATACAGCCTGAAAAAAAGCTTACCCCCTCGTAAAAGTTCACCGCAGCATCAGAAAGTCAGAGAGTTGAGCTGCCCTGCCACGCATTTGTGACCACTCATCTTCAAGCGAGCTATAAATGTCCAAATGAGTTGCCAGCAAAACCATCAACCATCACAAGGCACCAACCACTGCTGCTCACCCTCTGCAGCTGCTTCTGCTGCTGCTTCTGATGTGCGACGAGTCCATCGCAGAATGCAGCAGCATGTTGCCCTGCTGATCTTAATCGTTTTGGAATTGCCTGTATAATAGAACAATTGTCGGAATTAAAAGCCAGGTCGCAGAGCTTGATGCTTTTTTCTACATATTTTTTCATCAATTTTGAAATAAACGCCCCAAAATGGTCAACAGCATTGGGCCACTAACATTGGCCAACTGCAGTGCATCTCAGTTGGGTCAATCGATTGCTACGAAACCTTTGCCTCAGCGGCATCAAGTGCAAGCATATGAAATTGCAACAGAATGAAGTGAAACAAAGATAAATTCAGAATTTGCTCATTATATTAGGCACCGTAGCGAATATATCCTTACAAGCAAATCAGTAATGTCGAAAGTATAAAGAATTCAAAATGATTATATCTCACTTAACTTTCAACACGTCAATCTTTTAGCCACGCATAAAAATGTCTAACTATTTGGTTATTAGACTAACTTATTCCAGGGTATCCCAGCTGTTGTTCAAGCAGCTTCAACATCTCTGTTGGCTTGGCCGTCTGACAGATCGAAGCTTGCGAGCTTGCAACTCAGCATGACACTTGCTGCCTGATGCTTTAAGTGAATAATTACTACAAAAAATGTGTAGAAGGAGAAGAAGCAGTGAAACATTGCTAAGAGAGACACACACACACACACATACGTATGCAAGAAATGATGGCCGGCAATGATGACCAGCCGTTAAGGCCAACAAATCCAGGCCAGATCCGAAGCCAGCTCCAGATGTGTGGCAAGTAATTATAATGGCGAATGACGGGGACAAGGATAGGCAGACACTGCTGCTGCTGGCTGGTGCTGAGCTTGCAACATATTTAACACTCCCTTTTGATAAGGCAAACTAGTGCTGGGGAAAAATCAGAGTCGACACATGGTGGTGTCGCCGTTGCATGGTGGTCATTTGCCTTGAGGTGACGATGCTGCAACATGCCTGTTGTATGTTGCCTGTTGGCTGCCGCCGCTTAAGTGATTTGTTCAACGCGCTTTCCCAAGGGAGCACGGGGAGCCGCCTTCGTTAATATCCGTCTGTTTGTCAGTGTGTTGCAATGTGGCTCCGGCTGCGTTTGCAAAGTGCAAACTGTTTAATTGCGGAATAATTGTTTTGCACACATATTCTCGCACCGTTGCAAATGAACCTGGTCAGGCCGTAAAAAGCATATTAAGTGCGAATTAATGACCACAAAAGCCTTACCAGGCTGCACTCCCTTCTTGGCCAGGCCCGAACTCCAGTCGGGACAGCTCAACCCAGCACAACTGGTACTGGGCTCGGCAAAAAGCGGAGCAAAACCAGAGAGAGAGAGATAATGTCACAAGTTGTACCCCGAAGTTAATTCTTCATGATTGCCGATTAAGTCGCCTGCGCCAAGTCCACTCACAACTTAAGTACAGTCATTTAATTAGTCTTTAGTTTTAATGCATTTGTATTACAATTTATTAGCACTTACGGTTATTCAACATGCAAGCGCTTCTGTGGCTGAAAATATATTTTAAGCGAGATCTATTACCTGAAATTCTGGCGCAGCATCGACATATTTAGCTAATGTGGCACATTCTATGCAGTTTTAATTTCGAGGCTGAAACTTTAAGCGCAAGATATTAACTTGAATTTTTCCTAGATCACTTGTAAGTTTCCTGACCACAGTTTGAACTCAAAATAAATATTTATTATGGGCTAAAAAATTGGTAGCTATCCAACTTAAATACAGCAATTTACGGCATAATAAATATTTATTGCGAAAATCCTTGTACAGATTGCAATTCAGAAATGATTACTCAAATTATGTAAATTTCTCAATACACTACTCGAAATGTGGACCATTTGGACCAAGAAACATCCCAAGACGCCAGCTACTTAGCTTATCTGGTATATTGCCCGGTTCCATAATTCCAAGTTTGAATGTGGTTTGCATCCGTTTTATTTCTGTCACAAACGAAATTATCTCATTAAAAACGATTGGTAAGTGCTATAAAAATTTTGCTTATCTAACCAGAAAACTAATTTGTAAATACATTTGAAATTTTGTTTTTGTTGCAATTGAGACAAGATCTATGTTAGGTCGATCTTTAGAGCAGGTTTAACCATTTGACGCATGCATATTTATTAAATACTCGTTTCGTAGACCATTTGCTTGGAAAGGCGATCTGTATGGCATTTCTTTAAATGATATCAATTCAAATCGTTGGCTTATTGACTCGTAACAGCTTTTTCTCGAGCCATTCAAAGGCGAGCTTGTTATTTTTTCTATAACAAATTCTTGCATTAATTTCAAATCAATTTTCTTCACAGCTAAAGGCCCTTGTCTTTATATAAAGAGACCCCAATAAGACAACAAACTGAAAACTGCTCCGAAACGAACAAATTTTCGTTCAATCCATGGTCCAAACAAAAGAACTTCATTGTTTCATCGCGACTGTAAAAGAGATTTATGCCTCCAAGTGAAATCATTTATCATGCTTAATTAAAATTGAAATGTTTAGCTGGCTGACTTCTTCCTCTTCTTCTCGTTGTTTCGACGGATCCGAAATGGGGATGGGGGGAGCTACCAAGAGAGGCAGGCAGCTGCCAAGCCTTCTAATGCCAACATTTTCTAACATTCGGTTTCTACACCTTTTCATATTATTTGTTGACACATTGTTACACAAAATGCATTTAACCGGTTTTATTAGCGTATAGCAGGAAGATTCCCCAACTACAAGTGTTATAACTTGTTCCATTGTGTCACCAACACTATATCATATTCATGTATTTAGCGGTGCGTTTCCAATGCAAAGTGGCAGTTTATCTTATAATTGTAACAATCTGTGACATAAATTAATGCGCAGCCGCAGGCTGTCATAAATCGTTGGACAAAAGTGAGAATATATTAGTGATGTCCGCAGAGATTTGCATTATAAAAGGATTCAATATGCGTTGAGTCTATTGCAACCGTTGCTCATATTCAGCTTTGTTTGTTCCTACGTTGATTAACTCAATTATTCACATACAAATATACGGATACGTACATATACACATTTCTTATCGCCGGTAGCATCGATTTCTATTGTTCTATTCAATTCGAAGCCAATTTAGAACTAGTTCTCACCAAGTAAGAATTTCGAAACCTACTCATTAGCTGTTGGGATATAAATGGAGAGGCTTAGTCTATAGGAAATCCCAGAAAAATTGCATCACTTACCTCACTTGGCACTTTAAGCGATACAATTTTTTCAGTGAATCCTCTATTAGCACCTGTTTCAATAGAATCTAATTGTGAAATCAATTAAAACAATTAGCGAAAAATCCATAATATTTCTGTGATTGATTGCTACTCAATTCACAGAAATTTGTCTTAACATTAGGCTACAGATAAACTGTTATACGTTGAACCCATTTGCATTTTAATAAATCTAGCCTGATTGAAAACGATCTATGTGCATATTTGTTGCCATTGCTGTTGACGCAGTTATTAGCTATTGTTTTTATACCCATTATAAAAATTATAAAAGGGTATAATAATTATAGTTACATCGTGTGCAACATATCCAATAAGGAACTAGACTTTCCCACCTAACTGCAATATATTGTTCTAAAGAAAATTCTTCATTATTTAGATTGGTAATTTTGTTTGTTACAATTTTTTGCCCTATGAATTTAGGCTACTTATACTTGCATACGGGTATCTGCAGTCAAGCACTTTTGACTACTTATTTCACTCCTGCTTGTTGTTTTTATTAACAATTATTTGCTTTTGTTGTTGTTGTGCAAGGTGTGTTACAGCCAAGCTTCAGTTATTAAATACATTCACATGTGTGTGGAGGGGCGACTCACCAAGTTGGCAAGTTAAAGTTCAATGATGTCATTACGACTAATTCACACCTATGTTTGAGTTCTGAGTACGCGATTGTTTGTTTATATGTGCATAGATACATACATGAATACATATACAGAATTATATTTTTTGCCAACTGCGATCGCAATCTAAATAAATTTAGCATTTAATAACACCGACATATATAATATTTCACCTACCCGTTGCGCTTAATAACTTTATTTGTCGAAATGGAATTGTTGTATCCAATGCGCCTAACGAGACTGAGAATGTCGACCACCCGTTGCTTTAAAGAATTTCAGTTAATTGATTACAGCCCAAAATGTATTTGTTAATGCTTGTTAGTAGCTTGGTAGCTGGCTTTAACCAATAACAATCAGTTTCTGTTCGGAGCGAGTCGCTGCTAAATAAAATATGAGTTCCACGCAAGTTTGTTGCCTAAGTCTTTTGTTTTGTGGCATCTCGACAACGAAATGTCAATGAATTCTTTGTATGCCACTAGCAGTCAGCTTATGCTAAATCAGTCCAAAACCTGGGGAGTAAGAACATAAATTGCCTCACCCCGCACCAGCCCCTTCTGATATTTTTGGTAAGTCTGGTTTGGGGCTCTCTTTTGTGTTCTTGTTGTCATTGGAAATTAACACCCAGACCCGAAAAAAAGTTAATTTAAATCAATGCGCAAACTCTTGCTGGTTGCCGCTCAACTCGTGCGTTGCTGAAACAAATGCCAATATATATGTTTGCATTTGTGACGCCCCCTACCCACTCCCTTCTTGTTTGTTGGGCTCCAAAAAGTGTTAAGTATGCCTTTTATGTTTTGGCTCTCTTTGCGTTGTTTGGCTGTTTGCTTAGGCAATCAGTTGTTGATAATTTTTGTTGTTAGTGTCAATTGTTGTTTTGTGTTGTTGTCTGTTGTGTTTTTGATGTGCCTTGTGTCTTGTGTGTGATAATTTGGACAACTCATCGATAAAAGCGCGCAACAAGCGTATCGAATGTGCACAAAGCTAAATGGATTCTATTTGTATACCTTGCACAGGGTAACACAATTTCGTTCTGAAATGTGCAGCACAAAGTCTGATGAGAGAATTTTTATTAAAACTTCCAGCTCCTAAGCATTGTTAATTTAAATTAATTAAAGATATTTTTAATCTATTTTTTCAATATTGTTGATAACATACATTTTTATTAATCCTTTATCAACTATGAGAAAGCAGAATATATCTAGTCAAGAGCATTTCATATTCGGCATTTCAACGATAGCGTTGCTTTCTTTACGACTTACTTTGTTTTCCCTTTGAAACTCTTCGGCAATTGCATTTTAATTATGCCGAAATCGGAATAGTCAAGTAAAAGGTATTTATTGTTTACAGTTTCAGTTAGCACTTCGATGAAAAGCTATTTAAGCCCTCAATCGCCTGTTATGTGTGTGGTCCGCTTAGCTGGTCTGTAGATTTCTGCACAAAATATATGTATATATGAATTATTTCCCATGATCCATCATCGATGACATTCGCGACGACCTCAATGATTATTCAGCTCTTTTACACCACCCACAAAATAATACAAGACATCTGCAGCAGCAGCAACAATAACCAAAGCAATCACAATTACGGCCAATGTAAGGCCAATCAAGACAACTTGGTCAATGGCTATAATTGCTAGACCAGGTTGTGGTGTTAATGCTTCGACGGGAATTTTCGATTCCATTTGTGCAACAAACAATAAAAACGTGATTAAAGATGCTATGCAAAGTACTTAAACAATTGTATTGATGGCAAGGGGTATATTTATTGCTGAAAATTTATATTCAGAGAATTTGAAAATAAAGTATTAAAATTAAAGTCAATGAGATTCTGTATAATTTATTATTATGCTATACATATAAATATATATGTATATATAGGCATTGCGAACGAAATCGAACTTTCTTAGCTTATGCCCTATTCGAGTTGCCACATTTTCGATTACTCTTCGATTATAGCGTATTTTCCAATCGATCAACTTTCTATATTGTAGCTCATGTCATTGAAATGAATCATAAAAGTTGCCTTGCGAATCGTTTGGCGCTGCTTTAATGTGGGAAATAAGTCAAGCTATATGGCTTCTCCTCGCCCAGCCCGAAAAAAAACTGAGCTCCGGTTGTGCTCGTAGTATGGAGGCGTATTCATACTCGAACTCGTATACAGATTTAGATACAGTTGTCTATTAAAATCGATGTAAGCGGAGTGCACGTTGCATATAATTACATTTACAAAATTTTAAATATTTCTACATGCATTTTCATGCTTCATTTCCTGTGCACAAGCAATGGTGAATGAATGGGCAAAGGGAATCAATGGAAAGCTCTTTGCTGCATATTAATTTTGGGCGGCAAAGTGCATGGCGGCCATACCAAATGTTCATTTAATTGACAGGCCAAAAGAATCAAAATTAGCATAAGCGGTCAGCATATTTTATTTACTTCAATACAATATTTTCATTAACCAAACAGCAATAATACCCTAGTCCAGACTCTGTAAATACCCAGTGACTTTTACTCAATTACGCACTTTCCCAAACCTGTCTGAGTTTTCATTCAGTGATTGAGAGAATTCATTTAAGCGTAATTAAAACAATTTTTACAATATTAACTTTAATGATATGTACTCTATGTTACTCTACCCATTTCTAGTTTATCACCCCTTGCAGGGTATCAAGAGTCTTTTGGCAACGGTTTATAGTCGGTCTGTTTTTACAGTTACAGCAAACAGAATGTTTTTTAGTTAAATGTAATGCCGCCCAAAAAGCTTTCGTCTGACACATGTCCCACTGTTTCGACCTGTTCGATCGCCTGTCCCGGTCGGTGAGTTCAATAACTTGGCGTGTGTGTTGTGTTGTGTTGTGTTATTGTTGTTGTTGTTGTTGTTGTTGCACAGACACACAGTTTGATGAATGCATTTGCCGAACGAACAAGTTTTGCATAATAACCAAAGGCCATAAATGATATGTCTAAAAGTTTCAATAGCAGTAAAAATGTGTATTCTTACGCTGCACATCTCAATTATTGGGCTGTCAGTTGGCTTTGAAATTGGCAGATGCAATCGTTGTAACGAAATTTAACATCGGCTTCGATCGCATGTCAATCGGAGAACCTTTGTGCACGGCGCACTGACAGGCGAGCGTATTAATAACGTGACTTTATGAAGTGGTAATGAAGCTATTAGGCCAGCTCGGTGTGGGCCTCGGTTTTGGGCTTGGCTTTGGCCCACAATTTTCAATATTTACGACAGGAAATTGCGCCTTGCATCGAAAATATATACTCAAAAGTTTATGCTCATCAAATTAATTCCAAAATAGTTAGAGGAACCATTTTGTTTTGTTTTATGTATTTTTTCCATCGAGCTTAAACGTTTTACGGCTTTTGGATTATGTTGCGAGTCATTGGGAAGTGATAGATTTATGCGAGTGCGTGCTGAGCAGAAACTAAAAAAACGTTAGAAAGCTGTAAAGTTATAAATTGAATATCATATTTTTAGAGCGGAAAGACAATGTTTCCATATTAATTGTTTGTATTTTTCTATGCACCTGCCAAGAAAAACTAATTTGCAAACACAATGATGCATCAACTTAAGAATGTGTAAATGCAGAATGCTTAACATTCAAATACCATATAATTTATTTTTAATAAACATGGGAAAATACTATCTTATACGTTTCATAAAGTTTTAGCATGGGAATTGTTTGGGAATAACAAGATTGAAAAATTCTTGCTGGCTGCAAATCCTGAGCACTTAGTAACTGCGAAAACTGTTCTTTTAAATATCTGATACAATATCTCAAGAAGTGGGAAATTCATAAATTTATTACTATTCTTTTTGCTTGGCAACATTCCAATTGATTATTCCGGCTACCAATGAACAACCGCACTCATCAATTGACTATTTCATTGTTTTGCAAAAATCTTATTAAAATTGTTGTGGTTTTTCACCTGATCCGTGTGAATGTACAACAAGATCAGATAAGAGACCATGTATGATTAGTTCGTTTTTGTATTGAACAGTCAGCGGAGATCTCCTAACTAATTGACGGAAGTATCGAATGTAATAACTTAATCATTGAATAGTAATCAGCAATTGGCAATCAGCGGCAAATGACATCAGGGCGTGTCCCTGACGAAACTTCACGAACAAAAATGAGTGTGCAACTGCATTCAATGGATGTAGTACAGGGTGTTGGGGGCAGGGAGGTGGTTTAGTCGAACCGCCTTGATACGTTTGAAGTTTATCACTGCAAAAGACTAAAACAGTTATGTCAGCAACTGCAACTGAAACTCTTGCTTGAATTGACCTCGGAGAGAAGCTGCGGGGACTCCCAGAGCATAGAGCTCGATAGATCTGATGTTTGCACAGCGACCGGTGAAGAGAATGACCGACACTTTTTAATGATCATCGACTGTGAGAGGATTAGGGACTGTCCGTATTTGTTCACCATTAGTATTTGTTATTATTGTTATTACAATGTATTTGAATTGCTCAAGAAGTAAGCTGAATCCAAAGTGCCCAAAGTGGCCCAAAGTGGCCCAAAGAGCCCCGAAGCGACGAACCACTGCAGCTGCACAGAAATTAGCCAAACTCTAACTGGCAGACAAATGCATTTGGTTCTAGGCAGCGAGCCAGCGAGCGACTGACGGCATGCCTCTTGGCCAAGTTAAAAGAAAGCCGCTCTAGCTCTGGGTGTTTGCCCACTCGCCTTAGAGACTCAAGCGAAATGTCGACACGGGGAGAGGAGCGGACCAAAGTGGATTGGTCTGTCTGGCACTGGAGAGAGGGGCTTAGGAGGAGCGTACGCGTCATTGTTGTTTACACAATTATTAGGACAACAAGCCGCCGATCGTCGGCAATCTTCGGTTGTTGTTGGTTGTTTGGTTGTTGGTTGTTGGTTGTCGGTTTTGCCGCTTGCCGCTGTTTACACTAACCGCTGTAGCTCCTCTGCTTAAATAACGGACAGCGAAGCCTTTGATTTTATTATGGAGACAGACCACACAACCGCTGTACCAGAACCGAAATCAGAAACAGAAACTGAACCCATACCCAGTCCGAGTCGGAGTCGGAGTCGGAGTCGAAGTCGAAGATAACAGTGAGACTGGACTGCCAATTAGGGGCAACAGCTTGTTATTGTTCTGTCACGTAATGAGACAGCAATTTAGCACCTGCAGCACCCCTAAGCTATCCCTTATCCTGTTTGCTGATCCTGGTGCTTATGCAATCTGATTAAAGAATAACAGTAGTTGGTAAATGTGATTTATTTTGTACAAATGTTGACCAAATGTGCTCCGCATTCGCATTTACTTGAATCACGACAAACTGCTGACTAATTCTGAATGCTAATGCATGCAATTGTGTCATACTAGAGTCCTGTACCTGTGGAGTCACCGATACACAACGGCAGTTTAGGGGCCAATCTGCCAACAGAAACACACATACACACACTCACACTCACACACACACACATATATAAATGAATGTGCAGAGGAGGAGGTACTACGTGAAGTTCAGAGTCAGAGCTCAGAGCGCACAAATAATCAACAAAATTTATAAATTATTTAACATTGGATGTCTGGTGGTGCACCCACCAAGTCAGAGGTGGATGCCCAGTAACGGGCAACTGGAACATGACCGATATTGTGCGGCTAACAGTTATAGGAGTTATATGCATAGGTGTATGTGTATGTGCACTCCTCTGACGACCGTTCAGCATCATCGATTAATGCCAATGCACATTTAATGCACATATTTGCTGATCTTTTTCTTCTTTTTATTTATTTATTTGCTCGTTTTTGTCTTCTTTCTCATATTTCGTGACGTACGTGCCGCAGTTTCAGTCCAGAGACAAAGTTACAGGCCTCGTTCGATGCCTCTGTTGTGATGTCATGTCACAAGGTGATATAACATGGCTGCACTTATTAAACAAGAGTATTATGCTCGGTTCACATATCCGAAATTTTAATACTCTAACTTGATTACCCTGCAAATATATTTATAATGTTTTAATGCATTTGTTAAAATTTGATCTTAGAAGCTTTATTTTCTTATAGCATACAATTTTCGCAGGTGAACTTTGTTCATTCATTTATGAACTTGTTTTCTACAAATATAATTATAATATATAAATACATGGATCCACATTTGCTGGCCTCATATTTTTGAGACAGCTGAAAGTGGATACTATAAAAACTTTGGCAAAAGCCAACCCCAAATTGTTGCATGATCTTAATCGATTTTCATTGACGATTAACTTTTTCATGGCCTCTAGATAAATCCTGCGTTTTAATTCATACTTACATTCTATACCGAAACGCTGGAACGAAAGTCGGAGCAACTCGATAGCATTCCAAGAGTGTATAGGAGACTGATTACCTATGAAATGATAGCAGTGTATTGATATTTTATAAACTAGGCCTAGGGCCACATTCAGAGCATTTGTCGGGTGAAAATTCTAAATACCAATTCAGCTAGAAAGAAAACCAATCCAAGCTGAGGTTGTAGACGACGCTCATTCATTTATGGCTAAGTCACGTTGGAATAATTTGTTTTATGTTAATGTTGAGCATGGCGCATTGTAAGCAGTTCGGCAGTCTAAGCTGTAGCAACAGTGCCGCCTTCCTATGCAATTCTCAAAATACATGCAATGCAATTGCTACTTTTTCTTTTGCTCGACTCGACTGTTTGTGCTTCTCAATGAATTGGAA
Organism: Drosophila cognata; assembly: GCA_035041535.1. NCBI lineage: Eukaryota > Metazoa > Arthropoda > Insecta > Diptera > Drosophilidae > Drosophila > Drosophila cognata. The sequence continues at coordinate 6,775,135 of JAWNLC010000688.1, read as the reverse complement.
TTTAATTTGAGTATTTTGCGCAAAATGTCCAAAAGCGACAAAGACGACGACATCGTGGACAATTGATGCCCAAGCTCCCCCGCGCGTAGGTTGTCAGGTGCAGTTGCTGTTTCTGCTGTTGTTGTTGCTGTTGCCGCTGTAGTTGTATCTATAGATAGAAAGATATTGTATCTGTGACTATTGCAGCAACTGTTTGCTACAAATGTGGCCCGCACGCAACATTTGCTACTGGAATTCCTTAAAAACATTGCCAGCCCATTGAAAATGTGCTTGCATGTAAATGGATCCAGCAACTGCTTAATCGTGATTCGGTAGTCGACGGTCGATACCAGTTACTTGGTTAGAGTAGAGCATTACGCTGCTAGATAATCTTCAGTATTCGTTTCTAAGATGTTGTTGCTCCGTATTCGAGCTGTGAGCGAAGGGCTAAGTAATAATAATCAACAGCTAAGCGGTCCATAATAACTTCATTACTGCCACTCATTGAATGAACTCCTCTTAAATCAATTAAAGGAGAACAGAAACAGAACCCACATAATACACGTAAGACGCTCCTAAGCTGTCTAGGTGGCCACAGCAGTTACTTCCGTTGACGCCCACGTTCTCTGTTCTCTGTTCTCTGTTCTTCGACTACTACCTACTACTTATATAAGAGGATTACTCCGACTTTAATGTGATGTGTGACGTGACCATTGCGACGCCGGCGGCAAGTGGCAAAAATTCGAAGCCAGAGGCTGTATGATAACAACAAAAAAATTACTCTAAAGATACATTTAATTCCGGCGGAAATACAAAACCAACACAATTGAGAAGCTGGACAGACGCACAACACACACACACACACACTAACAATTTGTTTTTGGCATTTTGTTAAACTTATCCCATAATTAGGGTTCAGAATTCGCACGCTCAATTTCAAATTGAAAATTGTAGCGAAATTTTCGAAAGTAAGACATCAATTATGTAGCGCCCAGAATACAGCTGCAGGTAACACAGCAACCTGCTCTCGCACTCAGACTCGTATTTTCTATTCTTCTGTGTGTGGCCATTTGAGTGACCTTTGACAAATGTGTCCATGATGGATGGATATAAGTTCAGTCGGTCATCAATCGCTCGATTTCATTTCGCCAAGCGCCAGTTGTGATTAATTGGCGAACCAAATTTATTTCACTGAATACAATACGAATGTGTGGGAGAGCTTGAAAATAAGTTGAAAAGGGCCATAAAAGATAAAAGGAGAAGCTGACGCAGATGTCTAAAATTAAAAGAGTTATGGGTTCAATATTATTTAAAGGGGAAGCACCGGCCATGAAGATAGTGATTTCTTGCAGAAGACCAAGTTACTTATATTTATGAAGATACATATATTTATATATGAGCTAAATTAATAGTATTTCAGAATTGGATCAGGAATTGGTCAGCTTACTATTTATCAATATTAATTTATTTTAACATTTTTAGTTGCAAATTCTTTTAAAGCCAGCCAAAAATCGCTTTTCACAATTTAGAATTGTCACGTTAGCCAATTGATTGACCTGCATTTGTGACTGCCAAAAATGTCGCAGTATAAATAAGTAAAATCGAGAAGTCGAGCTATCGATTTCATCACCATAACGAGCTGACAATTGAGCTGAGCGGTCGGCACGCATTTCAATATATACTTACGCATCTTATAAATACGGTTATGTGCGCTACTTTAGTTGTCATAAGTGTCACAATGTGCTTTGATTTACAACAATAACGGCGTCTATTAAACTTCATAATTGTACCAATAACCAAAAACTCAAGCGACAATTGACAAAAAGGTTTTGCAATCCAATCCCATACCAAAAACCATACCGAATACGAATTCAAGCAGTCACAAGCACGGTTGAAGCCGCGTCCACCAGATTCGCCTCATTGGAGAGGCAAAACACGTAGCACAAATAAAATGAAGCACAAATGAGCGGAGCAATCGAGTCGGATATATATAATAGCATATATATGAGGTATATAGTAGTAAGAAATCATATGTCTTACTCTGAGATTTATGCGTATGCCAGCCCCATTTTTGGCGACCTAAGCAAATAGGGGCGCGAATGAGGCCCCAGTGCGACTCACTGATCGCCAGTTGGGTCATTGGCTCTTGTAAGCCACTTCATGTTTTGGCTTTGGACAGCACCAGCAGCATAAGCAGCAGTAGCAGCAACACCAGCAGCAGCAGCAGCAGCAGCAACAGCGCCCCAAATCTGGCTTTAAAGTGTTGACCATAAGTGTCTCGATTGTTTGTGTATCATAATACAAATACATGCGCCCAAACGAACGGGGCGCACATACAGTGCGTAAGTACAGTAGAACCAATTATGGATTTTATAAAACAAATGTGGGGCGCATATTGATGAGATCGCTCTTTAGTTTTACCCCTCATTCGCTCTCTGTTTCCCTCTCTCTTAGTCTCTGACTCTATGCGTACATTCGATCATCATTTTTATAATACCCTATAGCAATGAGAAGAGGTAGCTTCATTTGTATATCTATAATATATTTAAAGATATTGTTTTTAAATTACGGTTAGTTACATGATAGATTTAAAAGGCACTGATCCCAAGCTAGCATAAAGATACCTAAGCTAAAAGTATTAGTTAAGATTGTACTATATATGTATATCAAAAAGTTAGATAACAATACAAAAGGTAATGAAATATTTATTTTAAAATCCTTGCCTTGAGGACAAGAATACATGGTAACTCCTAGCTGATCAATAGCTCCTAGATCAATTTTACTTGTTGGTGTTTCTTTTTATTTGGTTATGGCTTGGTGGCCCATAAATTTCCAAATGATTTACTTTAGTTTCGTGTGGAATTATTTGTTGAGACAACAGCAACTCAGAGCAACAGCGACAACAACACACGCAGCGGAAATGTGATTAAAAGCATATTTTATATTTAGTTGTGCGCTGATAAACCGCAGTCACTGTTAACGCTTTATAGGCATCAAAGCTGCGTGCAGAGCATGCAAATGGCCAACAGATGATGAACTGAACAAAAGGTTCTGACAAACAGGCAGCAAGGCAACTGGCAAACAGGCAAACAGGCAACTGGTGAGCAGGCTATGTAGGCAACAGTCAACTCGACCCCCTGCGGCCACTGAGTGTTTATGTCAACTGCACGGCTGATGACAGCCATAATTCTGCTGGCAGGCGAGCTGAAAAAAAAGATTCCAATCAGAGTCAGAATCCAGCGACGGAGGCCAGTTTGCCAGCCTTGGTATAAATAAGTGCAATACGTCAACGCCATGGGCGCAAAACTGTTATCGCCATCGCTTTTTGGATCAAGCTGGTTTGGAGGCAGGAGGGCGATATTTAGTAAGCCAAGTGTCGACATCGACATCGACACTCGACTTGCTATTGAAAATTGCATTCACTTGGTGGTCACGCCACCAAAATGTAACGAAACTCAACGGAATTGTAGCAACGGAAGCGAGCCACAGACGAGAAGACCTAAACTAAACAGAGCTAACCAAGTAGCTCCCACGGTAGTAAGCAGCTCCTCCTATTGAGCACCTTTTTGTGGCCAAAAAGGCCAGTGAAATTACGTTTCGGGCCACAGCTTGTTCGAGTTTGTTTCAATTGCGGAGCTCTTGACTCTTGGCTCTTAGCTCTCGGGTAGCGTTTCTCAGGCGTTATGGGAAAAGCATCGCACATTGGGGAAAAATGATTCTAATTTCATTTTGGTCGCTTCCTGCTCCAAATACGTGAATTTAACGCCACACGCAAACATCCAATTAAGTCAAATATCAACACCACAGATGACCGAAAAATGTACTAAGATATCAACAGCAACAACCAGCAGTTCAACTAGGGATCACTCAAAACATGCACAGAAATAAATTTAAGAATACATTTATTTCATTTATATATACGATATATAAATAACGGTTGAACCTTAGGTCATCAAATAGATAAATAGATATGGATTTCTTCAAGTGCATATTGATCTTGCACAGTTGCTGACAGTTCACCCACAATGTTTATGAGCAAATTATGCATGGATATAAATCAATAGGAGTTCATTCAACATTATGCATTACAAATCAGTTGCACATTGCTTGTGTAGTGCAGCACGCCAACGCAGTTCAACAATATTGAAAAATTATTATAGAAAATCGTTAAACCATATCTGTGGCATATGAGTACACAGATATTGAGATACTGAGTTCAAAAGATACACATGTAGCAGCCAGTCAGTGAGTCACTCGCCGGCTGTTGATTTATTTCGCTGTGTGTGTAACTGGCGAAGCAGTTGAGGCGTTGAAATTGGGCGCAATTCGAATTGTAACTACGATATACGTACACATGTGAGTATCTATTGGCATTTGCATTGACATCGACTGCTGCAAAATGAAGTTATATGGCCAACTGCCTGCCAAGACCCGGTCCCATAAGTCACCATAAGTCTCTGGCAGCAGGCAGCAGCCAGCAGCCAGCAGGCAACGGGTCTCGGGATCTCGGATCTCGAATCTTGGATCTGTTCGCTCGCCCGCTTTAATTAACATATGCTAACAAGTTGGCCCATGCCGCACTTTGTCACTTCAAGAGCTGTGCAGCCAGAGTTGCGGTACTTGTGCCACTTGGGGGTGGGCCTAAGTGGTTTTTAAATGAAATTAATTTAAATGTTGTTCAGCTTCGCATGCGACTCTCGGGCATTAAATTGTAATGAGATCATTGCCATTCAATAAATTTACTCATAACGCTATTTATAACTGCAACGCTATGAACCATAAACCCAACTTAGCACAGAAAGGGCGTTAAGAGGTGTAATTGCAAGTTGCTGTAAATTATTAATAAATCTAGTGCACATCAATAAACTTGTTACTAACTACATACATACAGTGTGCGTCAGCTTATTTTCAACAGTGTCAAAGAAAAAACGTAATTGCCTGCCATAAAGTAATTATACATTATTTTTCAAAAATTCCAAAGACCGATGGTAGGTACATTTATTACCCACCAATATGAATGGATGACCCTAATAAACTGAGGTTTCCCCACCTGCTAGGTAGGATTATGTAAAAATGTAGCCTATTTTTAGGTGACAGCTTATTTGGATCAGGTACATTGTGGACACCTGGGAGCCTAGAACCCGGATTTTTTACCTAAAGTTGAGTATTTTCGGAATAAATGGATCAATACTTCGTAGTCAGTTTAGTTATATCCTGCATCCCGAGTTCAATAAACCCACAAGGACTATGGACAAACGGACTACCATTGAACAACGGAAACTCATCCTGGAACACCACAAGAACGGATATTCACATCGCCAAATAGCTGAAATGGTCAATCTGAGCAACTCAACCACGTATAACATCATTCGGCGCTTCGTCGACGCAAATTGGATTGAGGGCAAGGGCATAATGGCACCAAACCCGCTTTTCACCGAAGAGGAGGATCGGAGGATCATCAGGAAAATAAGGGAAAATCCCAGGCTATCTACTCCAAAAATGACTCAACAGGTGCAGGATGAAATGGGGAAAAAGTGCTGTGTGGAAACTGTGCGCATTGTTCTGCGCAAACATGACTTAAATGCCCGAGCACCACGGAAAAAGTCCTTTATAAGCGCACCAAATTAAGGGACTAGGATGACGGTGTCCAAAACCCACTTGGACAAGGATCTGGAGTTTTGGAACACAGTCATATTTGGAGATGAGTCCAAATTCATAATTTTTGGCTCGGACGGACGGAATTATGTGTCCAAGTGGGTTTTGGCGACCGTCATCCTAGACTTATGGCAGGCAATTACGTTTTTTCTTTAACACTGTTGAAAATAAGCTGACGCACACTGTATATGTAGATTCAACATTCTATAAATAGCTTTAATTTGATATTTTTTTATTTAATTATACTATAATTGAGTATACTTGGAATAGCTTCAATATTTCGATTCTAAATTTAAGTCTAATGGTAATTCATTTTGTGAACAAAATTAAGTAACTTACTTATTTTGATAACATTCTGAGCTGTGTTTATTTAATATAAAGACCTTGATCTTGCAGTAAAAACCACCCCCACATATGAATTTTAGCTGGTAGCCGCTGCTCTGGTCGGGCCCATTAAACGATGACGTCGTCGCGCTGTCGTCGCCCGCTCCCAATCCCAAGCAGTCCCTACGTGCTACCGTCTAGTTCCGCTTAGAGCTGCCAGTGGCATTAGAAGCTGTAGCTAAAGCTATAGCTGAGGCTACTATTCACACACACACACACACACACACATCTTGAGATAGATAATAACAGATTTTCTCACGCTTGATATTTCAGGCGGTGAATGACGTTAACAATGTTGCACACAGCCGACTTTGGCCTGGGTGCAGTGGCGGGTAGCTTGTGACGGGGGCAGGTGGCCTGCTTGAGCCGGTGGGGGATAGGGAACAGTGGCAGGGGCAGCACACAGCCAGCGGGCGCGTCAGCCGGAAATCATTGCGGTGCAAAACGACGGCTTTAAGTTTAGAAATTACGTGCGATTGCAGGAAAAATATTAATAAGTGAGCTACAAATACGAGTAGAGCCAAGAGCCAAGAGACAAGAGACGTATGTGCATAGCTCGGCTTTGCTAATATGTTTATTGGAACTATAAAATGCAACAGATAATGATTTGCATGATTTGGCAAAACATTTGCAGCATCTCACACCTCAGCTACACACAGCAGGTCACGTAATTATAGCTCAACGGAGGCTGGGCTCAACATCATCTTCGCTAAATTACGATTACTGGTAATGCAGCGGTCCAGCGGGGTAGCGGGGTAGCGCGGTGCGGTGTGTCCAGGAATTTTGTATGCATTTAAGGCACTTAGTCATGCCCAAGTGATTGCTAAACTAGTGTAGCCAGCCCAAGCGTTTTCCCATTGGGGAATTCCAGCACTAAAATTGAAACAATGGCAAAAATAATCATCTAATAATATTAAAACTGAACTTTAGCTCGATCGTTCGTCGAGCCGGATCTCTCCAGCAATCGATGCATCTACTTAATTGAATGCACTGCAAATGCTCATTTATTAAGTTATTCAAGCGAAATGCCAGCAATGTGTGAAGAGCAATAGATACTTTAATTGGAACTGGTAAATAAGAAAAATCAAGTTGATGACTGAACAGCTACAAGGGGGTTTAGGCGAGTCCAAAGTTCTAATTGCATGTATCAATACTAAGAAGTCAGATATATTTTTTAAAAATGCCAAAAGAGTGATTCAGATTCGTGTAAAAAAGGAATTGTAGACTATATTTTTCATATATTATTTATTATATATAATTATAACTAATCAATGTGAAACTGACTTGGGTGCATAAAAAACTGATTATATTTCGTCTAATTTCCGTTTGTAATTTGAGCCAATTAGTCTGCTCCATAAGGGAAGTGGCTTCTACCATAAATATTTCAATTTCAATTCAACAAAAGCTCTGATTCCCAAGTTTTATTTGGTTGCATTTCCCAAAACATTTCCCATAGTATCTGGACAATCCATACGCTAATTTCCTATGCATAGCACGCGTTTGTTTAGTAATTTCTATATTTTCATTGACACAGTTTGCTGTCTAGTTTCCAAGTCAATACGGGGACCACACACACACTCAAACCTTACTGGCCGCTCCCACAAGTCTGTAACCTGCTCTGAGCTACCATTATACCCCTCCAGCCCTCCCTCCGCCCACCTCTTGGGGACTGTATCCGACTGTTCACATTTGGCGACTTGATATTCGTTTGTCTTTAGCACATGCATCACAAAAGTATGATTTAGACGTTTATTAAACCCTAAACAATACAGAGAAGTAGAAAACAAAGTACGCTGCGTAGACTCAAATGCTTTCAGTTGTGGGAATTCAAATTAGAAGAACATTTGACAAGTTTGTTTGCATTTTGGATTGACGAGTAGTTAACACCTTTCCTTACAGTTCTAACTGAATTTCGAAAACCTCTTTGGGTCCCACAATCATTGACCTCGAAGTGCGGGGGAGCTGAATGAAAGAAAGTGCCTGGCAAAATGTTGCAGCAATCGTTAACCGTTAACCGTTTGCCATAAACATTGGACGCCCTTACACATCCACATTCCGCCCGCCCCTCTAAGGCCCAGAACCCGTGTACATGAAGTCTACGCACAGACCTGATATAAATTACAATAGCAGCCTACAGAGGATGCTCGTTGTCGAGATTCGCCCCAAAAGCCAAATTGTTTTTTAAAAGCACCATTTTTATTACGTCTGATAAGTGATCTCGCGACATTTTCAATTTTAATAGGGTCTCCCAGGTGCCCGAAGACTTACAAAGCGACTGCGCCCCCACACAGTTTAGAGCATCAACAGCGGCAGCAGCAGCAGCAGCAGCAGCAGCCACAGCATCCACATCCACGTCCCAGACTCCTCCATTGAGTGTCCGGCTTGGGGATCATTTGTCGCTGCGTTAATAAAATTGCATTGAGTCGCATTTGAAACTGCTTTGGCTGGGATCTCGGGCCCGTTTTGCTTTGGCGGTGGTCACCGTACAGACAAGCCAGCCAAACAGCACCAGACTTTTGCCATTATTAATAATGCCATGCGATGTGCGCTCTGGTGGCCACTTCCAACCATCGAAACCAACAACAATTGATAGACTCTCAGATGACCTATAAAAAGAGAAATTAAATTTTGTTGTAATAGGCTAATGAATTTCTCCCGAACGAATATTCTTTTACTACAGCATTTGCGAGCTAAAAATTTATCATTTATTTTACTACTTTGCAATTTTCATTGCTCAACTGTTGTAAACTCATTTCTTTTATTCAATAGGAATATAAGTTCAATAAATAAAGATAATTCCTAGTTAATGCATGTTTAAAGTCACACTATACCATTCACAAGCTTAAGTTCTATCGCACTTACTAAACAGCATTTCCCTGGTTGCCTTGGATGCTGGGTATACCGTAAGAGGTCACCTGAAAACATTGCAAATAAAACGGCAACCATTTTTAATATGATTGTATGTCATCTTAAGCCCACCGCTTGGTCAGCTTTTGAGCAATGCAATGGTGTCTCTGCCTGCTCTTTGGCACTCGGCTCCAGGCTCAAAGCCTTGCACATTTAGCTGTAGTCATGTGTTGCCATTCGGATACTCAAATTATCAACATGCTTGGGCATCCGACTCGGCACCGTTCAGTTCCATTGTGCTAGCCTAGCCAGCCGGCTTTGGGTGTCGATGATCATTTTTCAAGCGATGAGCGCTCATCCCTCCCATCTCCACCATCCCGCTTCCCCAGGCAATATCAGGTGTGCTGGCCAACACGTCGGTTTATGGCTGGTAAATGGGTTCGTCTAAATACTAGCGAGACTGTTTGCCTGGGTGAAAATGGGCGATAATCCGTTTTGACAAATTTGCCTACATGGCCCACAGTGCCAGTTTGGACAGCGGTCAGAGTTCAACTGGAGAAACTTCGTCGTTTTTTTTATTTTTTTGCAAACTAACAAGCAAACAATGTCATTGTCCCCAATGTGCTTCCGTTCCGAGTACTATAAAAAAAAATATGAGCTGAACTGACAGAATTAGCATGCAGCACAAATAACTGAAAAGCAAGCCACATAACGACTAAGAGACAAATCAAAATGCATGCATATGATTATACACAAACACACACACACACACACGCACACACTGAGAGACACATGCACACAATCACAATTGAATCGAATCAAGATATCAACATTATGCGTAGGGCTACTGAAATTCTTAATAAAGATAATGTCTGGCCCAAAAGGCAGACGACTGACGAGGGAAAAAACAGGACATCTATCTTTCTTTCTCAATGGGCTGTGGAGTTCTGGGGTTCTGTGGGATACAGTCTCATCACGTACGAAGCGTGAGCAAACTTTAAGTTAGATTAATCGACGTTGACGAGCTGCATGGAAACTGCATTGATTATGTGCGCACACAAATAAAAAGAAAGAATATATACAGAAACACACTCACACAAAATTATGAAGTCAGAGAAATGTCAAAACGAAAGGATATGTGCATTTCCTTTTGTGAGTTATGCGCCACATCCGGTTAGCTAAATATGATTGGTGGGCCGGGGCCAAAAAATGATTTTGCAGTAGAGATTGTAAGCCTTAGCGCAACGCTTAGTATTGATTTATGTTTTCGCACAACTACCACAAAAACTAACAAAAGAAAAAAAACGAGAAGAGAAAAAAATACCTAATTGTTACCTTGGGTGCCCACCTACCGTTTCTGCCTAACAAAAGATGTGCTCACAGCTGTCTATCTGTCTATGTATGCATGCGTGTGTGTGTGTGTGTGTGTGTTTGTTGACTTCTGGCTTGTTCAACATAAAGACATAACATCGTAAATAGATCACTTGCAGATACATATATCACAGGTCGCACCTACCGATTTCGATCAGGTGACGTTTTGTGTGTGGTCCTCTTGCTTTGCCTCAGCGCCTGGCGCCAGTTTGACACTTTTTCCCTTTTTGATTTTGTGGTTTCATTGTGAGTAGTTCAACGAAAAGTAGTCAAATCAAATGCACGGCCAAACGAAAAAAAAACAGCAAGTCTTTTGTTGTTGTTCCTATGTGCGCATAATGCGTGTATGTGTTTATTAATTTTCCGCCAAGTATTTTCCGAAAATTATTCCAACCTTGACAGCAAAGCTGCTGAAAATTGTATTGAAGACAACAGAAAAAAAATACAAAACATGAAAATTAACCCAGAAAAATATTAAAAATTGTTTTTATTTTATGTTTATTTTTTTTTGTCTTTTGTCGAGACATAAACAATAAGACAAAAGAACGGCGCCAAGCTTGATATGTTGTGCGAGTGTGTGCTTATTAAGTTTGTCATGCGCATGTGCTTAGGTTCAATGAGTCGAACGGGTAACAAGAAAAACAAGAAACACAAAAACAATGCACCCTAGAAGTGTGCCAAGCAAAAAGCGAGATCTGGCCAAAACTCTAACGATGATTATGATGCAATGACATTTGTCAGCCAAAGCAGAGTTATCAAGGTTGTTTCCTCTGCACTCAATGTGTGTATTTGATCAAAAATTGCTGCTGCTGGTGCTGCTCTTAAGGTTACAGCATTCAAGTCAAGCGCCCAATTTCACCCGTTTAAAGTGAGGCACACGCCACACTCAGCGATTGACAGACTGTAGCAATTGGCGTTGCACTTCATGACTGCCACCCACCCACCCTCCCTCTTCCCTTACATATCCATTGCTCTACTCCACTCCACTGCCTACTCCCAGCTGGCAATTATGCCCCCAAGTTGGCTATAGTTGGCTGACTTGTGTGATTTTTGTTTTTTCAGTGACACAGAAACTGAAATTGTGCATTGTTCAACTGTCCGTCTGTCTGTCTCTCTATTTGTCTATGTGCCTCTGTGTGTGTGTTTCTGTTTGTCGTTCGATTCGCTCGCTCGCTCACTCACTTGCTGGCTAATGACTTGCTCCCCATATTTGAAGGTCAAGTTAGGGAAGTTATTGTCGACGCTTCAGTAATTTTGCCCAAAGCTCCACATTGAACATTTATTATTATACAATTAATTGCCTTAAGCCGCTCTCATATCGTATCGTTATTATTTTTATACTTTGTCAAATCCCATTATTAATATCATCAAATTGTTGGAGCGTTTGATTTTAATAGCCGTCCAACCCTCAACTCATAGCTGCTAACTGTGTTAAGGTAAAGGCCCCCGTTTTAAGTAGAAAACTAATAAAATTAACAGATCATTTGATCTAACCACAAGAAATTCCATGACTAATGAACGATAGGTGTCAACAACTTGTGCCCATACTAACAATCTAATAATAATAATGCTCGTAATACGATGGGATACTACACATTATATCATGCCTATATATAAGACCAATATTCATTTGTCAAGCTCTCGTTTCGCTGAATTTGTTTACCCAGCAAGCATTCAAAACGTAAAATGGGGTTTTATTGGCAAAAAGAAGGCACAACATGCCCCATGAGGTAAATAGATATTGTCTATTGTGTATTGTCGTCTAAATAACCGGAACCTTACAGAGTTCAATAATGTTTTCTGAAACAAATAAAACGAAGATAAAAATATTTAGACACAATTCAAGAGGAACAATTTGGACCCTCTTATACTGAACATTTTGAAAAGTTCAGAGGAAAAAACGCTAAAGATGTTCATGATGACATTATATAGCAACAATCCACTTACAGGGCATCTGCTAGTCGTGATCTGTCAACTAGAGCATACGTTGTTAGAGATTTTTATTTTATTATTTGCGCTCACAAATATATAAGTAGCTCGAACTCGAAATTGATTTTTGCTTGTTTTTGTTTGTTTCCTCAAGTATTTTTTTTTTTTTTTGTGAAGGGGGAGCACTGTTTAAGGAGCTCGAATTGAGCTTTGGCTTTGCACTTGAGCTTGGGTCTGATCACTTGCGTTAAACGCTCTGCGTAAGCGCGGTGGCTGTGGGGCAGCTTAAGCCCGAGTCACACTGGATAAATACTTATTGCGATCGCCGTTTTAAGAATAATATTTTTCTTTAGCTTCGCTTTCGGGCATTTTTGCATATCTTTGAGCTAATTTTTATGGAATTGGTTGGGTTCGGCTGTGATCTTGTGTGTGTGTTTCCATTTGTATTTGTGCGCCGCCATTGAGGCGCTTTCAATTAGGCTCACCACTGGACTTGAGACCGACTTCAGAGCAGACAATGAACCTCAGACTGAATTCATGACAATGGCTTTGAATGATGAATCATGTCAATATTTGCTTGTCGCGCTCGTGCTCTGAATTGCTTTTCTCTTTTATTTATACACAGCGAGAAACAAAGGTGTACTATTTATAAAGAAATAGCACTTCTGCTGTTCTACTTTAATTTCTTTATATATTCTTATGTACAACTTCCTCTGTTTCCATTAGTGTGTTTCTCGATTCAAATGTTTTTATTCATTCATTAATAACCCTCCTCATTAACCTGCCCGTTCTTCTTATGTCATCCATCTTTTTCTATACAAGTTTCAGACGAATACGTTTTTTACACATCTCAAATCATCTGTTCTCCATGGCTGGCTATCGATCTTATTGCTCTGCACTCACTTCCAAGCATCGTCACATGTTGCAGCGGAAGTGATACGCGCCCTAGGCCCTATATTCTATACACAGAGCACTCTTTGTGACTTCCTTCCAGGTCGATGGTCATCGAATAAAAACTCCATGTTGCATCCTCGAAGACAAACAGCTGCTTGTCAGGGCACCACCACCAGAACATTAGAAATTATTACCCCAGATATCCGATTGTCTTAACTGATTGCCAATGGTCATAAATTTCCCAATGCTTTGAATGAACGACAGAAATATTAATGTTAATAAGTGTGTGTATACGAATCGGGCACTCAAATCAATGCCTAGCCAACTGTTGTGACACTGCCTAAACCGTTTACCCCTTTTACACTCTGATAGAGGCAGTTGCAGTTGCAGTTGCAGCTGAAGTCATCAACTTAGAATACTAATTCGGTGCGAGCGCGCGAGGCAGGGCACCGGATGTGATGACATTTGGCCAACAGCGACAGCAGTGAGAGAGAAACCCTTAACAATTGTTGGATTGCTAGTAATAAAAAGCTAATAAAGAACGTCGCGTCGCATTGTGGCCGCCTGCAGTCTGTGGCTAGTTGTTGCACTTGCTACACACTGCTGCTGCTGCTGCTGCTGCCTTCGCTGTTGCTGCTCGTTTTGCCTTTTAAGCGGCGTTTAACAATTCATAAATGGTTTGCCCACTGACGCCACTCGTCCACATCCCCAGCCATGTCTATGTGTGTTTGCCTCACTCCTCTGCCCCCACTCTGGAGTGTGGTACACTTTAAGGCCACGTCTGGGTCTCGCTCCCGAGGGAAGTAGTGCAGACAGGCGGCGTCGCACGGCCGTTTACGTATGCAAAACTAGTTTGGTTTTTAGGGTCATGTCTGGGAATCGAATCAACTCGAAAAAAAAACAAACAAATTCACCAAATCTTAAAACCAATGCAACAATTGCACACAGACAGTTGGCAGTCGTCGGAACAGGGGTGCCGAGGGGATGTGGTTAGGAGGGGGTTTGAACAACGCAACGACATTTTGCGTGTTGGACAAATTTGTAGCTGCTGCCTGATCACGTTTTAATTGTACAACCACTTGGAGCTGGAGCTGCAGTTGGAGCTGGTAGACTGGCGCCTAGGCAACTAATTAACATGGGATGAGGTATTTTTTTTATTTTTTTTCTATTTTTATTTTGGTTTGTTTGTTGAAATTTTGTTTATTTTGTGTGCCCATTCACACTAGAGGCAAATAGCCGCTTTTACTTTCTTAAATCGTTTTTAATTGTTTGTCAAATGGGGCAATGTGAAACCGATAGAGCGCATTTGATAAGACTCAAAGCTAAGTATCTCAAGTCTTTCCCCTGCGCCCCCCGCTCAGTCCACGTTTGCCTGGTCGATCTCTCAAGGGTCAAGCACAGCCTAAATGATTGCGATTGTTATGCTTGGCATTTAATTGCCTTGTAAATGGTTGGCTGCTCTCGCCGTTGTCCCACCGGTAGCTGGCTGGCAGTCGATTGTTGTCGTTGTTGCTGTCGTCTTACGCAGTCTCAACATGCCACAAGTTGCACGCATTTCTCGGCCGCTCAGTAGCAGCAACAGCGCAAGCAGCAGTTGGGCATCTGTTGTTGTCGCTGATATCGAGCTATATCGACTGGCTACCGATTTTGCACCTGTTTTTATTCGCTTATTCGCCTGAAATGCAATGCTTTGTGGTTGATCCCGTTGATAGTGCGTATACATAAAACTAGCATGCCACAGTCGTTTAACTGCGGAAATGAGTCGACAATTCCAGTGAATAAAACAAAAGACTTAGGCAGCGAACTTGGTCGCACCTCTTCGAACCATCGTCGAATTGGCTTTATTGGCTGACGTCCAAAGCACGCCACGACGCGGCACGAACCAGCAACTCGAACTTGCAACGGTAGCATACAACTCTAAATTATATATAAAGCACATGTCATCAGGCACATCCGCGCATACAAATTACGATTATGGGCCTGAGGGGCTGTGGCTGGGGCTGTGACGGGGGCTGGCAATCAATGGACAACTTCTAGACATGCGCAGGGCACAAACCAAACTAACAACAGGGCGCGGCTCCTGATTGTTTTTCCATGTCTTTTGTTTTTGCGTGAGTTATGCAAACGACTTTTTAAAATGAGCGAATGCAATTGCAAAAAGACTCGGACTACAGATGAACATTACTGCAAAATAGAAGTTAAAATAAAACAAACAAACAAAACTGAAGTTCTTGAAGCTTCTATAAATAGACCTAACTTATAAGACTTAATTTATAATCAAGTATGAAGTCACTTAAAAACTTAAGTATTTAAGCATTGAAGAAAAAATATTGGTAAGATTTTTCTTAATTGAAATTGTGAACTCCAAAGAGCTAACTATTTATAGTATTTATTTTCAGTTAAAAGAATCTTCAATGCCCCAATGATCTGAAATCACAGAATAGATTTATCTATGCACATTCAGGTAAATATTAAATCGGCTGCTAGTACACAGAAACCACAGAAAAATGCATATGCTATATTTGTTCAATTAACGCAAAACCCTTCCGTTCTAAAGAACTTCCCAGGCCAACTACAATGGTAAACGATCACTTAGAAATAACACTATTCGCGTCCATCTCTGACAAACGTAAACAGACGGACGCGGACAGACAGATGTATCATCATTATTAAAGCACTTGCATCTCAGCAAAACGCTAAATGCTAAACACTAAACAAGACAACAGCAACAACAACAACAAATATGCACCACAACGAGCACTGGTCAATAGCAGCTCGGAGCACCACAAAGCCTCACCACCACCACCAGAATCATCATGAGCAGCAACAGCAAGAACAAGAGCTCTTTTGGGTTGGCTTTGATCTGGCACCGCCGCACCGCTGGCGCATTCATTGAAGCCAAAGCGCGCCTCTCTGACACCTTCACTCACAAATGGTCTAAAAGGCCGCCCGGGCCATTAGCCAATATAACTGCCACGCAACGTTTTGTATTTTATCATGTCTACAAAAGTCAAAAAGCCATATTACATCATAACGCACCAAGACAAATCCGACGAAGGAGACTTCAAGTTGGATGCTGATTCGTTTCGTGCCTAAGTGGCCTTTTTGGTGGTAAAATGAAAAGAAAAACAAAAACAAAAAAGGGGTTAAAAGCAGTTCAAAAAGTGTTCTAATAACAAGTCAAAAGACAAGAAGAAGAGGGAAACCATTTTATGTGGAAAACACAGAGCGGTAGGCAAGGAAAATTGTTTGTGTTTGTCAAATAGTTTTGTCGGCAACGGGTTCATTTCTGTTGGTTTTCATTTAACGTTTTTCTTAACTGACCGCCGCATATCCTTCTTACCGAAATGCTTCGTAAACAATACGTGGGGCAAGTTGGTCTAATAAGCCGCACTCTCGCCCAGATCATGTTGTGCAAACAGACGGACAACTAGACAGACGGACAGACGGACAGACGCACAGGCGGACGTTGTCCAGTAACTGAAAAGGAATCCCGCCTAACAAGATAGTACCATGGGCATGAAAGGAGTTTATTGTGCGACGCGTCGTGTCGGTCACTTTGAGTGTCATAAAAAAAATGCTAGAATAAAAAGTCGCGAATGATCGACCCGGAGTTACTCAGTGATCAAGCAATTGTAGATAAAAGATGCCTCACATTAATGAATAATCTATTTTGCTCGAAATGATATACCACATCTGCTAATATTAGCTCTTCAAATCTCAGAGCACAGGCATGTACCCCATACAGGATCGCTCTGATCCTCACACACTTTTATGATACCCTTTTACAAACATTTTATTGGTGCTGGGTAAAAAAAATAACATTTTGAGGAGGAGTTAAAAAGTTAAAAGCCAGCTAAACAAAACGTTCGTTGCTCGCGTTTGTGTTGACCAGCTAGAGCAGTTAATTAGAATGTGCCGAAGAGGTTGGTTGCCCTGCACCATCATCATCATCAGCATCATTTCTGTGCCGGGCCTGATGGCCACAAGTGCTCAGCTAGGTGCTGAGTTGCCGAGCGAAGTGCGCTAGGCAAACACCTAACCTGGCTAAAGGCGGCTTGATTGAGTGCCTCTGGCTGTGGCTTGGGTGCGGATTCGGGTTCGGTTTCAGTTTCGTAGCTCTGCGTATGAAAATACTAAAGTCAAGTATGAAAATCAAATCAAGTCATTGGCAGCCACCAGGCAACAACAAGCAACAGCAGCTAAGATTCAGCTCACTCACTCTGGAGGCGACTCTCAGACAATGCGACGTTGGCTTTGTGGCCAGCTCACGCTGTGTGCTTGCTGAGCCTTGGCAATATTTACCAAATGTCAATGCAAAAAAAAATATAAAAATTGTTAAAGGTGCTCTGCAGAAGAGCTCTGTGCCAATATAAAGTTTCAAATATATCGTACTTAAGACGAATACCAAATACTCTATGAAGTCAAACAATTGCATACGAAATATTGAATGTAAAGCATACATTGACAAAAGTTGCTCAATCCTTTTGTATGTTAAACTCATGTTTATACCCACTGGTATCACGAATTTATCGTTACTATCTGACATTCTGTATATCTGTATTTATGTATATTATGGCTCGTATCTCTCATCAGTTAGTTAGTTGATCTATTTCATGAATTGCTTCTCGTTCTTTATGCTTCGTCTTATAATTTTCATTTATACTCTCAAGACGACAAGAGACTCCCTCTTGGCGAGGGTATTTTTTTACAAATAGCAAAAAAAACGAAAGAATATCACTTAACACAGGCGCAAACGATCGCGCACGTTTGGTAATGGATCACACGATCTGCAGGCTGGCAGCCAACGCTGAGAGAATCAAGCTGGCCCGAGCTGTGTTTTCGCCATAGCCTTAGCCTGGCCAAGAAGCGCATGTGGCCTGCTTGGGTCTTGGCCTGCCACAGTAAATGACATTGACAGTGACATTGTTGCACAGCTTCCAAGCGGCTGCCTTGCTTGCTTGCCTGCTTGTTGCACGGTGTCAGCCTCTGGTTGCTGCTGCTGCCTGGTCTTAATACGTGCACTAAGCATATCAGTTAACCATACAATAACCCGTAAGTGTTGTGAGCTGCTGAAGAAGCTTTATGTGTCAGTGCCGCTGATTGCTGGCCAATGCTTTTTCCCCTTGTTTTTTATTTTAAGGTGCCAAGGACTTGGGCGGTCGCATGTTAGAGATTTAAGTCAACGAATGAGGAGTAGACTGCTATACATATCCTAAGGATGCTCAACCCTTTGCCACCTGCGAAAGCAGCTGGTGGACAAACTCCCCTACCCCAACGACATTCCCACATTTAGACTAATTTAATGAGCTACAACATAAATTTTGATGCGAGCGATGACTCCTGCTGTGGCGATCGTTAGTTTCGTTAGTATTGGGTTACGAACGATGAACACGCGGCTTATTTCCCGTTTACTCCCAACAATTTTTGAGTTCTTTACGAGCTATCAAAATCACTTGTGGACCACCACCGGCCCTCAAATCTAATTTCGTTACCAAAACTAAACCATGGGTAACAAGATAAGCCAAACACTAAAAAACAGAAAACACACAAAAATACACAAAAATACACACAGATACACAGACACATAAGCAAATGGCCAGATCTACAATTCGATTGCGATAAGCATCTCGCACTGCTCGAGCCTTGTGTGTGTGGACTCGTTAGGAGCCCGAAAAGATGTTCGAAAGGTGCTGGAAGCACAAATTAATATTTGTGGGCAGCCGTGTGCGGTCTGTGGTCCTATTGCCTTCGAGGAGGGGCCCCCCTCCACAGCAAGAACAAGACAAGACAAAAGGACATCATCAGCGCAGAACAATGGGCAAATTTGTCGTAAGACGAAGGCTAAACTGAACACGCAGAGAAAGTGCTCGGTGGCGACTCGAAAGAGGAAGGATTTACTCACAGGTCAGCCAATGAGCTACAGATACATTCACAGATACAGATGCATTTTTAGGTGCTGCTAATACTGCCAGCTTGGCATGCGTAAGCTTGACTGAAGCTTGACCCGCAAGTTCACTGGACACGCACTGGAGTCGAGAGCCAGAAATGATCAAGACACAAGACACAGGAGGTACGAGAGTAGTAAGAACGGCTTGTTGGCTGAGATCTGCCTGGCCCGTTGAGCATCGTACCTTAATCGCTGCATTTTAATCGACACGCAAAGTTCGTTTAAGTTAAATAAACGTTTAAACGAGAACACAGCGAATGAAGCAACAAGCAACAACAAGCGAATGGCATGCGCTTAACGCAGCCTCAACAAAAATCGAACAACAACAAAAAAGGGCTCAGGAACTTGGAAAAACTTGGGAACTACGAACTGCAAACTGTAAACTGAGCAGTGAGAGGAAATTCGGTACCTGCACCTCTGTTTTGAAGTGCGTGTGCATCGCTGGGTGTGTACGAAATGTTTAAATTAAGCTGGCTATCAAGTGCACCAGATCACTAATTACCAGCGCCAGCCAAAGCTGCAAAACGCTTCAAAAATAACAAAAACAACAACAGCAAGAATACTGACTCCTCTTCCTCCTATTTGAGCATCGTGTGAGCGAAGCGCCGCTGCATGACTTCAAAATGTAAACCTCAAGTTTCGTTTGTGGGCATCCAAAATCAATAAAGATCGTACCCAGATTGTGGTCCAGTGTTTGCTTAACTTTCGGGCGGCCCTTAAATGGGTTAATGTTGTCGTTCTCTCGGTTCAACTCAGGCGCTGTAAAACAATGGAGCTGCCCATTTCTTGATAGCTTTCGATGGCATTCAAATGCAGTAACTCAAATTGATGTGTGTGTGTTGCGAGGTCATTTAGCTAGCGATATGTAATCGCTATAGATTGTCTAAATTACAGAGCTACTCTTACTCTTAATAAAAAAAAATTATTCAGTTATAAATAATTTTAATGTTCTTTATATACTTTAAAGTGAAGTTAAATCAGTTATAATGAACATTTTTTGTAGATTTTAAAGTTTACCCTAAGTTCGTGGTATAAATCTGGCTTAAATACGAGCTTTCATGCAGTATAACATACACTTTTATGTAAGATCCATTATATAGCGTTTGCTTCCTGCATTGTCTAACTGACATTCGCTTGAAATCAACTTGAAATTTATCTTAATAATGTGATCTTGGCTCTTCAGCTGGCACATATGCATATAAAAGCAATTCTCTGGCAGCTGTCTCGAAAAAGATATGACATACGATGCTATATACTTAGTTTGTTTTGACTATTTGTCAGTCAGCGTAACACGCCCCAAACGTGGCACACAACAGGCCATAGAAGCCACAGCAACGCTGGGTTGCCATAGGAAGCAATGGGCTGTAATTAAGGCCGCTACCGGACACAGAAACCGACTGAGTTCAAAAATTGCTGAGTATAGCGACGGTATATATGTATATATATTTGTATGTACTTATCTGTTCGTTAGCCATGTTTTGCATAATTTCTAATTAAAACACGTTTTTATTATAATATGTCAATAATGGTACGTTCGCTGTCAGCTTTTAATGCAAATTCTTGATTAGATGATGCATTATAAGAATATCGCGTTAAGCAATTAAGCATATAACTTAATATAAGCATGTTCCTAACAATCGAGTGTTTCAGTGAGACTAAGCGTCAAGGTTCTGGTCTTACGCCAGGTGTCTTGCTCTATTTTTAAAGATGTGCTCACAACTCAAGTGCCGTACACATATATCTCTCGATCGTAGCTCTATTAATAATGCATAATTCATGGCGCATAGTAAAGCATTTTAATGCGTTTAAATGCCTCTCAACGCTACAGAGGGTTAGAGTGGAATCCCATCAATGGTGGAGTCTGGCGCCAATAGGCTATGTAGGATTGTAACATGATCGGACCCGCTTGTTTTTTTTTCTTTTTTGTGCCCCTTTTGTCAAGCTCAATGCATTTTGGCGCCTGCATTTTGACAGTCAGTAAAATTTTGAAATGTTATACTTTTCGTTTTGTTTTCTATGTCGCATCGATTTTATTTTGTTGGCCCTCTTGTCGTCTTTTGTTCTCTAAATGGCTTTTTGATTGGAGAGATTGGAGCACGCGATACAAATGAACCACTTTTTCAGTTTGACAGCCAAAAAAACAAAAAGAAAAAATAGAAAGAAAAAACAAAAGACTTAGGCAACGAACTTGACTTGTAGTTTTGCATCGGAACTGGGAAATAAATATGCATTTCTCCAGAAATATTATTATAGAGTCATTCTAGCTGAACAATGAAAAATTTACTTTAAATAGATAGTTAATTTTAGAATTAATACTAAGCGCGATCTTCTTATGGTTATCTATTTAAACTACAGATATATTGCAATAGTCTATTCTATCAGTTGGTCATTCCTAGGGTATTAAGGGTTCGTCATACTGTGGCTAGTGGGTAATTTTGGATGGTTTTGTGTTACTATTGACTGTTTAATAAACTATAAAAGTAAATTTAGAAACAATGACGACAAAACACACTTCGGAATGTGATAGAGCGGCAGTTAAGAAAACGCACAATGGCGTGCGCTTGCTTTTTAGAGACTCTCCTCTGCTGCGGCACCACCCCTGCAGCCCACCTTCTCAAGCAGCTCATCATGCATATTGATGATATGCGTTGCTCTCTCGTGTTCAGTTCATTGTTGTTTATTGTCGTCCGTTAAGGCGTCAACTTTTCTGACATAGCCACATTTTACAATGCTCGTAAACGATATTTTTGCAGGCAGAGTTCGATCGGTCGTTCGTTCGATCGTGTCCGATCGTCCGATTGTCCGATCCTGCATAGTTTTTATATCATTCATCATTGGCGGTCTGTTGACTCTGCGTTTGTCGTTGTGCTTGTGGTCTGGGGCAGCCCATAAACCAAGTTCGGGGCGACTGACTGTTTCGACGACTGCCTAATTAAGTGATTAAAATTCTGGCCAACGCCGATGCGTATGACTTTTGTATGTGTTAATATAAAGTTTATTATTTGAAGCAGCACGTGGTCGACTGGCAGTCACTCGGTCTATAGGCCTCTTTTTCGGGCACTATGCAAACATCAAGTAGCCCCATATAAGTACGACAACTAGGCATATGCACTTAAAGAAAAAATAAACCCAAGAAATCTTATACGTATATATATTATTTATATTGTAAATATTTCAAGTGAAAACAAAATTATTTATTAAAATTAATTTTTCCTTTATCAATTCTTGTACTTTATTAACTGCAAGAATTAAAAATCCGTACTACAACAGTTTTTCTCTGAGTGTATGCTGTCTGGCAGCACCCATAGGCACATAATGCTGACTGGCCACAGCATATCAAGCAGTGGGCTTTACGACAAATATCTGTGCGTAACATTTGTGGCATTTTTAATTTACAGCAATCATTGCATTAGACGGCTGACCGGCACTTAAGCATTACTATATCGGTTTTATTATCGCCCATCAACCATCGACTCGTCGATCGACTTGCAACAAATGTTTCCACTGCTACGTTGATGAATTTATGCCAACCGATTTGGCGTTGACAACGCCAACCCCTTTTAGCCACGCCCCATTTGTCGACCGTGTCTCAGATACAAACGCCTCGATTGAGTACAAAGTAAACTAGCCGCGTGGCAATCAATTCTGGAATGGACTTCATTTTATCATATGGGAGCTGTAAACCTTCAAATAAATTTGTAGATACCAAAAAGAAATTTAGTATTTTAACTGATTAAGTTATTCCTTTTATAATAGTAACTCGTTTATTAGTTAACTTGAAACTATAAATAATTATTTCTAGTAATGATTAATTTGCAAGTTAAAAGGATCCTTTAAATATTAAAGACTTGACTGGCCTGCATTATTTCATTTGTAAAGCAAACTAATTATGGTCTGTGTTTTAGTTCATAAGGATCAGGAATATTTATTTGTTTTATTTACCCAATTTTCAGATCTTCACGAATTTAGTAAGCGTTGACAAAAATGTTCCTGCTTTTCGACACCAAAATCCACTTTTGTTTGGTTCCCAATTCCAAAATAGAATAAAGAGTACTGTTATATCATTTTCATAATTATTTATTTTTCTTGCATAAATTTAGAAGCCAATCTCTAGGACAAATACTAAAAGCTAGAATAGAATACTTATCAATAATAAACTCAAACTAAGACTAAACAAATTTATTTACAATACATTGAGGACTGATATTTTTTTTTTTTGGTGGGTTGGATTTGCTTGGTTTTTTCTTGTGGGTAGAAGGGGATGGATGGTTTTGCCAGTGTCATGCTATAAAATACAATTCGCTTGATAAATTTAACTTTAAGAACATATTTACAATTAGCGACTATTAAACAAAAAACTTTAAAACTTTTTTTCATTTCCTTTTTGTACAAATAATTTTTGGATTTGAGCTCAATAGTGTGAGTGGTGTGTTCTTGTGTGAGTGTGTGTGCTGGTGTACATATATGTATATATATATATATATTTATATATATATGGGCTGCAGCTAGCTGTCTCTTTCCAACTCTTGAAACGCAGGCGCAGCACTAAAACCTGTCCATAAAAATTTCAATTTCGACGGCGCAAATCGAATTCAAACCGTACACGAAAATACATTAAACAAAATAAACAACAACACTAACAGAGAAAAAGAAATAACAACAACAACGACAACTACGACGACGAGGCAAATGAGTTGATTGCCTGTTCGGTTTGGCTCCACCCACCCACAACCACACTAGACACACACAAAGATGCCGCGCATGGCGCTGGCCGCATTGTGGGTCACAGCGAAACCACCAAACGGCGGCGGTGTCTCGCCACCAATGGCGTTCAGTTTTTGCCGCTTGACTGCAACCGTTGCCTCCGCTGTGGACGATGTGCTGCTGCTGCTGCAGCTGCTGCTGCTGGCCGTTGTAGTGCTAGTGCTGGTGGTGCTCTCCGTGCACTCCGCTTCCAGTTGATAAAACTTGCGACGCGGCGCCATCTCGTGCTCATCGTGCAAACTGCAGACATCGCTGTCATTGAAACTATGCACCGAACTCCTCGATGTCTTCATGCTCAGATCCATGGGTCCGTCCTGGGCAGCAGCGGATCCTGCTGTGACCGATGCATTCGCAGCGACTGTTTCGCCGCCAATGGAGCAGACGGAGACAGGTGAAAGTGATTGCATTTTCGCCGTAAAACTCAGTGGACTGCTGCTCTGCGATTTGCAGAGGCTGGGCGAGGCAGAGCCGGACGCGGAGACCGAGTTGGAGTTGGAATTGGAATTAGAGGCAGCCAACTGCTGTTGCTGCAGCTGCTGCTGCTGTGTTGGTGTGGCACGTATGGCAACTGGTGTGTGTATGGTGTGGTGCGGACTGCGACTGTGCTGACTCTCAGTGTGACTGTGAGTGTGACTATGCTGTGACTGCACATCGTCATCATCGTCAGCGGACAGGCAGACATCGATAGGCGAGGCTGCGGGCTGTGGTTGCTGTGGCGTAGCCGCTGGCGGCGTGTAACGATTCTGTGACTCCAAGGAGGCGGCAGAATCGACGCTCTGGCGATGCTTGTACATCTCCTGGCGATATGCAGCATCCGCAGCAGCGGCCGCCGCAGCGCTGGCATGATAGCCCGGGAAGAGCAAGTGCGGCGGCAGCTGGAAGGCTGACTGTGGTGTGGCCATCATGCTGAAGAAGGGCAGAGCGGCAGCAGCAGCAGCGGCATCCGCCGGATGACGTGCACCAAATGGCTCCGGCAAATGGTAGCCCGGATAGCCGAGCAGCGGTGGCAAATGTGAAAGACGCTGCTGCTGCTGTTGTTGTTGTTGCTGCTGATGCTGATGATGCTGCTGTTGATGATGCTGTTGCTGTTGCTGCTGCAGATGCGCGGCCAAATCACCAAAACCGGGCGAACTCATCGGCGAGCCGGTGCCATGTCCCGGCTGCTTGCCAGCAGCGGCAGCTGCCGCCTGCTCGTGCTCCTGCAGCAGACAGTGGATCTTGAACCAGTTGGAGCGGCGTCCGTAGCGTGAGCCACCCTTCGACATGCCCACATTGTAGCACTTGCGCAAACGGCACGCCTTGCAAGTGGTGCGATTCTTCTTATCAATGATGCACTTGCCATCGTTCTTGCACTCGCTGATGGTGCTGATATTATTGTACGAGCGGCCAAAAAACGACTGTAAAGCAAAAGACAAGAAAGATTGGGATTTTGAATTAGTTAACGTCTTGCATAAGGCAAATCATAGCTCAACAATTTGTGTGGCTGTGTTTTGCGTGTGTCGTTTGCAACTCACCTTGCAGCCCTCGCATGTAAAAGCGCCAAAATGAAATCCCGCTGCGGGCTCACCGCAAACTTTGCACGTCTGATTCATCTGTAAGGCGATATAGATAAATAATTAGTCCATTGATAGAAGAGCTGGTTGCAGAAGTGAATCACAAATCAGGTATGAAATTATTGCAAATTCACAAAATCAATTAAGTTTTTTTTTAAACTGTAATTTCACTTTTTGTTTCTTGCTTTGCTATTTCATTCTAAATTTGTGCACACTTTTCGCAGTGGGTTATTTTCTCATTGATAGATAATCCGTTTTGTGCGTGTCAAGAAACTAACCAAGTTGAACACCATTTTGGCAGCTAGCCAAGCCAATCAATTAATATATTGAAATGTTGCTTATTTTTTCTGCTGGCAAATAATTTTCTAGTTCTTCCGTCACTTTTCGAAACGTTTTCCGCGTTCTGTTCGTTTGATGAGCTGCTGTGCGACTGATGCTCGATTTGCTCGGAGCCGAGGAATTTATAGGAAATGCATAGTTGGGCATAAGTAGGAAAACAGTTTGTTTTCCTTTTTTTATGATCAGCTGCGTGGGCAGGCAAAAAACTTAAGCTGCCGAGGGATTATGCAACCCTATGCGTTCTTCTCTCAAATTTGCGCAGGTAGAAAAGTTGAAGTTTGTTTTTTTGTTCATATTTTTACATGAAATCATTACGCCTAAAAAATTATATAGAGCCCTAGACCTTGACGTTGTGTCATAAAAATATGTTGGCAATTTTTTTGCGCCCAAATAAAAAATATGTTCTCCTGTTCATGGTGTCTGTGTGTGTGTGAGTGACTTTTCGCATGAAACAGTAAAAAATCAAAGTAGTGCAAACAGGGCTCATAAAAGATGCCGTCGGTTGCGACCCGGTCGAAGAGTAAAAAAATTCATAAAACGTGAATTGACTTTGAGTGTGGGTGCGTTTTTCCTCACTGATCTTTGAAAACTTACCTTGGGTTCTTTTGGGTTTTTTTGTTGTTGTTGTCTTTTTTTTGCGTGTAGAACTTTGTGTTTTATAGCTGATGACTTTTTAATTGCACGTTTTGGTTTTTTTTTTTTGATTTTTGAACACAACACTTTTTCAACACTGTGCGATCTTAATTGATCAGTCTCTGTCTGTATTTGGTTTTTTTTTGTTTCTATCGAGATTTGTATTATACACTTTACGTACGAATTGATGTTGAGATTTGTTGAACTAATTCTGGTTCTGTTGTGATTTCGGCTTGAAGGCACGCAACGCGCTCTTTACTCACGATGTGTAACTCACACCTGGGCAACTAGCTGACGACTGATTTCTTGCTCAAACTCGTCGTTGGCAAGAAGCATTTGCTGTGTGTCGCTCGGTTGGCTAACTCCCAGTGCCTATATACTGCAACAACAGCAATACTCCACAACTACACACACACACCACAACCACCACTACCAACACTAGTAACGAGTTTTGTAGCTCTCTGATAAATCACAATCTCAGCATCTGACTCGATCGTGCGTATGTATTCACAACTACAACTACAACCACCACCAACAACAACAGAGCGCAACTCAATCGCACTCAATTGTGCAGCGCTCTCAGCTCTTTAGCCTACCTGAGTCACACTTCCAGTTCGAGTCGCTGTTAATGCACTGTTAGCTGTTAGCAGTGCTCAATGAATGAGGCGCACAGCTCAACTGATCTCTCTTTCGCTCTCCCTCTCTCGCTCTCTCTCTAGCTAGCTCGCTCACTTTGGGCGCTCTTTTTGGGGCGAGATTGCCGTGCTCAATTTGAATTGCTCTGTTATTATTCGTTATTCGGTTATTCATTAAAACTCGCACGTTAAGGGCAGCTGAGCTTTCTCGCACACTCACACACACACGCGCGCAGAGCCATTGACTTCATTTTTAACAGTTGCTCATTTTATTGAGCATGGGCGGAGCCTTTAAGCGTACCCGTTAATTTATTGGACACATACATGAGTGCTTGTACACATATACATATAAATAAGTACGTGTACCGTTAAAAGCATTCGTTTTTAAGTAATTGTAGTGCTTGTTTGACTTTTCGAGCAGTTTGTCTAATTTCTGCTTATTTTGATTCTATTATATGGAGACATATTGATTTTTAGTCAGAGTTTTTTATAGACAAGATCAAAACGACAACTCAACTTGTTAAATCGATATTTTTACAACTAAACGAGTAATTTTGTTATATGACCACATTCATAATCATTCTCACACGCCGTTTTCCCTACTCAACTGAACTACTTATATTAACTCTTCATTATTATCAATTGACTTCGTTTTATTGCATCTACGGTCACAATCCTTTCAACATCAACCACTTTTTTTCTGCTTTTCACAAAGGACGAGTTAACTCTTTTTATGCACCTTCATTATATTTGCGCTGAGCTACTGCGCCTTACCTTGGCTACCTGACAAGGACACACACATTAACCCTTTTATGCATCGTCATTGTCTACATTCAGCTACACAACAGAAAGTGTGAAACCAAGCCAAATGTGTGTTGTACGGAAGCAGCTACACAGCACAGTTTATATATGGTTAACTTTCAAGAACAGCAAAGATCTAACAACTAACAATAAATTAAGCTTTACTAACTTATTGAATTAGCAAAGAAATTTCAAATATAAACACACCCTCTCTCTCTCTGCGTATGTTCTTGGAACTGTTGTTTGGTAGTTCCCTTCCAAATGTTTTTTTTTAAACTAGGGTATGATGAGCACAGCAGCAACATAGCCTCAGTCCACGCTTCCTTAAGGCCGCTAACCATAAAAAAGCAATATTGCATCAAAATTTCCAAGTAAGCGCAACAAAGGCTTGCAAAAAAGTCAAGGAATATAGAACCCAGTCCAGGACGCTGCCTCGCCGACCTTCTAGCAGTTCTTTTTTCTAATCGATTCAATTTAACTGACTTTTCCCGTTCGCGTTTTTCTCATTTTTTTCAGCACGCACACAATAATAATAAAAAAGAGCGCAGACAAAAATGTTTCGAAAAATTTCGCGAATTTCCGCAGTTTGATTTTTTTAACAAAGCAAATGGGTAATTTTCCCGCGTAATTAGTTAGCACGAAGGGAAAACGTGACAAAAAAGTGAAAAGCAAAAAAATAAGGACAAGCAGTGCGACATTGTGACTTTTAATCCGGTTTAATCCCCCGGCTTAAGTTTTTTGCACCCAGCAAAAGACAGTCAAATAGCGGTTCGGTTTTTGAGTTCCCGATCGATGTCTCAACCACGACGAGTTGAGAACGAGAGCCGCGCGCCGACGCGTCGGGCAGGCTCATCATAATTATGATCCTAGGATAATCTGCAGCTTAGGTATGCTGATCCCGCGATTAGGTAACAAAATCGCGTGCTTAGGTAGCCACAAGAATTGGCCTAAAAAAAACTAGTGGAAATGTTAGCCAGCAGCTAAAGACGTAGAATCATAAAGTCAGCGGAACCATAAAAAGTCGAGCAGGCCGTGTAACCCGAGCCGCACAGATCACACTTTCCGCTTAAGTGGAAAAGGGATGAGTGACTGATTGCTTACTCTTGGCACATGGTTTGCCATTTTTAATTTTTTACTTACTTACTTTTGCAGGATGCAGCCAGCATCCATAAAAAAGTCAATTGCCCTCGAGAGAGTTGCGTAAATAATGCGTGCAGAATTCACTAGAACGCATTCAAGGACACGAAAAAAAACGAAACCTTTTCATCTAAAAATGAAAAAATCGTTCTATTTGTGTGCTAAAAAAAAGTGCGCTTTAAAAAAAATGATTTGACTTCTTGACTTTACGGTTAAAAAAGTCAACTTTTTAATTGGCCATAAAAATGTAAAAACAAAAAAACTGCTGCGAGTCGGAAATGGCAGGCAGCTACTTAATACGACTATTGGAATTGGCCTTAGGTCTCGTTGTTGCTGCTTTTTTATACAAGTCTGTATTCTATTTAGTTGGTAGTAGATATATATATATATATATATATATATAGATATAGCTGCCCCGTTTCAGCTATACTCAAGTCAAAAAGTCAACCCGTTCGCATTTACATAGTTTGATTGCATCATTTGGCCAAATGGCCATATAACAACACAGCACATATCAATCAACACACACCTTGTATCTGTATCTAAAGCTGTAGTTGTATCTGTATCTGTATCTGTATCTCTATCTGTAGCTGTAGCTCACAGCTCACAGCTCGTGTTGAGCTCGTGTGGCTCTCGCGGCGATTTGCATATTTTTGATTTAACAGCTCGCTGAATGATTACTCAGATCTATCGCTCCTTAGTTACCTTAATTTTCTATATAGTGCTGTGGGGTATATGGGGATAGCAAAATAGCCAGCCATTTGCATTAGTTAGTCTATTGTCAACCAGTTGACATTAGGGTATTAAATCGTCGACACCCTTTAAACTTAATTTGATGTTTCTTGTTTTCTATTCATTTGCCGTTTTGCTTGTCTTATGTTTTTTGTCAGCTTTGTTATTGTAATTATGTGTGAATAATTTGCATTTTCGATGCGCTAACATTCATATGATGTACCATTTTGGTCCACAAAGATAAGACTTGACGTCTTAAAGCAATTTTACAATATTTCATTTACACAAAAAACCACATTGTGAATGATCATTTGTTGGCTGGCGGCAGCTCTAACCCGGCCATTAGTCAATAAACGGCTAAAATGCTAAGATTTGGCTGTAATGCGTCGCCCGAACTCATGTATCATTAGGTTAGTTTTTGTTTGCGTTGACAAACAATGGTAATGTATTCATTAATTGCCATGACTCTAAGTTTTCATTTATACATCGGAAAACATTGCTTACAATAGTTGATAAATTTGGGCTGCAAATTTGTTGCTGTTACATAGGGACAGCTTAAGGTCTTGTAACTAATCAAAACTCTGACATATTAGAGGTGCTTATAAAATAGTTACTACCCCTTGACCATAAAATTGATTTACCGGTAGTATAAAGTTGTGCATAATCGAAACTATTTGCATAAAAATAGTTAGCATTATTATTCCATATGAATTCAATTATTACATAGATTATTGCTATTTAGGGTTCTAACGAGCTGCAGTTAAAGTCTTTCTTTAATATTTTAATATTGCACCATAAGTTATTGCCCTGATGTCATTTGTATATAAGAACTGAACTTTAACAACACTTATACCAACAACAACACCATACATGATATACATACGTGTATCCGACACTCTATCTATCTATAGCTGATTATCTGGTTTCATAATGGCCGAAGTTCTAACACACTTCTCAAAAATAAAATCGATCGAGTCGCATAAAGAAAAGTCTATAAAACTTGTTTGGTCAATTTCGCAAGATAACTGAATTCGATAAGTTGTTGGTTTGGTTTCAGCTGACAAACGTCTTATGTTTAATTATGTTGGGTAATATGTTCATTACGTTTAGTATTGTTTTATTGAATAAACTGGTTCCATGGCTTTGCTTTCGAATTGATATATGGCTTTCGTTTATTAGTGCTCCATAGAATATCATTGAAAGAAGCATTCTCTCCGTCTCTCTCTCCCTCTCTCTCTCTCCTGGT
Organism: Drosophila cognata; assembly: GCA_035041535.1. Taxonomy (NCBI): domain Eukaryota; kingdom Metazoa; phylum Arthropoda; class Insecta; order Diptera; family Drosophilidae; genus Drosophila; species Drosophila cognata. Next base: position 6,744,286 of record JAWNLC010000688.1, on the reverse strand, counting down.
AGTCACGTAGCATCTTAACTATTATATCATACAGCGGCTATTGTATTAGAATTATGAAATTATGAATTATGCAAATGCGAATTATGATTATTGATCGCAGATAACACCCCACCAATAACTATAACTCAAATATCTTTTTGTCTGGCCCGAAAGGGGTTGGGAACGTAGCACGTAATATTTTCGGTAAACAGAGGCGCAATTAAAAATTCAAGCATAACAGCATAAATAATAATTACGATATAATTATGACATTTGGTATGTCTGGAAATATGTTTTCGTTCATGGAATTTGCATATATAAAATCTTATCTTTGGCCCTTTTGCATGTACAAGCAAATCCGAAAACTAGATGGAGTTTCCGCCGATTTAGAACCAGACCGCCAAAAGCAACCAGATCGCAAACTTCCCACGGATCAGATCATGTCGAACTAACGATATGTTAATATACAGCCACATACTACTATGTGATCAGTACCCACATGTTGAAGATTACCTTAGAGTTAACTGCATTTGTGGCCGGGCAAAACCCCCTAAAGGAAGTTGAAGCTGTGGTTTTGCGATTTTCCAAAATGCTCTCGCGGTTTTTCACACACTTTCACTCTGTGCTCGACGTTTGCACTGATCTCGATTAAATCCGCTGAGACGACTCGGTCTTTTGGGACTTGTTTGATCAGATCCTGGCTTTGGAATTTTTGAAAATTGCACAAGTTGTTCCGAAAAACACACTCGGCCAAAACACGAACCGATGATCCTCGTCTAATGCTCGTTAATCTTTCTAAGCCACAAGCAAGTTAAGCTAACGGGAAATAACGTTGTCAATGAACAGATCACTGGGAAAGTCCCTCCACTAGGAAGAGCACACATCTTGTGGTTTTTACATATCGTATGCAAGATCGTAATACATTAAAAGTGATTGGAATTTTATTTTTAGAAAGTTTAACTAACTTGTGCTTATATATTGGAAACGAAAACTATAATTCGTGATCGTAACTTATATTTCTTGCCTAGTTAAATTAACTGATTTGTATAAATTGCCTGCCATAGAATTTAAAATCATGACTAGAATATTTCTAGGGCCAGTGCTGAGTTTGCTGAGTTTTGATAACTACACTTCTGAGCACTTATAATTACAATTAAATTATCTTTAGATAGACAAGACTATCCTCTATTGTATGTCACGAACTGGTTGCCTCAATATCCGGCTTAAAAATCGATTATAGAAGTACAGATTTGGCATTTCCTTAGAAGACTCATCACTGCATTGGGGTGCACAGCAATTATAAATAGTTTATTTTTTGTCTAGCTGGCCCACACACACACATATTCAATCGAATCGATTATAAATTATAATGAGAATATGAATTCACTTATCAACGTTTTATGATCTTCTATGCCTGCTTTTGATTTGCAGTACTTGCAACACGCAGCGCTATTAAATCTGACCGGATGCGTGCCCGCACCGCCCACCCAGCCGATCTTAGCGAGCCCATTGAGGCTCTGTTCTGTGGCAACAAGTGCATAACGCCAGTTGCCACAAAATAACTCAGTTATGCAAAGCGCATTTGTGCAACAGTCCAACGACGACGACGAACCATCAACTCTTGACGATGGATCGTTGGATCGTTCGATGGTACGCCTTGGCATTCAGAACGCGCTGCGTTTCCTGCCCCCAACTCGGGTCAAAAAACTCGCCCACACTGTGACTCTGACTTTGGAGTTGTAGTTCTTGTTGTTATTGTTGTTTGGGGGTGAGCGTGTAACTGTTTTAATGCCTAATTAATTGACTGCCCTTTGGACGCAATTCGAATGCAGAAGCCGAGCCGAAAAGGGCCCCTCACATTTGAGCACAAGTACAAGCCATAAAGACGTCTGGCTGGCGCCGCTTGTTAGGATTTAGGGGTTTACCAATACAGACAATGGACAGAATTTTGAGATTCGAAATTCGTATTCGTTGCATGGCAAACGCTTTTGTTCTAACTGCAGCGCCATTCAATGGGGTTTACTGTACTGTTCCATTTCCAATTAGTTGCACGTTCGCTATGCAAATGATGACCAAGTTGCCAGATACATATGGGGTATGGGGGGGGTGGTGAGGAGGAGAGGAGAGCACAGATTTTTAAAATATCATGTCCTGGTGCTCTCTTCCGCCAGCTTTTGGTTCGGCATTCGCAGCGGCTCTTTGACAAACTCACATGTCATTTGACTTAATGTTCACACGGGACAATTTATATGCTAATTTGCAGTGGGCATCAAAGACAGCCGGCTGACTGACGTTCCAACTGATGAAGGTGTTAGAAATGTAATTACCTTGCATTTAAATGGTCAATTAGTGCGCAGACAACCAGTCAACCAGCCAAACAACCAACTAACCAACCAAAGCAGACGGACGCACTTCAACACAACTCAACATCTCCACCAAAGAGCCGACGACTCTTAACTGGGCTCCCAATGTTTGTCGGCACTCCATGTGATGATCGTTTGGTTGCCATGATTGGTGGAACCACGCGCATGTCACAAACGAGCGCAACGAACTTCAAACGAACCCACCTGCAATTGCAAAAAAGAACCTTTAAATGCACCACCCTCAGCAGATCCCACCAAACAGTGTCAAATGCCAGCTTTGCCTGGTTTTATAAATTCAATACATAAATTGTAGTTTTATTTTTGGTATTCTATTAAATGTAGACTTTCTTCTTATTATATTCTAAAAAACTGATAACTCATTTTCCTCAAAACCGTTTCTCTTCCTGGCGAATGAGCTTCAATTCTTTAGTTTCAGTTCCAGCTTTCGCCAAGGATTTCACATCTGCACTGTATTACTCAGCTATCGCAGCAGTTTGTGTGGTCAACTTTCCCTAAGTTCCTTTTTAGGTCGCTAATCTAGAAATATACTAAGTGATCTATAAATTGTACCGCTGCGACTTCTCCGTTTTTAATTTGTATTTATTTTTTATTTGACTTTGTCACACGCTTTCCCAGAGCCGGAGAACGACCCAAAAACAGGTCCACTCTAGAGACGCTCTTCCATTGGCCTAAACTCCTAAATTATAATAAACGTGTAATCGTAATATGTGCTTATGAACATAATCTTCAGGTGATTTGGTATGAATTAGCGATGCTAAATGTCAGGTGCGTCGAATGATATCAGTTTAAAGCAGTTTAAATCCGCTGTCCTCCCCTCTCACGATCTCTCTCTCTCCCTTTCTCTCGGGTGGTCGCCGTCCGACCGGTCCCCCTAAAAACATAAAAATGGAGACCGCAATTCCATATCCAAATCCAAACTGAACGATTGATTCAAATGTGCATGCGAACGCATTTCGCAATGCCATAGCACATAAACTTCAAAGTGTATACCACAAAGAGTGGACTCGACTCCGGGAATGGGAATTGGAATGGGAATGAATATGGGAATGGGAATGGGAATGGGTATACGAATAGAAATGGAAATGGGAATCGGTTAAATGGATGCACAGTTATTGCTGACTTTCAGATCTGCGTTGGACTGCACTTGTTCTAGCAGCCGCGTCTCTCTTAAAATTCGCATTTTGTACATCGCCTGATAAACTGGATGATACTTCCCCCTCCCACCACCAACCCACTCTATCTTGCTGAGGACATTATATGATCGCGATGACATTTACGACACACTTTGTGGCTATTTATGCGGTGCATGCAGGCCGGCAACGTTTTCAACTTGGGTGGTATATCGAGCACCTTAAGCTCTCGTGATTCCCAAGACTCATTAGCCTCTGATGGCTTTGGCCTGTGGAGCCATAAATATTTTGATTTGTGGTGCTTCAGTTTTTAACTGGAGTACTCGCAGTGGTTTCCATTTGACGATTTAATGGCCCATCAAAATGCTGTGGATAAAATGGAGAAGATGAAGGAAGAAAACGACGACGAAATTTGTTGCATGCTGTATTTGACTTGTGCAGTTGAACCCCAATTGAACTCTGACAACGGCTTAAGTGTTTAATGGCCAGAATGCAAATCTTGTGAAAGCGATCACAGCAAATTGAAAATCATATTTGTCTTGCCCTCCCAGCTTTCCCATACCAAAAACCAAAACGAAAAATATACCTCAAATCTCTCTAACGGCATTACTTGGGCACAATCAAAATGTGGAACAAGTTCAATCGCAACGCCCTAAAGGCGTCCAAAGCCAAGCCAAGGCTGACTATCATCAAAGCAGGCAGCATCGATCTGGCAACTGGCAACTGGCAACTGGCAACTGGCGATCGCAACCACACCCGCACCACAATGCTGCACCACTCATGCTCATTGTTTGAAGCTTGCACGCTGGCTTCAGTGTGGGTGTGTGATTGTGGGAGTCTGCAACGCATTCGACATTCGAGATTTCGATTTGGTTTAGGCAAGGGAAAAGACTTGGATCACTGAAGAGACCAGACCAACTATGGGGCACATAAGCTAAAATGACTTCGTTTTTAAAGGAACAGCTGCCATATGAGTGTTCCCAACAGGTTTTGTATATAGAAGAAATTGAAGAAATAAAATTCAAATCTCTCTCAGTTAGTTTTATATTGATCAACTATCTATATTTATATCTATATTAGCACAGACTTCATCTGATTGCTTTCAAAAATTCTATGTCTATATTTTTTAAAACTGTTTTCATTATTTATTTAGATTTTGCTATACAGGATTATTAATTTGTGCATTGGCGTCAATCTTTCTGTGAATCAACATTTAGTAAAATTTTCAGTATTTCCATTTCCTGTAACCTCGATAATATATACATATGAGTATTCAAAGGCAAAGTCCTTTTATCCCGACTATTAAGTTCGCTTGCGAATATCCTCCAAATATTTGATTTTTTGTCAATCGGGAAACGCGTTTCGCTGTTTGGGGCAGCAGATCTGCAATTAATGATCTAGAAACGGCATGTCAAAGCCATTTTATCTGCGGAACTGCTGTCATATGGGACTGCCAATGGTCTAATCCGTGACCGTTTTGCACTGCGATCGTGCGGTTGAAATTCCAAGGTTTGTCAGCTAGTTGGCCTCTGGTCACGTGAGCTTAATTTGAGGCACTGTTGGTTGGTCGGTTGCCCCTTGTTGGTTGGCTTCGTTTGCGGCATTGATAGCAACGATTCGATAAGTTTTTCTCACACACACGAAGCTGTAAAAGCTGGAAAATGGAAAGTCAGGCGATCGCAAAGATCGCTGCGATCAAATATGTTATAGAAAATTGAGCACATACCACAAAAAAAAAAACACAATGCCACATCGATAGATAGAGGCAGCGAGAAAGAGAGAGAAAGAAAAATGGGAGGAGGGGGCAGATACAAAACATTTGCTCACTTTGATTTGTTTATTTGGCTGCCACACGAATCTCAAAGCTCCCTGGCAGAAGCAGACAACACAAGTATTTGCTACAGCTACAGCTTCTCCTGGCCGCAAGTTGACCTTTCACTGCACCGCAGCAGCGCCGATTTGCCGGAAGCGCTCACCCAAAATATATCACCAAGCGAATATCTAAAAGAAAAAGAAAAAAATGATGATTGGAGCAGCCGCACAACAATGAGAGGGCACAGCCAAACACAGCCTGAAACGAGCCTGGACTTCAAGCTCAAGCTGTAGCTAAAAACTGAGGCTCCGGCTCTGGCTCTGGCTTGGCAAAATAGTAAACAATATCTGTAAAAATAAAAACGCCCAACGCCGCTGCAGTTTGCCAATGCCAAATGCCCATTGTTGTCTTGCAAATGTAATGCGGCCCCCGGCGATGAGCCAACCAAACCGAGTTCAACTTGGTAGGCAGCTAGACAAAATGTGGGCACCCAACTGGCCTCTAACTGGCCAGCCCCAATGGCCCACAAAAAAAAAACCATCGCATCCCAAGCGATGGGTCAGCATTCTGTGAACTAGTTCAAATCATTTGAAAAAATCACTCACTGCCAATACCTAACAACTCACGGGCCGGGCCGAACCCGTCTAGGGCAGCTGCATATTTGGTAGCTTCAAAAAAAAGCAGCAGTTGAGAGCTTCCTTTTGACCGCAGAACAGCCCGTCTACTAAGCATAGCTGACAGGTCAAGGTAAGATTTCTCAATCAAAAGAGTATATTAAGGATGCCAAAAAGTGCTTAAGATGCAATGACTTAGATGTGATAAATAACTTGGCTTAAAAGTTATCAATTTCCCCAAATAAAATTGAGATCCTTGAAATATTGTTTACTTATTAAGGTGCGTTGTTTTGGATGTGTTAATTATCTTTTATTAAGAGTTAGAAATCCCTTTCCAAAAGTATAATTCAGATATCTCGCTTTGTTGTTTAATGTGGCCAACTTGGCTATTGCATGATAGGTGAGTATGTCTCAGTTGTTATCGCTCAATCGATACGATCAAAGGCATTCCATGTGAATGCTGGACACAAGTTGTATGTCATCCAATGTGGGCCTAGACCATAAAGTGCTATAAATTACTCTATTCCAGCATAAGCCAAAGCTATCGCCAACGAGCAATCAGGGTAGGAAAAACAACTCGAACCTTGCAGACAAATGCTGCCCATCGAGCTCATTGTGGATACTGGACACTGGACAGTGGACACTGGAAACTGGCCTGGGCACATACGTGCAGTCCTTACAAATTATGTTTAATTAAAATTTCTGTATTAAATATGACACAATGCTCCGAATTCCGGCGCGAAATGTCTAACCATCGCTCCCAAGGTCCCGACGTGCCTGCTGTAATTATTATGGCACCCGAAAACACCGCAGCACCCAACAAACCCAATCTCTTGGTCCCTGCCAATCTCAGGGCAGAGCAGAGCAGCGCAGAGCAGAGCAGAGCAAAACGCATCATTTATGATTTTGTTTTATTTATAAAATGCCTCTCATTTTGGCTCGGAGGCCTAACCAACCGACTCCTCTGCCCTACCCTACCCGGAACGTGTTGTGCTGCTGTTGCGACGATGATGTCGATGATGATATTTACAATTTTTTGCGTACATTTGTCGCATAGTTTGCAGCCCCTGGCCTGTGAAGCCCACTTGGCCATTCGCGCCAAGAGCCAAGAGCCAACAGCCAACAGCCTGTTGGCCAACAGAGCAAGCATTGTGTCCATATCTGGTGTTATGACAAATGCTGTATGTAATTATTGTATTGTATATTTTGTAGCATTGATCTCACAGAAGGACTCGCAGTTTTAGTCGCTTTATGTCTGCCCGTTCCTTTGGGGCAAAAAGATATCAGAAATGTCGCATATTAATAACGCCCCGGATGGGGACATTTCGTGTGCTGCGTTTTGTGCCTTAATTAACCCTTTTTAAATTGGGCATAATTAGGGGAGCCAATACACTAAAAACAAAGTTTTTCACAACAAATTCAAAAGAGAATGCGAAAAATGTTGATGTATAAATTTCAATTTGTAGCTTTGTAAAACACATTTCTAATATACATAAACTTTATTAAATTCAAAAATAGTAAATATTAATTAGCTTAATAATAAAATACATTAAATTAAAATTTATTATATTTATATATATATATATATATATGCATACATACATACATTGATGTTAGATTTATATTTTATTATTAAATTTAAAAACAATTGCGTCAAAATTGTAAATTTTTCTGCCATTACTTATAATTTGTTGATTGTGGATCTCTTGATCTCCTGACATTTCAATTCCATCAAGCTAAAAAATATTTAAAAATTGTATATATTTGATACTATTTTATGTTAAAATAATAAATATGATCTGGTTTTTCTCAGTGTAATTCACAATCGTCATCTCATCATTATATCAATCACATTCGTTAATATTTTTGAAATTTTTTCGCGTAATTTGTTGATATCAATTTACACAGAGGCCAGCGTCTCTGGGATATAATTATATCATTTCGATTGATCATGCGCCGTGAGTCTCATATGCAAGATACTTGACGATTATTAAGGCATGTTTCAAATACCAGACAGAATCCATTTTATGGCACTTTTCGCAGCGCGCTTCTGGCAGTGTATAGTATATGAAGTATGGTATGAGATGCAATTGTAGGGCTCCAGTTAGAAGGCAGAGCGAGTAAGTTGCAGTAGAGCACAGCGGGTGTGCTATATAATTGAAGGACAGCTCCTCTCAACTTGAAGACAGGTGCAGAAAGAGCATCTTTCAGAGGAGTACGAGAATTGCTGGCTGCCACTTGACGATGATAAATGTGTTGTGTGAGCTGCGATTGAGGATCGGACATAAATGGTTTGATTTGTTGGCAGGTCCTCGCACAGCTACCAGCGCAGTACGATATTTAAAGCGACTTTCACACTACCAACAACAACAACAACAACAACAAACAAGAGCAACACTCAATTTGATGTTGGGCGACAAGCCCTAAAAGGCCAAAACACGCGCACAGAACCAAACCCAACGGAACTCAACTCAACTCAAGAGAACGGGGCTTAGTATACATTAATATATACATATATATACATATATACATATATATATATAAGTATATATGTATATATATGTATATATGTATCTGTATATGTATACTATAGTATTTATTTGCGCTGCACAAATTTGGACACACGCTGCATACCAAAAAATGTGCACGTAAAAGGATACTTTTTTGGTCCAGTCCCTGGCAAACTGAGATCGAAGCAAACGCCAATAATTTATAAAGCGGACAATAAAATGTTACAAAAAAAAAAACAACAACAACAACAAATACAACAAGAGGCGCACGCGGACAGCCTGAACTAAATGCCGCACGCCTGCGCAATGCTCAACAAGTTGTTCATTGGCCGGGACTAAGGGGAGCGGAGTGCCACAGGGGGAAGGGGTAAGAAGCAGAAAGCAGACTGCTAACTCTGCCTGACAGCCTTAGCAGCGAGAGGAGCTTCCTCGGTGCTCGGAGTTGGTCTTCTCCAGCATAGTATGTTGATGATATATGAAATCATATAATAGCAATCGGCAGGCAAACAATACACACAACAAACACACACACAACAAACACGCACACACACACACATGAGCTTGGTGGTGTGTTGGTGTATAGTTTATTAAATGACAACCACTCGCAGGGCTTTGTGGTGCTTTGGGTTGCTCCTCGCTTTATTTATGACACTTCAACAAGTTTGCTTAGCGAATTTGCCACACTTTATTTATGGGTTCTGCGGCAAAGAATTTCATTAAGCGTAATGGAAAATAAGGGCAACTCTATTTATTATACACAAAATAGAGTTGTTAAAGTCAATTGACAATTGACAATTGCATATCTTTTCCGTTGCCTGATTTAATTGAATTAAACTATTGAAAGTATGGCTATATTATAATCAATCTATTGGATGTTAAAGTAGAGTTTTTCTTAACTTGTATCTTACTTTATAAATACTTATTTGAATTTGAACAGTATATGTTATTTGTACTTAAATAATATGTTATTTAATATAACTATTTATCTAATTTTACTTTTATTTATTTTCTTTAAGCAAGTCCAAGCTAAATATAAATATGATTTCATAATGATCAGCTAAAATTGTTTGATTTTAAAAATCAGAACTAGCATGAGCTAAATGTGGTTAAATACACGAAATTAATTGAACAGCGAAAGATAGTATCAAAAAATAAAATAAAAATAAATAAATACAAAAAAGACACATGGCAATCGAAGTATGTATGCATACTGGTGGTGAGTATTGAATATTTTTAACGAAATTGATCATAAAATGTGCGCAACACGTTTCGAAATTAAATCATTTTAGTTGAGCATTCATGGGCTGAGTCCAACCCAGAGCTGTACGAGAGCAGGGCAATAAAAATCTATGGCGATCGCGACTTTTAAATGATTTTTATAACACTTCAGCGTTTGAGTTTTGAGCTTTTGCTTTTGTTTGTGGCCCCCGATTTTTTATGGTGTGGCAAAATTTTAATGACATTCCCTCTAGAATATTCAAAAGATTTTAATGGATTTCGATTATTTTTTTATATATATTATTTGTTTCCATTTAATAATATAATTAAGGTCATAAAATGCAAATGTTCGTTTCTGTTGACCAAAGCGTGTTAAATGTGGACTAATGGCCTTTAATTTAAACATCAGTTCATCGAGGTTAATAGCATCTGGACAATTAATTGCAGAGAAGAAGTTAAACTATATAAAAATACAGTTGGTATCACCTCCCCCAAAAATAAACAAATATTTGCTGGCGTAATTGAATAATTGTGCGACGGCTGCTCAACTTTCTCCATTAAAAATTAAATCACTTTGTGCACTCGAAGCTCCGCCTCGGATGCCAGATAAGATCAAGATCGTTTTGGTAGGTAGGCTGCCCCCTTTTGCGGCGCCTTAAACAAACAGCAATTTGCCGTTTGTCGAGTCTACACCCCGACACATTTGCGTGCCAATGGCGTAATTTACCACTTAACATATCAATTGTGCGGCTATTAATCAAACAAACCGAGTCTCCATACTTCAGACTAACAGATTCGAGACAATATTCAATCGAGTCCGAATCGAACAGAGCCGAGCCGAGTCGAGTCGACTTGAGTCGAGTCGAGTTGAGTTGAGCTGCTGTCCAGTTTGCTGGGTGCTTTGATTTGTACGCATCGCTTGTCAAACAACTGAAACAATAGGCGTGGGGCACAAAATGAGGAATCAAAGAAAATTAATGTATAAAATGAGAAAGAAAACAAAATAGGCATAACAAAACTGATTTTTTTCTCTTTATTTATTTTTTTATTTCTTTACTTCATATCGTAAATGTCCATCAAATCATAATAAGAGCATAAAAAGTAGAATTTTTTAACACCTTTTTGTATTGCCATCCCCACTTGAGTTCCTTCATTGTGCGGCGCTCGAGACAGTAGCCCCCCTCAGCTCGACTTGGTGCGTCTGGGCTTGGCTTGGCTTGACTCATTGGCAGTTGGACATCCACATACACATTGCACATCCAAATCGACATCGAGCTGTCCGATGTGGCCAGTCGATAAACGCCTGCTGCTTGGCATTCCTCAATCCTCAATCCTTCATCTCAATCTCAATATGAACCTCAAGCTCAACTATTTCATTCAACTTGTCAGACGACGGCGTCTAATTGCTTTTGTCTGCTCCACTAAGGTGCGCAACATAATTTGTAACGCTCTCCAAACACATACACATATATATACATGCACAAACAGCCTAAGTATAACAACTCAATAAACGAAACTCTGTTTCAATTCTTCACAACTGCGTGCCACTTCAAAACACTTAAGCGCCAAATTATATCTTTGATCTTCGGAAAAAACTGACCCCACTTGACTGCTGACTTTGCCCAGAAGTTTTCGGTACTTCTTCTACACTTTGTTTGCCAGAAAGCACGTGACTTGGCTATATTAATGAATGTTGTTGTTCAGTAGAATATCTATAATTTCTGGTTACGAAAATTAAATTGGCTGATTAATTCAGTATTATCACATTTACGAACAGCCTTAGAGTATGCAAGAAATGTATGAATAAGGTAAGGTTATTTTGTAATGAATTGTTAGTCAGTCATAGCAGTCAGCTTTGTAACGTAAACAACTCGCTTATTCGCAACTGCGCCAACATTTAATTAATGTAACAATTAAAATGTCGTTGGTCTAATATAATCTGCAGTGTAACGATATATTGTTCATTAATTCATATTTTTATTTAAAATACTTTACTACATTGAATATTTACATCATTATATATATTTAGTTTGTTATTGCAGTTTGCCTTTTTGAATAGCATTTGAACATCCTAGCAGGTTGCTGTATTGGATAAATTTCCCTCAAGCAATTAAAATTGCGGCATACTTTTAGGAGCACACAGAAAAGCCCCTAGCTCTGCCAAATCCTAGCAGACCATTCTGTCATACTGAAATCAAGCATTATGGGGATCATCTAAGGATCCAGCACTTAGTTTCGTTTGGTTAGCATTCATCGTTGAAATAGCATGTAATCAATAATCAATGTAGCTTTGACATAAATCATCCTCCCAAAGTTTTTAAAAATTATATTAAAGAACGGATTTATTCGCAGTTCAGATGTTATGTCAACAAATAACAACAAATTTACGAATAACTAAATATGTTTATAAGATAATTAACAAAATCATATATTAATAAAAATATTAAACGCGTTTAATTGGCAAGCTATTATTATAATATGCACAGTTATTTGAATTGAGCTATGTCGATTCTATAAAACGCGAAGTTACGCAACACATTCAAGCAGTATTATTTTTAAATAATTGATAATATTAGTCCATCAATTAAGAAAGTAATGGTTACATTGAGAGAGACAATGAGTTTGGGGTGAGTTGTTACAGACATTTCCACAGACCTGCACAATTTGTTACATGTTGCTGCAGAGTAAGCTTCAAACGGTTTCTTCGTCACGTAGCAGTCAGCTTTCGTTACCGGCTTAAGGGACTTTTTAACAGCCTCAATTTGGATTTTGATATCCTTTTAACTTGAGAATTACCCTCCTCGATTACAGTATATATTAAAAATACATTATGAGTTCAAATCTATTTGATTTCATTATAATTTCCTCCAATTAATATGAGTTTATTTCTAATTCCTATTTTTTGCTAATCGAACCTTTAAATTGTGCTGCGATGAATGCGAATTTTAACAGTCGAATTATTACCAAAACATGGATTATCACGCATTGCTTCTAAAGTTGACAATTTTGACTTTATTGGGCTTTAGCCAGGCCAAGGTAGGTTGATTATTATTAATTCACCAACACAGATGTTTTTGTATATTATTTACAATCCCACAGCGTGCTTATAACATTGAACTTAACACCTTCAGCTGTGTAGTTAAAGACCCATTGATTGTTGGAAATCTCTCTTGCATTACACATCAAAAGCGCTCAAATCCATCCATATCTGCTAGTTTTTTTGTCAAGGAAACTGTGAAGAAGATTTTTATTCATATATATGTGGATATCCTGAAAAAGGATAAGAGCAAAGCAAAAATAGGAAACGTCCAACTCGATGCCTGCAAATTGTTGGGCTCATTCTACAAAGATAGATATGGAATGTTATTTAAGCGCCTTCTAACCGTCAGCAACTTCCCCAGCAAATGTCCGGTTCTGGGTGTAAGTACTTCACCATATTTCTTAAAACCATCTATAATAATTTACAAACATCTTCAGAATCAGTCTTTTGCAATCCGCAACTACACATTCTTAGCGGAAGAATATCCCCAGGCAGCGCCCGCAATGACAGTTCAAGTGCGGATCAAAGTATTAAAGGCTGATAACAGCTCACTTGCTGACGTCATGCTGGTGGCCTCTTCCGTCTATTAAAATCGATGTATATTTAATGTGTCACAAATATATGAATTAAGATTAAGAAATTTCTGATATATCTTTTGGAGTAAAGCTTACATTGACAAAGACTATGGGTGTGGCGAATTTTTACACAAACGTGTTACAAGTTGCTGCAAAGTGATCTTCAAAGTCAGTCAACTTTTAGTTGCCGTTTTAAGGGACTTTTTAACAGCCTCAACTTGGACTTTGTTATCTTAGTAACTTGAGAGTTACCCAGAAATTGAAAAAATGTATACGATATATATATAAGTATATACAGTGAGCGACAGCTCAAGTCGAGCAGTGTCAAGCAAATAATGTAATTGCCTGCCATAAACTAATTATTCATTATTTTTCAAAAATTCCAAATACCGATGGTAGGTACATGTATTAACCACCAAAATGAATGGATGACCCTCATAAACTGAGGTTTCCCCACCTGCTAGGTAGGATTATGTAAAAATGTAGCCTATTTTTAGGTGACAGCTTATTTGGATCAAGTACATTGTGGACACCTGGGAGCCATAGAACCCGGATTTTTTACCTAAAGTTGAGTATTTTCGGAATAAATAGATCAATACTTCGTAGTCAGTTTAGTTATATCCTGCATCCCGAGTTCAATAAGCCCACAAGGACTATGGACAAACGGAATACCATTGAACAACGGAAACTCATCCTGGCACACCACAAGAACTGATATTCACATCGCCAAATAGCTGAAATGGTCAATCTGAGCAACTCAACCATGTATAACATCATTCGGCGCTTCGTCGACGCAAATTGGATTGAGGGCAAGGGCAGAATGGCACCAAACCCGCTTTTCACCGAAGAGGAGGATCGGAGGATCATCAGGAAAATAAGGTCAAATTCCAAGCTATCGACTCCAAAAATGACTCAACAGACGCAGGATGAAATGGGGAAAAAGTGCTGTATGGAAACTGTGCGCATTGTTCTGTGCAAACATGACTTAAATGCCCGAGCACCACGGAAAAAGCCCTTTATAACCGCACCAAATTAAGGGACTAGGATGACGGTCGCCAAAACCCACTTGGACAAGGATCTGGAGTTCTGGAACACAGTCATATTTGCAGATAAGTCCAAATTCATCATTTTTGGCTCGGACGGACGGAATTATGTGTCCAAGTGGGTTTTGGCGACCGTCATCCTAGACTTATGGCAGGCAATTACGTTTTTTCTTTAACACTGCTTTATTTGAGCTGTCTCTCACTGTATATATTAACCGCATTATTTTCGATCGGGTTGGGTAACTCTCAAGTTCCTATATATATATATATACATCGTACAGTAGTAATGATCGATCAATCAGCACAGGTACTATTGTACTTGAACACGTGTAGATTAAAAATGCATTAAGTGTTCAAATGTATTTGATTTCATTATAATTTCCTCAAATTTAAATGAGTTTATTTGTGATAAACCTATAAAATGTGCTGCGATGAAAGGGAAATTGAACAGTCAAATTTATACTAAAACATGGATTATCACGCTTTACTATTCATATTGCCAATTTGGACTTTGCAGGGCTTAAGCCAGGCAAAGGTGGGCTGATTATTATTATTATACCGAAAAAGTTTTTTGTATACATATGTATATAAATATATATATATTTACGCTCCCACAGCGTGCTTATAAAGTTGAACTCAAGACCTTCAACTGTGTAAATAATGATCCTGTGATTCTTGGAAATCTCACATGCATTATCCATAAAAAACGCTCAAATCCATCCATATCTGCTAGTTATTTACTCAAGGAAACTCTGAACAAGTTTGTTGTTCAGGTATATGTGGATATCCTGAAAAAGGATAAGAGCAAAGTTAACATAGGATACGTCCATCTCGATGCCTGCAAATTGTTAGGCTCAGTCTACAAAGATAGATATGGAATGTTCTTTAAGCGCATTCTAAGCGCCAGCAACTTCCCCAGCAAATGTCCGGTTCTGGGCGTAAGTACTTCACCATATTTTTTAATACCATTTATTATAACTTACAAGCATCTACAGCATCGAACTTATGCAGTCAGAAACTATACAATCTTAGCCGATGAATTTCCACCGGCAGCACCCGCAATGACATTTCAAGTGCTGATCAAAGTATTAAAACCTAATAACAACTCACTGGCTGATATCGTGCTCCAGGCCGCTTTCATCTATTGAAATCGATATATGTTTAAGGTGTTACGTGTAACATTAAAAATGGCAATAATAATCTTTGAGCGGTATGGAGTTTGGAGTAAATCAATTTGGGTTCGGCAAATTTGTATAGAAATTTTGAATGAGCTGCAGAACATGTTGAACTTTAAGCGGTTGCCGCGTCTCATAGCAATCAGCTTTGTTCTTGGAGCATACACACGAATTGGAAATCAATTTCCAGCGGTGAACTTAAGGGGTTTTTGCCAAGAGTTACAACAATTTGGAGGTTAATCATCCCTGCATCTTGAGAGGGAATCTCTTCGACGCCCGGCAACACCTTTTCCGTTGGGTTAATTGACCTTATAGGTCACGACGATAGCAATCTAAAATATAGAAAATATATATTCTTCCTATATTTGTATAGCTGATAATATTCCTGGATGGCCGATCAGCCAATCAACCAGCACGAGCATTATTATATATAATTATGGATTTTAAAAAAATCATTAACAGTCCAATTATGTGAATATACTTTAAAAGGTTTAAAGTTTCATTATAATTTTTCTAAGAATTTTTTCAGCCACGCCTACTGCCACCCCCAAAATCGACAAAAACGGAAGGAAGATTACTAGGAAGCTATTCCAACAATTTTTTTCGGCCACACCCACGTCCACCGCCAAAATTCACAGAAGCCTTATATTGAAAGGCAAACTTGGACGGTATTTCTTGGCTACATCCACCCTGTTCTTTGCCACCTTTTATCAGCTTCTATTAAAAAATTTCGACTGCAACGTTCTCTATTGGTATATTTGGGCTTATGCTTCAATAAATAAATTCCGGTGCCGTCGAATTGAGTTAACGCTTAGCAGCCAGCCCGCAACCGACAACAGGTAACGGTTAATCGTTGCACACCAGTCAGCCATGCAACACGGCTCGCTTTCCGTTTGTGCTCAAATTATATTAACAGAAACAAAGAACACAACTCGTAATTTCTGGCCATTTAAGTGTATATATATATATATATTTCGATGCTTTTTCAAATTCGCATTATTTTTTGAAAGCAACAACAATCATAAAATGTTTTAAGTTTATTGTTTAGGTATTTGCTTGTTTTTGTTTTTGTTTTTGTTTTTTTTGTCATCAGTTTAGGAATAGATATTTGCAATATATAATACATTATGTATGCGCACACGTTTTGTTAAAAACAATAAAGTAACAAATGTCTTAGGGATTACACACAATAGTTTATTTTACCATACCCTAGTATGTATGCTTGCACGTATGTATGTATGTATATATATATATATTGTTGTATGTATTTGTATTTGTTGTTTATTATCATATTTATATTAGCCACATTTCACAGAATTAAGCATTACTATCTGTACAAAAATTGCATTTATGAGAAAGAGGGACGTTTATATGGCTTACGGGGTGCCCACATCTGCCAAGATGATGCTGCCAAACCGATTGAAAAATGAAGAAATAAATCAATTCAGGAAAATTTTATATGCACATACGTGTTCAATACAATTCAACTTACAGACGTTTTCTCAACGATTTTCGCTTTCTGCGCAGCTTTTTGTATGTAAATTTGCTCGGTGAGATTTTGTAGTCTTCATCGAATTCCAATTCGAGCTTAATTAGATTTTGCAAATTCAATTGGCAGTCCTTCAACAATTAATTGAATATTTATTTAGAAATATGAGAAATATGCATAGTATGCAACTTACCTCTAAGTTCTTGAAATGCCAACGGGAATCGCTCGGCGAGGCGCCATCGCTGGACAACTGACTGAGACACGTACGCATTGTGGGCCAACATTGGCAGCGTTTGTTGGTTATCTCACAGCCCGGCTCCAATACGATGAACTCATCCGCCGTGCAATTGCTGAGCTGGCTAAATGTGAGCGCCGTCAGGTGTTGCAAGTCTGCCAATAACCAATACCAATAATTTATGTCTCAAATGGTTGATAAATCAAGGAAGTGTGACCTAGACTTACGGCCTCGACCATCAGATCCCCTATATCTACAAGAGTAGATCTACCATATTACATTTTTTAACATTTAATCAATATATATAAGGAAATTATATCCTTAGAATTGTGCATGTGATTGGGTTTAAGGAATTGGGAAACTTGTTATTAAAATAAAGTAAGCTGTGCAAATTTGAGTCTCCTAAATAGTGTCTAAAATTGAATGGTTGTATCGATGCTATCGATGCTGTTCAAGAAAATATATAAATAAAATCAACTTTCCGATTACATACACATATATATTATCATGTACTCATCATTTTTCTTCAACTTCAATCCAACTTTTTGAACATTTTTAATTAGTTGAGGGTGTAATAATTAATTCTCGTGCTGCTCTAAAATTCTCTATTACGAATTCATGTGCTGTGCCTAAGTGAAATAGAGTACGATCTCATTATAATAATTCATTTAAATGGGTTTATTAATGTTATTATTTCTTAGAATATTTCATCTAGTTTTGCCATTATTTCAACGCTCTGCAGGGAGAATGAAATTTGTTGAATTCTCGCTACTAAATCGTGGATTATCGCGCTTTCCTGTGCCAGCTTGACTTGACTGTTCTTTGCTGTACTTAACTATACTTAACTGTACTCTGTTGTGGCCAGGTAAGCGGCTTATTCTGTCCTGCCATACTCTTTATATATCTCTCTCTATATACATATATACATATATATATATATATATATATATATTTAGACATATTTATTTAATGGCTAATCCGCGCAAGAGGCTTTCGAGTGAAACTAAACAACTTCAACTGTGTACACGTCATTATTTCGATTGAGGCTGAGTTTAGCTGCATTATTTAAAGGAATAGCAAACGGAATCACACAACAACAAACTCCACACTTTGCCATCCAATTAAAATGTCCACGTTGTGCAAACGGATAAAAGCAAAACGATTTCAACTCAACGCAAACTCAATGACGGCTGGCAGCATCTCAAGTTATTGCACAGCAGAAATATTTATGGAGAGCAATTTGCCTGGCAGACATTCAATTCTAAGCAATGCATTCTTTTAAAAATCAATAAAAATGCACCAGTAACTATCAAGTCAATGAATGCTGGGAATCTGAGCTAAACAGCGCTTTTGCATTAATTACGAATCACATATTGTAATTGGAATATTTTGAAATTAGTTGCAAAAACAAGAAAAGTATTTCTAGTTTTCATTTTAGGGCGATTTTTAGTTTGTTAAATTATTAATTGAATTTATTTCAAATTTGAAAAGTCTATAATATAGCTTCAAGTGAATCGTGCTCGTAACTCAAAGAGGACTTTAGCCAAGAGGCTAATATGCTAATATCAAAATAAATCAATGATATATATGATGTAATGAATGGTAGATGATGCATGGAGCTAATAAGCACTTGGGACTTACCCATGCACACACCCAGACCGCTGCTAATGGGCAGTTTGGTGACACACTGCAGGGGTGGTTCGCATTGACCGGAAAATCCGCCGGGTCCGCCGCAGGATTCGCCCAAGGTTTTGGCGCAAATGCGACAGCATCTGAGCATTGAGTGGAATTAGAGTAAATGTGAATGTGAGTGTAAAGCACACATCAAATTTATGATATAGAGTTGTGTGTGTGTGTGTGTGGGTTTGCGTGTGTATTAGGTGTATTACTTACTGGCAGGGATCCCAGAGCATGAGGCCCTTGCCGGGGCAGTCTAGGGCGCGTATGACATCGCATTCCTTGGGATTGCAGTAGCATTTGAGTCCGTTGACAACATTGTTGCTGCCAGCTGCTGCTATTATCAGCAGCAGATAGCAGCACAAATACATGAGATAGATCCGTACGCTTAAGCGACCAAAATAACTTCCGTGCTGGCGCATCCTATGCGGAAGTTTCGCTCTGTTCTTCTGTTTGACTGAAGTTTCGCCTGCTGTTTCGGCTCCGCCTCCTGCTACTGTTCCTGCTCCTGCTGTTGCTATTGTTGCTGTCCCTCGCTTTGTTGGTGTCCTTGTGCGTACAACAGTATTCATGCCATTGGCTTTGGCTACACCCTCAGCGACAGCACCACCTCTATTCCATAGACTCCGACCTCCAGCACCTCCACCCCATCCATCCGCTTGTGCTCTTCCGCTCATTTATAGGCAATTTTTATTGTGTTGCTCGCTTGTGTTGTGTTGTTGGGTCGGGTTTGGTTTCTGGGTCTGTTTGGCTGCTCGCTCAGCAATTTGCATGTTGACTGCAAACCAAAGCGTTGTTAAATGATTAAAATGCCATAAACTATGCCACGCCTAGTGGCCAAGGCTTTAATGGGCTTTCACATAACTGCCGAATGAATTTTCCTGCAAACGACAGCCAGCCTAATTTTACCGCATTACGCCTAGCAGCATAACTTCCTCCTCCGCTCCCTCCACAAGCACCACTCATTGTGTTTGGCGGTGCATAATAAAACAGCCACATTCTGTATTCATGAGAAGGCTGCTCTACCATTTTCCCGAATTCATTGTTTACAATAATGGTAATACATAAATACGTACTCTTTATTTATGAATAATGTACCTCAATAATTGTATGCATTTCGTTTCTTGTGTAAAACTTAAGTCGCACAAGAAACCTTTATAAATATTCCAGTTGAATGCTTTAGATTCAATTCTCATGTTTCAATTAATTTGGTATGCAAATTAAAACTACGCTTAGCATATTCAAGAGGTAGCAATACTCAACTAGTTTAAGTGCAGCTCCTGCATTTATATAATTTAATTGCAATTACGTTTAATCATTGTTAAATAGTATTTGATATTTTGTAACTATAATTTATAAAAACAAAATTAATACCGTTCAATCCCAGCATTAAACTGTTTATGCATACTTGAGTCGCGTTCTTAATTTATCAATTATTAATTTAATTCACAATGACAACATTAACACCATTTCAGCCCAACCTTTCACATTTGAATCGCATTTTTAAGTTTGAAATGCTTTTTTGCATATATATTTATTTATTTAAATTGCTGTCATCTTTTTTAATTGCATTTCGAAATCAATTGCGCAAATTGTCATTTAAACTTGCTCACCGAAAATGGTTAATGCAATTTATGCGGAATTCAATTAATTCCATTCGAAGGCTGGAATTTCATCCACATGATTTACACATGACAAACATTGCAGTATTGTTGTGGCAATGCATGTGTGCAAACACACTACCACAGACACACACACACACTCACCAAGCTTTAGGCCTGAAACAAAAATAAAAACTATTTGTTATGCAAAATTAACTCACTATTGAAGTTGAGTAACTTTTTTGTAGTTTCAATGTTTGTTGATTGCCAAACAGAGTTTAGAAATAATATTTTGTTCTGTAATGGAGAAACTGAAACTGTTTATTTTATTGTGGGCGCCTCAAAGTATGCAATGCGAGAAGTTGTCGCATCAAAGGGCAAACAGTCGTCAAGAATATCATCCATACAAAACAAAACTAATTTGTATTTAACGATTCAATGATACTTGAAGCCGTTTCAGGGCCGTTTCCGTCGACAGTCGTCAGTCGATAGTCGACGACAGTCAGTCGATTGGCGAGTGGCGAAATAATCAACATTTTCCCTTTGTCTACCATGGTTTATGTACTAAGCCATTTATATATACTCAGACTATATATGTATACAGATATTTATTTGTATTTAGTGTATTTGTGGAGAGCAAAACACTTTTGTATTTGGATTGCCCCTTACAAACCACACACACACACACACACACAAACACTTGAAATATTGTCCCATTGATTGCCTGGTTTTAGTTGTTGTTTTTCTTGGTGCTGTTGGTTTATTTTTCTGGTTTTTTTCCATCAGTCGATTGTCAAGTACTTTTCGATTTGGTATCCAATTTTGATGGCGACTTTTTGAGTGGATCTTTTCTTTTGTTTTATTTATTTTTTAGGAAACTACACAAGAGGTACGTCAAGTATACGCTTAGCCGCACACTCCACCAAAAACACACACAGCAAAACACACACCTTGCAGCTGAGCTTTTCTTCTTTTTTTTTGTTGGTTGGACAAGGTAACGGGCTCTAGTATGTTTGGGGCTACTCGAAAGCCGCTCAACGTTCGATTCGACGTTGTTGATACTGATGATGATGATGATGGTGTTAATAATGACGACGCTCCTCCCTTATGAATTTTTCATGCGCTTTTGTCTGCCGCACGCGGCCATTTGTGGCAGTCGACTGACTAACTTAAATCGAACCAAAACCAAACACCTTTTGCCAGTTAGTCCTGCTGACACTAGGGATATTTGCGCACAAAATACCCAAATGTATACCACAAATTTCCCCGTATTTCCTTCACATTCATTCTCTGAGCGCCGGCGCATTGATTGAGATCTCCGTGTTTTTTGGGCAGGAACATTTTGCGGTTTGGGGAGCCTGGAAGGTAATATTATCAGACGGGCAGCGGATGCAAAGCATTTGCCTCAAAATATAAGTCATTTGGTTATTGTAATTACAATGGCATAAAGCGCAGGAAGACGCAGCTTAAGGCACATCACACACACACACACACACACACACACACATATGCATATATATATATATATGTGTGTATTTATACTACATATTTATATCTTCATTTCTATAGTGCCTAGAGCTCATCTCCTACCCCCGATTGGGCTAATGGGCAATTACGAGTGTAAAATCTCATGCTTTATAAACTTTGACGCCGTGTCAGCTGCTAATAAGCATTCCAAATGCCATAAAAGCCGCATGGACAGCACCGACGACCCAGGGACATTCAAGACTCCTCGAAAACATCAGATGAGCACATTCAATTTTACGGGGGCGATGGAGGTCTGGGCGGACTTAGTGCTTCCCACTTACCGCACAACCCGCACAGCAACTTGCAACTTTTCCAATTAGCGGAAAAAAAAAAGAAGCGGAAAACAGACGTTCGAGTCATCTCGAGTCCAAGTTGGCATTGGGCTTTGGCTCTTGGTCTTTGGGGGGCTTCTTGGCCACAGCAAATGTTGCGTAAAACAACTTGCCGATGCGGGCTACTGGTTTTGACTCTTCACACACATATACCCCTCCTCCCACACCACTAGCGGTGGCGACCCCTTTCTGACTTTTCGCAATTGAACAAAAGAGCAATCGGGAATTATGAGTGAAGCAAACTTTTTCTTTTTTAACAACAATAGCAACGAACCCTATCGCAAATACCCAATAAAAACATATTTACACACATAAACACATAAATATCTATATATGTATAAATGGATATATGTATATCTGAATATATACACATATATATATATGTATGAGTAAAGTTTCAGCACAAATTGATAGGGTGTAAAATAATGTGCAACAAAGCTCTGGGGCGTGGTGCGACAAGTGTCTTTTCGGAATGCGCATTTCAACTTGCATAAATCTCCGATTATTTATTAATACTTTATTCGTGCATTCGGCTGTCGGCAAAACTTTTGCCCCAAGATCTCAATTGTTGCTTTTACTTTTTTTTTACTCACATTTCTTCATTGCTTTACAACTTTTTGATGACAGTTTTATTAGCCATTTTTTTCTTGGAAAAAAATAATAAAAACGCACATTTCTCTGCTGTCGGTTGGTGGTGGTGAAGGAATAATATTTCAAAATTATGGTCTATTTTTCATAGACTTTAAGTGGCTTGATTAAAAAAGAACAAGCTCGTTTTGGGTGCTTGGGGCGTGTACAATTTGTAATTACTAATTGGGGATAAAAAAGAACATGGCCATTTTTAAATGCAGATTAAATTTTGTGAGCTTAATTTTTTTTTCTGCATTTTGATTCTGAACTTGGAACACAATATGGTCAACACACAATTTCTAGTTAAGCTTTAGGGGCACAACAAAACGACAAAAGCAAAGGCAAATATTGGGTTTTTATTAAGGAAAATCAGTTTTTCTCCTCTTGCCAGCTTGAGAATTGTTTGCGACACAATCTCTCTTTTTTTAACAGTGAAAGTGCTTTGTTAACGCTTTGCTTTGGGAATCATTAATGTATTAGTGCAGTTCGGTATTTTATGTTTGATACTTAGCTGTTTATTGATATATTGGTTGCCTTATGCATTAACGAAAAAGATTAGATGCCATCAATTATGTGAAGGAGATGATATTAATAACAGAAAGTCATTAAATATAGGCGATTTTAATTTAAAGCTTAGTTTCAATCATTTTCCCATATTAAGTGCATTGTATAAATAATATATGGGCATTAAATGTTGACGATTAGAACTCACCAGATAAAATTTCAATCATTTTTCAATATTGTATCCAATATTAGATAGAGAGATTTTGATTTTCTTTATTAAATTTCCCAATTAGTAACATTTATGTGATTTTTGTTTAATTTGATTCGAATACATATTGATTTTATTTACTTAACTCATTTATATCTATTCAATCCATATTCCATTCATCAATTAAAAATCCTTTCGAATTGATTGAGACTTGTAATTTGATGTTTTCTGCTTCTGCTTGACATTTATTCATTGACCTTATTTGCCACAATTTGAATTGTGCTCTCATTATGTTAGCCACCAAGCACACAACACTTAATGAGGCTCCTTAGAAGTTGTACAACACTCAGGGGGGAGTAGCGATCCTTGGCGTTGCCAGATCGCCGTTGTTCGCATTTAGCGCACATTCGCGAAAAGAACATTTGAATTACAAATTAAGCCGAGCATAAAGCCAAACCAATTTGCGACTACCCAAATAATTTATTTTAACAATTTTTGTTTTCAAGGGATTTACGGTGGGCAATTTACGCAATGGCATTTGGGTTGCTGGGAGGGGGGATGTGGCAGCAGATGGGAGGTGAGTTGTGGGTTGTGGGAATACGCGGGCCAGCGCGTTTTTAAGGGCAAGTAATTTGCCACTCGTCCATTTTAAATTACATTAGTTAAGCGAAAGGACGACGCTGGTCAAATGCATATTTTTTCTTTCAATTACTTACGTCAAGCGCTTGTTAACCAAGGGAAAGGGGCACAGCCTGCGGACGATGGTTAGAGAGGGGGATGGGGTGGCATGGGGTAGTTTAGGATCAAGTAAGGCCAAGTGGGGAAAAAAATCAACTGCCTTGCAGTGTTTTCTTAATCAAATTTGCATATAAATTGCAGGCATCCTAACTTGAAGTTGATTTCGATTATTTGATGAAAGTTTATGGAGTTTTCCATAAAGCAACAACCATGTCGCCCAGCCAGCCAAGCTGCCAAGCAGCCAAGCAGCCAGCCAGTCAGTCAGATGGCAGATGGCAGATGGCAGATCCGCAGTGAAAGCCATATCCACTGCTACATTAGCCGCATCCCGTTGGCAGTTCGCATTTAGGTTGTCAAAATGTCGACTTGTTTATTTGTAAGACAAGCAAGAAAGCACGACTTAAAAGTGCTTGACTTGCAAAATACCCCGTTGCTAAGAATAAATTCTACAATTTATCTAAATTCTTACCAATGGACGTTTTGTTGATGTTGGAAAAAAAGAAAAGACAAAACGATAGTGTTAAGAATAAAATACATAAATCCGACTAAAATTATTTGGGATTCAGCTTTTCATAAAAAAAACTTAAATTTTGGCACTTTGTTGTTAAGTTTTTTGAATCAAATATAATTATTATAGTACAAATATGTTTAGAATCAATTAAATTATTCGAGGAATACTAATATTAATTAGCCTAAACTGGAAACTGAGAGCAAAATAACAAATGAAAGTGTGACTAAAATAATTCCATTGAATAATCTCAATATTTATTTATATTTCATAAAGTTGCAATTATATTAAATAATTAATTAATCGGACGGACAACTTGATTTATGCTTTCTGCGCAGCAAACTGAACAAGAATATACATAAAACAAGTGCATAGATAAATGCATGAAAGACTTTACTATTTACAAGTCTCATTTGTCCATATCGAAGCAGCTGTTAGCGATTTTACGACCATAGGGTAAAATAATGATGACGTTGACGCAACGTCGACACAATCTGGAAAATATGCAATGCTGCGCTGCGTCTGCATTTAGCTTCGTATCCTGCAACGAATTAAGCACCAAACGAACGAAACCACGAGCGAAATACTCCTTGCTTCGTTTGGGTTTCGCAACGTCAGCGCCCGTCACACACACATCGAGCTGGAATGGAGTGAAGCTAAAGCGAACTGGCTGCCGGAATGGCATTTAATGCGCAGCCAGATGGACGGCATTGTGGCAAAGTATGGATAACTGAAGGACATCTAACGTGGGCCGATCGGTGTGTGCCATCGTCTGTGTGTTCTAACCAGCGATAGTGTGCAACATGAGGCACAATATTTGCGAATGGGTGTTTTGTTGGTCAGCTAGGAGAGTTGCTGTGGCTGCTGTTGCTGCTGTTGCTGCTGTTGTTGCTATTGTTGCTGCGGCTGCTGTTGCTGTTGCTGTGGCTACTGTTGCTGCTGTGTTGCTATTGCTGATGTTGTTGCTATTGCTGCTGTTGTTGCTGTTGCTGCTGTGGATGCTGTTCCGGCACGTTTCCATTTTCGTGCCTCGTGTGCAGACAATTGATGGCGTGCCGTCTGCGTCCTTTTGTCAGCCAAGTCATATTTCATTTTATGCCCAGGACCTAATACCTTAAATGTGACCGCTCAGAGCACGCCCACACACAAATACATAAAACTTAAAGCCCATCCTAATGCGTCCTACTTTCAGTGCGAGAACAACATGCATGCAAATTCCACAACGTCTTCATGCCTGGCCACACATGTCGGCCAACCGTTTGCTTGTCTCGACTCAATGAGCAAATGAAATTTATTTCATTATAAAATGGGCTGGAGAGCAGGCTGAGTGGAACCCTCTCGACGCTCGACACGATTCGCCTCTCGACTCGGCCAGGCCAAACATTTGTTTTAGCAGAAAGCCGCAAGAAAATTTCATTTTGAAATATGCTTTCTGAAATAATTTCACTCTTATGACATGGGAGAAGCCCGTATCCATTACCGGGGACCAGCAAGCGAACGTTGTCGACGGCGCAAAAATTGTAATATTAATTTTGTGTATGCGACACAAGGCTAACAGCGTTCATGAGGAGCTAAAGTGGATGGGGAGCGGAACGGCATGCCCTTGATAAACCCACAAACCGACATTGCACAAAACAATGAGCAAGGATTCATAATGGAATTTTGTTGGCAAACAAAAGTCAAGACGAAACGGAAGCAAACAAACCAAACATAAGCAAGGACCAGAAAACGAGGGGACACTAGGAGCGTTCAGCTCTAGCAACTTTATTATTGCCCATTGGCCATTGTGTGTGTGAGTGTGTGTGTAAGTGTGAGTGTGTAAAATTTGCTACACTAAATTTGTACGAGAGCGAAAAGTGTCACCGGGGAATAAAGCTCATCAACGCTGATGGCCATGATTCAGCTCTTAACTAAAATTCAAGTTAAGCACGCAAGAAACCGAGTAAACCCAAGCCGAAAAAAGGGATGAGGGGGTGGGGGAAGTTTGTGGATGGTGGGAAATGACCACAGAGTTGGAATGGGGGGGGGGGGGGCAAGCCCTAGATAAACTATAAATGGACAGGGTATATTAAAAGTGTGCTGTGAATGAAGTGAAATGAAATGAAGAAATGAAAAGCGCATAGCACAAGTAAAATCTGTTGGCATTTTCCGTTTTCCGTTCGCATTCTGCAAAAGGTAATCAAAATAAATGAGCGACATTTTGCTAGCTGATGAACAGGATAGGGAAATGCGATGATGGGAGAGGGGACGGACGGGGGGGCGAGTGCGGCAGCGAAGGAGCCTCGCCTAGTGAAATAACTCGTTTGGATTTTTGAACAATGAACGTTTAGGGGTTTTCCTAACGGCAAAATTACGGAAAAGGGACCATGCACAGGAAACAGGAAGCGAAATGATGACAGCGATTTCCTCGTCAAATTATGACTTGTTTGTTCAGCTGTCAGATGAGTTTCGCTCGCTCAGTGTGTGTGCTTGTTGTGTGTGCTTGTCTGTGTGTGTGTGTGTGTGTGAGTATGTGTGTGTGTGTCAAGAAGACCAGTAATCACCAGAAAATCTGTTGGGTGCTTTAAGCAAACAGCAGCCGGTTCAAGGGTCTGATGAAGTTCTCTTCTGCTGCATTAAGTTATAAACACAAAAAGCCATCGATTAAATTTCAATTTATAATATATTATATTATATTAATATGCTCTTTAAAAAATGTGCAAGTAATATTCTCAGTATTTATTTTATACGTTCCGCTTTGAGCGCTGCAAAACGTGGACTTGCTCATCTTTCTCTTTAGTCTGAAAAGGAATTCCCCAAAATAAGCCGAGCGACTTTAAAACTATTTTTAACGTGTCTGCGTTTACTCCGAGGAATTTCTTCTTTATGAAACAACAAAGCAGTCTTCTTCACATCTAGCTTATCAACTACATTTAAGAAAAAGAGAAATATTTGTTTATTGTTTATTGTTTGTCATTTAAATAAGGCCACAATTTTATTTTTATATTTGTTAAGTAAGCTAAAAATCATTAGTATTTTTATAACTTTAGAATAGTCACATAAAATAAAGTAAATTTTTAAATGACACTCCCCAAAAGCAGGGTCAAAAGCCGCACTCTTAAAGCAAAGAATCATAGACAGTTGCCCCGATTGCAGTTTAACCTTTAAAACTACCGTCTCGATGATGGCCGTCAAACAGGGACACATTCTTATCAAAAGCTTTAACCCGGGAGCCGAGTGAAAAATTCAATTTGGTATTTTGTATGCAGCATGGCATAGCATGGCAGTCTTTGGCTACTAACTGCGATTTAGCAACAGTTTTAAAGCCGCCTACCAGTTTGCCAGCGTACCGCCCATAAATTACCATTTGGCAGCTACAAGCAACGCCTATCCGGCTCCGGCTCCGGCTTCTGCTGCGGCTATGGCTGCGGCTGTGGCACCGCCCTTTCTGTACATATGGGCAGCAGTGCCTTCACTTTTTTGTTTTGGGAGTGGGGTGTGGGTGAGTGGGAGGTATGTGAATGGCATTAGACGCGCACTTTGGCACAAGTCGTTTGCTTATCAGTTGCTCTGGCGAGCGTTGTCCCTTTTTTGGACAGCCAACCAATTCAGCGCGAAACGGCAAACGGCTAAGTGAACTGGCATAATGACTGCCAGCCAGGATGTGGATGTGTATGTGTATGTGGATGTGGATGTGGACGAACTGCGCTAGGATGCGGGTTCAGCACTGAGAAGTCGACACGTTCTTTGGCCCCTTATCATCGTTTATTGTTTTGCTACATATTTTATTTGGAAGTTGCAGGCGCAGCAACAACTTTCGCTTGCCTTGGCTCGTTATTATCCTATTAGGATGTGACAGCGGCTCACAAACTTTTCATTCGCACGCACACACACGAACACACACACACACATACACATGTCGTATACATAACGCTTTTTATATACTTTCGTCTTCAGGACATTACAAGCTCGTTAAAGTGAAATCAATGTTGTTTTTGTTGCTGCTATTCATTTTAGCTTTGCCCGCGCTACTCTGTCATTCTATCTCCCTCTCTCTCTCTCTCTATCTCTCTATCTATCTATCGCTCTCCTTCTCTCTCACTCTCACTCATTGTCTGTCGTCACTTTATTTGGCTGTGTGTTTTTATTTCATTATGAGGATTTGGCTGCCTTTTTGCTGTTATCTGCGGCAGTTTATGTCGCACCGGAGGCAACTGACCATGAAAATTGTTAAGCCAAATGCACAATGAAATAAACTATGGAAATAATGGCCATTTGTAGCTCTTAGGAACTGCGATTGCGACGAAGCTAAGAGCTAAACAAATGTCGGACGAAACTAAGTTACAGCAAAGCACCATTGTCAGATAATAACAACTTAACACAATAACAATAACAAAACTTAACAAAATAGTAACGAAAATTGAAAGGCATTACCCACGACTAATGAATCTGATGCCTCAAAATCGTTAACATTATTATTATACTTACTAAACGAATAGCTTAATAATACAACAATTATGGACAGTAAAATTAAATCAAATGTAAACAATCAATAATTACATTCATTAGCAAGCTATTACTACGGTTAAGGTATTAATAATGTGAATTAAATATTTGAGATATTTTCACAGCTTTTATGAGATAGTTTTGGATAGAACGATAACAAATAAAACTTAATTTGTTTGTTTACAATGTAACTGCATTGTTTGCCTAAACAGTGTCTCGAAAATTTAGTAGCATTATTATTAAGATTTGTGGCGCAATTTGAAAATCGCAAAACGGCCGGGATCTCAGTGTAAACAACATTAAAAAGAAAACGTAACGGCACTATTTAGAAACAATTAAGTTTTATCGCTTTCATTCTTATCGCCGCCCAACCAAAAAGATCATCTCTATTTATAGCTAGTTTGTGCAATGCGACAGCATTTGACTATTAGTCATTCCGTGTTGACCTTGGCAATTAGTCACCTGAGCGAGAATATTTCTGCATGCCACTTGGCAAATGCCAAAAGGAACATTAAATTTAAATGTGCATATGTTCGATTTCTGTTGTATTTCTGCATTTTAACATTTTAACATTTGCACATTAATCTGGCAGGGCGCGGGTGCTGTCAAGAATTTGCATTTGCATTTCACACACGCCTTGGCCTGGAAATCGCAATGGTGGCAACGATCTTTTAATAATACTTACAAACATTTACATAAATATATGTACATCTATACTTATATATGCATGCACACTGTTAATTGATCGATCGGTCGTGGAATTGGTATGGAAATGGAATTGCACACGTGACGAGTGCGTGTGATGCACTCACCGTTTACCATTCACCACTCACCAAAATTCCTTAGCGGCACCATTTTTAAGCGTTGTGTGCGAAAATTTATGGCATGTTCGACTCAAGAATTACTTGCGACGCACATTAAGAGTTTGCCAAAAAGATCTGCTTATATATGTACATACAAACGTACATACTTACATACAGACGCGTGTACATTGTTAATTATGCATGCATGTAGTAATGTTTTGTTTAACCAAAGCTCATCAAAAGCTTTCGGCCCAAAGAGAGCATGATAAAAGTGCAAAAGAGTAGGAAAGCGTGTGTTGAGAGCACAGGTTGCCGGCTAGCCGGTTCGCCGGCTGACCACTTCAAATAAGAGTGAAAGAGTGGGAGTGTGTATGTGTGTCCCTGTGTGTGTGAGAGAGAGCGAAAAATTTAAGTGCTGCATAGTAAACCGGCTCACAGTGGTAGATCAGCTGACGTTTCAATTTACATCTAAATTTTAATAACTGTTTTAACTCAACTCTTTCTTATTCAGATGCATAGCTCTTCATTGTCTCTTGTGGGTGAGACAGGCTGTTAAAATAGACGTAAATATTTTGTTGTTCAGAGAGGAGAGGATTTGTGATCGCTAAAAGCTCGATGCGCAACCACTGTGCGCTGCTCAAAAAATTGACGATCGTCGGTCGCATCGTATGGCATCGGCCAGCGAGCTTAAAATTGTATGTCGCAAACTTGAACGGTTTAGTTACCGAGTGATAGCCAAAAGGGGCACAGCACGAGAATTGCAGTACGCGTGTGATGAGTGTGATGTGATGTGAGAGACGGCAATGATGCTAAACGATCAGCGACACAAAAAACTAAACTAAATAAATGTAACATATGAAAAAAAAAAACTTACACAACAAAAAAAAACCAAACAAGAAAAAAGCCATAAGTAAAAAGTAAAAAGAAATAATAAAAGTAATAATAAAGTGCCAAGCCGTGCAAAGTGAATAAACAAAAAACTGCACAGAGCCCAGCCGCAAAGCCAAAGCCAAAGCCAAGAAGCATGTGAATTGGAGTCGTGGGGCGCAACCAGCGAACGACGAGCGAACAACTAAACTGAACTCAACTACAAAAGAAACGATATTTATGCTCTGCATATTATTGGAGAGCTTACAAAATTTACGTGGCAGGTGTGTTGTTTTTGTTTCTTGAGACTGTTTTGTTGCGCATTCCACACATTATATGATTTGTGCACACACACATAATCTACATAAGTGCATGGAGAGAGAGCGTTTTTTACCTACGATAATCATGCCACAGTCAGTGGAAGGAACTCTCTGTAGATGCACATTTTAGTGGCGATTATATAAGGCAGCAATGTTAGATTTTTATTTTCCTTTTTTTCTTCCATTTTTTTTTTGTTGATTCTAGTGGGGCCTTGGATAGTTAGAGAGAGAGACAACTTTGTATGCTATATAGATAAGATAGCGCACATCTAATAATATCACACGAAATGAACTCAACATTGCGTCACATTATTTATGTGTGTGTGTGTGTGTGTGTGTAGTATTAAAGAAATGTTTATATTGTAGAGCTTGGGTTTCCAGTTGCGTTCCATTCCCAATTCCCAACCCGCAATTGGTCCATGCCGTCCTACTATATTTAAACATTATTCACTGCCATTTGCTAAATAATAAACAAATTATAAATAGGTAACTTAATAAATGTACAGTAAACTATAAACTAAACAAACGCACGCACACACACACACACACATATATATACATAGTCACCTATAGGCAGAGAGACAAATGATGAACGCACACAACGCCGAAAGCTTTTTTTTCTGCTCAGCACATAAACGAGAATATGCTGCATGCCAGTGTGTGTGTGTGTCTCTTGTTTGTAGTTGTTGTTGTTGTTTGTGTGAGTGTGTATATTTTGTTTACACAAAAATCAAGGTTAAAAGCGCAAAGCGACATGCGTAAAAGGTGGAAGCAAATAAATATATCGCTCAATAAACGAGCAATGATCGAATAATTGTGTATGTGTGTGTGTGTGTCTCTGCTTGTTGAGGCTGTATGTGAATGTATGTGTGTGTGTGTGTGTCTGTCTGTCTGTCTGTCTGTCTCTCTGTCTATCTGTCTGTCTGTCTGCCAGTATTGTATAGCATTAACCGAAAGTACCAAAATGAGCCATGGAAGTCTATTAAAGCGTAAAGCGTAAATCGTGTACTAGCATTGGAGTTGAGAGCGTTCATGGCTGCGAGCGAAGTAAGTCGAGTCGTGCCTGAAACCAGAGCACAAATACAAAACAAACAAAATCCAAGACACAAGCAGCCGCAACAACAACAACAACAAGAAAGTTAAGCTCACGCTCAATGCGAGACGAGGCTTTCATACTCTTCGCGACCCCAAAAAAAAGAGCTGTAAACTTTTTCTACTAAAAAAACAAGATTAAAAAAGCATGAAAAAGATATATGTGCATTAAAGGTCGTCCAGTCAACTCTAACTGAGACATAAGTTGACATCAATTGGCTGTGTCAGAATTATGTTTAAGCGCATATTTAAATGGCGATCCCCTGGGTAATCCGCTTATATTAATATGATTAATTATATAAATTTAAGATTTGCATTTCTGTATCAACTGTTGCTGCCCGGAATCGTTGACGGCTACCCTTTTCATAAGTCATAAATTTCATTGACTCCGTCCCGATTATCTTTATTTTTATGTTAAACTTAAAATGCAAAGAATTCCAAAATGATCCACAACAATGCAGTCGCATATATTTGTTGCAGATAAAAGCCTTAAAACCTACAGATCATTGAAGGACAAATTGAAAGACAAACTTCGAGTTGATTCTCTTTATTGAATTTATGCATTTTGGTTCTTTTAATTAGACCAGCTTTTAAAAGTTGAATTCTAATCATTTGCGGCAAAAGATCTTAAAACATTTATATTTGAATAATATGAGAATAATACAAACTTTTAAATGTAATAATTTTTATTTTGTTTTATTTTGTATTAGAACAATATTATAAAAATACAAACGTTTAATGATGTTTAGCCACACATCAATACAAAAAGTTAGTTTTACCTGCTGTTTTTAAGTTCACATTTTCTGCTGCTGCAAACTGATAGCAGCAGCAATCATGCCTTTAGCAAGTGTATTTAAAGACGATCGATCGGCTTGGCTGGAATAACGGACAGTGCCGCCGACCAAAGCCAAAGGCCCACATTATACATTACACAGATGAGCCAACCCAACCTAGGCCAACCCAGACCAGACCAGCGCCTGCCAGATTCCGAGTCCGAGTCTAAATCAAAGCCGGGCTATGAGTTGGCCCGGTTGCAATGCGTGAAAAAGAGATGACGAGCTTCATTTATTGCTGTAGCCATGGCAACAACTGAGAGCCGCAACAACCTCATCTCATCCCCCCACCAACACCCTTTCCTTACTCCCTCCTAAGCTGCTCGTTCATTCGCCACTTGCCACCCGCTCGTCCCTTTCAAGTGCGGCTGCTGCTGGTGCTGCCGCTGCTTTTGCTGCTACTGCTGTTGCTGGCTCATCAAAAAAGCCAAAAGTTGTTGAACGTGAAATTATTGTACGCGAACACGAGTAAATACGCCAGCATACACACTTACACGCCAACACACACACGCACACACCAAGGCACACACATTTCTATATGCATAAGCATTTCAGTACACACACCGTTAAACACACACACACACACACACACGCACACACGCACACACGGGGAGCGTCAACTTCAACGCTGCTGCTGCTGCTGCTGCTGTTTTGCATGTGTAGCATCTCAAGATAAATAACAAAACAGCAAAAAAAAAAATGATTGCGGCTGCAAACCAGCAGCAACAGCAGCAACAAGAGCAACAAAAAAAGAGCACACAGCTAAGGCATGAAATAGATGCATCAGATTTCGCATTCAAGTGAAATTTATGACAATCATAAAGCTCATCTTGCTTTCGAGGTAAAAACTTAAAAAAAAAAAAAATAAGCCAAAAAACAAAATGAAGAAAGGAAAAAAAAATTGCCAAACTCTGGACTAAGTGGCGGCGGAGGGGGCGGGGGAGAGCAAAACGAAACGAAGTCTCGAGTACTTATCGCTGTCGGCTACAAAGCTCCATTTTGCTAGCGGATGGCTCATGCTGCTGTTGTTGTTGTTGCCACTGTAATTGCTGTTGTTGTAGTTGTTGTTGTTGGTGTTGATTTTAAGCAGACAAACATAGCGCTCAAAACACAAGAGCAGCGAGGCGAGTGTAGTGGAACAAAGCTCAATCGCTATCAAAGTTTAGTCATCTACAAAAATATGTTGCGAGACGGAGAGAGAGAGAAAGAAAGAGATAGAGAGAGAGGGAGAGAGAGAGATTGTGAGAGGGAGAAAGATAGATAGAGTGAGGGCAAAAGACAGATTACAGAAGAAAGAATACCTCGAGGTTACACGTATGTACACACATAAATACACAGACACACATACATGCATAAGAGTACTAGGTACATTGGTACACCTGGGTACAAAGAGAAATATTAGTTGGAAAGACGATGAGTAAATATGTACAATAGATAGCTACAGATAGATATATGAACATAGATAAACGGGTATTGTGCTGCCAAGCAATTAGATAAGAAAGTTGGTAACCCAACAAACGGGAAGACAAAGTTTAAGTTTTTCCGGGGAGAGAGAAAGAGATGGAGAGATAGCGAAATAGAGAGAGGCGGTTATTAAAGAGAAAGCCAATCTTAAGCATTAAAGTTAACGTAACTGAACTTGAATGAATTTAAAATTAAGTTGCTAGTTTTGCCAACTTACTTCAAGTTTTCCCATTGCTAGGTAGTTATAATTTCATATTTCACATAAATAGCCACACATCTCACCAAAGAGATGAATACATTTTTAATGATGACAAAAAACTTTGTTTCTCATGAATTTTCATATCATCTAATTAATTGCGTTAAATTTATTTTTTTTTTTTTGCTTAAATTCTTTACGTGTTCCTCAACTTGGTATTGAATTATGAGCCCATGGGCTGTTTATAGTTGGCATTCTTTGCAAATTGTTGAGCTGGCTGTCATCAAATGAGTCAATCATGAATCACCCCACACAACAGTGCTATCAAAACGAGGTCGAATTTAAGAATCAAAAATCAAGTCATCAATATTGTAAATATTTAGCGACGGTGCAAGCGATGCATTGAATTCAAAACATAATAAAAAAAACCTGAACACAATACACCCAACTTAGACAACACAAACCGAAACCGAAAACCGAAAACCTTAACAAAAAATACAAAAATGAAAATGAGAAAAAAAAGCAACAAACAATTTATTTATGGTGTTCTATTGAAAACGTTCTCATTCCATTCAGCGGCAGTCGGAAGTGTGCAATCGTCGCTTGTTGTTGATTAATTAAAGATTCGATTAACTGCTTGATTAATAGTTGTGTTTTTTCTCTTTTTTATATTTTCAATGTTCACAGCTCGCTCACAAGCTTTTAAAAGGTAGCAGAGTGTCGCTGGCGGGTTCTCAAAAATATGCTCTCGATTCTCTTCCATAATTTAGCGAGAATTGCAAACATAAATCTCGCAGTCGCAGTCGCAGTCGCAGTCGCAGTCTCTGGCTCAGTCTCAGTCACAGGGTCTCAGTCTCAGTCTGTCAGTTGTAGCATTTTGATTGAATGAATGTGAAAGTAAGTAGAAGAAGCCGGCTTGCGGCTTAGGTTGTTGTCCTCGGGTGTTTTTTTTTTTGGAGGGGGGAAAGGTAAGCGTGTTCATTAAATATGGCAAATATAGCAAACGTAATTTGAGATGCCATGATTCTCGAAAACTGGAGGCTGAAATGCCCGACTACGGTAATATCTACCTGTGTATGAGCCTCATGTGTCGCATGTGGCACGTTCATCAGAGCTTCAGTTGCTTGCCACATTTCGACGAGCCCCAAAAACACTTTTCAGTTTTTCGGTTTTTGGCTTTTGTGGCGTGTGCTCGAGATACGATTTTGAGTATCATGATGAGAGTGAAATGTGTGCCGGGGATTGTCGGCTTGCTGCTGTTTGTTGGTTTTTTGTTGTTGTTGTTGTTGTTGTTGATGGTTGGTGGTGGTGCTTGTGTTGTGTGTTCAGGTTGCCTCTGGTCATTAAAAACTATTCGCACAAATCCAAAAAAGGTTGCTATTTTTAGCAGTGATACAACAGGCCTGTCCGCCTGTCCGGCCGTCCAGCCGTCCGCCTGCCCGCCTCTGACTTAGTAACGCTTCTCTCACTCTCCACATGTGTGTGCGTGCGTGTGTGTGTGTGTGTTTACTGCTTTATTTTTGCACTGCAATCAAATAAAAATAAATAAGCGAAGAACGAACACTTATCAGCAGCGTGCCGCACATCTAATACCCTAGCTGACTCATTAAGCGCTCTTAAAATAAAGTAATCAAGCTTAGTTATTTAAATGTTTTTATTATTAATTAATTTGTCTAATCTTTGAATTTTGTCAACATATTTGTTTAAATGACAGATTTATGCGCAGTAAAACATTCGTCAGTTGATAATTACATAGTTGATAAGAAACTTACACAAATACGTATGCCCAGACAGAGTATAGCACACATACATATATATATATATATATATATACATATATATGTATATGTATAAATGTGTGTAAATGCGGTTTGTGGCCATTAAAAGTGAATAAATCTTAAGGCTGAAAATGTGTTTGACAATTTATTACTATGTGTGCCTGTTTTTTTTTTGTGTTGCAGATGAAACACAACGAAATTCAATTGGTTTTGATTTTGCAATAAAAAGGCGACGGCAGCGTCGTTATATATATATATATATATATATATATAGCCAAATCTTGCACGATTCGAGAGGCGGCTTCAAGGTCATATCGATTGCTGAACTGAAAGCCCTTGGAGTAGCAACAGCAGTAGCAGCCACAAAATGTTGAACCCGCACAAGTCTAGGTGCTTGCACCTTATGCTAATAATGAGTCTGCTAATATTTGCCGGGAATGTGCTGAATGTCGCCACTGCAACGGACGGTAAGTCTGCCAAATATTTGTATTCACATAATTATAAAAGTAGAACTGCACAAACAATAACAAGAACAGCATCTTTAAGTGCCCCACCTATCTGTTGATGATCTTATCAAATTGTATCAGTATTATCGTATAGATAATAATTGTTTGCACTATGCCAAACAACAGGTCATTGTTCAGCTCAAAGAGTCCGCAGACAGTTTGCCTGAAGAGGCGTTCACTCAACTGCTGATGCAATCCATACAAATCCAGCTGCAATTAAAAATCAATATCTTTTATCTTTCGAGCTTTAAGTCAATAAAAAAATAAAATTATTCGAATTTCTTCAACTCGCATCAAATTGCAATTCTTTTTACCCCATCTGAACAAAAAAAATAAAGTATTTGTTTTTAATCGAAAAAATGCTTTTCACTCTGCATATTGTTCCGAATGGAATTCTTCCACTTTGTTGAGTCTACTGCAAGTTTATTGAGAGGAACAAATAGCTCTTTCAGGCAACAATTCAATTTTCGACCGATAACAATAAAAATCAAAAACACTCCAAAATATGCAACTTATGCAGTAGTATACAATAGACAGAAGAAACCATCTCTGCACCCATATATTACGTATGTATGTTCTTGACCAGCATCCGATTATAGACTTCCAAATGATATATGATAAAGTCAGACTTGTTATTGATTAACTGTTCGAATTGCATTAAAATCGAATAAGACAAGCAGATTTTGTTATGCAAAACATATTTTTGTATTGAAAAACTACTCTGAGTTATGCACAGGGTATCTGCTAGTCGAGCTCCCGCAGCAGGAGCCTTCTAACTTGTTTATTACTATATCTCAAGCTAATTTAAAGATTTCTATGTCTTCATTAATCATTGATGCCCTCAGCCCATCAGCTTCACTGGGTCTATGCCGACAAGCGAGCTAATTCAAGTTTATCGCTGATTTGAGCTCCTAGAATCCGTTTGCTGTGGGATGCCTTTTCAGACACCGTCGTCTGAGTGAAGAAACGCATAACGTCTTCACAAATTGAACAAACTAGAAACTTGAACTTTGTCGGTGTCTTATTTTGTTTTGTGTTGCAAATGGTTTATCGAGTTGGAGAAGTTTAATATTGCCCCACCACTTACCGTTTGGCGCAGTGACTTGCTGCAGTCGGCTGGCAAGGCCAGGACACCCACTGCCAGGATGTGGCGGGTGGCCCTGAAAATTTGATGCTGTCGATGCGACTGACTGATGATCAATGCGAGCTGGCAAAAGAAAGCCACAATGAAAATGGTGGCAAAATAATTCCAATGCACGGCTTGGCCATATTTGCGCAGCCACCATTTGCTGAAGCTCACAAAATAGGTGAAAAATCCATGACTGGCACAATCCATGGACACCAATAGAAGGAATGAGACCGTTTGAATGTCATGCAGCGAGCAGAGGCAGCGACTCAATTGCATCAGTTGACACTGCAACTGCCACAGGCGACACAGCTCCAATGCCAGCCAATGATGCTGGGCATGACGCAAACGACGTCGTCGCACCAAATCGTTGTTGTCGCTGTGTTGTGCATCGCGGAGCAACTGGGCCAGATGGAGATTACAGTGATGCGACAAGTGGCTAATCAAAAGCTGCCCAACCAGATAAAGTGCCAGGCACAATTGCACACACAGCTGGCAGCCATATATGAAGAGTACGCTGCTAAAGTACAAGGGACTGGCCCTCGCATTCTGATCCTCCGACAGTGTGAAATATGTGTAGGAGCTAGAGAAAACGATGGATAATGCCAGCGCATAGATGGTTAAATGGTCACGTGGGTGCAGCTGCCGCGCTGACTTTTTCAGCCGGGTCGTGTGCAGCAGGCGAAGCAGCTGGCGACGGCAACTGAGCAGCTTGTTGACGCCGGCAATGAGGCAACGCTGCCATCTCGTCTGCCTGTAGAGCGTGACAAGTGCCGAGCAAAACAACGACACACAACGCAACGTGCCCACAATGAAAAGCAGGCGATTCTGCGCCAGAAATTCCATCTGAGTGTTCGCAATGTAGCACGCATATGGCGCGAAGCAGATGCAAGAGATGAACACCAGATAGCCATACAGGCGCCAATACCAGCTGCACTCCATCCTCCACATTAGCCCTGTTTCCATTCCCTTGCGCATCGGGACGGCGGCAGACAGACCAAAGAGACGGCCCAGCAGGTGAAGCGTTCGCAGTATGCCGTACGTTAGCAGTTGTTGCAACATTGTGAACACCAAGAGCTTAACTCACAGACTAAGTTGTCAACGCTGCTGGAGCTGGAGCTGGAGCTCCAGTTGTGCCTTGTCATAATTGAATCACGATTAACTCGTAATGGTGCACTCCACCTGGCTATTAGTCAGATTGAATTCTATTCTATTTATAAGACAAGGCGTTCCCTTCGCTCAGACAACTGTGTCTGATAAGGCGACCCACAACAAAAGGATTCCAATGCCTCAAGTCGGCAATAAACTTGAATTAGCTCTCTTGTTGCCATAGACTCATTCAGTCTGATAGCAAAACACTTGTGAGCAAGGCTAATTTGGCCTAAAGCATAGAATTTCGAAAGAATAGCTTATTCAATTTGCAATTACGTTTTTGTTGCGTCTTTCAATCTCTATTGATGAAATTTGTACGATTGATCAAAAAGTATGTAAATTTATCATGTATCAAAAAGGTCTCTTATGGCTACCGATAGTCGCTATCAATAGTCGCCAAACAGGCGAAGTTATCGATAAAATGCAAAAAGTTCGATTTATCTATGATATTCGAAAGCTTCTATTAACCAAATTTGAATCCTCTAAAATGTTAACAGTTTATCAATAATAAATTTGGGTATATTATATATGTCAATTGGAAGGATATATTTGTAGAAGTCTGTCTCTGCGTAGCGTATACCAGAACTTATATTCCATATTTGAAGTCAATGGCTCTTATAGTGTGTTCTGTGTTCGACTTGGTTAAAAGGACTCGGCTGCTGATGCTGATCTAAAATGCCTTCTTCTGCCTGCTGCACAATTTGAAATTGCCCTTTTACCATTTTTAATAGGCATAAATAAATAAAGAGACCCCATTATAAGCTGTCTATTGAATGTTTAGAATCCCCAAAATCTTAAGCATAATAAATGATATAAAGTAATTAGCACTTGAGTTCATTGAGACTTAAGCTAAAAACATTTTAGAAAGTGGCTTGGCGAAATGTCTGCTCAAAACTGTATAATAAGTTGAAATGCTTGTTGCAAAATAGTTTGTCTCATTTGAACTTGATTTTCCTAATAAATAATAAGTCGCAAAGTCGGCAAAAACTTTTGACTTCACTGAGCAATGTATTATAATCAATTGTTATCCTATGGTGCTTTGGAAACTTTTGTCATTTATTACTGTGTTAAGTTGCTTATAGGATTCGAATTTGTGATCTTGATTAGTTTGGTAAGTCTTTTGCTGATTAGATGTCAATGTTGAAATTCTGGCATTAAGCTGGCTTTGATTTGAGCTGTGTCTGCAAGGAGACATGTTGTTAAAATCGTGTATCCAATCAGTGTCAAGGGATAAACCAACAATTTGAGTTGCACGCCGAGTAGGAATAAACTTACTTTTGCGGGTGCATAACCCACGTGCCACACACTCACACACACACACACACACACACTCATAGCAATACATTGTTGTCCCCTCAGAGCTGAGCCCTCAGACCTCAGACCTTGGTTGTGTTGTCGTTGTATTATTAAAAAAGTTTTGACGCTTTAAAGAGTTTTCTTTCCCCCCGCCCTTTCCTTTGCCATGCAACATAAAATGCAAAACACTCGAGTTCTATATGTACTCTAGCCTTTATGGCAAACTTTCGACGCTGTTTATAAGTTTCACAGAGCAAAAAATAAAAAACACAAAAGAACGTAAAAAAAAAGAATTTGTCCATGTTGCTGCAACTTTTTGTATGCTTTGTCCTGTTATTGCCCCTCTTTTTCTTCACTCTCTCCCTCTCCTTCTCTCTCGCTATTTCTCTCTCTCTCTGCCCACTTATATATTGGCTGTAGGCAGTCGAGTGTGCGATTTTTTTAGGTTATATGACTCTGGCTTACACTCCTGTCTCGACTTGGTCCTTCCGTTAGTAGCATGGCTTGGTCCTGGCCAGTTTTCCGACTGGCTGAGTGCCTGTCTGACTGGCTGCCTGTCTGACTGGACAGACTAGTCCGACAGTTGCTTGGCTTTGCACTCTCCCATTCGGATAGCTAATTCACATTTTACGCTCTTTCGCTTAGCAGCAGCATTCAAATCGTTTTTGTGATTTTGCTTTATATACCCCATTAGCATCACAATGCTTAGCAAAGGGTTTTTTTCTTCAAAAAGTCAACTCAAGCATGCATACACAGTATCCACACAGTATTTATGAATCAGCTTGGAAAGCAGCTTTGGTTAAGTCACAGCAGAGTTGCTTAGAGCAAGTGATGGAGAATTTATATACGATAGTCAATTTTAAGCACCTAGTTCTTTATATACATATATATATATAAATATTATGATAAATATATTAATTGATCATTTCACCATTTTATACTGTAAGTTGCCTAATTGGAGGGGACTGTCTTAAGTCCACTTCCAATGCAAAATAAAATAGAAATAAATAAATAAACAACACTTTACGGCCGAAGATTTATAGCCTGTTAAGATTGACATAGGTAAAAAAAGGTCGTTATATAAAATAAGCATAAAATCACGAAGCGATAAATTGGCCAGACTTTAAGAGCTATGCCATTTAGGCACTTGAATAACAAACAATCTCTTCACTTCTCAAAAATTGATGAATACCAATTTTAAGGTTCATTTTTCAGAAAATAAATCATGTAAATACATATTTTTGGCATGTAATTTATGTGTGCCACAAATTGTATACACAACCTAGCCACAACAACAAAAACTACATCCGGAAGAGTAGCGAGAGCATTTCTCTGCCCACCAACCGTTCAGCTCTAACGTCTGTATTTGACTTTTAAACCAAAAAATTAAATCCACCCAATGCGTACTTGCCACCGCCACCCTGCTGTGCGAACCGACGCTGGAGCGACACACTTCAAAGTCAAAACTGTGCACTCAATACAAAATAAGAGCGGCAAACAAGTATCCCAACTGTCTAAGCTGCCCCGCTGATAAGACACGACAGCAAAACCGACGAAAATAAAAATCATACAAAAAATAAATTAAGAGAGACGAACAAAAAAAACACAAACTTTAATTAAATAAAGTGTAAGAAGTTTGTTGATGAGCCCTCGTTGATGGCAGCGAAGACTGGACAGATGCAGGACGAGGCGGGGTGCGGCGAGGGAGTTGCAAGTTGAGTACTGCTGTACATCAAACGAATAAA
The DNA here is from genome assembly GCA_035041535.1 of Drosophila cognata. Lineage (NCBI taxonomy): Eukaryota > Metazoa > Arthropoda > Insecta > Diptera > Drosophilidae > Drosophila > Drosophila cognata. The sequence continues at coordinate 6,701,693 of JAWNLC010000688.1, read as the reverse complement.
GGCAATATCTTGAGGTTGGAGGTTAGAGGAAAGTTCTTAATTTGTGACGGCTCCGAGATGCTCGCATTCCTGGCGAGTAAATCAAGTCGATTTTTATAAGAGATATTTACTTGTGTCCTGGCTAAAAAGTCAAAGGGCAAAGTTCATTCTTATTAAGCCCCCACCCACCCCGCATGCTGTGCAAAACTTGCAAAAACAAAATCTAAATGAAATACGAAAAATGAGAAAAGAAAACGAAAGAAAAAAAACGAAGAAATTCCCATTATATGGGCGAGTGAAAATGACAAATTAACTTGAGCTCAAAGGAAGCCGCAAAGTTTCGCAGCTGCCAAACCCAATTGGCAAACAAAAGTGCGGCTGAGTGTAAAGGTAAATGCGAGACTTTAGTGAAAGGTTGCCAACACGAACGAACACACGCACACACACAGACACACACACACACACACACACACACAGTTGCACACAACAAGTTGTCGATTCAATTAAAGATAATGCGGCTTGAAGAAAGCTGCGAATTTCTTGTTCTTGTTAATTTATAATTAAATATACTCGTTTCAAATTGACAGACTAGTGTGAAATGGGGCTTTGGGTGATTGGTGGCCTTAGGCACGCGTTGCTAATGCCAACTACTCCTAAATGTATGAGCAAATATTAGTTGAACTAGTTCACATTGCAAATCATTTCAATTCAAAAATATGCACATCTATTCTGCAACTTTTAAAATGGATAAATAATTATCGAAGCTTGTAAAAAAGTGGCTTAAGCTAGGCTTTGCTTGTTGCTGAAGTGAATATATATAAAACTTGAATTTGTTTTTCTTTCTTTTAATAGTTGAAAGAAGTTTCCAAGTTCTTTAGCAAGTATTACAAAGTGTCTCTTAATGAGTGCTAAGCAACATTTTGTTGCACTTGCCAACTTTGTAAGTTCGCCCGTTAAGCAGAGCTAAATTCTGCTTGTTATTTGTTGTTAAGTTTGCAATCACTTGTCTTTTGCATACTCTGACACCAAAGGTATCAGAGTATATTGGTTTTGTGCAATGTTTGTTTTTCGACATCCTTCGAGATAAAGACTTGGAACTTGCAACATGACCAAAATGAAAATATAATTAGGTTGAATTAAATATGTACTCAAGCTGAATATGCGAGAATAACACGAAACTTTACAAAATCATTTTATAGCAAGTAAAATGTAAAACACATTCCTTAAAACTTAAGGACAGCATTTCAACTGGTTTTATTTTCGGTGTCGTAAATGTAATTTATTCGTTATTTTTAAGTCCTGTCATGCCAACTGTTAAAGCCCACCTTACTTGCACATTTTTCGACACATTTCAAACCTTTTGTAAATTTCTTTTCTCATTTGTATTGCAGAGTTGGACTTGCCGCCCATTCCACTGCCGTGCGATCTCACCGCATGTCCGGCAGATGCGGACATGCAATGCCCGGAGGACAGCGCTATACGGGAGATACGTGAGATACATGCCGTGGATCTGTTAAGCTCGAATGCGATGGGCAGTGGCAGTGGCAGTGGCAGTGCCACAACCGAGAAGGTGGCCTACAACAGCAGCACAATGACAGACGAACTATTTGCCCAGTGCTGTCTGTCCAAGAAGTGTCTGTGTAAGACGTGCTACATTCCCGACTGCACCAGCGACGAGGGAGAAGTTGTGGTCGAGCTGCAGCCGGAGGCGATGGAAACTCCCGGCCAGTGCTGCGGCAAATACGAGTGCAAGCGTGAGCCCAACTGCACCGAGGTGTGGAACACTGATTATTATTGGCTGCAGAGCTGCCAGCGCTGTATGTGCACATCGGGTCAGCGTATTTGCCATCAGACCTGCGACGAGGGCACCAATGCCATGTGCGAATCAAAGACACTGAACACGTTCTTCAAGGACGGCCAGAGCTGGGAGGATGGCTGCTATCAGTGCGAGTGTGTCAATGGCGAGGAGAAGTGCGTGACACCGTTCTGTGGCCACGTCAGCTGTCCCAGCGAGCGGCAGGTACAACTCAAGAACAGCTGTTGCCCCGTCTGCTGGCCCAAGGGTGAGCCCATGCCGCACGAGAAGCCACGCAACGATGACGATGGCTATGACTATGATCAGGAGATCGAAACTGAAGCTGTGCCACTGGCGACGACAGCCGCAGAAACCACAAGCACCACTACCACTACCAGCACCACCACAACCAGCAGCACCACCACACATCCAGTAGAATTACTCAATTACGAGAGCAGCAGCAACAATGTTGTAACTGCACCGCCAGCACCACCTTGCCAACTGCATGATTTTCCCAAAGTTGTCGAAGTTGTGCATCACAACAATTTCATAGCCCATCTGTATCCCGTCATCATCGGTATTCTGGCCATTATCATATTCGTCATGGGCTGCTACATCAGACGCTTGCATGCCAAACAACGTTCCTATCGGCCCGTCTCCAACTTTGACGATAAAGTCTAGATAAATGCAAACAATTATATTATAGAAAACATGCAAATCGTGCTAAAGTTTTCAAAGAGAGCAAGAGAGATGGGGAGAGCGATAGTAAGGAAAAGCAAAACTTTAACTAGTAACTTTTGAATTTTTTTTATTTTTATGATTTTTACATATTTTTTTTTTTTGTATTTTGTTTTGGTATCTAAAAGATCTCATTTTAATTTCACCTTCACTTCCAAGCAGACATCCGCAGACGCAAAAGCTAAAGTATTCTTATGAAATTACGCGCAAGGAAAAGTTTCTACAACTAGCAAAAAAAAAAAACGAAAAACCCAAAAAATACAATCAAAAAATTTCAAAAAAAAAGAAGAAGGCGAACAACATGTTGTATATACATCAAATGCATGGATAGTATTAAGTACACCAATGTTTTATTATTATTATGCACGAACTAAAATGCCAAAATATGTTTCAAGAGGATTAAATATATAAATATGTATACATATGTGTATGTATAGCGTATGTACGCAATATATGACGAACGCAACTGAGAGCGAAATAAAATTGTTGGATTATCCTCAAAGTAAGGTGATGATGCCAATAAGCACAAAGAAAGGAAGCAGATGCAGCAGGAAAAAGAAAACCGAAAAACGTTCGTCATTGTTTTTGTGTGTAAGTTAGCAGCTAAGCTAGAATATCTATGTGATATTTGTTAATAAGTGTATGTTATAAACAAATGCTATACAAAACAAAAACAAAAACAGAAAGCAAATGCAAATGCAAATGCAAATGCAAATGCAAAAGCAAAAGCAACAGGAAAAACAAACAACTGGCGCGCTATCAAAAGTATTGCAAATGGATCAATTTATATGTTAATCAGCTGCTGATCGTTGCCGTAAATCTAGTATATAAACCATACCATTTAGTTATTATCCTAAAGTCGAAATAAACAAAACCGATAAGCAACGCGAATAATGCCAATTTAATGAGTTTTACTTATTCACATTCACTTTATATTATAGGCCGCACTTTCCGGGGTTCAATGAAACGTGAAAATTACTCGCAATTGACTTGCGCCTTCTGCCTTCTGCCTTCTGCTTTCTGCCTTCTGCTTGAGCATGAAGAGTAAACATTCAGAAATTACATTAATCAATCAATGCAAACAATAATTAGCATTCAGTGTGTGCAAATAAGCTTGCAAAATAAATGTGTGTGCCTGTGTCTGAGTGTGTGTGTGTGTGTGTGCCTGTGTGTGAGTGTGTGTGAGTGTGTGTGAGTGTGTGCTCTTTACAATACACATAATGATGAATGTGGGTGAATTATATAAAATTGCTTTATTCCTTATGTATTTTAGTCTCAAAAATTGCTAAATGCCATTCAAAAAATGCCATTATTTATGCTTAATTAATATTTATTCATTATTTCAAAGGATGCTTTGTTTAAATTGATGGCACAATATTTACAATCTAGTATGGCACATAACGATTATGCTAGATTTAGCCTATATAAAGCCATGGACTTTGCCATACATTAAACAAAAGCCTTGCTAACATACTCTGAATACAAAGTAAATAATAACAAAATTCTGTCTTTGATCGGATAACTGTTTCGTACACCAGCCAAAAAACAAGTGAGAACGTTGCACTCGGACGTCACCGACCGCAAAATACTCTGACACAATTGTAGTACCTGCTGATAACAATCTTTAATGGATGTTCGCCTGGATTTGCGATTATCGGCTCAATTGATTTCCTAGCACCCAAATTTGATTACTCCTTCTGACCCAGTCACAGACAAGTCTAGTGTTATGCCTTAGGTATCAGAGTATAAAAACCTATTCCATAAATATGTGTTTTTTTTTTCTTATTTATGGCTGTAGTAGGTGGCATCTATCTACCAATCTGAATGTGCTAAGACGTGTGAAGTGGGTTCAAGGTCGAGCTGAAAATTTTGCAAAAGATTCTTGCAACGCAACGGGAAATTGTTTAGCTGGGGCATAATGTGATGCCATCATATGATTTATAATATGTAATAATTTCTATGCATTGGCATTGGGACCCTCAAAATGTTGAAGTGGCCAAGTGGGTGGGACGGGGACGGGGACGGAGCCGGGTTTGATGGCGGTGGCTTCACCAAAAGCGAAATATCAAATACAAAATACATAAAGGTGTCAGGGGAATTGAGGGCTGCCACCTCCACACACACACACACACACATGCACACGCACACATATACACTAAGCACATCAGGGGCTCTCTGTCTTGAAGAGACCCTAACAATGCCGTACATTTTGCTAAGATTGTTATCAAACACTAAAATGTCATGAATAAAACACATATATGTTAGTATATGTATATTTATATTTGCTATGCATGCATACGTGTGTGTGTGTGTGTGTGTGTGTGCTGGTGTGTATTTGAGTGGCGCCCCCGCTCCTTCCACCGCTGAATAGCATAGTGATTTACAAATGTCGAGACTAGGTGCCGTGTTCCAAGGCTCGACAAGCAAAAGCACACCTAATAAAAATTGTGCTTTGCTGCTGCTTTCGGCGTGGGCTATAGTGGTAGGGATTGGCGGCGGGGGTGGTTCGGTGGTGGGGTGGTGGGGTGGTGAGGTCTGTAGTAGGTGTTCAGATAGGCGTAAGGGCCAATCGCTTCAATTCTGCTGAAAGCAAGGCAAATACTCGCATTGTTACAAAGGTTACACGTGTTACATCTAACGATTGCAGAGCCTCAAAGCGCAAACGTTTTGTATGGGATAAGCAATGGCAAACAGCTTTGGGGAAATTGCTGGGGGCGATTGTGGATTGGTTAGGTGAATAAAGGCAACCAGGACTGCCAGTCAGCCAGTGAGCCTGGGAGCCAGTGAGCCAGCCACCTAAGCAGTGAGCCCAGCCAGCATACCAAACAAGTAACAAAAGCATAACACTAACAAAGGCATAACACAATAGACTTCAAGGGCTTGGATGACACTTTGAGTTATTTTGTTGATGCTGTAAAAACACAAGCCAGCCAGAAAGATATGCGATGGTAGATTTATTGAGGCACTGCAGATAGAAAGTCACACAACTGTAAGACACAAAAAAGCAAAAGGGACGAAGCACAAAAACAACAAAACAACAACAACAACAACAAAATAAGGTGGAAAAGCAGGCAGCCTAAAGCACCGTTTGATAAGGGCAAACAGCACCCTACAAAGACATTGTCCAGTGCTGAGCTATAGGAAATATATATAAATATATACAATGTGCCAGTTAGTAAGCTCAAAATGAGAGTGACTCAACTAGGGGATACCCTATGGAACATTTTAGTATACCCATTGCACATTCGTCGTCATCAAATCGATTCCAAATTATGTGCAAAATTTCTATCAGGGGTCTTTGAATAATCTTATTATGTTTATTAAGTTTAAATATATATTAAAAGCATAACATAACTACACACTTTTACAGCTACAGGGTATAAGCCGGAATGGTATTCAGAAACGAAAAGATTCTTAATGAATGCAACATGAACACGCCAAAGAATAACGGTTAAGTAAACACTCAGAAATACCGGAATTAAAATCATGAAAGTCTATAAAATACTTGAATACTTAAGTCTAGCATTTGGGCGAAATATTAATTTGTTGCTTTAAGAACTTTCCACCTGAGTTACCTCCTCATACGTTTCAATAAATTCTTGATTTTATTATGTTTATTATTATTATTACTTGGCAGAAGCAGATGAAAATCTGAAATAAGTAAAAACTTGTTCAAAAATTGTCCACTAAAATATGCAAAATCTTCAACTTAAAATGAAAACTCTAATTAAGATCTACAATTTAATTGAGAATGTGTGTTTTTGATAAGAATATTTTGAGAATTGAAAAGACAAAAAACAAACTTAATTAAAAGATTGTTTTAATTTAAGAATGTATTCTTGCCTAACAATTTCCTTAACTCTTTTCACATTTAATAAATAAAAAATAAAATAAAACAAAAATCGGAGCTAAAGAATCTCAAAAATGTACCCATATATACCCCAACTAAAAACCAAAAAGGGAAAGAGTATGCAAGTCATTGATGCTATGAAATGTATATCTCTCTGTATCTAAGGGACTATCAGAAACATCAGAATCTGCAATAATAGCAAACTGTTGAAAGCCATTCAACGGAAGAAGAAATGAGAAATTGAAATAAAAAAGAAAATGTGGCAGAAACTTTAAGGAGCAGGAAGTGAAAAACAGCTGCAGAAGCAAGCCATTCAAATTCTCGAATCAATAAAATCCATGTCTGAAGATGTGCGTTTCAGCAAACATGCATTGCAAAACTGAAAATGAAAATCACAATCGAATTCTTAAAGCAATGTGGAAATTGTTCAACAGCCATTGAATGGAATATAAAACGGCGAGAATATTCTGCAAGGCGACGATTAAGTCTGTTGTCAAAACAAAAATTGAATGGCAAGGCAATAAATCATCAACGACAGCAATGTATTTATTGATAGCCACAAATGACTACTGCCTATATATCTATCTATCCACATATGTCTAAATAGAAAATATTTATTTGTATTTATATATATATATATATATATATATGTATATATGTATAGATGAATGCAAATGAAAAGCCTCGTCCATATATCAAAGCCACATTAGCCTAAATTTGAATTGGCACACACACACACACGCCCACACTCACACTCACACTCTCTAGTGTTTTTGCATATGTATATGTAAAGCAAACCTCAAGCACATGTCAGAATTAAATAATGTAACGCACGATTGCTGTGGCTTCTCCTCTGCCCACTTCCCCTCAGACCACATATACATACATTTTACATACTAGTAGCAATCTTGTACAGCTGGCAGCTCGCTCCCCGCCATTATGGCCATCCTGCCATCCTGGCCAACCTACCCGGCCCGGCACCGGCATTGGCTTTTATTTGAATTTGGTGCGTGCGGCTGTCACTTGTCTGTTACATTCGCCATGTAAACACAACCGCAGGCAATTTTGGCAATTTGCGTCAACAGGCACAAGACACAACATGGAAACCAAAACCCTCCAATAAAAATCATGTAACAATGCTCCAGACAATGGTACTCAACATGAAGATATCCTTTAGATATCCAAAAGATAATCAAATTGAAACATTACAGATGCTTTGATGTACCAAAGTAGAACAACCACCACGATCCGTCTTCATTTTCGCAACGGATATGTTGATCCATCTTGAACACTTCTATTATATTTATATTCTGCATTGGTTTTACAATCAGAAATGTTTTTCCATAATAATATCATTTCTTACATGTTTATTTTTTTCATTTTAAATTTGGAAACAATTAAAAAAATGAATAAATGGCGTAAGTGCTAAATAAATTTACTTTGCTGAAGTCTTTATGAGTCGTCTGTCAGGTCCATACATATCGTCTTTTGTTTCGTTTTATTGATATAGGGTATTACAAATATAATATTTAGAGTATCATCCGCTTACGAGTGAAGCGGAAAAGCAAATATAAATTGGAAGCGTTCATTGCCTAGCAGTGAGTGAGCCACTGACGCGCAGCGATGTTAACTCTCTCGCAACCAGGAAAATAAAATATTTGCTTCGGAATGAGGTGTGCAAGAAAATCACACCAAAATAGAAAGAAACTATGCCGAAGATACTATGCCCTTTAGAAACCATAAGATTGCGAAGATATATGATCATTTATGAAAATAAAAACTCAACAGAAATGTGGCATATCTTTTATGATATTCTGTCAAAATCCAACGAGAGCATAAGGTTAAGTATTTTTAGTAAAGAATGTGCAATTAAAATGATGTCTTCATTTTACACGATCTGAAATAATTTAATGCTTTTTCTGGCATGCAACACAAACAAACCGGCTCTGATCCATGTAAATGTTAAAATAAATGCTTTATTTATATCCAAAATGACGTGTGTAATTAGACAAAATGAAATTCCGTCACTGCGTCTTGTTAACTACAGATCTAAAAATAAGTGATTAAAAAAATTATAAACATATAAACATAGCGCAGAGCGTCACACAAAATTTGAATGCTCGCTGCCATCTGCAACCAAAAACTGTACAAAATTCTCGGCAAATACAGATGGCAAATACAAACAAAAGAACAAAAAAAATGAAAAATGCCAAAGCAACAAAAATTTGCCAAACTCAACAATGTCACACACACATACAGGCAATCAAGCACCCCATATATACACACACACACACACACCCATGATACACACGTGTAATTTTCGTATGATGTGGCAACAAAATATATACATATATAAATATTTGAGCAAGGTAAGCAGAATTTTTATATTTGACGGCGGACGGAGCGGAGCGGATGGTTCGTCGGATTTGTAAACTACCTATACATCTACCTACAGCTATGCCGATTCCAATACCTATTTGTAAGGTATGAAAAAAAAGAACCTTAAAAATTGGTGGCGTAAGCATCTGCATGCACCACTAAAATAAATCAAGAAATAACATTTACACGTTCGCTTTATGTTGTATTTGCCACGTAACAATAAAAGCAGACGTCTCACGACCGGAGCCACATACTCCCACCGACACTGACTAGATTTGTGCAGTAGTCAAAGGGAGCAACGGTAAATAGGAACAAGAGGACAACATACTCGTACAAATGCTGAAAGCCAAAGCTGAATGCCAAAGCCGAAAGCCGTAAGCCAACCAAGACAACGCCACAAAGGAATTATTTACTACGTGATACAACACTAAAGTCATTCCACGGTATAAATGTGCTCGGTGTGATCACCCCAAACCAAATCCCTCACCCCACCCCCACACTGGGGTCCCGCATTGCCTCTCGAGTGCAGAAGGGAGTACTATTAATACATAAAGAAAGCATTTCTCACCCATAAGCACAAAAAGGCCATCGCCACAGCAGCTACAACAACAACAACAACAACAGTCAGCAACAGAGGCACGACGCGCATTATCCAAACGACCGCGGCAGCAAAAGAATCAACGTTTCCATACCCTGTAATAAATGAGTGTGCCGATGGCTATGCCAAAAATTAATAATTAAAATTTGCTCGTCGTATTTAGTCAGCATTGAGTCTGAAATTGCAATTATACATTTATTTACTTTATTCTATCATCTACTTGCTTTCTTTATTATATGCTTCTTGATTTTCTGAAAATTAATGCCAAACGGATGATATCAAGTAAATATTATCAATTTATCAATAGACAGCAAAAGTCTAAACTTTAATTTCCAACTACTTTAGGCAAGTCGTAAACCCATTTTCTGAGCACTTTAGTTTGGGTTCTCATTTGATTAATTTAAAATCTTTTCCATTTCATATAGAACAAACATAAGAACAGTACTTCCAGGAGTCGCAAATATAACTTAATAAAAATAAACCAACATTAAAACATTTAAAAAATGATTTTGCATTTAAATTATAATATATTCTTTTCATTATTATATTATATTATATTCTACATACTGCAACTTCTTTCTTCCACAAACTTACCTACTAAATAGGGTATTCTATAGTCTGTACTACAATGTTCTTCAGCTATTGTGGCCTGGCTGTCCGACTGGAAAAAGCGCAATAATAAAATTGGGGAAATTGGCTTTAAGATATAAGTGGGTGGGGGTTGAGTTGGATTTGGTTGGATTGGGTTGGATTGGGTTGGGTTATAGATGCGCCACAGAGTGGAAACTCTTGCCGCATCTAGTGGCAATCTAATCAGTTGCGCGCCAGCTAAGTAACTTTATTAGACTATTATTTTAAACTGCCCTGCTCCGGCCATTGTGTGAGAGCGTCTCAGTTCGTGTGTTTTGCTGAACGCTTTTCGTAATCTGAGCTTTAACACAACAGCTATTGTGAATTGCCATTGGCAATTGTGAATCAGTGTGTGTGCGTGTGTGTGTGTGTGTAATGAGAAAGCTGCATTGCGCTGTAATCGCAAAATTGCTAACGATTCTACAGGTCATCGATGAGCACTAAAAGCGACAGCACGAAAACGATTTAACCATTTATATTGGAATTTCATTGTCTGTAGCTTCTGGCTGTATGCTGGCAAAGGGCAATAAATAAGTAAATTATCGAACATCTAAAGAGATCTGCTTGTATATGTTTTCTGCATAGTCCAATTTAAGCAGGTGGCATTTAAAAGTGTTGGCCTTTACCATAGGGGCTGACTGACAAGCTTTGATAGCGCAACTAAACTAAACTCAAGACTTGTTTAAAACAATAGATTTATGTGGCCACAGCTTCGTTAAATGCCTCTTACTGAGCTGTCACTAATAGTAAATGGAATCAATGCCTTCATCTGCTTTAAATTCATCTCACATTTGTATATTGTGTTTGTAAACTAAAGAAAAATATAAATCTGAGATCTGTAAAAATAGAGTTTCTTTATTGTTATTTGGCTTGAATAGTCAACTTACTGAGCTGTCAATAATACAAACTTCAATCGGTAGATTGGGTTTGTTCCGTGTCCTTTCACAGGCCACAAATAGAAATGGGAAATAGAATGAATGATAAAGATTGTTAATACCTACAACGTTCAGAGTGGCCTACATTAAATTCCAAGCTTGTTGACATCCACTCAACGGCTGCACACACACACACACACTCACACACACACACATGGGGAGAGAGGCAGCTTAACGGTATTCTCTGTCAACCTGATGCAGAGAGCAGGCCTGTTTCGGCCATTTGACAAAAGCAGAACGCTGTTCCAATCCCAATCAAAAGACAGACACTTGTCAGTTCTAATTGCCTCTAAAACCAGCAAATTGTAAAGCGTTAAGCTACACTTCCGAGCCGGCATTCCCCATTTACCATCCCCAGTTAGATGTTCAAACTCAATCAAATCGTTCACGTTGCGAAAAGTTCAAACAATGAACTAACTTCCTTCACAGTGAGAGCAGCTCCTGCTTCTACTGCTTCTGCTGCTGCTACTGCCATTGAGCTAAATAGACAATTTTGCACACAAATCCATTTAATCTAGAGATAAATAACATTGAGGGCTTACGACATCGTTGCTGTTACCCCGAAAAACGCTTTGGGGGGCACTTAACGCACCCAAAAATTCTTACGCAGCACTAACGTAAAAATCCTAATGACTCTGTAGACTTTCGAGCTCTTTTCAGCTATCCTATCCTGTGGCGCTCCACAATTGCCCAAACTGAGTTTTTTTGGTTGGTGAGAGGGGAGGGCGGGGCCAACATCTTTTTGGGGTTTTGGGGCGCATCTTCAGCACTCTCGGTATCGATTCGGCAGCGGGGCAATAAAATCCACTGTGATTAGGTTAAAACTGTTGACTTTCAAACTGGGCTTCCTGTTTGCCTGCCTGATGTTTTGCCTTTTGTGCCAGAGTGCGGCAAACAAAATCAGTGTGACTGGCCCGGGCCCCAAGACTACACTCTACCCTTACACTACACTACACATCAGACGCACAAACACCCACCCACACACACACGCACACAAACACACACACAATCATTGCCAGAATGTACCCAACCGTACTGAGTTGGCCGGGTTATTGAATGACTGTGCAAGTCGAGGGAGATAAAAATGTCAAATAGGAGCATCCAACGTCAATGCGATTCTGCGGTGAATCCTGTGTGACGCTCATTTATTTAATGGTTTTAACTTCCAATTTCCCAATTGTCAGACGTGCTGCCTGCCGACTGCTCGCCTGACTGGCTGCCATTAACCAGAATCGAGAATAGAACGCACAGCGGAAATCTATATAGACGCCAACAATGCAACGAACCATTTATACACTGGCTCACTTAATTAACAGTTCAAGTTTGCTGACTGCAACATTCAGTTAAATGCAAGTTGAAGCCACGTGATAAATGAGTTGAAAACTAAAATTTCGAAAGTACTGTGGTATATTCATTATTTACGAGCTGCATAGAGTATTTGTAGTGCTGCTGCTGCTGCTGCTGGTTTGCTGCTGGTGTGCTGCTGCTGCTGATGGCAAGTGTATTATGTGCTGATGCAGCATTTCACCGCTGATAAAATGCTATAGCAACTAATGAGTTTCAAATAAAAATAAAACTCAAAATGAAAATGAAAATGAAAATGCGCACGGGTGTACGGTCCTAACCTCAAAGGTGAAACCAACACCACCTAGCAGGTTCCAATGCGGTTGCTATACGTGGTATATTCACGTGTGTGTGTGTGTGTGTATGTGTGTGTATGTGTGCGTAATTTCGACTGATACGTAAATCTGCAAAAATGCTAACAAAACAAATGGACACATGACATAGTAAAGTTTACAAATGCAAATCAGATGCTGAACAAACTCGACGCCACCAACAAATATGTCATAACGGGACACAAATATGCACTCAGTAAAAGAGAGAGAGTGAGATAGCCATAGAGAGACGGCGTCGTGTGAATGGTTGCGAAAGAGATCGCTATAAATTTATGAGCTTTGGCCTGTTTGTCGTTGACTTTTTCAAAAGAATTGTATAATATTTTTGAACTAAATATGTGTGCGTCCGCATGCAAAATAAGCACACAACGTAACGTAACGTAGCGCAACATAACAGGACACACTCACAGACACACAGGCAAACATACTGACACATGTATCTACAAGCTGTAGCTCAAACACAGGAAATGTAATTTGCATAAGAATAACACACACACACACACACACACAAAGCATATACATACACATGCACACACAAGCGAGAGAGAGACAGAGACAGCAACACCAACAGCAGACTGGGGCATATGGCACACATATTGAAGTATGGCAGAAAGGACCCAGCCAACAACAAAAGCAGCATCCGTGTAGGAACACACAGCAACTGGGTGACTGGGGGCTGGTCTGAAGTGTCCTTTAACGAGATTTGCATCTCATCATAATAATGTAAATGACATAGTATAGAGAGATATTGTGAGTAGGGGAAACATTTTTGGCGAGTGGTCGTTACATGGATTTAATATAACTAGCAAAAGGGTTTATTAAAGTGCCGGGGCGTAGTCGTTACATATACATATTTCGGATTACATGCAGCAAATGTGATGTGCTTGGTAATCATTTAGTCTTACAAATTAGCCAAGGGGCACAAATGTTTTATGGCTTATGCAAGAGCTTAAACATCAAGCAGGATGTGTTTAGGATGAAGCAGCTGATTAAGCAGTTAACATATGTAGTTAACGATCATTAATTAACTTGGCTGCGATTGCAGCTCTGATAAATCTATGGGTAACACTTGCACATCACTTATTGAAACACAGTTCTGAGTGCTAGGTGTTTTTGGTTTACTTTAATAGACTTTAAAGTCTCTAAATTTGTACTAATAAATTACACACAGATGTAATTACAATAAATGCGATGCTGCAATTCAAGCTTAATCCCCCATTTGTATTGGTCATGTCAAGAAAATTACAGCACTGGAAACATAAGAAACCATATATGATAGGCTAAGGCTAAGTTGGCTGCGCTTGCAACAATGATTAACGGTTTCATTTGAATTGAATTGTTGTTCTGTTCAGCTACTGTGGTAATGCAATAAATAACTAAGCTGCAGCTGCTGCTCAGTGGTAATTTAAAGCTTATTCCCTTATTGATATTTATTTTGTTTTATTTTTGTAGTTTCAAAGTTAAACTTAAGTATCGATGGTTATTTGTTAAAAGTTTCATCAGTCAGACATGCAACAATGACCCCCTCACACACGACAGCACTTAACTTCTTTGGCATCACCTTCAGGGGGCAATTTATTTGCCGACACTTTCACTAAGGGAAAACTTTGTGCGGCAGAAGCTTACGGCGATGTAGCGCAGCGAAATCTAGCTCTTCACTTGGTGTGGTGATGGGTAAAATGTATCCACGTCCAATATTCTCAACCATGCAAGCAAAAGTTTTCAAAAACTTCTCATCGCAGCGAGTCTAACAAATTCAATTTGTCAGGCTTTCCACGCGTTCTCTATCCATCTCCCTCTCTCGGTCTCTCTCTCTCTCTATCTCTCTCACTCAGAGTGTGCGGCTAATCCATTTACAATTTGAAAGTAAACAAACAAACAAAATGTAACTACTATATGCAGAGAAGGAGGATGACGAGAGCGAGCTCTCCAGATGGAAGCTTCAATGAAAATGGGACATAAACTTTTTCTGTAGCACTATGCCTGAACACCGTTACAGCTGCTCCTGATAGTTTATGCAGTTGGGCGTGCCAAAAATTGTAGGAAAAATGTAAAAAAGTGCTCAGAAAAAAGCAGAGAAAATAATATAATGATAAAGGATAAGAGATACGGCAAATGAGCGAGTTTCCTGTCTAACTTATTATTTTTTATTTCCGTTTTCGCTTTGCTCTGCCCGTCTGTCAGACAGAGACGGACAGACAGCCAGTCTCTCTAGACCAGCAGCGCTTTTTAAGTTGTGTACTAGACAAGGACGAGGAGCAGGATAAGGAGGATGAAACGGAGCATGAGGTGGCATCGTCAACAGACGGAGCATAATACGTTTTATTCGCGAAGCTGGGCATGTTTAGCCGCTGTTGCCACATCTACTTCTACTGATGCTGCTGCTGCTGCTGCTGTTGCAAGTGCCTTAGGATGTTTGCCAGGAAATGTCCAAAAGATAAACAAGCCGAAAATTTCAAGTGTCAACATTTGGACCACGTCGACGAGCGGAACTTAACTTTTATATCTCGCCTCGTAAACAGAGCAGAAAAACAAGTCTGACATGTCACCTGCTCTAATTATATGTCAAGTCCTAGTTAATGGGCGTGGTTAGACAGCTAACCAAAACTGCACATGAAGAGGGTAATTCAAAAAGTAATTAAGTCTAAATCAAAATCACTTTAGCCATAACTTTATTATACGTAATTTTATTTTCTAAAGCAACGGCTTTAAATTAATGCTGCTATTAAATTTAGAAAAACACAATCAAAACTCAATCATAAAAATTAAAAATTCCGTTTAAAATTCCAGCATTTATTATTATTTATCCATCATTAGCTACCTATTGTGTATTTAGCAAATGCATGCCATCAAATAAACATCAAATTTAATGCACTTAATTAACAAAGCCAAAAATATATATTCCAAATGAAAAATCAACAGTGAAAATATTTATAAATATAAACAAACGGAATGCAATTTTCGCTAAATCGAACACCGCCAAACAACTGCTCTATTTTTAGGCAGTACGAAATGGGTATGTATTACCAACAGAAAATGGCCAAGTAAAAATTCCGACAATTAATTAAAAAGTGCTAAAGTTTTGACAGTTTTATGGGCGCTAATATTTTTTAGTACCAGCAATGTGCATTACTTAATGGGCGGCCCTCGCTGTCCGAAAATGAAATGAAATGGGCAATGAAAAAACGCGTATACGCCACGTGTAAGAGAGAAACTTTGGCAACGCGAGCAGTTAACCTGAAAATTAAATTCGAAAATGCGCTGCAAAAGCAAAAATAATTCCTTTTGCATTCTGTACGCCATTGTGGCTCTCTGTGTGTGTGTGTGTGTGTGTGTGTGCGCGCTTATGAGGTGTGAGTGTGTGTGTGTTTTCTCCGTGTAGCGCCGACGGCGTCATTTCTTGTACAACAATTTGTGAGTTTGTTGCGCGCAGCACTCACGTAATGAGCATAAACTACAGGCACAAAAATGAAGGCAACACACACACTTACACACACACACACACAACCATATACACACACATATATAGCGCACACCTAGATGAAGAAAATCGGCTCTGCCGTGCACATAATTGGTGCAAAAGTTTGAAATTATCACGGAAGCACGCCGAAACACGTACGTGTACATCAGCGTCAGCGGACGCGAGATGGCATAATGCGACCTGGAGGCGTTGTACATAGTCCTTCTCCTGCTCCACTCCTATTCTACGCTCATGCCGCGATGACCTCTCTTCCGATCCGATGCTCTGTGTGCGTGGCGGGCAATGCCCCGGACGACGGTGTACGCTTAGCAGGGATACGGGTTAGCCTTTAGGCTGAAGATTTATTAGAACGTAGGCAGGTACCCAAGTCAGACCCTAATTACTCATGGGCTTGTAGTTTGGGTGCCCCACTACACAGTGCCCCATGCCCCGACCGTGTAACAATTAGCCACACACCAGGCTTAGTTAAAAGTTGTATTTAGCTACGGATGCACACTTAATCCGAGCGGGTATGTTTTGGGTGGGGATGCCACTGGTCAATGGCAACGGTCCGACATCCTTATCTTGACGCACAAAAATGTTTCACTTTGTGCCCGAAATAAAAGACTTCCGCACGAGCTGTCTGAAACAATTAGCTAATGCAGTGTGGGAATTAACTTTGCCGGCGGAACAGCTTAAAAACCGGATACTCAACTCGGCAGCCATGCAAATCAATCGACTGAAAGTTGCTTTAATGGATGGGGGAGGGGTGCGGTGCGGTGCGGTGCGGTGCGGCGGGTGTTGCCAATCGATATGGCAACGCTTTATAATTGCTTCTCTTGACAGCGATGTCAATTAGCAGCAATTTTGACATGTAGCAGCAGCCAAAGCAGCCACAGAAGCTTCAGCATCAGTCAAAGAAATGAAAATGAAGCGCATCAAGTTTCAATTTATATAAGAAATTTAATATACATATATGCTATATACGCTGCATAATATAGCCCTGAACTGCACACACACAGCTATTAAAAAGTGCGGCTATTAAAAAGTTGTTTTTCTATGGGCCCCGAACTCTTGAAAAGGGAATTGTCTGGTTTTTTTTTTTGGCACCTGGCAAGTGCAACTGCAAAATCGTTTGCATATGAATTTTTTAAAATGTTTTTTTTTTGCGCTGACCTCGTTTACGGGTCAGAGAGCACCTATGAAAAGTTTACCGTACAAACTAAATTGCCGTTGCACACACAAAAAGAGAACATATGTTGAAGGAGAGGCGAGGTGAGGAGAGGAGAGGCGAGGTGAGGCGAGGTGAGTGGGCGGTGCTGGTGGTGGGACAAGGAGATGAGCTCGCAACGGGACACGGCGTGGGTTATACAGCATATTGAAATGCGATTACAGCAGCCCTGGCGCGAGCGCCATGTTCATAAAACATGCATAAGCATACACAAACACATACTCATCCGCACACACAGCACCAGCTGTGTCCCCAGGCACATGTAAACAATTTAAATTTGTAAGCGATGTGCTAATTTTAAATCAATTACACGACGTGACGGCACTTTAATGTTAAGCCCAATCCCCAATCCCAATGCCAATCCAAAACCTATGCCCCGCCCCATAGCCGACGCCCAGCAGGCGACATTGACAGCTGCCAGTGCTGCCCATGTACAATGATGCCAACTAATATTGAAATCTGTGTACAAAATAGCAGCCATGTTGGCAACATTTGGTGTGAAAACTTTCCTCTTTCTGGTGGAATTACTTTAAAACTTTCAAACCCCAGCGTCCTTCTATTTATTTCAACACAAAACGCAAGAAGTTAAAAAAATAAAAATACGAGAAGACATGCCAAAAACTTTTTTCTCTCCGTAGGTGCGCTTTGTTAGCGGTACATTTTTGGTGACATACACACACACACATGCACATACACACTCGCACAAATTGCAGGCTGAGCTGTAAACTATGATTGTGTATGCATGTGTGGGGATCAGCGGTTTCTCAACTCAATTTAAGTTTGAAGCCTGCCAATGCCCCTGCTTCTGCCTCACCTTGCCCTGCCCTATCCCACCCCAGCCCATAAGCCTGCGCCTAAGCGAAGGAGAAAGCAACAGTTTCCCGTGTTTTTTTTTACATATTTGTCTTAAATAAATACGGGGGTGTACGTGTGTGCGCTTGTGCTTCTTTATGGATGAAAGTTACGCCGCCAAGTAGAATAAATATAAGTACACACACACATACATAAATACGTACACATACATATATTTACATATGAGCTTATATGTACGTATATGTGTGTACATAACTTAGTGAACTTGAAACTTGCAAAGGCGTCGTGTGTGTGTGTATGGGGCTGAAATATATATACATATATATGTAGTAAGTATATCGAATGTTAAAGAGGTGGACGAAACAGACGCCTAATATCCAGAGTCCCCCCCAAAAAATAAGAGAACACAGCATTATAAATATGTATGCGAAGTAATTTATATTTACAGGTTTATGTGCTTGTGCGTTACGTTGTGTGTTGCTTACCGGCTCAGACATAAAAAGCTGTCCTTACACGGGTGGGAGTGAGAGAAAATACTTAAATACATTCTTACAACCACACGTCACACACATGCTTATTAAAGATTTAAAGTTTTTTTTTTTTGCAACATGGAAAGCAGGATATTGATATGCACTTACCGGTGGCAGCAGCAATAGCAGAGGCAAATACAAGCTGTGTACGAATAATAAAGAGGGTGCTATCTTCAAACTCTAAAATATACATAGTACGCACACACACACATAGGAAATCATCGAATATTATATCGGTAGTATGCCTCAGGTGAAGTTTGTTTTGGCAGCTGCTGTAAATTGAAAGATAATAATCAAGTTGAATACAAAAGATGTCGGCGAAGCAAAGTGAAGAATTACTATCATACATGTATGTGTGCCCGTGCTACTTTGCCAGAAAGCAATATATTGCTTTTAAAAAAAAAAACCGTAAAAACGTGTACAAATCCAAAATTAATTGAAAATCGGTATCAAATTCTCACATCATATTCAAATTTTCCACGTTCCATTTCAATTTTTTTTTTGCTGTAATTTTTTGTCATATTTTAATTCATTTTTTGAGATTGTTTTTCTTACTGGGTGGCAGCGCTCTGCACGCGCGCCAATTTTTAAAAACCTTGAGAAAAATTTTCGCACATAATAAAGTCGTTTATTTCATTTTAATTACCTACTGATAATTTATTATGTTATGTAAATTTTAGTTTACTTTGCCAAAAGGAAATTAAAAGTATAGAGAAAAACATTTTTTTGTAAATATATTGTGTAAAAAGGTTTGAAAAAAAAAGCAAACATTCTTGGCAATTATATTTATCATGCTACACTTAATTTGTATCAAGCTGCCCAAAAATTCGAGTCAATGTTAAACCATATTTGAATATACATAAATAAGTTAAGTGGTTTTTAGCGACCAGCTGTAGTTATTTTACTGGGCAATGGGCCTGTAGCTCGCTTCAGAACTATTTTAAAATTCTCATTGACGCTGTGATCCTCCTTGAAGAGCACCACCAAATTCAGCTCAAATTCTGAAAGCATAAGCAATTGATTAAAAGCCATGACTTAAAATGTGAAATTGCAGCCTACCAATTTTAAAGTTTTTAGTTAGAAGAGTTGGGCACGTAAATAGACGCGGCAGCACCATATAAATGGGTATTTCCAGCTTGGGCATAACATTACCGTCGGCAATTTGAATGGTTTGCACTTCAGTGGCATCCTTGGAATAGCCCTCGTCGCAGCCACAAGTTTCCACGCGCACCAGCTGCATTTCAATGGACCTGATGGGCGCCTCGGTGTGCTGTACCGTCAGACTGCCCGTTATAGGCATCGTTACGCAGGACTCGATGCGATCCAAGCAGCCGGTGATGAGGAAACGTGGCATTGTCACCCGATCCTTGGCATTGCTCATACTCAGGCTAAAGGGCACCGCACGGGATGCCTCTTCGCTGAGAGGAGCTGGTTTGTATTGCACACAGAACTGTTGCACTTTCTGCAGTGATTTGCCGAGAAAGTTGCGCTTGACATTCACATCGCATTTGAGCTGATAGTTGATGCTGATGAAGACACCGTGATAGGTCTCATAGAGTTTACGCGGCTCCTTCTTGCACACCAGCGGCAGTTCAAAATGGAACTCGGAATTGCCGGCACTCAGTTTGCCGGGTGTCGACAGCTCCAGACTATTTTGTAGCAAATTGATTGGCTTCACAGAGTTGTAGAATGCATCAAACAAGCCAACAGTTTTGCTACTCAGCTGTAAGTTGACAACGCCTTCGAGGGTCAGCAGTATTCCATCGTGCTTAGTTTCCGACGGACAATGGAACTGCACGCAGCCCACAAGCATATCCTTAATAGACACTTTCAATTAGTAAAATAATTATTTCTGTTGTGCATACTTACATTCTCATAATACACTTTGTTTTCGCGTTTTAGTTTTATTTCAAAGCTGAAAGCGTTTGCACTCATCTTTTGAATTATCTCAGATTTACTATAAGAATCTGTGACGTTGTTTGTTTAAATGCATTGTTGTTTAACATTTAGAAGGCAAGAAAAACAGCAACAATAATAATACGTAATATATCGATAGCATCAAACGCAATCGATAGTTAGCTTTGCAGTGTTGCCACATTGTTCACTCAGCTCTAACTTATTATTGTTACGCGAGCGCAAAGTGTCTGGGAAAGTTGTTAAGAAATTTTGTAAAATTGTCAAAGAAGATAGCTAAAATGTTGGCATTGCGCAACCCACAAAGGCTTAACATACGGCAAGCTATCCATCAAGTAATCTAACCTTTTGCTATGTTATCATATCTTGTGTTATTTACAGTGCCTTGCTGCCGGCTGCCTGTAAAAACGTGGGTCTTTTTAGTTACTCCAGCTCTTCGCAGTCGAAGGACGACGATGGAGCCTCATCCTCCGATGATGAGAAGTCAGCCAAGAAACAGCGCAAGCCAGCTGAGAAAAACACAGAAACAGCGGCCCAGCGCTTGAATCGTTTGCTGGGCAGCATGCAAATGCAAACTACGGATCAGTTGACAGGCACAGATTTTCCACGGCCCGGCGATGCGAATCGACGGCGCAGGGAGGCGCTAAAGCAGGACGCGGCCACCAAAAATGTCATCACTGCGGCCAAGAATATTGCCAGCATGCTCGGCACCGACGAAAACGAGCGAAAGCAAACCGAATCCGAATTGCTGGCCAAACTGCTGGGACACAGCGCTGAAGGTGCTCCGGATTCACCACAAGGCGATGTCCAGGGCACAACAGCCGCACCAGCTAGCGCAGACAAGGACCTGAATTTGAGGCAGGCGCCAGCATTTACTACTCCCAACTGCTGCTTACAAACTAACTTTGTTTTCTCTTGCGCCTTCCAGTGAACTGATTGTGGGCATGAAGATCGATCGGAGGCCGCAACCGGAACAACCGGAGCAGACTCGTGGCGAGTATGTGCGTCGTACATTGGCATCGCGTCCCAAATCGAGGACTGGTGATCGCACATCGCTACGACCGCAGCAGCACATTAGGCGCGAGGCAGAATCATTCTCGGGCAGCGTCAATTTGTATGGCGGCGAACCGTTGGGCATTTTCACGAAAGGCTCACCAAAGTTGCTGGATTCACCGGATATGCTCGCCACCTGGTCTGGGTTAAGTGCACGCGAATTGAAGCTACAGGCAGCTCATCCGCCGGCCAACTATTTTGAGCAAATGATGCAGTGGACAGCGCAGGGCAAAGTCTGGCGTTTCCCCATTGATAACGAGCAGGATATGCACGAGGAGGCGAATGTAGACTTTTCGGAGCATATATTTCTCGACCAGCACTTGGAGGACTGGTGTCCCAACAGGGGACCGATACGCCACTTCATGGAGCTGGTGTGCGTGGGCCTCTCCAAGAATCCCTATATCACGGCACAAGATAAGATGGAACATATTCTCTGGTTCCGCGATTACTTCGAGGCCAAAAAGGACATACTTAAGGATCTAATGAACAAGGATAGCAAGCCAGATGTTAAAAGTGTAACAGCATAGTTTTGAATGTTGTGAAATATTTGTTAAAAATATATATATATATATATATATTTTATTTTTTGCTTTATAAGACGATATATATGTGTGTCTGAGTTGTATACATAGCTATTTGTATGTATTCAATATTCGCTCTAAATAATACTTAATTTAAGGCCAATTCGCATGCAAATGTGCGCGGAGACTGTGCGCGGAATGTGTGCCAATTCATGGATATATATCTTATGTATGCTTGTTGTGCCTTAGAATAGCAGAATGCGCTTCTCCACCGTCTTGCGGCAAATGGGGCAGCCCTCGATTTGGTCGCCGCACATCTGGCAGGTGCCATGTCCGCACAGGAATACCATATTCTTGATGCGATCAAAGCAAACGGGACACATGGTCTGCAGAAGAAATAAGCGAAGACGTTGTTGAGTACCTTATATATATATATATATATATATATTGACCACTCACCTGCTCCTTGATGTCCTGCAGCTGTTGCTTCAGCTTCTGCACATCGTCCATTTGGAAATTGTTGACATTTGAGGGTGCAGTTATGCTCTTTTCTCGCAAGTTTGCTGCTGCCGCTGCGGTAAATAGATTATTCTGGTTGTTCAACTGATTGCTGCTACCAGCCACAGGGGTGACGACCGTGTTGTTCATCGCCACACTGTGCCCTGAAGTGTTGACACATGGCGGCTCTATGAACTTGTCTTCTGGGGCTGTTAGGCAAACGGTGCCAGCGACGCTGACCTTTTCGGCTGTGCCCATGCCACCGCAGCATAGGCTAAAGGACAACATCTCATCGATTTGGGTGCGGCAGAGTACGCACTTTTTCATCAGCGCACTGCAATGCTCGCAGGCCACCATGTGGCCGCAGGGGCGGAAGAAGACGGCGGCTCGCGTATCCGAGCAGACGAGACACTCGTCGATTTTCTCACGCGACGAGACAGTCTCACGGCAGATGAGACACTTCTTGACGCGCGGCGCACACGTCTCACAACAGCAGACATGGCCGCACGGCTTGAACACCGTGTCCCGCTTGGCATCCGAGCAGACGAGACACTCCTCCAAGCTGGTCGGTTTGTTGTTGTTCCCGCCACCACCGCCGCCAGCGTTGCTGCTGCTGCTGCTGCTGCTATTTTTGGGGCAACTGCTGCTCTCCACATGCAGCGACTGCGCCATGTCCGCATTGACTCCATTCAGCCCGAAGGCGCTGCCCGAGGCAACAGTATTCAGCGGTATATTTGCCGTTGCCGACTGATGCATACCAGCTGCAGTTCCAGCTGCCGCTGCGCTCTGGGCACGGGCACGTGCATTGAAACTGGTGCCGGCCACATTGCCCGGCAGCTCGGGATCATCCGTTTTTCGGTCGTTGTAGCACTTGAGAAGTGTCTTGCAGAGATTCGGGTCGGGGCACAGATCCAACGGTGTTTGCAACTTGCGATTCTTCAGCGTTAAATCGGCTCCATTTGCTGCCAGAAAGCACGCAATCGATGCCGATGCCTTCTTGTTGGTGGCATTGCGCAGACCCATCAGCAGTTTACCAAAACCCTCGACATCCTGCAGCTGCTTGAGCTGCGACAGCGTATGATGACGCAGTGCCTCATGCAGCGGCGTATCGCCATCCTTATCGGCTATATTCAAATCGGCACCATCCTCCACGAGCAGCTTTACAATCTGCACATGCTGACGCTCCACAGCCAAATGCAGCGCCGTCTGCAGATTCACATTCTGTCTGTCCATATTGGCCTTGCCCATGTGGACGAGCAATTCGGCAATTTCCACATGATTGTTGAGTGCCGCCAAATGCAAAGCGGTATAACCATCGTCCTTTTTCTCCTCGACAATCCAGGGTCGATTTGTTTTCGTTAGCAGTATCTTCATGGCGCTCGGATTGCCCTTCAATGCGGCATGATGCAGTGCATTGAAGCCATTGTTGTTATTCAGCGTTATGTCCGCTCCAAAGTCCAGCAGCAGCGACAGCATCTCATCGTGTTCCTGCAATTGCAAATTATAAATTATACTGAACCGATTTATATACAAAAGCGTTAATTATACTTTAGATATGGCATCGTGCAACGGCGTATCGCCCTCGGAGTCCTGCAGACTGGGATGGCAGCCCAGGGTGAGCAGCGTTTTGACCACATTCAGATGACCCTTGTTGACGGCAATGTGCAGCGATGTCTGGCGACGTTTGTTGCGCGCATTCAAATCCGCCCCGGCCTTGGCCAGTATCCCAATGACAGCTGCCTCATCGCCAAAGGCTGCATGATGCACAGCACGATCGCCATCCTTGTCCTCGATCTCCACATCGACGGAATTACGCAAGAGCACTTGAATGACCTCAATGTGACCATTCTGGCTGGCAGCCTGCAGTGCCGTATGACCAGCAAAGACACCATTCACATTCACCTCTGGCACGGGAACACCGCTGGGACTGACTGCGGCTGCTGCAGCCGCCGCACTTGATGTCGATGGCTGTGCGGCGCCAGCCAGATACTCCTCGCAGCGGGCCTGCAAAGCAAAGAGGGATTAGTAAGTGAAGTGAGTACTCAAGATTTATTAGTGTTCTAGTCCAGCCTAATCCCTATTTATAAGGCAATCGATTAACTTACCGCAAATCCATTGGCAGCGGCCTTGACAAACTCCTCGGTTGCATCACCAGATACATTGGGTTCGAACAGTTTCTTGAGGATGGCCGAGAGACGCTCGCCGCTGGGTATGACTGACGCACAGTTGCCATCGGCGGCGATTGCAACGCCGGCGGGTGCACCACTATTGGAGACCACCTTGCACACGGCAAGCGGATTGTATGTCCACGATGTGTTGCCCACCTCGACCTTCAGATCGTTGTCGTGATACACCTGCTGAACGCGTCCAATTTTACCCAGTGTCAGCTGCATGGCATCTGCCCATTCGCCGTGGCCACGCTGCAACATTTTGATGCTCTCCACATCCGAGCAGATCTTGACAATGTCGCCCACTTGGAAATCGGGCGGTACTGTCGTCGGCGATGACACCTTGGTGAGTACGGCCGGATTGAACGTCCAGCGATTGCCCGAATTGTAGGCAACAACAATATCATGATCCTCATCGATGCCGACGACGATGCCAGCATTGCTTAGGCACTCGAACATGCCGTCTGTCCATCCACCATGGCCATGCTGCAGCGATTGCACAATCTCCAGATCCAGATCGACGGTGACCTTGTCGCCAATTTGAAAGCCATGCGGCCCCTTGCCCGGCCCATTTTCGCCCAGCAACGGCAAATGGTCGCGATACACATTGCTGCCCTTGGCATCGTTCACCACCTTCAGATCGGCCATGCCCTCGAAGCCGACGCGATACAAGTTCTTCGAGCCATTGTCCCAGATAACGTACGCCGCTGAGCGCGGTGACGCCGATGACCAGTCCTGAATCTCATTAACCTTACCACGACGTCCGACGCCGCCATCCTGATCCTCCCACTGCCAGTCGACGCCGCGCACAACGCGTGCTCCCGGAAATATGCCGCGGGCCAGCACCTTCTTGGACTTGCGACGCGGCTCGACCATGGCACGTTCACCGCCGGGCGTGCTAATTCTGTAGAAGCGATGACGCAAGTGATGTTTGTCCCCATGATAGCAAATGGAGCACAGATCGTAATTGATGCACTCGGCACACTTCCAGCGTATGCCAAATATTGGCTGCTGGCGGCATGTGTCGCACATGGTGCCCTCATGCTTGACGCCAGTGGGTGCACTGTCCAGAATGCGCAGATCATAGGCGCCGGCACAACGATAATTGGCAGCGGTGCCATTGTCCCAGACAACGACCACCTCCTCGGCGGATTCAAAGTTGCGAACGGTGCCCACGTGTCCATCGCCGCCATCCTGCAAAGTGAATTGAAATGATTCATTTTATTCGTTGTTTGGTTTAATTCACGCCACACACAAATCACAACGCACACTAATCACAACGCGAAAATTATAATTGAAGCGCATTTGCAGTTGAATCTGCCTCCAAATAGGGTTCCTTTGCATTCCGTTATGCGCAGTCGACTAACTGTAAACAGTTAAGGGCGCGGTTTACAATCTATAAAGCGATCTCCAGATCGACCCCGAAGCCACCTCGTTCAGGTCAATATTAATAACAAATAAATAAAAAAATAACAAAGCCCACATATATTCAGTGCTTGGCACCGAACATTGAATACCCTAACTTAGACCTCATTAACTTTTAAACTTGTTGCAAATTAATAATAAAAACCAAAATGCTGCCTTCAACTTAAATATGTTTAAAGTTATATACCAAAATTAAAATTTATTAGAAGTGCATGAAATTTAATAAAATTTAAAAGATAAATATATTTATTGATTCCTTTTAATTAATTTAAGGCCTGCAGTTTGCTCGCCGAAAGAAAATCGTTAAGATGCGATGGGTTTTCCAAAAACCTTTTCATTATTTTATTTTATTGTATGAAACGTGTATTATAATTTTAATAAATTTTTATGCCAAATTTAATAGGTTCCACTTGGAGGCAATTTATGGCTTTTTTTCTATAGTTTTCCAGTTGCAGAAAAAAATCAAAGTTCTCAATGATTTGCTGATTCATCTGAGCAAAGGGCATTTACACTTTATATTTTTATTAATTCTAAACAAATTAGAACAATTAGCTCAACAGGCTAAATATGTATTTTTTCGATGCTCTACAAAAAAGTCCATTCACTACGCAGATTTTCAAATTCTCTGTAAAATGAGAAATTAATTGCAACTTGATGAAAAAGTCTTTAGTCTTCCCAATGCTTGTTATTGAAAATCAAGGTCGCATTTGAATAAATTGAATTTGCCAATTGATGGACAATATTTTAAGAGTGGGCCACGCATGTTGGGCATTGTTACCAACCTGCTTGTTCCACTTCCAGTCCGGACCACGAATTACACGCGCACCAACTCCTTCCATGGAGAAGCGTCGGGAGACTGCCGCTGCCAAGTTAGCAGCAGCGTTTGCCCCTCCCCCGCTGTTGCCGTTGCCCCCGTTTCCAACACCAGCAGTCACAGTGTTACCTCCGCTGACTACCACACCCACTGAGGTTGCCGACGATGAGCCACTGGCACTGGCGGCATTTGTCGAATCTTTTGCCGTTGCTAAGTTTGCTGCACACGACATTATCGTGTGTCTACTTTTGGGCACAAATTAACTCCACAATTAAATACGCTGTTTTTAACACTTTTTCCGCGGAACACCAAAAAAAAAAATGTCTTGCAGGCGATTTCAGTGAGTGCAAGCAGAGTTGCCAGCTGGGCCAACTAGGCGCACACAAAAAGCTGCATTCCAATGCAGTGAATGCACTAAATAGTACCAAAAATAATAACTTAATTCAAGTTATAATTTATTTCAGCACTGAATTTAATAAGAACAAAGTAAGTTTTAAGCAAACCATGCAGATTACATTAAAAATTATCATATAAAAACTATAACTAAAAAAATAATGAACTGCTGCCAGACAGTTGCCACCTGTAATACAGAGTGCTGCCACCTGATTGAAGTATGAATTACACTAACTCACTTCTTTTTATACATCTTTGAGAATGCATATATATAAAACAATTTAATTAACCTTGTCAAAATTGGAAAGCACATCAGCTAAAGAATCATAATTCAATAAAGATTTTTTACTGCTTGGGTTATCGACACAGTATAAACATATCGTTAATCAAATCGATATATTGAGATTTGCGTTGTTGTAATCAGTCATTCCTACCCCGTAGTCCCCATGCTGCAATTGCACTTGGGTTTTCTGCTCAAATAACAAAATTGAAGTAAGCGTTAACATTAAAATGTCCGACAGCAACACGGACACGGGTGACACAACCATACTGGCCACTACGAGCGCAACGCTGCAGGATTACAATCCTAACACGAACGATGGCGAGCCACTTGAGCCGCGCGAATCGCTGGTAAATTAGTTGAGAGAATCGAATGCCTTCGACTTTGTCTAATCTTTAATCTTAATGCGATAGATAACGACCGCTGTAACTTTTCTACAAAATACCAAAGTTCGACACACAACACTCATCCAGAAACAGCAGTTTCTCAGGTCCAAAGGTCTAACTGCTCATGAGATACAGTTGGCATGCGAGCGGGCCGGTGTCTTTAGCCAAGATCCAAACAATCCAAATACTGTTATCAACATTGGCTCAAAGCTGGCGGTGCAGCCACAACAAACGGCCTTTGGCAGGCTGCGGGAGCTGCTGCACACGACTGCACTGATTAGTGGTGTCGTCTATGCCATCTATCAATTTTGGCGGGTTAGTTCTTAATAGTGAATCATATTATATTCCTTTTGTGCTTACTTTTGCTTTCTCTCATGCGAACAGAAGTACATTGTTCCGTTTTTGTTTGGCAAGCCGAAGAGGAGACCAGTTGAGCAGGTTTTGGAGGACATTGACAAGAAAGTGAAAGACCGCACCGATGAGCTTAATAAGGAGATAATATTGGTTAAGGACATGATAACGTTGCAACAGAAGGAGCAGAGCCAACAAATAAATCGCGAATTTAATAACTTTCGCTGTGATTTGGATGCCATTAAGGGTTTGCTACTAAATCGTAAACAATTTGCCGGGCCTGTCCAGCCCATTACGGTGCCCTCGATACCTGCATGGCAGCTGGCCGGATCACCGCATCATCATCGCCATAGCAACAATAGCCAGTCGGATGATAATGAGAAGGCCGACGATGCTGGCTCCGGATCGGGCTCCTCAGAAACCGAAGTGGTGACCAAGAATAGCGATTCTAGTTTAGAGATCATGTAATAGCTGGCAAAGGCTTCTATATAGCTTATATAATCTGGCTATATATACATAAATTGTATTTGTAATATTTGTTGCGTTAGCTGCAACCAAACATTGTACATTTAACTTATGACATTTGAACGGTTTGCGATTTCAGTTTAGCATTTAAGTTAAAGTCAATGGCTAATCCATATCCATAGTTGCTACCAAAAGATAACTCACACTTTACGTTACGAATATATATATATATATATATATTAATATACATATATAAAATAAAACAGTTTTGATTAATTGAAAGAAACTTTAATTATGCAATTTGTTAATCTATGCGGCAAAAGCGCCGATTTTCTTTTGTGAATTTAAGTGAGTGGGCTTTTTAAAAAATGTAACGAATCGTGTCGGAAATGGGTGATGGGGTGGCCGGGTGTTGTAACAGTTCAGCTTAGATGATATTGTTTTGAACTTATAATTAGAATTTATTTTTTATCTAAAGTTGCCGGTAATTTGTTTACTACGTTTCTATTAAATTGGCTAAATTCCCATTAAAATTGATTAGGTCTCTTCACGACGGATTCCATAACCAGCCCAACTGAACAAAATCCAGAACTGGACCGCCATTTGAGTTTAAGCTTCCCTATAGAATCGATTGTGATAACCCCATATAAGGTATATTAGGTTCATTGTGCGATGCGTAGTTGTTGCTTGTTTTTCTTTTTGTTTTTTTCTTTTATTACAAATTTGGTTCTCTGCGCGATCCGTTAATAATTTTTTTTCGACTACTTAAGTTAAATGTTTGTTATCGATTTGTACATACGATAAATTAGTTTTGCTTTAAGTTATAATCCTATATTATAAGTTTATAGTCTCACAAAAGATTGTTTTGGGGCTTACTCATACATATTGTATATAAAGTTAAGGTGCAGCACGGAATGACAAATCAAAAACATTGCTTGATTCTCAGTGCATTTTGTATATATATATATATATATATATGGGTTTGCTATGTAATGTTTAAAGAATTTGAAAACAATTTGTTAGTATTTATATGTTACCATAATAAAGGGTCAAGGAAGTAGAACCCATTCTACCCATACTTTGTATGCATATCTAAACCTTATTTTTTTTCTTTTTATTTTCTTGTGGGTAACTTGGCCTTTATATTTAGGGTAAATTGCAAAGATAAATAACAGCCAGGCCGTAGTTAAGTATCTACTATTTATAATTGATAAAAAACATATGTACAATTATTTAACTTTAAACTTGTAAAAATTAGTTCAAATTTTCGAGGGTATTCACGTAGCTGAGACTTGACTCAAGCCTCGAAAAAAAATTGAGTTTCCGAGCGACTGAAAAGTGAACGAATACGTTTTATAAAAAATAATTTAGAAACTTGCCAGTTTAGCACAATAAGAAAACAACTACTTTGAAAACTACTTTAGAATTAAAGCTGTACTCACAGCAATCAGCAAATACCCTCGAGATATTTAAAAAACTATGCCTAACATATAAACGCTAAATGAAGGAAACAAAATAATGGTACTTAGCCCCATGGTGCACAGCTGTTAGCTTAAAGAAATAAGACAAGTGATATACAAAACTCCCGCCCCAAGTTCATTCTAAACAGCCGAATTGATGACGGCTGTGCTGTTAATGCTAGTTGTTGGTCCAAACGCCGATGCAGCAGATGTGCTCGCTGCTGTTGCCGTTATGCTAACAGCAGCCGCTGTTGCCGTCGTTCCACCATCCGGATAGCCGCCCGAGGCTGGTGCTGGCGACAGGGACATTGTGGATGAAGAGGGGGATGAGCAATCGCTCTGAACGCTCATCGTTGGTGAAGCGGCGACCAAATTGCTGCTGCTGCTCGTATTGCTGATGGTCAACGGGAATTGCGATGGTGTCCCAGTAGGCGTGTGCGGCGACAGAGGTGTCAGCACGGAAGACGTTGATGATGCCGGACTGCCTATGCTGTTCGATGTAATGGCTACGGTTACGGAGGCTGATGTGCTGCTACTATTGCCGCTGCTGCTGCTGCTACTGTTGATACTATTTGCTATGGAAGGCGTGGCTGGTGTGGCTGATGTGGCAGCAGCTGACGATGCCGTCGATGCCACTGTTGACGACGGCGGCGATTGCTGCTGATTGGAGTTGCTGCCGCCAGCGGCAGATGCGGCAGCAGCAGTGGCACGTTCACGCTCACGATCACGTTGCGGCCGGAACGCCTCACGCAGTGCCTCCACACGAATTTCGTTGGGTCCCCAGCGTGCAAAGCCAGCGCTATTCTGCAACCAAACGACCTGAGTGCCCTGCATGCACTTGATAAGCACCTCGGATCTGTTAAAGTGCATTCAAATTCATCAGTTTTAATTGCTTTGGAGTTGATTATTTTATTGAACTACTCACTTTTGTAGCATATGCTGATAGCCATGTCTGTATTCGTGCGCCATGCCCAGCACCACCATGGAACGACGCTTGTACATGCTCTCATCCAGCTTGGATATGCTCTTCCACTCCGGCAGAAATACAATGAAGCTGTGCAAGAAATTTATAACAACAAATTAGTACAGATTACGATTACTTAAATTTAATTGAGTGATTTACCTGAGCGGCTCCATGGAATCTGTGAGCAGTTTATCAATGTGTATTAAACAGGCATCCATTAGCTCCTCGCATTGCGGTGGATTCACTTGAAAGGAACCGGAAACTGGCTTAAAGTCCAGAAATGGCCTGCATGGCAGAAAATAACTGTTAGCATTCGTTCAAGTAGAAGTCAGAAATTACAAATGCATATTTGTTAAGGATCACATTTGCTCAAGTAATTTGAAAGGAAAACATACAGCAGGCAAAGAACCGATTTTAGTTAGCAACAAATCGATATTTTAGATAATTTCAGTGTTAACTTCATATAACCTTAACTCACCCTCTGGAACCAAAGTAGGCATCCGTGTCCGCAAAAGCTGAGCAATATTGCCGAAAATAGGAATTGAATGGCGATGCAAAGCACTCAAAGCTGACTCCAAAATGCCGATGAAGGCACTCGAAAGCGGGTACTGGCAGCGATGCCTGGGTTAGCTCCGCCTCCTGCGATGAGTTGAGAGCATTGCCCAAAAATGTCTGATATCTCTTGAGCAGACACCAGACGCGCCCGATGAACAGATCAAATTTCTTGTCATCGAAACAATTGTGGCGATAAAGCTGCTCCAGTTTTTGCAGATAGGTGAGGTTGATGTACTGAGCATCTGGCTGATTGATCGAGGCGGGCGTGTATTTGATGATCATGTGATCGCGATCCTGCAGATATTCGATGGCCGGCATTCGGGGCGAGGGCACCGCAAACTGGATTGGATAGCACCAGACCTTCTTCAGGTGCGGCGGCGGCGGTGGCGGCGTTGGCTCCGGTATCCCATGATCCTTGAGCAGCTGCAGATGGCGATCACGTATCTTTCGCGCATGCTCCGCCGACAGATGATAGATCTTCACGCATAAAGTTTCCACCGAACTCTTCACAGTCTCCACCAAATGCGGTTCGCATTGGCGCTTCAGATGCGCCAAACGATCCTGGAAGTCCTCGTAGCTGGCGCCCACCGTTCGACGCAACCATTGAAATGTATCCTCCACATTCCATTTGACAACCTTCTTGGACTCCGCCGGCGCCGAACGCGACTCAATAATCTGTTTGGCCGCCTCCGCGTAACGGGAGAGCTGTTTGCGTGCATCGCCCGTGAATTTGGGTTTGATGATCTTAATGGGTATATCGTTCATGATCTCACGATACATGGAACTGGAGATTTCGGGCAGGCAGCTGCTGGGCAGCAACGGATCGCAGCCGGTGTCGATGACTTTGCGCTCCATCAGCCAGCGATTGAAGGAGTCTCGCGGCGCCTTAATGTTCTCCCGGCGCATGCACAAATCCTCATAGGTCTTGATCAACTTCATGCAAGAGGCGGCGCGCAACGCTTCGATCTCCGGATGCGGCTGTGGCAGTAACGTGGGTGGCCGCTCAACAATCACCGCATTCGTGCACACCTCCAAATCCCAGGGGCCGGCAAGCACAAATTTTTTCATTGGCGGACCACCGCCATGCTGTTGACTCATGTGGGGCTGTTGCAGCTGTTGATGATGCGGGTGCGGATGTATGTGCATGTCATCCGAGGGCCGGCGCTTTAAATGATGATGCTGTTGTTGCTGGTGCGGCGTCATGGGCGTTGGCCCACCAACGCCACCGCCACCAGCATGGCATATACCTAGCGGATCCGTGAGCGGATCGAAGGGACGCGCCCCAGGCATTTCCCACAGCGATTCGCCGGTCACTTTGTTCCAGTAGTACGGCCGATTCTCACGCTTCGACCAGAACTTGCGCCAGCCCTGGTTCACCAGCTCAGCGGTGAGCTCCTCCCCATAGCCGCCGGGTCCAAGCGTTGGTGGACCCTGCGGCGTATGCGCCATTGCCTCCAGCGATGGAGCGGCATGATTTGATTTTGTCGGCGTCGATGGCGATGAGCAGTTGGACACAGGTGAGCTACCTGCACTCATCATGTGTCCAGATCCAGTATCTGCTCCCATCGTGCTGCCAGCCGCTGTTCCTGAACCCGTTGTTGTTGTTAATGTCATCATTGCTGTTGTTGTTGTAGATGCAGCTGCCGCTGCTGCTGTTGCAGCTGCGTTTGCCGTTGTTGGCGATGGCGTCATATTATTGGACGCACTCGCCGTTAGCTGGTCCCAGGCACTTTGGGCGCTAGTGGTGGCCTGCATCATGGGATTCACTACGGTGCCGGTAGAGGAGATCACCGAATTCGGCACCTGCAGCGCTCCCAAATTGTGCATATTACTATTATTGTTGGCCGCCATTCGAGGAGCTCTCTGCAAAAACACAAAACAAAAACACACACACACTTTGGCATTAATAACAGTTCTTGTTGTTTACGTTTATCAAGAGAGGGAGCAAGCAAAAAAGAAAGAGAGCGCGTGTGAGAGCAGTGGCGGCAGCAAGCATTGAAATACTTCGGTTCCAGCTTAACGGCAAGTAGTCGGCAAGAAACACTCAGCGAGCTAGCAACGCAAGCCCGAGAGTACGCGCAAGTGGCCGACATAGAAGGATCGTCATAATGTGACGCATAACTGTTTACATTATTATACGCATATATATATAAGTATGCCATTATTATTACTTTACACCCCTCTTCCCCCCACCCTTTATAAATCCCATAAGTCTGAAGCTTTTGCTTGTGAGCGGCGCGCATGTTTTGTAAGCAAGAAGAGAGTGCGAGTGAGAGAGAGCGGGAGAGTAAGAGCGCGCGAGAGAGCCGCATCGAACAGCACCCGAACGAATGAGAAATCAAAACAAATTGCAAAAGAATAGAGATTTTCTGCCTGCCTGCTTGTGTATATGTTTTGACGAGCGTGTACCTAGCGTATGCGCACCGTACAAATAAAAATATACAAAAATTATTTGCAGTCAACTTTATTGCTGCAATGCACACACACATACACTCGCACATGACGATTGCATTACTTGCTATAAACAAATGCAATGACTTGAAAAGAAAAAAAAACACTAACATTGACGAGCTTCTCTCTGGTTTCGTGTCTATGTCATGTCAGTCACAGAAATAATGGCGCGCTTTTTCCATCCAAAACACATAGACACTAATTGCAGCTAATAAAATAATTATCATAAAAATTATCATTTATTTGACGTTTTGGTTGGCCCAGCGTTTGATTGTTGGTGCGCGGTGCATTGCAATTGTGTCATTTGCCGTTAATATGTTTTTTTATAAACAACATTGTGAACTGCACCGAAAATTTCTCTACACTTTCTTTTCGACCACATCAATATAAACTACGCCTTGCTGCTGCTGCTGTTTCGTATGGTCATATTTGGAATGCATTTAAATGCCACTAAACTCACCTATTTTCAACTATCCTATTAAACAAAACACGCACAACGTGTTTTCAAACATTTATAACGTATGTACGTAATTATTGATACGATTTATTTATGTTTTACAAATAAATTCCTGAAAAACTTCTTCCAGAAGTACTTCACCAGCTAAGTGTGACCAGATCTAGCAAATACTGTCATAAATGGTGCAAAAGCAGTATCGATAATTCTTTTGTAATCGAATAATAGATTAGCAAACAATAAAAATAACTATTAAAATAGTTATGATCATTTAGTTTTACATTAATTAAATTTAACAAATTTAAGAGTTACAAATGTTCTAAATCCATAGTTGGTCGATATGCGCCTTAGCAACAATCGATAACTTGCCAGCATGCATGCCATACAAATGTACCAAAAACTGGGGCACATTTTAATAGAAAATTAGGATTTTGAATTTTATTCAATCTCTATGGATGGAGGTTATGGAATGTTTAGCAACAATAATTACACATATATTTCTTCACTAATTTGTTGCCTGCAGCTTAAGGCAAATTTCTACACTAATATTGAGATCCGGCTTAAATCTGTTTATCAAACGCAACAAATCCAACTTTTTCGCCTTGGAATTATTCGATTCCAGCTCATACAAAGTGGATAAATTGACTAACAAACTTTCGTTCAATGATTTCTGCGGATTCATGTTAATGGCGCGCTCATACAAATTGATGGCATCCTTCAGTTTGCCGGCATATAGCAGACAAACGCCCATATTATTCAGTATCATCGTGTTGCCCGAGTCCAAATGCAACGCCTTCTGGAATATCAGATAAGCCTCTGGAAAATCATTTTTGGCCACCGCAATGAGGCCCTTGTCCACCAGATCCCGCAAATCAGCCGTCGTATTACTGTAAAAATATCATATTTAACAATGATCAATCAGCCAGCAAAAATTACTCACATTTCACGCAAACGACGCGAGACTGCAATTTTTTGTTCGGCTCCAAAAATATCGCCAATTTGCAGATAAATGCGACCCCAGGCCGAACACAAAGATCGTCGCTCCTCCTTGCTTAGGGAAGTACGCGTGAGCAGCATTCCACCCATTATATCATCAATCATGCTGAATTTCTTCATCTGCAAGATCAGTTAAGAATTGCACAATATATATCACTTATAATCTTTTTGGTTAGACTTACCATCAGAGCACAGTTGATGATCGATTGTAAAACACGCTCAGCTCGTCGCTGCCAAAATTCAGCAGCTGTTTCATTCTTTAACCTTTCGTAATGCGCTTTGATATCGTTGCTGATCACATGGAGTTCGGAGAGGCGATCCAGCGCCAGATGCGGTTTGCCGAGATAAATAGGTAGCTCGGCCAACAGCAGACGAAACGAGAAGCACGCAATGGAGCCCTGTTTCCCTTTGTACATCTCCGGGTAGAATTCATAGAATACATCGGGTCCATTTAGCTGGCTAAAGGGTTCAGCTTCCGCCTGCAGTAGCTCATATTCGCCCAGCTTGGCCAGCAGGGCGAGCCGTGTAAACCACAATTGCAGCGAATGCGGCGAATGCTTGGCCGGCTGACCACCTCGTCCATAGCCCTGGCCATAGATGGTCAGCAGTCTGCCCGTGAGATTGACAGCGGCCCGAAAGCAGCCGGCATTGATTAGAGTCCGTATGCCACGCTCATCCTGCGTCACATCCACGACTCCAAGGATTTTCCGCTGCTGCAATTCTGCTTCTTCCAGATGTTGACGCACAGCGATCGCTATCGGATCAGGCTAAGAAATCAGATTACTAGTTATAGCTACGATAAATGTATATATATGTATATTTACCAAATCGTTGGCTATGTGCAGACCTGGCATAATTAAATGTGATTGCTTGCCCGGCTCGTTGGGAGGGGGCAGCTGCCAGAGATTTCGCACCTCGTCGGTGACTTTTATTGGCTCTTCTGCTTCGGCAGTTTCTAGGTATTCCGGCGCTTGAAAACTGCCCGTAAATGTGCTGGCCAACATATTGCTGCTGGGCTTTTCAGCTGCGCTTGTTAGTTGTGTGTCCTTGAGCTTTGATTTACTAGTTGTCAGCTCATCAAAAAAACTGGGAGGATCGTTGGCGAAGTATTCGCTGAGTCGACCGTTTGAGTTGTTTGTCATTCCGAGTTTAATGCGCTTCTTTTTTCCTTTTTGCACTTGCTAAATAATCGATGGCAGCGACTATCAACTATATCACGAATATCGATTTAAATTCGTGCGGTCACATTGATATCGAATGAATTGTTTTTGGTGCCAGGGAATTTAATAATGCCCTTTAATCGATATTATTTATTTAGTAATTTTAAGTTTTTGAATAATTTTTTTTACTTAAATTTTAATTTAACTATCATCGAATACAAAATTTCGCTATTCGATTTCGTTGTCTTACTATTCTTCCGAAAGAAGAAGAAGCAATTGAGTTTGTTATCAAAAACGTGGTTTCCTATCAAAACTTATTTACGAATTATTTAGGCTATTTCTGTTCAAAGAATGCTCGTGGAAGGGATACCTACCATCTGTACACCCACTTCATGTGCTTTACTAAATGTTGGGCACCTCCTAGCACCATCTGTTAATTGTGGTGAACATGATCAAAACGAAGCTTACGGACCTAAACATTGACTGCCTTTTGCGAATTTTTAAATATTTGTCGGAATCCGAGCTTGTCATCTTGTGCCAGGCTAACAACTATCTAGGCACTGTTATCGATCAAAACATCTTCTATGCCATGACAAAGGATCTACTTCTATGTGGACATAGGAATAGACCATGTTTCGAGAATAGGTAAGTAAACAATTGCATATATTTGTATGTATTTAACAAATGTGTTTATTTTAGGAATCCAACGCAGCTGACATACTTTCGGCGCTTACAAGTTGCACGCAATTGGATTAAGGGTGCATATGTGGAGCGACATTATTACCATCATGCCCAGATGTTCGCCTCCAAGTTGTGCCTGGACTCTGACGCTTTGTACATAACGCATGCGAACTATTTGCGTAAATACCTTCGGACTGGTGCCGAGGCACTGCATCGTCGGTACGATGAGGAGATCAGCACACCCACCATATCCGATATCTCCGATTTCGTCAAGAAGCAGGACACAATTTTTGCGGGAAGAGTTTGTGGCACATGCTTTGTGAGCGATGCGGATGGCATCACGGAGCAGCGCATGCATCGCGTCAGGGAATATCTGTATTGCGTTGACTTTCTGGATGATGTATTTGTGAGCAGCACAGACACTTGCTGCAAACTGTGGAAACGCTCCAAGGAGTTTGGACTGACACACTTTGATCTGTTTATGCAGCTACAGCATTCGTTCAAAGCGATGAAACTTAGCGACGATTCCCAATGGCTCTATGGCGGTCTATATACGGATAAGGGACGCAGAGCATTGCGTGCCATTCATGTGGAGAGGTAAGGCAACTAACTGTTCAAGATTGCTTAAGTTTGTCATTCTACTCTGGATTTTCTTTGTCACAGTGGCGAGGAGCTTGTTCTCAACTCGAACAGCATTTCCATTTACGACCTCAAAATAAAAGATGATCATGTTCTATTCACTGCCCACTTCGATACCACATTCCGCATGTTCGATCGACGCACGGATCGTGATGTCTCAATTTGGGAGGATCCCTTCGATTCGTCTATCTACTGTCTAGAGTACGATGGTCTCTATGGAGTGCTGTGCGGCACAAAGCATCATAATCGAGTTAATCTGTACGACATTCGCGTGCCCAGAAAATACATGCAATTGTATTTTCCAGGACGCACGCGTCAATCCTACAGGGGCTCGCCCGTTTATAGCCTTGCCTGCGACAGTCAATACATGTTTGTCGCAACTGATCACAATTTGCGGGTGTTCGACTTTACAACCAGCTACAGTGTCCAAAGGGATTACAGCAATTTCTATGAACTCCAAAGATAAAACAAATTTGTAATGAATAATTTGCGTGCATTAAAGATGTTGATAATTAGATTGCCAAGATTGATAATTAATCGAGTTGTTAATTCATTATATTAGTAATTGATTTTAAGCATTAAGCTTGTTTCATTCAAATATTGAGCTTTATTTATAAATTACCAAATTACTTTATGACCAGCAATTAAATATTTGTTCTTATATACCCAGCTGATTAAGATAATAGATTTATTTGCATTTGACATGCGGCTGTTTTAAATCCAATCGAAATGATTTCGATATACAAATTGCATTGACCAGCTTATTGAAATAGTCGACAAGATAAAATCTTACAATAATAGACCACAAAAACTTATGCTAGACAAACAAATAAGCCTTAGGAGTGCCACAGAAAACATACATTTGTTCCACAATGTAAAAACTTATAGCTGTAAAAGTGCATATATTATAATTCGTATATGTATTTTAACTATTTGTATTTCATGCGGTTAATTATGTGTTTTGTGTGCCATATTTGAATTCTAACCGAGCATCTACCGAAAGTAACATATAGATTCTCTGAACATTTGTAATTTATATAGTTTAAGTGAGGACAAATTACAATCGCACAGTCGAACGGCCATTTAAAGTATTAGTAATACTTTTTTATATCTATATATGTGCTTACATTATTGGAAAACAACAAAATCGAATAGGAATCCAATAATAACAACTGTAACGTGCTGGCATCTAGTTGTGTGTTGCAATTAAATAACAATTATTTAGCATACATTGAAGCCTTAATTTTGTTGCGTTTTAACAGGCACTTAATCAATTTTTCCTCTTTTTTTTGTTATTTTTTTGTTTTTTTTTGTTTAATTCCATACATTTACAATTTGTGCATCCTCTACAAGTGTAAACTTAATCCAAGAAAAAATGTAATGCAAATTATCGCGGAAATGCACCACAATACATCTATTATCATTGCATATTTTGGCTTCGTTTCGTTCCCGATGCATTACGTATATGATACAGTTGTTTTTCTGAAGCGTATAATGTAAACGACTATCTGGTTGTGGGATTTGTGTTATCATTTGGCTTGTCCGCTTCAACTGGACATTCGTCTGTGGACGGCTCCGCAGCGGAGTGTATTTGCGAGTGAGTGAGTGTATCTGTGTCTGATTGTTGTGGATGATCGAGGTTCTCGTTAAGAGCCGCTGCCAGCTCGCCATTGAACTGCAGCAGGCAGCCCAAAGCGCCAAAGTAACCTTCGTGCTCCAGGAACAGGCCCTTCATAGTGCCATTTGACCAGAACTCCATGGCGTACGCAAGCAATTTCATCGAAATGGGATTCACTCGCAGAAAGTTGCCCACAAAGACGACCTAAGCGTTAAACATCAAAGATTAGGTTCGATTACAATTAAACTAAATTCAGAACTTACCCTATCGATCTTTTCATTCAATGCGCACATTCGCGCTATTGAGCCAATATTGTTGGTGATTGTGACAAGTGTCGCATTGGCCAGATCCTCTCTGGATACCGATTGGCGTTTGTCATTTATATGCATCTGACCAAAGCTAAACACAAAATGCAAAAAACATATAACTAAATGTACAGAATAGAATAATGAGTTGTTTCTACCTGGACGCCACTAAATCACCGGGCAAACTGAACCGATTGTAGTCACCACCATAGATGTCCTTAACCAGTTTGTCCACTTTGCGATTGTCACCCTTGGTGGCCAATTGTATGGCCTCTTCGAACGTTGTGCAGCCGGTGAGAAGACAACACAAACCCAGGAATGTCCCACCGCCCAAGCTACAAGCAAACATAAGCTCAACATGGTCGTATAAAACAGTTATGTATATATCGATATTACCTGGTGCCCGAAATGCGTTTATAGTTGTCCGGTCCGTAAACAGCCAGAATAGATACACCTGAACCTACATTCACCAGTATAAAAGGAAACGGCTGCGAAAAGTTGAAGGCGCGCTTCTCGCTCTTCCTGCAAAAGTGGAACATTAATTCATTAATAGTTCAGGGAACAACGTCCTTACTGACTTACATAATCTCTCGCGCATTCTCATAGTAATAGCATTCCGTAAAATTGTGCATATCGGCAAAGAGTATGCCCTTGATGAGAGTGTCCAGCTCATCGAACTTGGCCAGCTTCATATTCACCTGATCACGGAATTCCTTTTCAAATTTGAACGCACCACCCCCGGTAGCACACACTGTGGTCACCAGCTCCGCCATTCCCTTCTGCTTGGCCAGCGAAAGAAAGTTGCCCATGTCTGTTGTCTGGAAGCGTATAAAATGGAGGGATCCTCTTCGCTTTCTGATCTCAACATTATCCATCTGCAAAGAGAATCAAAGAAATCATTCGCAATACGTAAATAAAAAATGTTTAATATTGCTGTTAGCACACATATGTATATAGTAAGTCGGACTTCCCAGACTTGGCAACAATTTCAACATCATTAACATGTAAACAGAACTTTGCCCAAGCTTGTATGTGACTATTTTTGTCTACGAATGCACTTGCCAAATGTATTTACATTATTTTATTACACAACAATAAATTGCATACACAAAGTTTCGAGACAAGTTCTAGTTCCCAAAGTGCGAACGTAATTGGTGAGGCAAATATGCCATTAACCATTTAAAATAAAAGGCGTGCGGGAAAAGACGACACCCGGAAGTCAAAAGTCAATGAATGCTCTATGTAAACTTGTCGTCAACGTCTCGCATACGATTTGCGTACCGCATAGTGATGTGCATCTGGCCTTTATACAGCCAACTCAAACTCAAAGGTGGTTAATGTGTGCCTTTGAATATTATAATTGCGATAATCAAATAATATTAAAAATATTTCAACTTGAGTTCATTCCAAATAGCAACTACCTTAGTATATAAACATTTATACAACTGGTTTCATTTATTTGTAAATTATTGGGCACAACATGCATATTTATGAATTGATCTATGCTCCATTGTTGCTATTGTATTTATACAATATATTTTACGCAGTTTGCTTATGTAAATTTATTTGAGTGTGGCAAATCTTTTGAGTTGTCGCAGTCGATAGACATCGTTTGGGGGTGGCTTCGTTGGCTGCAGCTCATCATCGCTGTCATCGCCGGTGGGCAGCAGACGACGCGGTCGTTCAGCCGAACCCGTGCTGGTGTCCACAAACCAGTGCACTGACTTGGCCAAATGAAAAATCTTCGTCGTTAGATCGTTGTCGCCATTTGGCTGGGGTGCCGACTCCGGCAGATTGAGACGCATGAAAATGTCGAAGAGCAGCTCCACCGTGACAAATGGTCCACGATAGCAATTTGGCAGCGGCAGGGCGGCACAGAGTGCGGCCAAGGCGGGTGGCTGAGGAAAGATGCCGCCCACCAGCGGATGGGTGCATGCCATGGCAAGGGTGCACGGCTTGAATGGTATCATCTGTGTGAAATCCGGTCGAGGCAGCGCCTGTGTCGTATCCCGCTTACCCTTGGCATCGCCGTCGACAGGGCTCGCATAGCCAATGGACTTGAGCTCGATGTCGTTGCAGGGATACATGTCGAGAAACTTGTAGCGTTCCACCAGCAGCGCCGTCTCCTTGCCTGCGTACTCCTTCAGATGTTCAAAGACTGCATTCCGTCGGTGCTGCACTTTCAGAATACTGGCCACATCACCGATGTTGGACTCGAACTCAAGGAAGCGATTCCATATCTTCACGCTGCTTAGCGGCGTTAGGCAGCCGGAGCTGAGCACGCGCTCGAATAGCATCCGTGTCTTGTTGTCCTCATTTAAATGTGATAGGTGATCAATACAGCACAAGACGTAATCGGGATTGCCGCCGTAACGGTCGAGGCCCAGCTCAAAGATGCGGAACGCAATCTCCTTGTCCTTGGTACAGTAGTACTCCATTAGAGCGGCCGCCACAAAGATGTGATAGCTGGAGCGTATATCCTTGCGTGCCTTCTTGAAAATGGCACGCGCCGAGTTAATGCCCTCGGTGCGACGGGTGAACTTCATGTACTGGACGTAGACCAGGGTGGGATCAATGTCCGGCAGTGCGAGCAACTTGTTGTAGATGCTGTGCACCTTGTCGTACTTGAGACGGCCCTCCTCGAAGTCCGCATAGACGAAATGCAGCAGCACATTCCGATGCAGGACACCATTGATGGAGCGCTCCAAAATGTTGGCGCATTCGTTAGCAAAGATTTTCGCCGCTAGCCGATCGCCCTTCTCGGCGAGAGTGACGGCACTTGTCTCCAGAAATTTGTATGCCTGATGCCACACGGCCGGATGATGGGCGAGCACCAGCAGGCATTGCTCAGTGGCGAACATGACGCGATGCGTGACCAGTGCCATATCCTCGGTGCGCAACGGATTCGATTTCTCGTAGGCAATCAAACGCTTCCACAGATCCACCTGATTGGTATCCGCATTGGTGAGCGTTGGCGGCACAGCGGGCAGATTGTAATTGAGGCCCTTTGTGAGATGAGCCAATTCCATGGCGACGCGACGTGCATTCATATGACCCTTGGCACGCTCCAGACTGACCTTTTCCGCATCGAGGCGATTGATGTTCTGCTCGAAGGCAATGAAATCCTTCCACAGAAGCTCAACGCCGACAATGGGCGTATTAATCACCTTTTTGTAGACATGCCGAATGGCGTTAATCTTTTGTTTCTCAGCATAGTTGCCAATGGCCTTAACGCCGCGCAAGAAATGGATATAATCCTGCCAAATGCTCAACGAATGCAAATCCATGCCAATCTTTTTAAGGGCAAAGTCATACACCTGCGACATCTTCTCTTTTTGCATGTTGAGACCGGCTTTGGTCTCTCGCAGATAGGTCAGATACAGCTTCCACAGATCAATGTTGAGTATTTTGACCAGGCAACGCTGAAAGAGTTTCTCAACCCGCTCGTAGAAACCGCTTCGCAATTCCATCTCAATGTAGAGCTTCCAGTAGCGTGCCGTCGTGGGAAACACATTCACCAAGGACTCGTACAACATCATCGACCACGACTCCATGTCGTAAGGACGCAACTCGACAATTTGTTGGGCATTCACCAATTGCTCCATGCCCCATTCGATGTCAATTTTAATTAAGTATCGTGCCGATGTCATTGCGCTCTTTGTCGGATTGGATTGTAGAGGAGCACTTTTCTCATGTGAACATGCACAACAACAACAGATAACAATTCAATTCTTAATATCGTAGTCAGAAGACGATTGTCAAAATTGTCTTTCAAGCAAATGTGAACTGTCAGTTATGTTAAGTTTTATACTTAACTTCATATTGCTATCGATTGCAATACGATCCTTTTTTACGTCAAACTGACTTAATCGATATATCACTAATTGAATATGTTACGCTATTTCGTAGCAATGCTAATTCTATATCAATTTGCGATTTCTTTTAGGCGTTAATATGAGGTGACGTTCAAGGGTGCTAAGAATGGCGTAAGCTGCGTGAAAACGTTTCGTTACGTAACGCACCTTTACGAAACTTGAGCTTGAGGCTGAAATGTATTTGGCCACTTGCGTTGCGTGACGTAAAGTGAAATCGTGAACAAAACAAATGGCTCACGCCACGTTTTGCAAACTCAGATTTCATTAAGAAAGTTTTGCACACTGGTTCGCAAAGCTACAGAAAATCAAAGTGAATCTAATAGATTACAAATGTAAAAAGCGGAAATAAAATGCACATGAACATGTCAGATTTACAGATAGTTGCATTATTGCATTAGGTACTTCAACATCTAGCTATCGAATCTTTTTCGACCCGAACATGATCTTTCATTGAGGTCGCTGGATGCGCACAACGT
Source organism: Drosophila cognata (assembly GCA_035041535.1). Lineage (NCBI taxonomy): Eukaryota > Metazoa > Arthropoda > Insecta > Diptera > Drosophilidae > Drosophila > Drosophila cognata. Next base: position 6,657,177 of record JAWNLC010000688.1, on the reverse strand, counting down.
AAATCGCGTCCGTTGGCATTACTTAGAAGATAATGACATTGCTGACGCTAATGCAAAACGATTTTGGTACGTATTGAAAAAAAAAAATATATATATATATATACACACATTTAAAATAAAACAAATGACGCCTGGCGAACTAAATCAAATCGGTTACAGATTTCTGTTTAATTCATTCGGTAACAAATTTCTGAATGCTCACATATTAAATTATCAAAATGTCTATCGTACAATATATGTATATTACTAAATCGAGCCTCACCTGCAAGTGCGTGTCGCGATGTCCTGTTTTGCCGTATGCAGAATTTTTGGTTAGATATCGTCGGATATTACGTAATATCCCAGCCTCGCAATCCTGCTCGTCAGGCGTTATATCCTTTGGCTCGAAGTATACCAATTTCGTGAGTGTTCCGCCGATATCCATGCCAAACCATGGCATCGCTGTAATAATTGAAAGTGCGCATCATATTATAGGTCAACTGAATAATATACGTTTTACATTATAGAAGGGCTACTGTATACCCACATATATAAATAGAACGGTAATGGCATGTTACCAGTGACGAAAAGCACCTTTTATTTACTAACACATATATAGGTGCTGCATTACGGGGCTGCATTCTAATTTACATTCTGATTTTTCTATAGTTCTTGAATTTTTAAAGTCGAAATTATTGTGTCAAAATTTAAGTAAACAAAGCATTTTTTAAGTAAGTATACTATTGAAAACTGATATTGACAAGTACAAGTAATTAAATTCAGAATACAGGTAAGTGTTGAAAATCTTCTAGAAGTTATTGCTGTGAAGGACCACCCATTCAAATAATTGTTTATTAACATTCTTCGAAGTGGTAAAGATTAAAACCATTCTACACATATCTTTGAGCACATCCACTCTTTTGTGTGTTTATCTAATCTATGATATCTGTTAAGAAGTAAGCAAGAATGAATAGTTATCGCGTAAATGCCGCTTCCGGGGATACCACAATCGCAACTTATTTCATATTTTGACCCATTATTCCTATTATCCTCAATCGATCATTTCCTTGGAATCTATCCAATCTATCAATATATCTACTGTATTTGCTGTCTGTTCCATTAAAATCAAGTATATCATTGCCGTTAAGTGGTTTTCTAAACACAGATTCTTAACTAAATAACATATGCTAACATGCCCAATACATTAAGTATATATAGTATTTGTGGCTATACATATGGCACGATCACGTACCGCTTTTAATGATCAGATCAAAGATCGATAGAAAATCCAGTGTTTCAGTCATTGTATTAGCTAATATTCACCAATATTCGCGATTGTAATTGGTTGTTGATGTTTAGTGCATAGAAATGAAGAGCGGAAACATTTTGTTTAATTTCGACGAGTAGGCGCAGAACGCGTTATTTGTTATAGTTATTAGCTTCGACGGGGAACTGTTAGATTATATATTCTGTGTAAATGCATGCGGGCCAAAATCGAAATACCAAAAACATGTGCAATAGAGCGAAAGAGAGCAAGAGAAAAAAGAGAGCGTTAGCGATAGCAATGTCTGCTGCTTATCTAGCCTTACACTCCGCTTTATCGCCAGTTAAAAAAATTCTTAAATGACCGCTGGCTCTGAATTGGTTACACTAAAGCATTTACTGGCAAGTCATAAAAATAAACTTACTAATATCTAATCAGAATATACGAACACAAATACGCTCAAAAACCAAATACAAATCACTCGTTTCATTCATCTCTCAACACGTTTAACAGTAGCAAAATAAACAGTTTTCCGTTTATTATTCCCTATCAGCTGATTATTTGAAGACAGCAAAGAATCTTCCTTTTTATCTATCAACTTTGCCCATGAGTGGTGCAAAAATTGTTCAAAGAAGAAGGGCCAAATCAGAATTGGATGTTTGCTATTATTATTTATTATGAGGATGTGGTTTGGAGTGAGTGTGATAACTTATTCAAATAGTTGATACACTCGTCGAAAAACGTAGTTTTCATCGTCGGTTGTCAAGAAACATTTGTTTATAATCACGTATATGTAGACAGAGAGAGTGTGTGAAAAAGAGACAAAAGACTGATTTAATTTCTCCATTATCATCTTTACGAATGCAAGGTTGCCACATTGCGCAAAATTTGTGGCACATAAGTTGAATACCAATTGAGTTGCTTCAATGCTTCTTTCCAGACAATTGTTTCTTTACTTGGAGTTGAATATAAATTTATATTTTGATTTAGATTTTGTTATCTTTGGTAGACAAATAATTCATTCTTAATTTTCACTCCTGATTTGAACGTTATTTTCGTTGATTTAGTTATCTGCTGTTGTTCTTATCACGTTTTGATGCAGGCACAAACTGAGCTTTTTTATGGATTAGATCAGATTCAGCTTAATGGTTGGTGTTCTATATAAAATTTTTCCACTTTTAATGGACGGCCTACTTACACATCAAATCATCATTATTCGGATGATGGGATTGATTATTGCATGATTCATTTGGCCAATTTTCACCGTTCTTGGTTGATTGTATCAGATTGCTGTCATTGATATTGTTGTGGTTGTTGCTGATGTTGTTAGTGGAGGTGTTGTTGACGGATTTGCTTCTTTTACCGACTCCAATGGCGGCACGCCACGAAGCGCGCCATGAATTTCGTTTAGTGGAGATCATTTGAGTAGTCGGCGAATTGGTGTGTTGTTGGGCTGTTGGTGTCGCTGCTATTTTTTTGTCGTTATGTAATTTGAATATTTTCAAGTTAAACGAATATTTGGAGTCGCGCGCGGGCACTTTCATTTTAAATCTATTTGAATACCTTAACAAATTATCGCACACTGAGCAGCCTTTGTTAGCAGCTATTCTCGCACCTGTCGATGTAATAACTCGTACTTATGGATTTGTGTATTTACATTGCAACTTTTTATGCTTATAAGTGATCTGAAAATGATCAGACTTATTGTTGTTGTTTCGAGTAGAAGAAAACACGAAACGCGTCGGAAATGGAATGTATCGCAATCCGTTTGAACGACCGATCGAAGGCGTGAAACGTGTTTGAATGAAATTTCATTGTCACTTCGTTAAAAAACGATGCGGCAACGCCGACAGCAGCAGCCGCAGCCGCAGCAACAGCAGCAGCTACAACAGCCGAGCTGGCGTCGACGTCACAATCGTCGTGCTTGCACTAATGTATGAGCACACTTACACGCACACACACATATATATATATATGTATACAGAGACAAGTCCGTGTTAAATTTGTACACACATGCACAAATATATTAATGAGGAGACATCGAAAAGCAAAAGCCGAACTTGAGCATTGCGAAAGCAAATGTCTCAAATAAAAACAACAGCAACAACAAAACCAACGACCAAAGGTGAACTTTAATATATAGCAATACCCTTGACACAAGTTTGAGTTAACCAAACACGATAACGTATAACTAAGCAAAATTGCTTTAGTTGGTAAATAAGACGGCATCCAAGTGCTTGCGGCTCTAATTGCCCTTCAAGTTTTATTATTATTTCTAAGCCAAGCTCATATTGTTGCTTTCCCTGCTCACACATAAATACAAACATACATGCATATATAGTGCATACATTTGTATGTCGTGTACGTGTAAACTCTTGTTCCAAAGGTACTTTGTATACAATGTGGAGGAGGGAGAGCGAACGAGTGAATGGGCGAAATGAGACAAAAGAAAGAGCACAAATCAAAACCAAAAAATAAATTGGCGCTTGAAACAGAAACGTTAAAGTAAGCTTTCAACTGTGTAGTGTATCTAATAAATATATAGGACACATAGAAATAGAAAACCATCACGTCGATGCATTGATACTCTTCTCAATTGAATACAAAAAACATTGTGAGTATTTTAGCTATTTCAAACATGAAATGAAGAATGCAAACTTACCTCTGCCCAGCTGATGGCAAAACACAATTTCATCATCTTGCATGTTGAAGTTGAGGCACTAGAAACCACAGCTGCTTTCGATTCACTAACAATTAAATACCGGCAAACGGTGCGTTTTTCGTTTCTTATCCTCCTGATAACAAGTTAAGCCACTGCAAACGTGAGTCAGCCACAGAAACCAGCAGTTGTCAATTGATTGTTGTTGCTATAGAGTGAAATCGAAGTGGAATTTGGAGGAAGTTTAATGGAATTGCGGGTGTCTTCTCTCTCTGCTTATCTCCTTACACCTGTGTGTAAGATGACTCCCTATGTTTGGTAGAGTGTCGTTAGAGAACGTTCCGCTTTTTCAGTTGGCATTGGCATTGGGAACACAGAATCACAAAATGTTTTTGTTTTGTTTACAATCTGTTTTGCCGCCTGAAATTTGATAACTTGATGTTGTTAATGGCGAATCGACATCTGAATTCGATAACTATTGTATTCTGATTGGTGAACTTCGCACTTTGCAATTGAAACTTTACAACAATTACGAAAAATATCTAAATCTAGTGGCCTTGCTCGTCGTCTTCTTCTTTACTTTAACCCAAAACAGCTGTTTGCTTTGTTTTCTGGACCAGACTAGTGATGAGACCATTAAACACATCGATTAGTGTTCTAGTCCGTGATTTCAATCCCAAATGTACTATCGATGAATGCGCATAGGTCGCTTTATATCGATAGCTGTTTGCCTATTAAGGCGAAATAACAACGCATAATATAAACAAAAACAAAATGAAAGACAAAATTGAGGTATAAAAAACACAAGTGCTTATTTAAATTAAATTTTCTTGGTATTTGCTATGTGTAATACGAACAATTTTGAAATTATGAGTTCAACAAATGATAAAATGAATGCAAATAATGACATCAAGAAATTCAAGTATCCATCAGATTGGAAGGATAACACCAAGATAAAATTGCTATTCGCCAGCTTTCATCCGCGGCATTTGAATGTAGAAACATACGACTCAAAGATGCACTTTTGGATGGATCTGATAAAACAGTATTGCACATTTATGGGCAAAGCGAACATCAGTTTACGAGAATTGCAATTGCAGTTCAAGCGGGGCGAACAAATTCCCGCCTGCCTGGACTCGGTACTGACCCAAATGGAGCAACAAAAACAGATCCGTCTGCGCATCGAATACGAATACGATCCAATGAACAGCTGGAGCGGTTGGTTAGTCAACAGTTTTGTGAAGCGCCCATTGTCGCGCAGCTGGCTCAAACTCAAGCATAGCATTTTTACACCAGATGCCGGAGCTGATTCTCTTGTTGAATTTATCCACCTGGATGTCTTACGGGTAAGCTATGGGATCAATTGTTTCTCCTGGATAATAAAAATCACATTCTGTCTATTGCAAATAGATCATATGCAACGAAATGGAAGAGAAGGTATTGGTGAGAAATCGTGGAAAATTGCTGCATTTTGAAGCCTTTATGTCGCTGTGCGAAGCATGTGAAATGCACATCCACATCGACTTTTTGGATTTGTGCCTTCTATTTCATGCGGCACGCAAGCAAGTTGCCTTGGAGCATACAATTGAAAGGCAAACGCGGCGTATTCACCTTATCAAAATCCCAGGCATGTATTTTAATTATTTCAATTAACACAACTTTTACAACTTTTTTTTTTGTAATCGTAATGTTCCATTTTCAGCTAATGATAATGACAGTCTTATTATTACGGAGGCAGATCATGCGATGCACAACCTTCAGATGACACAGGCTAATCTGCTGAAACAGCTGGAGAGCATTGAAGAGGAGGTCAAGATCAACGAGAATAAGGCGCTCCAATATGTTAAGGAAAACAAACGGCAACTGGCCAAAACATACCTGCGCAAAAAGCGTTTGCTGGAAAAAAATCATGGTACAAAACAGCACACAGACTATTCCATTATTATACTTTAATAATTATGTTTAAATTTAAACAGAGAGACGCAGTATTGCGCTGCACAACATAGAAACATTGCTATCAAATGTGGATGAGGCACAGCACAGTGGTGTCGTCCTAGACGCTTACAAAATTGGCGCAAAGATGTTGCAGAAGGTGCTTAACGATTCGGGTCTCAAGTACGACAACGTCGATGAAGTGCTGGCGGACGTGCGTGATACCATGGATCAGCATCGGGAAATTCAAGATGTTATGTCGAATAGCGTTGCCGACGTAGCCACCAACGATGAGGAAGAGCTGGAAATAGAGCTACACAAACTGATGGGCGGCAAAGAAACGGCTCAACCAATGAATGTTTTTACAAGCAATAATAATAATAATAACAATAAGACCGAGATTGTTGTAGAGGATGCGGATTTGATTGCCATGCTAAATGATCTGGAGGTGGAAGATGGCACAATATCTCAGTCTAGCCATAAAACATTAGAGTCGGTGTAAAAGCAATTGGATTACATATATATTTTTGTGTGATTTTGATTTTAATAAATGGTACATGTTCTAGAGTTCTATATGATTTATATATTTTTTTTTATAATTATAATTGCTTTACTCTAAATTTCATTTTGTACAAAATGCATCCTTAGGTCATATTTGGTTGCTTAAAATCTATGGCTAGACAAATGTTTCCCTAAATTGGAATTTAAAATTTAAATACATAAGTATACACATGATTTTGCTTATCATACAGTTCATTAATTATTTCCGCATTAAAGTGCGCACAAATAATACATAAATGTTACATAGATACAGCCCATACATAATATGTACATACTAAGTATGTATTAAATAGATGTATGCATGTATATATTGCACTAAGTTTAGGCATATTTGAAGCAAATCAGAAAAGCAATTTAATGAATGCTGATGTGTCCCTGGGCAGACCTCCGACGCCACCATACCACGCGTTTGCCACACGGGGATCGTTATGTGTGGATTTGGAAAAGTATCAGAATACTTAAAATTGTACAGATGAAGCAAATCAGGACGGGCAGAATCACAATAAAGCGTAGTGATCTGAGAAGCAGTAAAGTGTATTATTGCATAAGAAGATTGATATGATTGCTATATGAATTACCCACCTGCCATGCCCTAAGGCTGGGTGTCAGAGATTCAGATCGATTTCTGCCTCCAGATCAATGTGATTCATTGAGTTGGCCGTGCTATTGAATATTTGATTCTCTGCCGTTGTGCCGCTGCTCTCACCATTGGGATTACTGGCGTTGACGACATCGGTCCGCTTTGATTTACCTAGCAGCCAGCAAGAGAACACTTTGTCGAAATATTGCATGTTAATAATTGTGATGATGGTTTCGATTGTGTGGTGCATGAGACCGATATATATACAACAAATATAATCGGCTATTCAACAAATACAAACCGCCAGCTAAGCACCCAAAACACTAAATTTATCGAGCGTTTTCCTTTTCTTTTCTCTGGAACGTATTGCAAATGGCAATAATTGAAAGAATGCTAACAATTAGTAGGACTCTGGAACATATGTCGGGTCGTTAAGTGTCAGGGCAAGCCTATCTCGAGTAATGATTGCTAGTCTGGTGTATACATGTGGCATGTGTGAATCATGCGATGATGATGACACTTACCTCCCGTGAAGCATAGGCAACCCTCGTCATCGCTGGGGAAATCGCGACGTGAGCTCTTCAGCTTCAGCTCCTTGTTTAGCTCATTCATGCAGCGCTGATAGTAGTCGTAGTCCTTTAAATACCAAACCGGTGGCCAGCGATGCTCGCGCAAATACTCTTGATTATCCTGATGCAGTGCTTTCAAGCCCTTGAGTGAAAACTTACAGATAACATTGTAATTGACGCACAGATACGACATACACCACTCGGCCAGCTGATGGGCATTGTGCAACTGTTGAAAATGTATTGTTAGCACTTATTACACATGTTGCATATAAGAACAAACGGACCTTGACGGTTTCCAGCAACGTTAGGCAATGATCCACCGTTTCATTGGTTTCGTTTTGTGAAATTATTGTGAGATCTTCAATAACGCGACACTCAATCAGATTGATTAGACGCGGCAGGCACAAACGGTTGGCCAATTCCAGCAAATTGAGGCATTTAACCGCTGAGATGGGCGGAATTTGATCAGTGTACAAATAGCACAGCAGCTTATGGAATGTATAAATGGTAACGCCGGGGAAAACAATCTGTAAAATACTCATTGAATCTTACTTTTCATTAATGAGATTATAATTTTGAGCTGCCTTACCACATTGGAGTGTGCCTCACGAAAATCGCCCAGAAGCATGGCGCGCATCACATCACAGCGACCCACCAGAACAGCCCGATGTGCCTTAAATATTTGAATAATAATAATGTGTGTATAATTTTCCGTGACTTTTTCAATTGAAGAATTCGAATTCAAATCATTACCTTCATCAGACCATCGTCCAGTTCAAAGGTTACATCGCTGAAGCAACCGTCTCCAATGCAATGCCTTTCCATGCTCTCTTTAATGCGCTGTAAATAGTTCAGTTATGCATTTAAGACAAGCTGATTGTCAATTAGCAACTCACAAGACAAATGTGGGGATTTGGTTCATCACTGGGACTGTCCATGACGCTTTGTGGTCTAGACAGTAACGTGGTTAATTGCGGCAGTTCTAAAAAGTCGGCAGCTTCTCGTATTTCCTGTGTACACAATATACAATACAAATTAGCTCACGACAGTTAAAACTGGTAGTAAGCAGAAGTTACCTGCAGATTACTGCATTCCTTGTCAATGGTGCCAGTGTAAATGAATCTGAGGCATTGATGAAGTGCCTGGGGTGAAATAAGTTTGCTTAGAGTAACAATTGTTTGAATAGCGCTGACGCCGCGCTGATTTTCCATCTGGACTAAACGCAGACTCTGCAGTACCGGATGATGCAGCTCTTTGTGTAAATCACTGGAGCGCTTTGACTCCACCAGTGGCAAAGCTTGATAGCTCGATCGTCGCTTTAGGTGTTCCCACATGCTGTCATCAAATAAAATAGTTAAGAGAGATAGGTAATTGATGTAATAATCGGGGGGTTACTTTAATTGAACTGTTACCGTTGTGTGCGTGATTCGTAGCGTATGAGATACTCTGTGTCGTCATTGAAATCGGCTATGGTCGCCTCGCCAAACGTTGAGCTGACCATGCTCGACTCGCTGCTGCTGCGGCCACCCATGTCGCTGAGTTCAGTGTTCAGGATGCGCTGGAAAATGTTGGATGCGGCAGCAAGCATGAATCTGTGTACCGCAAACTTGGTTCCGCCCACGACCAAAATCAGGTCGGCGTACGCTTGCGAGAGGAACATATTGTAAATATCCTGACGATAGTGCCCAACCACAACGGTCACCTCGGGCGGTGGCGGCTTCGGTGGCCGGAACGGTGCCTGTAGCAACGGTTTCTGCACCTTTTTCAGGTTCGTCATCCAGAAGCGCTGCTGTCGACGAGCAATGAGCGACGACCGAATGGCATTCTCAAACACCTCATTAACGCCAAAGTATGTGAAGACACTGGTCTCATAGTAGCTAACGCCCAGCTCCTTGGCAACGGCGCGCGCCTCATCCGGCATGACCAGGTCGCTCTTCAACGCAGCTCTGGAAATTAAAATTCCTCTTTCTCAGTTTAAGCAAAGGTATGCAGCTTAACTCAAACGTACCGTACAAATGTGCCCTTTTCACCAAAGTATGATAAATAGTTCTCATCGCGGTACATGTATCTCAGGTCATTTTTGCAGCCGACAAGCACGACGGGCACATCGGGACAGAAGCGACGAATCTCCGGATACCACATTGCCTTGCAATTGCGCAGCGAGATCGGGCTTGCAATGGAGAAGCACAACAGTACGACATCAGATCTACGCAAAGAAAAATAATAATTAAGTTAAATTCCAAGTAACAAGCGCAATAGATTAATGCGTCAATTACCTGCCGTAAGCAAAGCGACGATCTTTGTCGTGATCCCCAAATGTGTCCCACAAACGCAAAGAGACATTGACTCCATCGACCACTTCCCAAGAGCGCTCAAGAACCTGTAATGCAAAATCAATCTATGTGTAAAAATCGCGGAATTGTATTTGCTCTCGACTGTTTTTGTCACTTGCGTCTTTGTAAATGCGATACTGATCGATCGCCCACACGGTAGGCACGTGTGTGGACAGCAGTTGCGATAGCGACACATGCTTGTTGCAAGCCCTCGCGCAAATCAGTCGCGTCTTTCCCACGGCAGTGTCACCAACCAGGACGCACTTGACCAACTCCTGATGCGGCTGCTCGTTGTCCATTATCGGCATGCAACTCCACCACTGTGTAAGGGGAAATCTGCGAAATATATAAATAAATGACTAAACATATGTATATAATATATATTTGACTATTCATTTCCTTAGTCTGTTCACCAATCTGTAACTTAAAGACTATTATATTGTTTATAAATATATATATATTTTTTAGTTGCACTTGAATTCGTACGCACAAGTTACAATAATGTGTTGGCTACTGCCTCCAGACGACACTGAGCAATGAAAGTAAAAGGAAAACAAGTCAATGAGCCAACAGCAGCAAAGCAACAAAGAGAAAAACAACCCCGTTGCGTTGTTAAAAAATAACATGAGAGCGAAGCATTTTTAGAGTCTAATTGAGCTCAATTGAAACAGAAATAAAAATATCTTCAATCAAATCGCGAGCGAAAATCGCATTTAAAATACCCTGTTGTGTTTGACGTGTACAATTAGGGTGCTTTTAGTTGGTACACAGAATATGAATATCCTGAATTGAATATACTTATGATGGCGCTTTGTTGAAGCAATTGTTAAATAAGTTTGATTATAAAATAACTTTGCTAATGATATAAATTAAAATATTCTTAATAGCCTTAGTTACACAGGTCATCTCTCAAGGACAAACCACAATTTAAATTCAGTTGGCCCAACCAATAAATAATAATAAATAAATTAATCAACTTCATCGAATGAACAAAAGATATCTAGAGGGTATTTTAAAATCAGAGTTTTTCTCTTAGTTTCATTGTATGTTGATGTTGTTCAGTTTTATTTTGAATGCAATTGAGACGCACTACAGATTTATTAATTTACAAAAATAGATTTATGTATATATAGTATAAGCTAACTGTAAACATAAATGTCTGCTTATTGTGATTTTATCTGCGCTTTTCACTTTCCCTTTCTCCTAACATTACAAGCTTACATGCATATTTGTGTATGTGTTGTTTGCATTTGCCTATGTATTAATTGTTCTTACTGTTTTTTCTCTTTCTCAATACCTTAATACACCCATAACTGCATGACTGTAAGTCCATATGTGTGTGTGTATAACTGCACATGTGTGTGCATTAAATCAAACAGGCCACAATAATATTAATGAGCGCTCCTGCGAAGGAACGACCGGCACCTCAGATGGGATGTCCCATTGCTAAGCTTATTGATTTTCTCATTCCATGAGAAATGCGGTGCGGCCGCCGCCTACAGGCCATCGTGCCTCGAGCCTCCGTGCCTCAGCCTTAGGTCGAACCAACAACAGCGTCAGCGACAAAAGAATAGAGCTCTTATGCAGAGGCAGAGGCAAAATTAAATTTTGCGACACGAAATCGTTTTAAATTCTCATCATTATGTTAAAAATTAAAGCACATTTGATTTCTACTCTACTGCAAAATTGTTTTCCATATTTATTGCGTTCACATATTTATGTTTACTTAATTCTCAATTAGCATTAATTGTGATTGCTGCCTTTGTTTGTTTTTCTTATTTGTGCAAGAATAAGGAATAAAATTATGTACCTTTACAGTTGCCTCTTTATTTGTGTTTTGCGTGCTATGCTCTCTCTCTCCCTCTCACTGTATGTTCTTTATTTGCGTGTTGCACTTATCACACACGCACGCACACATTCACTTACTGGCGAAATTTACAACAATTTGCGATTTATATTTGCAGCATACAAATACGATTCAATACACGAGCGGCGTACACTTCACATTTCGCAACGCTGCGACTATCCGGTTTTATTATGTTCAAACTTTGAGCATCACATTGAATAGTGCATAGGATTATTATTATTTGTTAAATAATAAAATGCAGTTACAACTGTTACAATAATCGTGCACCACAGTCGATAAGCGAATCTAACAGTGTTGAACATGTTGAAAATAAATGGAGTTGCCACATCCATTAACATTGGAAGTGGAAGTGTAAAGGCCGAGACTGAAATTAATATTGTTTTCTACCTATCATAGATGTGTTGATTTTATTGCTAATTTTAGTATTCTAATTTACTATATTTATTTTAAATATATTTTCTTTTCGATATTAAGGCTGTCGGTGCTCCAACCAGAATAACGTCAAAAATATCGCATAAGATAATACTATCGTTAAAAGGTGGCAACCGTGCAACATATGTTTTGATATTGTATTGTTGCGAAACGAAGAACACTTAAACGTATTTTTGGTAAAAAAAAAGACAAAAAAAACGAAGCACACAAGCGTACTAATTGAGGTTTTATTTATATTTTTTTTACAATTCATGTGCATTCATATATTTTTGGCTTTTCAATTTCTGCAGAAGCAGCCACATCGTTCCTATGTTTGTCGGACGAACGTGTCTAACTTTTTCCAGGCGCAAATCGATTTTTGCCATAGCAGTAACAGCTGTTCCCAATCGACAGTACGACTAAACAAATCATTAATAATTAACATAATAAAACTTGTTTTTGTTGCTTTAACAATAGTACCGGAAAGTATTGCCGTCACACTTCAACTGGATACAGATCGCTCTCAACTTCAGCAAGACCGAAAATGACATTAAGCAGCAGCCAAAAGGTGCAGCCTAAGACGGATCAGCTGGAGCCAATAATGCGGTACATAATTTATCAATTATTTTTGGCAAATAGAAATTGAATACATATTTTATTGGATTTAATGCAGCATAAACAATATTGAAAAATCGCAACAGGATACGCGCGATTATCGTGGCTTGCAGCTAGAAAATGGTCTTAAGGTATTACTGATTTCGGATCCAAGCACAGATGTGTCAGCAGCTGCACTTTCTGTGCAGGTTGGGTAAGAATTTGATAATATTACATTGAAACGATCCTATTATATGATTTGATTTATGTGTTATTTGCAGTCACATGTCCGACCCAGAAAACCTGCCAGGATTGGCTCACTTTTGCGAGCACATGCTGTTTCTAGGCACCGAGAAGTATCCGCATGAGAACGGCTATACAACATACCTCTCGCAGAGTGGCGGCAGCAGCAATGCGGCCACATATCCGCTCATGACGAAATACCATTTTCAAGTTGCCCCCGACAAGCTGGATGGTGCACTGGATCGTTTTGCCCAGTTCTTTATTGCGCCACTATTTACGCCCAGTGCAACCGAGAGAGAAATCAACGCGGTGAGTGAAGAAATACGTCATTTATTATACTTATGATTAATCGCAATGTTTGCAGGTGAATTCGGAGCATGAGAAGAATTTATCGAGCGATCTGTGGCGTATCAAGCAAGTACATCGACACTTGGCCAAATCCGATCATGCCTACAGCAAGTTTGGCAGCGGTAACAAGTCCACCCTCTCCGAGATACCCAAGTCTAAGGGCATTGATGTCCGTGACGAGCTGTTGCAGTTTCACAAATATTGGTATTCGGCAAACATTATGTGCCTGGCCGTTATAGGAAAAGGTTTGCAGTTGCAGCAAATTACTTTACAGAGATCAAATTACTTTAAGAGACTCTTTTTCATTGCCTAGAATCCTTGGACAAACTGGAGGAAATTATCATTGAAAAGTTCTCGGAGATCGAAAATAAGAATGTGATGGTGCCAGACTGGCCGCGGCATCCATATGCAGATGATCAGTATGGTCAGAAACTTAAGATCGTGCCTATCAAGGACCTACGCTCGCTAACGATCAGTTTTACTACCGACGATCTGACACAGTACTACAAATCAGGCGTAAGTAATACAGATTATAAATTTGTCTGGTCAAGATTAAAATTAATATTTATTCCAGCCCGACAATTATTTAACTCATCTAATTGGCCATGAAGGCAAAGGCAGCATCTTGTCCGAGCTGCGCAGACTTGGCTGGTGCAACGAGTAAGTTAATTTAAATCTATCTTTATCTTTTAATGCTATATGTTTGTCTTGTATAGTCTTATGGCTGGACACCAGAATACACAGAATGGCTTCGGTTTCTTTGAGATAGTTGTGGATCTGACACAGGATGGCTTGGCGCATGTCGACGATATTGTTAAAATAATATTCCAATATTTATATTTGTTACGAAAAGAAGGACCCAAGAAATGGATCTTTGATGAGTGTGTTAAGCTGAACGAAATGCGTTTCCGTTTCAAGGAGAAGGAACAACCAGAGAATTTGGTCACCCATGCAGTGTCATCTATGCAGATATTCCCACTGGAAGAAGTGCTAATTGCGCCATACATGAGCAACGAGTGGCGTCCGGAATTGGTTTCCAAACTATTGGACGAACTAGTGCCTTCCAAGAGTCGCATTTCCCTGGTCAGTCAGAGCTTTGAACAGTCAACCGATCAGTCCGAACCATATTATAAAACTAAATATGGTCTGGAGCGTATACCGATGGAGACGATTCAGGTATGGTTATATCAGTGACAATATTTACAGGTATGTGAACTTGTTATGAATTACAGATCTGGGAAAACTGCAAAATGAATGAGAATCTAAAACTGTCACTGCCAAACAGTTTTATACCAAGCAACTTTGATATTGCCGATGTGCCCAGCGACGCACCGATTCATCCCACAATTATATTGGATACGTCTATTCTACGGGTCTGGCACAAGCAGGACAATCAATTTAACAAACCCAAAGCCTGCATGACCTTCGACATGTCCAATCCCATTGCTTATTTGGATCCCCTCAATTGTAATTTGAACCACATGATGGTCATGCTGCTGAAGGATCAGCTCAACGAATATTTATATGACGCAGAGCTGGCTAGTCTCAAGCTTAGTGTCAACACCAAGCCATGTGGCATCGATGTAAGTTGACACTTAAGAAACCAATTGGCAATTGGAATAAATTATTTTGTTTTCAGTTTACCATACGCGGTTTTAGTGACAAGCAAGTTGTTCTGCTAGAGAAGCTATTGGATCACTTGTTTGACTTCAGCGTAGACGAGAAGCGTTTCGATATACTCAAGGAGGAGTACATAAGATCACTGAAGAATTTTAAAGCGGAACAGCCGTATCAACATTCCATCTATTATCTGGCCCTGCTGCTAACAGAGAATGCGTGGGCTAACGTGGAGCTCTTAGATGCTATGGAACGTGAGTATGACATATCACCTACTAAAACCATAATCTTAATTCAAACAACATTTTCAGTTGTTTCCTATGATCGTGTGCTGAACTTTGCCAAGGAATTCTTCCAACGCCTGCATACCGAGTGCTTCATTTTTGGCAATGTCACCAAGCAGCAGGCAACTGATATCGCGGGTCGCGTCAACAAGCGATTGGAGGCAACGAATGCCACAAAACTACCAATTCTTGCCCGGCAGATGCTCAAAAAGCGAGAATACAAGTTGTTAGCTGGTCTGTACAAATTAATAATATTAAATCAAACACATTTTGATTTTGCTTTGGTCGTCGGGAACAGGTGATAGTTATCTGTTTGAGAAGGAGAACGAGTATCACAAGAGCTCCTGCACACAGCTCTATATGCAATGTGGCGCTCAGACGGATTATACAAATATTATGGTTAACATGGTGTCGCAAGTACTGTCGGAGCCCTGCTACGATTGTCTACGCACAAAGGAGCAACTCGGCTACATCGTCTTCAGTGGCGTACGCAAAATGAATGGTGCTAATGGTATTCGCATCATCGTCCAATCGGCGAAGCATCCATCATTTGTGGAAGATCGCATTGAGAACTTTTTGCAGACCTATCTGGTAAGCTGTTGAGATTCATAACGATATAAAAAACATTTCTTAAATATCACTTTTTTAGCAAGTAATTGAGGACATGCCGCTGGATGAGTTCGCGCGCCACAAGGAAGCGTTGATTGTGAAAAAGTTGGAGAAACCGAAAACCATTTTCCAACAGTTTAGCATTTTCCATACTGAAATTGCTATGCAAACCTATCATTTCGAACGTGAAGAGGCCGAAGTTGCAATACTACGCAAAATTACCAAATCAGATTTTGTGGACTACTTTAAGGTGCGCAACCTCTTCCAGTAACTTGAAACGCATGCCTCAACTGCTCAATTTTAATTACAGAAATTCATAGCAAAAGATGGCGATGAGCGAAGAGTTCTATCTGTGCACATAGTATCCACACTAAAAGATCCGAATGCGGCGACCAGTGAGGAAGACGACAACACAGTCACCAGCATGGAACGCCATAAGCCAATTAGCGATATTGTTGCTTTCAAATCCTGCAAAGAGTTGTATCCCATTGCGATGCCCTTCCTGGACATTAAGGCAAAGGGTGCACGCAGCAAGCTGTAAGCAGGTGCAGCAAGTCTGTAGATTTAGCTCTCTTTTCACGGTTGCAGATGTGTCCCGATAATGGTTTTGGTTGCTTTCTTTAATTTCAAATCAAGTATGCATAATATTAAAACCTTTCACAAATATAAAATAATTTGTATTAGTAGCGAATTGTGTCTCACATAATTGCTGCCTACAATCGCACTATTTGGTATGGAAAATCCCATATCGAGTTTCGTTAGCTCCTGTGAGCTGAGGTCCTGCGTCCGCCGATGGTTCGGATTCTGATTCAATAACGATATCTTGTGTTTAAACGCCACGTGCTCGGTCCATTTCAACTGCTTCCACTGTCCGCCCATGTCCAGCATAATATTGTTCTCCTTGCGACTGGCATGATCATGAGATGGATACGCCAGTGCCAACTGCAAATTGATCATCTCGCGGTGCATATGCTGAAATGTGCACTTCAACTGAAGTGTCTTGCCTGAAATTGCGATTATATTTCGAGGATTACTCTTATTTATTTATTTGCGTTTCAAAGTACTCGCCTCTTATGCTGAATTTTGGACTGTTGATGGTTTTGGTTGAGGCATCGGAAATGTGATCCGTAAAGTTATCCAATTTCCAATAATAGGTAAATAATTGAAAGTCCTGATCCGCCAGCATTGTGTTATTAAATCTGCCAATCTCTTCCTCCCGCTCAGCTGCAATATCCAATTGTTTTAGCTTGGGTTGCTTCTTCGCATTGGTTTCTTGGCTTGGAGGTTTCATCGTAATCTGCTCAAACTTGATTTTTTGTAGAGCGAGAGGCACCTTTACAATTGGTGTCTCATCCAGCGTTGGAGTCAGTGGAATAGAGTTACTATCTGGCTGTTCTTCCATCTCGATCAACTTCAGCAGCAGCTCTTTGATTTCACGCAATTCCCCATAAAGTTTCTCCTCCAGGTTGCGAAAAGCACGATTCATTTCATCTATGGCGGCAATTTGTTTGATTTCCAAACATTATTGAAATGGTGTGCAAGGCTTACCCGAACCACAGACACCCTTCAAAGTTTTGGTTGTCACCGCTTCGGCGGATGCTTTGACCTCGCCCGCATTTACGGTGCAAACAGCCTTTTGAACTTCGCTGGGCAAATGTAGATCCGTATCCGGATCTTGGGGAGGCGGCGTATCATGCTCATTGTCGTTGAGGTTATTATTAACTGACTCGTCAAGTGCAAGTGCCGTGGCCAAAAGAACACATACCCCATACACAAACCACCTTGGCATCTCCAGCTAAGAGTGATGAAAGCCCGTCTAACTAGCACTACAGAAAAGACCACCAAGTGCTCCGCTGTCTGGGAGGCCTCATTGACAACTGACTGACGAATGAGGCGATGAGTTGGCCAATGAGGAACAACATGTTTTGCAGAATAAAAATCGTTGACATTGTGTACAGATATACATAGATGTTCACATAGATATACATAGATGTACTTATTTATGTTTATAAATATGCGACTAGGGCGCGCGTCGCACGATTATCTAAATATAGTGCCAATGTTTTTGAATCGCGATCAAAATATGAATGAAAGCAGACATTTTTTTTGAAAGAACATTATAATCAAAAACATGAAAGACGTAACATAAAATGTATTATTTATTTAATGAATTTAACTATTAGTAGTACTCGGAATATTGTTAGCCCAACGAGAAGAAGGACAATCTGAATGCCATTTCGACCATATTCTGAGGCACCTCGGGAGCGTGACACACATAGACCTCCTTCGCTGGCGATTGGAACAATCGGCCGACGACAACGAATCGCATGACGGCCTGGTCCCTGATGCTATTTGTGATTTCAATGGTTATGCCATGTTCCTTCACCGTGGTTATATCATTGCTGCCATGTCCAATGAGGGATCTGTTGTTGCCAGCAGCAATCGGCTCCGCCAGTATTCGTCGATGATTCTTGGATCGCTCGAGCACCACATGAATCATATGACACGCTCGACGCATCTCGCAGAGGTAGGGAAAACTCTCCGAGCTGGCAGTGAATGGGCAGAGGAGCACGCCATTTGTCAGGTCAACATAGACGTAGTGCAGCACAGAATTCTTCCAGCCGGCGGAGATTTTCACTGGCAGCACATTGTTGATTTCCTTCCAAAGGGATGTGGTTATCTGACTCTGGCTCTCCGCATTCAGATTAAGGCCGTAATGCAGCGGATGCTGTTCCGCAAAGTTCTCCCAGTCGGAGCCGCTGTCCGAGTCATCGGCGGGCGTCAGACGGCGCCGTGACATCTCATCCTCACTGGGCGTCAGGCTGTGTATCGATGAGCCACCCAGAGATGAGCACAATTGCGCCTCATCATCGTTGGCGGCGTTATTGGAATGTGGAACGTTGGTTTTCGGTTTGAGCAATGATTCAAGCTTGCTGCTGGCCTCGTGCTCTTCGCCGGATTGCTCGATCTTGTGCTGATCGAGCACCTCAGGCCGCTTATTCGAGACTGACCAAAATCTGGCCAGTGACTCGATGCCGCACTGTATGAGATGATCCAGCGTCTCTTGGATTTCTTCGATGTAGAACAACGATGGCGGCACTGCAGTAAACGCCTCCATTTCGGGCGCATCCACATACATCTTAAGGATGACGGTGAGGATGAGGTGACTCCTCGAGCAGACAGTCAGAAAATAACGACCCGTTGCATTCGCCAGCACAATCTCCTCCCACACGTAGAGCTCACGGACGCGCACGCTGGGCGCCGAGCCAATAAAATCAAAGACTCCCCGACAACGCAGAAACAACTCTACGTTGAAGCGCACCTCAGCGGGAAGCAGGCTGGCCAGCAGGAAGCTATCATAGTACAATGCGCAGCCATAGATAAAGAATTCGCGATGGGTGGTCAACGGTTCATCGTTCCAATTGCGATAATCCATAGCCTCCATTTCGCTGAGTGCATCAAAGATGCGCAATTGGGCCTCCTTCGGCAGTGGCAAGCTGCGCGATTGCTTCAGCAGTTGCTCGAATTGCAGCTCCCCCTTAGGACTGGCCAGCAGGCGAGAGCGTTGAATGCTGCAGAAGTGGCGTAGAAACTGGCGGAGACCATTCGAGCTATCCGTGCTGGTCACGAAGTTCTCCAGATTCAGACCCGGCAGCGAGAAACGTATGTAACCAATTAGCTCATCCGATCTCAGGCTGCTCTCGGCGGCGCCATACAAACGCGCCGCATAGGCGAACAGCACCAGGAATCCATTCAATCGGCGATAATTCACATAGTAGGGCACCTGCTCGACGAGGAGACGAGAGGTCAGCGGCTCCGTCTGCAGCTCATTGAGCACCGAGCTGAGCGTGAGGAAGCTGCCCCGAGCCTTGTACAGGAAATTGGTCAGAGCACACTCGGGATAGTAGTACAGCGAATCCTTGTGCTCATCCTGCTGATAGCATTCGGGTGGCAGTAGTAGCATGCCAAATGGCGTTACACTATCCGGCACAACGAGAGCAGGAGGCAGCAGCTGCTCGAATTGTTCCGCAAACATGGCAAAGTTTAATAATTTGCGCAACTGTTGCACCTGTGGAATACATTGTCCGGTTGAAGCATCATCTGCTGCTGCAGCTGGTGCGCTTTGAGTGGCAACACCTTGAAAGCCCAGACACACCTGGGTGGGTTCGACGAACTGCTGCAGCAGCTCATCCAAATTGCTGGCATAGAGCTCAATGCCATTCAAGGATTTGAACCAGTCACCTCGCTTAATATTGTGCTGCATAGCGCTGATGTCATGCACAAAACTGTCCACCATGAGGCACTCGGGCTGATCGGGAAACGGCAACACACGGAAGCCCAATATAGACTCCACGGCTGTGGAGCGACGACCGAAACGGAAGCGATCCGTTGCCGTTATAACCAGCTCCAATTGTTTCTGATTGGCGACGGCCTCTGTCTGCGAATGTTTAATGTCTGCGAAACGGAACCCGTTGCTGGCACTGCTCTCTGCCTCTGCTGCGGGAGTTGTCTGCTGTGGCTGCTGCTGCTGCAAGCCTTGGTTGCCATTGTGCTTGCCCTGTTGGCCTCTATTCGAATGCTGCTGCTGCTGTTGTCGCCGAGTTGTCTTTTTTCCCAGGCGCAGCGAACGGCGCAAGAGTTCACCACGTCGCTGCTCCAACGCATTCGGTTTGATGCTGGGCACATATTCGGCATAGAAGAGGCTACCATCTTCCGCCACGTACTCCTCCCAGTTGACCAGATCGCTGCCATCGCTAAACGAGCTGCTCAACGAGGAACTCGATGTGGAGAACGTTTCAGAGGCGTCCAAGCCCAGTCGTCTGTCCGAGACTAATGATATTCCCTGCGATTTTCGCATTACGCTGATCGCAATCAAAAATTAACAATCAAACAAAAAGTCACTATAAAATTGAATTTGCTTCGAGCCGCTTGTACCGTCAACGTTCTCTAACAAATGGCAACTAAATGTGCAGCTCAGATCTCAGTGGCTTAGCCATGTTGCTCACACAGAAACCAAACCGGTTTATGCGTCGAGAGTCCAGAGTCTAGACTCATAAATACGAGTTGTTATGAGAACTGTTCGCTTTGTTCTCATGCTGCTGTAAATTCCAATGCTCTCTGCTCTTCACCGCTCTCTTGAGCATCTCGTTTTACAGCTAGCAAGAAGGCTAAGATCTCAGGCCAAATGAAAGAAATTCTATTGTCGATTCACACGAAGCAACTTCAAATTGTTTCGCATTCGTTGTGGAATTTGGGTCTCTTCTCAATATTCAACCCTGACCGATTAAATGGATAGTTTTTCAATTTATGTCTAAAATCATTTATTTGCAATAACGATCAGCTTTCATTTTACTACGCCTGTCCAAAAGCGTTTCATGCAGCAGTCCTTGTGTCTTGGCTTCCTCGAGCTCCTTAACATCGTTCTGGCTAATGCGCATCTTCTTATCCTGGAACTTCTGAAACTTTTTGCTAGAAGCACAAAAAAAGTGAAACTTAATATGCAGCATTTAAATATATTAATTGTCGTCATACGCAGACTTACACATAGTTTTTCTCCACTTCGCCCAAATCGCCTTTCTCTTCCTTTGGCTGCTCGTCAATAACCACATCTCGTGCAGCATTAGTGCGCACGCGACATATTTCCTGTTGCCCCACTTTCTTACGCAGAGCAACGCAGGCATCATCCTCTGGATCAATGGACATAAAGTGTCCCGTTTCTGACAGCAGTGCCATTTGCTTGTCCTACATATGCCAAATGAAATGACTGATAACAAACATTAGTGTGAAACATTTGATGGGTTTCTCACCTCGAAGACAGGTTCCCACTGCTCCATACTACCAACAGCCTCTGAACGACCCGTAACCATGCCGTCCTTTTCAATCTTTAGATATTTTCCATAACCAGATTTGAAGGACACCTTGCGATCGTTGATTGGAAACGCTGTGAAAATCTCTTCGGGATCCGGACCACCGCCGAGATTGTGTGGGGCACCCAATGTAAACAATCTATAAATCATTAACTTTACCGTTTTAATCTAATAATTTTATGCGACGCACCCGTTGTCCAGAGCTTTTAAATAGCAGCGTTCGCCAAATTCGATGGCCACCGGACCAATGATGCTTGGTGCGCTCGTCGCCGTCCACCAACCGCCGTGCTGAATGGCATCCTCATCGGTGACCGACTTGCTTCGCTTGGCGGCGTCGTCGTCCTTGTGTTCCTTTTCCTTCTTTCGTTTTTTACTTTTCCTATAAGCAAAAATGCATTCAATACTTGATTATATGCTTGTTTGTCATACATTACTTCTGTTTCTCTCCTTTCAAGACCAACTTTTTTATGCGCACATTATCGTAATCCGCCATTATTTACTTTTATAAAGTTTTGTTTATGGATTTTTTCACACTAAATCAGCAACCTAAATAAGAGTTGTGCTGCTCCGTTCAATTGAACGAAATGAACTTCTTCAATTGTTCATGACTATAGAACGTGTGCAATCGATTAATCGATATTTTGATTACTCGATTGTCGATACTACGCATGTAATTTTACCGGTTGACGTATGCCAGGAAAAAGGATGTTGGTTTTGAAATATTAACAGCACAATTTAAGGTATTTGTACGTAATATGCATTTAATATATTTATTTATAAATAATTACTTAACTAAATATTTAAAACATAAGCGGTAGACAAAGACTTACTGGTCTTCAAAATAAATAAATTATAATTAATCAAAATATACAAGCAAATAGGATCCGAAATTACATTTAATACAACAAAGCTGGGTTTAAGCTGCTTTTTTGTCATTATAAAATAGGAAGAATTTTGCAGTCAAGTGATTAATATACCCTGCACTTAGCTTGAAACTAACACAAATCATCAATAATTGTAAGTTGATTTTATAATTGGGTTTTTGCCTACTCGAGCTGCTGACGTTCTTCATTTTCATTGGTTTTAATTTCGCGGAATATTAACATTTAAGTTGCTCTAACAATTAGATACTCTTGCGGAGTATTACTCTGCAGGGTATACATATGAATACTGAAAACACGGAATGCATTGTGGTTACATATAACCCTCCACGGATAGATGCTTCCATTGACCCTGCAATAAGTACATAAATTAAAAAAAGTTGTAAGGAATTTATATATTTGGAAGTATACCGAAATGCCCAAGTTCCAACCGGCTCCGGCAGGATTCTCATTGGTTATGCCACACCGTCGGCAAATGACGCCATTTAGGGAAATAGCCCAGACTTCCTTGCCCACGGATACGGAACGAAAACCGCAGTGGGTTTCTGTATGTGGTGGCACATTGGCAGCATTTGGAAGAAATTGCCAATGTGATCCCTCGGGGAATGTATGCGTTACCTCCTTGCGCACCACTAGCCGCATCTGATTGTCCAGAGCCCAGATGCCAGCGCGACCCACACTAACGGCCTTAAAGGTTACGCCAGCCGGCGCCTCCACTTGTTGCCAGGCGTCGCCGCAGGGATTCAGCTTGCTGATGCCATACCGATAGAAGATCATACCATTGCGAGCAACTGCCCAGACCTGACCCATCGGACCCACACTGATGCCAATCAGTGGCTGATCGCTCACAATGTGCTCCCAGGTGTCACCGCGCGGATTCAGTGTAGAAACTCCGTGTCTGATCAGCACATCGCCATTTGAGGCGATAGCCCAGGCAGCCACGCGCATATCCTCGACATTGAGCGCACTGTCCACATCCGTGTCGAGCACATGCAATGACGCATCGATTATCTTGGAATGACTGAGCTCCTGCCAGGGTCCACTGCTGGTGAGGCGAGACTTCTTCATCCAACGACGCCGGCGCACACAATCGGTCAGCTTCTTGTGGGCATGATAGGTGGCTGGGAAATCAATGGCATATTGCCAGCCCTCCTTGTCCGCACCGCCGGGCAGATTATAGTCGATGGCCCAGTCCGATATCCACTCGCAGTGTGTGGACAGTAGTTTGGTGTGCTCCTTGCTGCGCTTCTGTCGCCCACTGGCATCGCTCCACATATGGCGATCGGTGGGCAAGCTCTTGGCAGTAAAACCGCTGATGGGATTCCATCGTTGATTCTCGTACACATAGTAGATGTGCGTGTCAATCATGGCGTTTATCTTGCCCGAACCTTCCAAACCCTTTAGAAACATGCCGCCCCAGCCGCCGTTATATGCCCAGGCCGTATTATCGCATGAAACGCCCCAGACGACATCGACGCCGCTGCTATAGACACGCTTCACATGGCCGCCCATCTGGCGCCAGTGCATCTGCTGCATGGATATCATAAGCGAGGGCGAACGATAGACAACACTAAAGAGTTTAACACGCCCGCTTACATAGAGACAGGTGACGGCTGCCGGATCCATGCGATATTTGTAATCTGCATAGAGCGCATGATTGACCACAATCTGATAGTGGTCCTCAAGTGCCCTGCAAAAGTGAGTCAGCAATTGCACTTATCTATAACCGATAATAATATATCACATTTAAACTTACTTAATTTTCACCGTGAAGGTGGCACCGGGCGCAAATACCATGCGATCATTACGTATTTCATCAAGCCACTCCGAATCCATCATGGAGTTGAGTACAGTTGTGCGCTCATTGAAACGAGGATTTATATGCATGGCGATCATTCGATATTTCTCGACACGATGCGGCAGCGCTTTTATTTTCGAATGGCACTGCAAATCGAAGCGAATTTGATCCGCATCATCGTAGACACAGCCAGATATTTCCAATTCACTGCCGCAAGGCATGCTAGAAGTTATGGATATTAATTATAAAGATTACCATCGACAGGGAAACTATGAACTTACCCGTTGTACAGGGTATTGTAGTACGGTGTCTCACAAGTAGACACATCCATACGCTCGACATAATGCGCATGACCATCGTCGGTCTTCTCCAGTTGTTGGGCCTTCATGTTGGCCGAATCGAAGACAAACACATCGCCCTGTTCACTGGTCAGCCAAATGGCATTGCTGGCCGGTTTGCCCATCAGCATATTGATTTGACTGCATACGGAGGACAGGTGCGACAGCCAGTCCTCCATTTCAGCATCGCTGGTGAATTGCAGTTTGACCGGACTGCAATTGACGGGCAGATGAACTGCATGGATGGCAAGACGTGGTGCGCCTGGTTCACTGCAGCACTGCACACACGTTATGTCGGAGAGAGCGAATTGTATTTTGGTTGCGGCTCCATCCGAACTGAGCACCGAGAAGGTGCCGGAATCATTGTCTGTGCTATCGCTACCGTTGCCGCTAACCCACTCCAGCTCAATGGAGCAGTCGTCATACTCCCCAGCTGGATGCTGATAGCGTGCGTCCGCCGATTTAATCCAGGAAGTCAATTCGACGGCCTTTTCGTAATGTGTTTCCTGCTGCAACTTTTCCAATTTCTGCTGGCGTTGCTTTAGCTTGTCCAATAAATCGTTGCGCCAGTTGGGATTCGCATCGGCTTTGCAATCATTGGAAAGATGCTCGTTAAACCAGTTGGGTGTGTTGTTCACATCCACGGTGACAGCACCTGTAGCTATGCAACTCCACATGACCGCACACTCTGTCCAAAACTGTGAGCCATTGTGATCATCGTCTTCGCCCAGAAATGCATCCGAGCCATGTGCCGACTCTGATTCGAAGACAGCCGAATCACTTTCCGGATGCGCCTCAGTGCCCACAACAGAT
Organism: Drosophila cognata; assembly: GCA_035041535.1. Lineage (NCBI taxonomy): Eukaryota > Metazoa > Arthropoda > Insecta > Diptera > Drosophilidae > Drosophila > Drosophila cognata. The sequence goes on along the minus strand of JAWNLC010000688.1, from coordinate 6,631,630 downwards.
CCAACACTGCGCACCGGAGACCAGGCACGCGGATTTTTTAGTTGCGTTTCAAATTTCCCAGTTATCTCAGCAACGTCGGCTGCTGGAGCGCTCGATGCATGCGAGGATGTCTCGCGCAATGCTGTCGCCCGATGCTTCTGACGCTCGTTCAGATTGAGGCTGCCAATGGTAGGTGGCGAGTCGGCGTTCAGTTTCCAGCGATCGTTTTTCAAACGGCTATTCAGACCATTATTTGAGGATGCGTTGCTGTGCGTGGTGAACGTTTCAATGACGGCGCACGTTTCCACAACGCCCTTCTCTTTCTCCTTGGAGTAAAGATTGGAGAAGCTTTGGTGTTTGGAGCCGGGCGTTGAGCTGCTGCCGCCACTTTTGCGCGACACTATCGATAAGGAACTGGAGGAGCGACTGATTTGCATTGGGCATTGGATTTTCAGCCACTTCTTACCGGTGGGATCGGCAGCACTGACGCCAGATCGATAGTATATAGCACGATCGGCAGCGCCAATTGCAAACACCTGTTGATGACGAAGCAGTTAATAGACATAAATCAGTAGCCTATTAAATAGCCTTACCTGATCGTTGGGAGCCACAGAGATCATTGATAAATTGCCAACCATTTCCACCCAGCCTTTGCCAATGGCGGCATCCTCACTTATACCAGCTGCCTCACCTTTGATGCCACGCCGAAACCAGGCATGATGATCATTTGTAATACACCAGACCGCATCGGTGCCCACTGATATCTGCAAAATGCGCAGACCACGCGGTGTATCCGATTGTGAGCTCGTCGCCACGGGTGACTTCACATCCAGCCACGACTCACCCGACAGGTTATCGCGTGTGATGCCCGTACGCACTATAACCCGGCCATTGTACAGCACAGCCCAAACCAGGCCAGTTGGACCCACGCTTATCTGGGATAGTTCACTGCCCGTGGGCGTGCTGATGGCCGTCCAGCGCAAGCCCTCAGGTGCGTTGGCTGTGACACCGGTGCGAAACATGGCCCGGCCATGTGCCGTAATTGCCCAGACACAAAGGGTGCCGGCGCGTGCATTGGGCACCTGTGTGCCACCGATGGCCACATCGATGAATGGCTCCTGCGTGGGATCCTTGTGCAGGGGCGCAACGGCACACCAGCTATTGAGAGCGGCGTAGCGACGAAAGCGTACCCATTTCCGTCGACGCACATACGAGTTCCATGACTTTTTCGCCGAGTATGAGGCTGGGAAATCTAACGCATACATCCAGCCATCTTCGGGCAGCTGTTGACCATCGAGTTCGAGGTCCAAATGCCAATCCCCATCCCATTGCCATGCCATGGAGGGCAAGCGTATCTTGTCCACGCTTCTCTCGACACTGCCATCAACGTTAGAGTATTTGTAACGGTCGGTGGGCAGCAGCGTTTTCGAGAATCCCTCGATGGGTAGCCAGCGTTCATTCTCATACGACTCCTCCTTCACCCGTATGGGCACATCTAGCCCGTGCACGTGAACATACACTTGTCGATCTCCACCAATGGCCCACATGTAATTTGGGACTGCGCTGATTTTCTTAAACTCCAGACCGAGATAGGGAAACTCGCGCCATCCACTTGAGCTGGTGGACAGCGTGTGCACGCGACCCTCGCTGCTGGTGGCAAACAGTAGACTGCTTGGCATGATTTTTTGAGTTTTTTTATTTTAACTATAGTTTTTTACTAACTGCAGCAGCCCTTTGTGTTCCATTGTGGCACGCATTTGTGAAAAAAAAATTGATTTTCCGTTCAAGTTGATGCCACCTCAATCAGCTGGCTGCAGAAATCGCATGGCAGCACTGTCCGTTTACAATACATTTTATACGTGATATTCCTGTGATAGGATACATAGAGACATACATATATTTTTAATTTAAAATTTAAGCGGCACAAGCTCATGTCACAATTAGAACAATAGTTTAGGTAAACAATTTTCAAATGATTAAGTTCAATAATAAAATAAAATAATTATACACAACCGATGTATTTAATAATGCTGCCAGACCGTAACAATTGTTTATGGTAATTTTCTTTGACAGCATATTTCCGTTGTTCACCATATTGTGCAAGTGTGTGGTGCTTATTGTTAATAAGTCTTCTTACGTTTTCAACATGTTTTCGGCTATCTGGAACTGGTAAGTTTAGTTACTGTCCTTTCTGACCTGTCTGGCAACCATATGCATTTGACAGGTCACAGTAAGAATGGAATTTGTCACTAATGACTAATACGAATTCACTTTCAACACTAAATTCACAACAGTTTGCGTAGCAACCGTTCTATATCAATTATTAAGTTAGCGTCTCAAGAACTATCAACATCAAGCAAATTTCCCTTTCCCTTTTTGGATTTTAACAGGATATACGAAAAGCCAAAAGTAGACATGGACAGCACTCAGGCTCAGTTTGTTCGCGATACAATTTCCAACAACAAGGTCATAATATTCAGTAAAAGTTATTGTCCTTATTGCACAATGGCAAAGGAGGTAAGTATTAGGTGATAGTGATAGCCGCCTTTGAAATATTGTATATTGACATCCAAAAATTTTTAGCCATTCCGCAAGCTGAAAGTAGATGCAATGATAATCGAATTGGATGAACGTAAAGATGGCGATGAAATTCAATCAGTGCTGGGCGAGATGACTGGCGCTCGAACGGCAAGTCCAAAACCACAAACTTATGAAATTCATAATTTTAAATAATTTCTCCTACACTTTCGCAGGTGCCACGTGTGTTCATAAATGGCAAATTTGTCGGGGGCGGCACGGACGTTAAGCGTATGTACGAAATGGGAGCGCTGCAAAAATACTTTGAATAATCCATACACTTTTTAATTTGTAAGGTTTTAAGACAATTTATAGTGCAATTTAATCAACTTGTAATTAAAATTTTTCATTAAAACCTCAAACCGAAATACACAGTATGTTTTCGTTTTATGTAGGCTTGGTTGTTTTACTATATGCTTTCATCTTTTTCTTTCGGTCCTAAATATTGTTGTTATTAAAGCACTTCTTAGAAGTGCGTCGATACTGCAGATCTTTCGACTTTTCAATCGTGTAATCGACTTATCGATACTTATCAATTAAGTATCAACAGGTTATTTTGTTTGTTGATTTTGTCGATGTAAATAAACAAGAAAAATTATGGCTGAGCTAGTGCGTGGTGAAGCTTCCGAATCGGACGAGGAGCAGGATAGACACAAGGTATTTATACTCCAGATAAATAGTATACGCAATCTGTCCAAGATAGTTATTGCAGATATTCGCAGCTGAAGTTTCTGGCGAGGCAACGGAAGAAGAAGATGAAGATATCTACGAGCAGCCTAGCACTCCCAGTGTAACCACCTCAATATATCGCAACAATCTGCTGCAGTGCAAATTGAGTAATTTTGCTATACATTTGACTTATGCGCATTTTCAATAATTTGACCCATTCGACTGCAGTTGAGAGCAACATTGGCATTTGTAAGGCATTAACTGCGCTCACGCGCAACTTTGTCGTGGACGCCTCCAGGCAGCTGTTAGCCACCGATCAAATGCTTATCAAATCCCAGGTGTCCTTGCAGTCGGCACATACAGCGCTGCAACAGGCCCAAAGGAATACCTCACAGTTGCAGGCACGCACTGCATCGGCGTTGACAAGCAGCTTTCTGCCAGCTATACAGCTAAAGGAGACAGCAAGCAATTGACAGTTTCTGGACACGCAAATGTTTAAATGTGTTTATAAATAAACGAACAAACTAGTCTAATCTTCTGTATCCGAATTCGCGGCATACATTTGACTATTGGGCGACGGCTCGCGCGGCACATAAGTGTTTTGAAAGCACCGCGAAAATATGGTACGCACCATCCGATTACGCTCCCGTTCTGGGGACTGTGGTATGCTTTCCTCCTCATCCTCCTCCTCGTCGACGTCTTCGTGCATCTGTGGAGGCATTAGCGTGGCCGACGCATCCTCTGTATTGATGAAACACACCTCAGTGCTGGCGGGCGGCATCACTTGGCTCGCCCCCATGGCATCTGATACGGCCAGCAGCAACGCCTCCTCGTCAGCCTCATCCTCAACCACATCCATAGTGTCACCATCGGGCAGTAAGCGTGCGGGCTGTATTGTAGGTGCCACAGATGGCCGATGATCGCCAAACTGAAAGAGCGACGTGGTCACATCCGAGATAGTTGTGTCTTCAGCCAGGCGACGTTTCTGTTGGACTTCTGGTGCAGGTGTGCTGCTCTTACGTTTCTGCGTGCCATTGCTTTGGTTACACATGGTAATCTCGCGCGGACAGTATTCCACAGAGAAGCTAACATCATCGGGTGATAGCGTTGATAGAATCAACAAACATTCAATTTCGCGATGTTTCTTAATCTTCACAATAAATGGACTGCCTGCATCGTCAAATTCCAGCGTCATTTGTGCATTCAGTGCTTCGGCAAAGAGCAGAAATGCACGGAATTCCTTGATGCAAAACGTAATGACCGATCCCTCCGGCACCTGATAATGCTCAAATTCACTTGGCTTCAGTTTCAACTGGGACCGCATGAACTTGTCATTGACACGCGCGCCTTCAATGTAGTTCTTGGCCGACAGGCTGTCGGGCGTGGCCTCCAGAGTCAGTTCCTCCTCCGAGGCATTAAAGCTATTCGATATCTCCATGAATAGCTTGTGGTCGCCCCGCAATCTAAGAATATACATATTATATCAACTCTATATAATATAACATGTTAGGCCTACATATTTGCACACTGATCAGTTGGTACAGCCGAGGTAATGTTCTGTTCATCCACAATTGCAATGAGCGCCTGCTTTGTGGTCTCCAGTTTGCAGCGCAAATTGACTTCGAATTTGGTGCGATTGCCCACCATGCTCAGCTCGCAGTGCTCCACCTGTAAAGGCAAGAAGGAATTTCACTGGTAATATATATTTCAAAAGGCAAGACAACCAAAACTTACCTGTTTCATATTTCGAAATACGCCTAGGCATGGCTTCATAGCAATTTTACAACAGCAATCACCGCTCGCTGGCAGCTGAAACATATCAAACATTGAGCGGCTGAAGCTGATGCTTCCCACAGCCGATTGTGTTGCATTAATGGTGCGCATCCGGAGTCCATTTAGGTCTGCTTCAATGAACAACTCTTTGCCCACTTTGGACAGCGATTGTATTGCCTTGGCAATGACTGGCATAATGTCGTAAGTTGAAAGAAAATGTCTAACTAGAGAACGAAGTTTACTTACCGCGTGCATTGCTTCCCTCTAATGTGCACTTCATTTAATTTATAATCAATGAATGTATTTCTTTACGAATTTGCAATTTCGGCGCGCTTTCATTGATAAACAAGGCAGCGGGTGATCAGCTGGCAACGCTTGTGCGGATTAATGGTGCAAGAAGCATCGATAAATGCATTTCATCGATGTTTGGTATCGATGATGACGTTACATCCCCCACAGTTTTGTAGCAAGGTGGCAACGCAGACAGGCCGGTAAAACGCCACATCAGTTTTTCGCCTTAAATTTAATTATCACAAAGAGTGCGTGCTAAAGATAAAGTTCGATAATATTGCTTGAACTCGCCATTAATTGTACATAAATTTAAAATCTGTGCGTCATGTACGCGTAACAAACAGCGATACACGATACGCACAATAACAAAAATGTTACGTCTTGTGTGTGTTTTTCTGGCGACGGCGGCGACGTTGACGTTGTTAAGACCTGCTTGTGTCTCAGCTGCGTCTGCCGAGTCCAGTCAAAGTTATCCAATTACGACGCTCATTAATGCCAAATGGACGCAAACGCCATTATATTTAGAGATTGCCGAGTATTTAGCGGATGAGCAGCCGGGTCTGTTCTGGGACTACGTAAAGGCTGTGACGGCATTGGATACTGCGCTCAACGATTACGGTACGTAAACAATGCGTAAAGTGACCAGACCTTGCTATGAAAATTTTGAATATTTCAAATACGGTTCTTGAAAAGCTAATGAATATCACCTCGCTTTGCAGATACGGAGTCGCAGCAGTATAATGCCGCCTTGGGGCTGGTGAGGACGCACGTGAGTGCGCCTCAATTGCCGCTGCTGAAACTGGTCGTCTCCATGCACAGTCTAACGCCGCGTATTCAAACGCACTTTCAGCTGGCCGACGAACTCCGTGCGGCGGGCGCCTGTCAAGGTGCCATCTATGCCCAGGTGGGCTCCGAGCTCGCCTGCAACTTTGCGGAGCTCGAACAGAAGCTGAAGCTGCCACGTGATGCGAGCAGCTTGGATGCGGACGTTTTAAGCTATAGCTTTGATCATATTTATCCTGGCAGCGAGAACAATACACGCACTGTGGTGCTCTATGGCGATTTGGGCAGTGCCGCATTTCGGCCATATCACAAACTGCTGGAAAATGCTGCCAATGCTGGAAAAGTGCGTTATCTACTGCGCCATCAGCTGGCCCAGCGAAGTGGACGACCCGTCCGCTTGTCCGGTTATGGCGTTGAGCTACATTTGAAATCGACGGAGTACAAGAGTCAGGATGATGCACCCAAGCCGGAAGCGGGCAATGGCAGCTCTGCTGCTGCCGAGGAATCCACAAATGAAACGGATGTTCAAGGCTTCGACTTTAAGCTGCTGAAGGCCAAGCATCCAGCGCTGAAGAATGCGCTGGATCAACTGCGTCAGCGTCTGTTGCAGGGCAACGATGAGATCGCCCAGCTCAAAGCGTGGGAATTCCAAGATTTGGGTCTACAGGCTGCGGCAGCCATAGCGGAAATCCAAAGCGACGAAGCGCTCCAGATTCTCCAATATACTGCCCACAATTTCCCCATGCTGGCGCGCACTCTGCTCGCCCACAAAGTGTCCGAGGAACTGCGAGCTGAGGTTAAGCACAATACGGAAGTGTTGGGTCGCAGTCTGAACGTAGCTCCGCCAGATGGTGCTCTGTTCATCAACGGCTTGTTCTTCGACGCGGACACTATGGACTTATACACGCTGGTGGAGACACTGCGCTCTGAGATACGCGTCCTGGAGAGTCTACACGGCAACAATGTGCATGGCAGCCTGGCGAGCGCATTGCTAGCCCTGGACTTGAATAGTGCGAGCAAGCGTGAGTTTGCCATCGATATCCGTGATACGGCGGTGCAGTGGATCAATGATATTGAACAAGATGCACAATACAGACGTTGGCCCGCTTCGGTCATGGATCTGTTGCGTCCCACATTTCCTGGCATGTTGCGCAACATACGCAAAAATGTTTTCAACCTGGTGCTGGTCGTGGACCCGTTGCAACAGGAGGCGCGCAGTGTCATCAAATTGTCGGAATCCTTTGTTATCCATCAGGCACCCATTCGCCTGGGTCTGGTTTTCGATGCCCGAGCTGTAGAAGCGGACACAGCGGCCGATTATGTGGCCATTGCGTGTGCATTTAATTATGTGAGTCAACAGAAGGATGCCCGTGCCGCACTCAGTTTCCTCACCGACATCTATGCAGCGGTGGGTGAAACAGCTGCCGTCACCAGGAAGCACATCGTCAAGCAACTAACCAAAGAGTTCAGCTCGCTGAACAGCAAACAGGCCGAGGAACTACTCGGCGAGGAATCCGATTACGATTACGGCCGTCAGCTGGCGGCAGAATTTGTGCAACGTTTGGGCTTTGGTGCAGTGGGTCAACCCCAAGCGCTGTTAAACGGCGCACCCATGCCGAGCAATATCATCAGTGCGGACAGCGATTTCGAGGAGGCTATCTTTACGGAGATCATGAGCCAGACGACGGCCCTTCAGAAGGCCGTGTATCGTGGCGAGCTGACCGACAGCGATGAGTTGATCAATTACCTGATGAATCAGCCGCATGTCATGCCGCGTCTCAATCAGCGCATTCTAAGCCAAGAGGATGCCAAGTACCTGGACATTAATGGCGTTGCTGCCAAGCAGCTGGGAAATGCGGCTGTTCTGAATAAGCTCTCCAATCGTGACATGACCGCCACGCTGATGGCAAATCTGAAATACTTTGGCGGCAAGCAGAGCACTGAACGCATTGGCAGCGCCTCGTTGCAGTTCCTTACGCTGTGGGTCTTTGCCGATCTGGAGACAGATGATGGGCGTGATTTGCTCAGCCATGCCCTGGATTATGTCCGTGGCAGTGAAAGCGTCCGTTTGGCATTCATACCCAATACTGAGGGTGCGAGTGATAAGCGGAGTTTGAATCGTTTGGCCTGGACGGCAATGCATTCGCTGGAGCCGGCCAAGGCTACCGAACAGGTGCTCAAATGGTTGCGCCAAAAGAAGAATCAACGCATAGAGGATATACCCAAACCAATGGAGGATGTACTAGGCAGCGCGGAGTTGCATTTGAAAATGTTGCGCGTTTATGCGCAACGTGTTTTGGGTTTGGCCAAATCGCAGCGTCTGGTGATTGGCAATGGACGTCTCTACGGGCCACTTGGCGCTGTGGAGAGCTTCGATAGTGCCGACTTTGCGCTACTCGCACGCTACAGCGATCTTCAGTATGGTGACAAGGTGCGCGAGGTGCTCAAGGAATCGGCCATGGAAGTCCATGCCGATTTCAGCAGCGATACGTTGCTCAAGCTCTACGCCAGTTTGCTGCCCCGTCAAACCAAAACTCGTTTCAAGCTGCCCAGCGATCTGAAAACGGATCACTCGGTCGTCCAGTTGCCGGCAAAGCAACAAAATTTGCCACACTTTGACATTGCCGCCGTACTGGATCCCGCTTCGAGAGCGGCCCAGAAGCTGACACCGATCATCATTTTGCTGCGACAAACGCTGAACTGCCAGCTGCAATTGTATCTGACGCCCGTTGCCCAGCACAGCGATATGCCTGTAAAGAATTTCTATCGATATGTCGTCGATTCCGAGGTTCAATTCGAGGCAAGTGGCGTCCGTGCCGATGGTCCTCTGGCCAAATTCAGTGGATTGCCGGCAAATCCATTGCTCACCCAGCAGCTGCAGGTGCCGGAGAATTGGCTGGTGGAAGCGGTCCATGCTGTCTACGATCTGGATAACATTAAGCTGCGCGACATTGGCGGACCGGTGCACAGTGAATTTGGCTTGGAGTATCTGTTGCTGGAGGGTCATTGCTTTGATGCCGCAAGCGGTGCACCGCCGCGTGGCTTGCAACTTGTGCTGGGCACTAAGACGCAACCATCGCTGGTGGACACCATTGTGATGGCCAATTTGGGCTATTTCCAGCTGAAGGCAAATCCAGGCGCTTGGAGTTTGCGTCTCCGCGAGGGCAAATCCACGGATATCTATGCCATTAGCCATGCGGAGGGACCCAACACACTGCATCAATCGCAGACGGGTGCAGTCCAGGTGCTGATCACCTCGCTGCGCTCGCATGTGACCAAGCTACGGGTGTCCAAGCGACCAGGCATGCAGCAGGCGGAGCTACTCTCCGATGACACGGCGCCATCGCAATCGGGCATCTGGAATAGCATTGCGAATAGTTTTGGCGGCAACAGTAGCCCTGGTGCAGCCGATGAGGATGCGGAAACCATTAACATTTTCTCGGTGGCCTCGGGGCATTTGTATGAACGTCTGTTGCGCATTATGATGGTATCGTTGCTGAAGCACACCAAGTCACCGGTGAAGTTCTGGTTCCTCAAGAACTATTTGTCGCCACAGTTTACGGACTTCTTGCCGCACATGGCCAAGGATTATAATTTCCAATATGAACTGGTGCAATACAAATGGCCGCGTTGGCTCCACCAGCAAACGGAGAAACAGCGCACGATATGGGGCTATAAGATACTATTCCTGGATGTGCTCTTCCCGCTCAATGTGCGCAAGATTATCTTTGTGGATGCGGATGCGATTGTGCGCACAGATATCAAGGAGCTGTATGATTTGGATTTGGGCGGTGCTCCCTATGCATATACACCGTTCTGTGATTCGCGCAAGGAGATGGAGGGTTTCCGGTTCTGGAAGCATGGCTATTGGCGCAGCCATCTGATGGGCAGACGTTATCACATATCTGCCTTATATGTGGTGGACCTGAAGCGATTCCGCAAGATTGCGGCCGGTGATCGGTTGCGTGGCCAGTATCAGGCACTCAGTCAGGATCCGAATAGTTTGGCCAATCTGGATCAGGATTTGCCCAACAATATGATACATCAGGTGGCAATTAAATCGCTGCCGGATGACTGGCTTTGGTGTCAGACATGGTGCAGTGATACCTCCTTCAAGAGCGCAAAGGTCATTGATCTGTGCAACAATCCACAGACCAAGGAAGCCAAATTGACGGCCGCTCAGCGCATTGTGCCTGAGTGGAAGGATTACGACGCGGAGCTTAAGGCGCTGCTGGCACGCGTTGAGGATCACGAGAATCATAATAGCGCTGGCAACAGAGACAATCCGACAGATGACGAGGATGACGATCATGTGGTCATTTTAACAGAGCCAACGCCACATGAACGCGTCCATGGAGAGCTGTGATCGCTGTCATCAAATTATTTAGTAAATTTAAGTCTAATGTCCTCTATACTTGGTAAATACTAAATTAGCTAAGCTCAATAACACTCTTGCAAGCCAGCCAACAATATTTGAGACATTTTAATTAGTAATTAAAACTAAAGAAAACCAGTAGCAAAAAGGCTGCTGCAAGTCTGAAATAATTTTTGCATTCCAAAAGCCTCTCGTCACGATTTGAACTCAGCTGAAATTAACTTAATAAACGAATTAATCGAATGAATGCAAATGTGATTTGTTTTATTTATTGAAAATATGTACAAATTGCTGCAAACTAACTGCAAAAGAATGCTAGATTGCAAGTACGTCCAACAATAGTTTTGCCATCTGGCAACGCTTTCAATGAAAGTTTTTCATTTTGTTTTTGTATTCACTTTATTTTTGTTTTAAATTATAATTTGAATCCATTGCATAAATTCACGTACTTTTGCTTCCTACGTAAAGAAATTTTTAATATTATCATAAGGTTTGGTTTAATGTTTAGAGCATATTTATAGAGTTTTTTCTTTTCTATTGTATTAATTGTAAGGCAGACAAGTGCAGTCCCAATAGTACTCAATTATTTAATGCTTTTCTATTTTTCAGAAATTGCGCTGAATTTTGTATATTCTGGAAATTCATATTAATTTTTTGTTTGTTTTCATATTCTTAAAGCGTGTATTTTTAGTTACCTAATGTTATATTATTCACTTTTCTTTTAATAATTTAGCATAATATATTTAAATTTTTTTTTCATTTTTTTTTCATTATTTAAACTAACGTTGAGTGTAGTATAAGAGTGTTAGGTTATTAAAGCTTTGGTTTTAAAAAAATTTCTCAATATGTTAATTATGTATATGTTTTCGTTCAGACTACGCAATCATTGCTAAATTTGAAACATTCTCTTGGCTTACAAAACCATGGGGTTTTAACAAATAGTTAACGTATTAATGTTAGGTTGTTATGTTTGTTTGATACGAGCTGCTAGTTTTTGTTTAAACTATATAGTAAAATGCTGCTGCCAAAATAGGTTTGTCAGTTAAGAATCTGTAGGATCTTCAAGTTTTTCATTATTTTTGTTTTCCATATTGCATCCAGCGCTGCTTACGTGCTAAGAATTGACGGAAAATTAGACTGAGGTTCGTTTCGAGTCTATCACAATATTATAACAAATATTGCTTTCTGTTCTTATCTTGTTTTTCTGTTTTTTTTTATTTATTTTTTATTTCTATGTATTGGTATTCAAAATATTGTATTGTATTGTATGTTCGTCTGTGTTGATCGGTTGAGACATAAAGTTAAATCTGTTATTTATTTTGAATGCTGTTCAATTGATTCGTTGTTCTTGGTTTCCTATGGTTTATTGCTTTAATCCAAATGTTTATACATATCCTCCAGCTGAGGCTTGAAATAGCTCTTCAATTGCGGCCTCCTGGCCTTGAATGTTGGCGTGAGAAGTCCATTTTGTACCGAAAACGGATCGGGATGCAAATACACATCCTTGACCTGTATTGCAGATGAAACATATTGTTTTAGCAGGGATTGTATCGAATTAATTGGATATTATTTATGATGTTAGTACACACCTGTTCGAATGACTTCAGTCCACTCTGTTTGCCCCAATTGTGCATATCATTCATTATCAGTTCCTTCACATTCTTATTATTGCACAGGACGGACAGTGTGCCACGGACATTATTCTCCGTGGCCCACTGCTTTAGCACATCGACATCAGGTACAACAACAGCAATAATACAGCTCTGTAATATAATAAATAACATAATTCAGAATTCACATTAGTATATTAAGATCGGAATACTATTTAGTTCACTAAAGATAGTTCAATTGCGATTACTAAAACCCTTCTAATGATAATTGTTGGTTTTTTGGTTTGACGCACCTTTAAACTCTCGCCGTAGACATAGACTTGATTGACGTATTGACTCAGTGTGTAGATATTCTCAATCTTCTCGGGCACTATATACTCGCCCTGGCTCAGCTTGAAGATGTGCTTGCGACGATCTATGATGCGAAGTGTTCCATTGGGCAGCCACATTCCCACATCGCCCGTGTGATGCCAGCCTTCGGCATCGATAGCTTCCGTCGTTTTCTCTGGATCCTTATAGTAGCTGTAGTATAGTAGGAGAAACATTACAGTTAGGAGTTAGTCCAAGAATTTGAATTGATAATTCCATTGTGCTTACCCATGGAAAACATTAGAGCCGCGCACACAAACCTCGCCGGTATTCTGATTGGCAAAGTATTCCATTTCGGGAACATCGACCAGCTTGACGGCATTGCAGGATACGGGCGGTCCAACATGATTGGGCACATGATCTCCCTGAACGGTAAGCGTTATGGCGCCCGTGCATTCCGTCTGGCCATAGCCCTCCAGCACCAGACAGCCAAGGGCGCAACGCATAAAGGTCAGCACATTGCCGGCCAGCGGCGCCGAGCCGACGACCATGAGTCGCAGATTGCCGCCAAAGGCCTGATGGACCTTCTTGAACACCAGCTTGTCCCAGCAGCCATTGCGCCGGAGCACACCGCGGGCTATCTCTTTCTCTTTGGCCTTCATGGCCATGTTGAAGAGAGCACGCTTCAGGCCGGAGTTGGCAATGTCGTTCTGTATCTTGTCATAGACACGATTCAGGAGACGAGGCACGGCCGGCATCACTGTCGGCTTGAGCATCTTCAGATCATTGGTCAGCTCCTTGATGTCGCCGGAGTAGAAACCGACACAGCCGCCCACATAGTACATGCCATTCTCGCAGCACCGCTCGAACATGTGCGCCAGCGGCAGAAATGAGATCATCACATCGCCCGCTCGGATGCGATGATCGCCCATTTGCAGTATAACCGAACAGACGCCGGCAACCACATTGCCATGTGTGAGCATAACGCCCTTGGGATTCCCAGTGGTGCCGGACGTGTAGCAAACGGTGCACAGATCCTCGGCGCTGGGCGGCACCTCCGGATGATTGCCCTTCGCGCCCAATTTCTCCACATCGATGAACGAGAAGATCTGAACGCCACGACTACGCGCTCGCTCCAATGTCGTCTGGCGTATCGGTTTGATCGAGACAATGATCTTCAAGCTGCGCGGTGACTTCTCCAGCAGCATCGATGCCTTGCCATCATCCTCCACAATGATGATGGACATCTCTGTCTGGCGTATGATAAAAGTACAGGCATCTGGACCGAGGGTATCGTACAGTGGGACCACAACCAGCGAGAACGAATAGCACGCCTGCTCGTACAGTATCCATTCCGGACGATTCTGCGAGTAGATGCCAATCAGCTGTTTGGGACGTGCGCCCAGCGCCAGCATGCCAGCGCCAAAGTTCTTGGCACGTAGCAGCGCTTCATCATAGTTGATCCACTGGCAAGACATTGAAAGAAAGATAAAAGATGCATTAGCTTGGTGCTGCCGGTTAAGGTTCATCGGAGGACTCACCTGGTAGGGCGACGTTAGGGTCTCTCGCCAGCCGAGACAGGGACCATTGTTGGAGGCGTAGGCGCCCTCACGGAACGTTTGATACAATGTTCGCACATTCTCTGTGATGTAGGATACAAATTTACCATTCTTCGACTCCTTGTAGAATTTGGAGACGTGTATTTGTTCTGGACCCTGCAATCAGTTTCAAACACAAAAACATATCGAGTACATGCAAAATGAGTGGAGGAGTTGAAGAGTAAATCGATGAATGCGACAGAATAAGATTCACAGAATAGGCGATACCCATATTATGATAAGGAAATGAATGCTTCAATCAATGTTCAATGTTTCAACAGTTTTATTCCAAAATTATTGATCCTGCCTTGTAAATGCTTTATTTGTGTTTGAACTTGTTTCCCCTGAGTCTGAGAAACGGCGGATACTGAGAAATCTGATTTTAAAATAATGATAAGAAGTGGGAACGCAGCTGTTGGACATAACTGACTGTTCGCTACTCTGTTACCAGTGTAAAAAAATGCTCAAAACAAGCGCAGGATTATTGTTTTAGTTGTTAGGGCATAAACTGTAAATATATTACTTTATGACAAATACTCTGATCTGAAGTGGATTGGAAGGAGATCAACAATCCACTCAAAATTTTATTACTTTAGTTTGACAACTGTCAGATATCAATAAAGATAGGAATACGTATAAATGCGGACTATTCCAGTTTAAACACATGCAAAAAGATATATTTTTAAAGTTTCAAGTCTTAAAATGAATATTCATCTTTGCAGTTTGTGAATACAGTACAAAATACTGATTAATTACGTTTCGACTGTGCATAAATAAACTGAAAAATATTAAAGAAATAAATACGGAATAGATGTTGTTTTATTCAGCTCCACAAATCCGCTGGCAATGATGGAAAACATAAATCAATTATCGTTTGGATTGTTTGGCATGTTAAATGGTTTATTTTGGGCCAAAAAACATAAGCCAATCACTCAACCAATTGTGTAGTGAGGTCGAGCAGCGATCAGTGGATATATAGTAGGTGCAAAACGCGATCGAATGAAAATGGCAATAGCGCACTTCCTTTATGGCAAACAGCTGCGAAGAAAATTCGACTGTGGCAAATGTGTTGTTGATGCATGAAAACCAATATCAAAATAGACCAAAGTGCCTGTGATGGGTTTTGAGTGATCTTTGTTTTTTTGTCTGTTTTTTTTTCTGTTTTTGGTGCCCCCTGTATGGTTTTTAATGTGTGATTTCACAATATCTGGTTGGCCATTAAAATAAAAATCGAATGATTTTTGCATTTCGATATCGACTTGTTTAGATTTGTAATGATAGTGATGACGCACGGATCGGATGATCGAGAAAAAGAATAAGGCTGCCTACCCCTAGGGGCACACCACGCCTACCCTGTGCTGTGTGTCTAGTACTGGATCGTATATAAGCTGGCAGAATATAAAAAATACATTTATGAAAAAATTATGAAAAAAAAAATAAAAAAAAAGAAGAAGCAAATAAAATTTCAGATTAGTTAAGGCGCGTATCTTCATTAAAGCATGGGTTAGGTTTCGTTTTCACTTGATTTTCTCTTTTTTCGTAGGATTGGGAAGTGGTTTTGGGAATTTTCAACTTCTTGGCTTTTTTGTGTTTACCTTGAGCACATCGGTCTGATTGTTTAGCTCGATGGGTACGCGTACAGTGGTGATTTGGCCGCAACAGGACATTTTTGTGTTTCTCAACTTGTGGGTCACTGTGATTCACTAGTTAGCTTATGGCTTTCACTTCAATGCACTTATTTCGGTGAATATTTTGGTCTGTCTTATTAATTATTCAGTTTATCTTAATAGGCACATTTTCCAAAAAAAATCATCTGCAAGGTGAATTAAATTGTTTACAAAACTCTTTCGGATGAGCAAACATTCTCTTCTGCTATGCTCATCAAGGATGAATATTTTAAGTTGTTGTTACTATTTTATATTTAAATACATATACGGATTTACAGCGCAGCTACGCATAATATTGTTTTTGTTCTAAATTTAAAAAGCAAAGAGTTACTTTTCCACCGTTTCGTAAATCGATCAAAGGCAATTCATAATTACGGCGTCTAAGGAGAATGAACGCTTGGCTAGTGTGGCCAATTCAATTTTGTTTATAATTATTCAAAACTGTCGAGCAGGCCCAGTTCGAGCTATGGCCCCATCCCTAGCACCAACCTCAAGCAACCCCCAGACTGTGGCGACATATCGACAAGGCGGTCGCATCGGTTGGCCTGCCCCAAATGTTTAAAAATAGTCGCGCTCTTCTGTTGTTATCTACAGCCGAGTGGACGCAAAACATACAAGCGCAAAGCAAAAAAAAAACAAAAAAAAAAGCAAACCAACAAAAATCATTTAATAGGCAGTCAAATATATTGCAAAAGAGAAAAACAACAAATATCTAAAACTACAGCAGGCGAAAAATTGTTTGTGTGCCTGAGTCATGGGGATCGCGATTGCGCATCGTTGAGTAGCCTTTGAGGTAATGGCATAATGCATATTGAATAATATCAATGAGTAGTTTACGCTTGAGTAATGGTAATTCTAACAACTTAAAAATGCTATAAAAACGCCCAAAGTTTAAATTTATCTTTTATATGTGCATAAATGAAAATGGTTTTTTGAGTTTTATTTGTTAGAACCATTGAAGAGCTTCGCTGCCAGATAAAGTGGAAGTAAAGAAGATTTAAGATCAGTCTGGCATATTTATATATCTACCCTACAGAAGGTATTATAATTTTGTTGTGAATTTTGGAACGCATTGATGGAAATGAACCGAACCCACAAAGTATATATGTATGTTATATATATATATACATGTGCGACTGTCAGAATATATCCATCTCTTTGCCGCAGGCAGCACATACATATATATTGAAACCAGCCGGATCGTATCACTATATCATATAGCTGCCATAAGACAATCGCTCGAAAGATGAGTTCTCTTAAAAAAAAAAACTATTTTGTTGACCAAGTTATGCGGACCAAATGAAATTAATTTATTATTTAAATTAATTTAAATACATTTTGAAAATTAGATGTATGCCGGTCTGCAAGGGTTCTTTGCTAATATTTATAATAATGCATTTTCTACACTTCAATATTAACGATTTTCAACTGAATACCAAATGTTCAGTTGGCATATAGCTCCACACTAGATGTAATTCAAAATTCTCAATGCATTTTATATTAATAGACACAATTGAATCACTTGAGTATTCCAAACAAATAGCAGCTGCAGGCATCATGCATAAATGATGAGACATTTATAATGGATTTTGTCCATATGCCCCAAATGTATTTACCAGGCCTCCAAATAAAAACCAATTACACACACATGGCAATATTCCGGTATTTTTGGACACTACGTCGAGCCCCTCAATAGCATAAATATAAACATTTTATGATTAAACTCTAAAAACCATTTGACAGGATTGTCGTCAAATAAAATTATGTTTCTGATTATTAAATTTTATTAAACCATATATCAAAAAGAATTAGAATCGAAATAATTTGAATGCCCAATGCTGATTTTTGTTGTTTTAATATATATGTTGTCTTTTATTTTGGTTTTGTTAGATTTTTTTATTTTTTGTTGGTTTTTTAAATGTTTTTATATAGACCAACTGGGCGGTGGTCTTTTGCTATAGATAAGCTGTGAACTTGAACTTGTTGGTTCGATGGGTTTACATGCCCAGGCAATGGCGACGACACTTCGACACTGTGACACATTGACAAATGAACAGTCAACGATTAAATGTGTTAGATTTTTCTTATTTTAGTTTAATTTTTTTTTTTGTATTTTTTGACCCGCGTTTTACGTAATGATTAAACGACCGAATTTTTTTTAAATTTGTTGCAAATTGTCAAATGACTCGTGCGTTTTTCTTGTATGTTTCTATTTTTTCCTTGTTTTTTTATGTTTGGTATATGCGAGCTTTTATTTATATAAAAAAAATAAATAATGTGAGACTTATACGTATACGATCTATACAAGATATTGCTTTTGTTAGCAGACGAGACTTTTTTGTTGGCGCTGGTTTACTTTGTGTTGCAGGCGGAAAACGCCGATCTCGACGACACGATGTTTAATTTCGAACTGAACAGCAAATATCGTGGCTAAAAATGATTTTGGCAGCAGAAGCTTGCCGAGAGAACGGGTGAGCGTATTAGCCAAATGGTGACTGGGGAGATGGTTTTGAGCGTGGGTGGAGGGGTTGGCAGCTGGTTGAGAATATCGAGCGCCCAGGAATTTTATTCGCTTATTATTTTCATATTAAATGATGTTTCTTTTGTTAGCACATTTGTATTTAGGTATTAAGCTGCATAACATACATATCGAAGTATATATAGGTTTTAGACTCTTAATGGATATAAGGGGTATCATAAAGTCGTGCAAAACTAAGCAACAGGCAGAAGGCATCACCTCTTCCTGAGAGACTTCAAATTTGTAATGTTTGTTCTCGCAGAGCTAGCTTATTTAATTTTATCGAT
This sequence comes from Drosophila cognata, assembly GCA_035041535.1. NCBI lineage: Eukaryota > Metazoa > Arthropoda > Insecta > Diptera > Drosophilidae > Drosophila > Drosophila cognata. The sequence continues at coordinate 6,613,194 of JAWNLC010000688.1, read as the reverse complement.
AACTCTACGTCAATACAAATCGATTTCTTCTAGTAATTTTGTAAAAATTCGGCTAAGAAACGCGGCAGAAAATCGTATACTCATTTTAACAATTTAGACAGCAGCAAACGCAAAATATTATATTTACATATATATTTTATTATATATATATATATATATATATATATATAGTGCATGAGTTGATTTGAATACATAAGATGTGTAAGGACTTGGGTTCAGGGTATCTGCTAGTCGAGTACTGCTTACTAGAATATTTTTACTTGTTAGTCTCTTGTTATTTTAATAGACTAATTTTTGGCTTGATCAAGTTGTTTTTCTGCCCCTTTCTGCCTGTGTGTGGGTTTCATTGTGATGCGCACGAGATTAGCGATCAGAGAGGCGGACATGTGACGTCGTCATTGGAACGGATCGGCCAAAGGGGTTAATACCATAGCATATTGATGTTATCTGTGTCAAAGAATTGAATTTTGTGGCGGCGGCATAATGCCCTTTGATCTGTTAAAAGTATGATTAACGATTAATAAGAGGCGCAATGTGTTACGTCCATCTTCGCACATGAATATTAAATAAATATAAAACCATATGTTTACATTTCAGACATAAAGGATACGTGTGAATTGAAATTTCATTGATTAGATATGTTTTTTGGCCAATATCGAAAATTGGTAAATAACTTGGTTAAATGTTTCAAGCCTCACAATTTGAATTCTAACCTCAATGTCTAAGCTAATTGAAAATTGATTAAATTATTTTTCTTTTCGCTTTAGCTCATTATACGTTTCGCATGAGCAAAATTAAATGAAATAATATATTTAAATTGTAAAACGTATTGACATTTGTTGCTTTTGCATTCAATTTAACAAGCCACCCAATTTGCATTCTAGCACTCATAATTTATTACACCACATTTTAAATGCCATTTTGTCGTGCCAATGCAATTTTTGCAAAACACCGTTGCATCGCCAGACAGGTTGTCCCTGTCCTGTCATTCAAATGCAACAGTGTATGCGTATGAGAACATTCGTTCATTATTCGCATGTGTGTGTATTTTGTAGTTCCTCATTTTTCCGCGTTCGCTTGGTTGTTATCATGTTTGATTGTACAGCGTTGCCACCTCTTCGCAAAAAAGTAACAAGATTTCGATTTTTTTTTTTTAGTTTTGGGTGCATTGTTGATGCTTTCCTCATTTCGCATGTTAATATATCTGTGCGGAATTTTGTTTATTTATCGGAATATAAACAATGCACAAAATGTACTGTATACGATCAAAAGTTAACAATTGTCGGCAGATTTATTTCGCTTATGCCAACAAAAAAATGTTTACGACAATTTGCATAAATCGAACTATTATCGAATTAGCAGCAATTGAGCTACAGCTGACTAATTAAGGCAAAAAATACGTAAGAGAATTGAACCATGGCATGATTTATGTATCAACGAGATGCACATTTTGGCAGCTAAACGTAAGTGAGGGCCATCAATTAGAGCGTGGGATATGCATGTTTGCACCACGGTAGCAGACGCGTCATTGCGAAAATTGAAAAATAGATATCAGGAGCCAAAAACGATTTTCAGTATGAGAAATGCAAAGTGAAGAATCATGTGACGACAACAGAATCAAAATTTAGTGAGACATGTGGACATCAAAGGCCGCCCAACGTATTCTGCTCTAAACCAAAAAAAAAAAAATTAAAAGCAAATTTATTAGGAAAAAAGGTGCAAATACTTTAGCTAAGAGTGCTCAGCTAAAACATACTCTTTAACCAGTTTTAAAAACTGAATATATTAAAGTATCGCCTTCATTCGCATGTACATATGTATATACCTCTATAATTTGTAGAAAAATAAGACTAGATTTGCAGCATTTCAGTTAAAATGTACAATTTATAATCAATATGATTTTCTACAGGGCACAAAAGTATTCAAACAATCGCGTTTGCCTCTGTCTGTGGGATAGACATTTATTATACCTTTTAAAACAAAGTGCAACAAATAGAAAACGATGACAAACAAATTTATGATGTCATGAATGCAGCGAAAATTGATTATCGAGCAGAAATAATAGCCACTGTGTCATAAATTGGGTGGTTTGGGTGGCTTTGGTGGTTCATGCTTACCTCCAGCAATGGGGATTGATTTTCCAGAGGCACTAATGGTTTTTCCGGTATTGGTCGCGTTACAAAGTAGTAGGCAATACTGGCCGCTAAGCTGGTCAAGGTAAGGGCGCCCAAAGTTCCGCCAAAATAAGTTAGATACCCATCGATTTCGTCCCCTGCAAAATGACATTTTTATGGGTCGTAAATATGTTTGTCTTTTTTTTGTTTTTGTATAAACAATTGAGTGCTTATTAAAAAGTGTTTAGAGTTTATACTTAAGCATTAGGCCATCGGAAACTAAACACAAATGATATTCTTTTATTACCTTTGTACTTTATTTAAACAAAAAAGCAATTATCTATTAAGCTATTTTCATTTTTTCAGGAAAATATATGTTTTGATTATTTTAAAAATTGTTTATTGAGAGCAGATGCTAAGTGAACACGTTATGAAAATAAATTGAGTATGCTTACAAATATTTGTATACTCTATTCTGATATATACATCATCTATTCTGATTTTCAACATTAGTTTAAGATTTGGGAAATCTTCATAACTTATTTAAGGATTTTATACTTACAGAAGTATGAAAAATTGCTGACTATCAGATGATTGATATAGGCTAAAACCGATTTCTCTGGCGTCATTATTGTTGTTGCTACTTGTTGTTGTCTGTTTTGTTGTTGCCTGTTTTGTTGTTGTCTATTTTGTTGTTTTGGTTTCTGTTGTTTGTAATTGTATTTGTAGTTCTTAGATACCTCAGTGAACGTTACGTGTTTAGCTTAATGATTGCCCACAAAACGTTGCCTGCAATGAAAATGAAAATGTAAATCAATATTAAGTACATATGTTGGCCATAGATAAATATAATTGTATGCACATATATATAATTATATTGAATAAGAGATTTTAAATTTGAAAAAAAACATTCTCAACGCCACCGACCATAACAAAACAAAATGCCAATATAAATAATTAGTAATTGTTCCGCCTAAATAGATGGGTATCAATACATAATTGCTCTTTTTAGGGCCAAACATATTAAAAAGCGCTCTGGAATAGGTGGCATACATACATACATATAATATACATATGAAATTATTATTTAAATGCATTCGACATTTGGTCTAATGTTAAATAGGGGCCTGGGCAAAAACGATTAAATATGATCGATAAAGAACTGTTCTATTCAAAATAAACAACCATTTGAACTCTTGTCTATAATTTGAATTTCACGAATGTCTTATCACCAAATGTAACTGTCTCACTCTCTCTCTCTCTCTCTCTCTCTCTCTCTCTCTCTCGAATGTGAAAGGGCGCTTAATTATCTCATATACTTATAGCCTTTATCTGCAATGTTATTAATGTCAAAACAAGTACCATTATTAGTCAATCAGTGTAGATACGCTAGCAATTTTCTGGGTTTCATTAAAAACAAAAATGTAAATACAGTTTTCCGTGTGATTTCAATTAATAGAATCCATAATATTCCTTAAGAATTTACACTTCATCAGCTACATTTTTATTTTGATTCTAATATGTATCTGAAAATATTGTGTAGCAAGATTAATAATCGGATAAGGAACAATACTTAGTCTGCCATTCGAATACTATGTATTTAGTTGAATAATACCAGAATGGCAACCTTCTCAGAGATTTTAAAGGTTTTTCCGACAAAAACAAGTTTAACGGTATTTCATAAATGCATATCGTAAGTTGTCAATGCTATCCAGATACAAGTCTAAACATTAAATAAACCATTTTGAGTTGCTCAATTGCATTTGTTTTTCCCCAGCTATTAGCAACAGCTAATTAAATATGCCAAGTAATGTGCGCGATTTGATTCCACGTTTCAGATACGTTTGTCGCGACTGTCAGCACACACTGTAGTTACACACATTCAGAGTTGAGAATTGTTATTTATTACCTAGTTGTTAGACACTTCTTTGTCTGATTGAAAGCTGCTTTTCCAGCTGATGCGATTTGTTTGTTTCATGGAGCAAAATGTGTTAAGCCAAACCCACCCAGCAGCTGCGCTTCAGGCAGAAAACAAACCAAACAAAAACAAAGCTGATAAGTTCTTATATACATATAAACATATATATCTATGTACTTATGTACAAGTGTACTGGGTAGACTTTATCAGTAGTGCCCCGGCACACCGGATCTGGAGCTGAAACTTTGCACTCATCATAATGAGATTATGCAGTCGTTGAACGAACCCATTATTTCGTGCTTTGTCTAGACTCTTACAGAATTATGCAATGGCCTCACAATGCTAAGTACGCGCCTATATTGATTACTTATGTGAAGTTTTCTTTTTGCCGGGTCAGTCAAACGGCTCCAATAGTTCCACCGTACGCAAATAATAAGCGAACGAGACAGAGGGAGGGTCCTCGATAGTGAGTGAGAGAGACGGAGAGAGCGAGAGAGAGAGTTCATAAATTTCGAGTTGCAATGCTCGTTCATTGGGAGGTCAAGCCGATAAATAATACCTCCTGTAGTCTGCTGTTTCATAGACATTTTCTTTTTTTGTTTTTTCTTTTATTTTTTGGCTAATGCATTTCGTTTTGGGCGCATTGATTTTTCACTAAGTAGTCGCTGGCAGCAAGTGAGGCACGTGCGCTGTGTTAAATTGGTGATTTTTGACTTACCACACGTGAAACTCTCAGGATTGTTTATCAGGGTTGGTTATTGTAGTGCATGTTTTCTTATTTTATTTTTTGTTTTAGCAGCTTTTAACCAATATCCATAAATAAATTGTTTTGTGAAAATCAATGAAATTAACGGTCTACACGCGGATAAGACGGCCTCTTTATTTTTTTTTGTTTTTTTTTTTGTTCGACAAGGCGGCACAGGGAGGAGCAGTACGAGAACCAGAAACCAGAGAGTACAAAACGAAAATGCTGCTAAACGTTTCGAGCGACTAAACTGAACTGAAACGCAGAGCCGCAAGCCAAAGACGGCAAACCCAAATGATTCTCCGAGTCGGGCTCTCAAACTAACAAAAACAATAAAAAAAAAAATGGGAAATCCATCCAGACACAAAGTCAGTTCAGCTAAAGCGGCCAAACGCTGCTGCTGCAGGGCATGCGTGCAGCAACGTCGACCGAGAAGAGAGCGACAGCGACAGCATGAATGAAACCGTGAGAACAACATTGAGCGGGAGAGCGTCAATTTCATGGAGAGAGCGGCAGAGCGAGAGCGCCACTTACAGTCAAAACAAATGTTTTCAAGGCACTCTTAACTACCCAGCAAGCGGCTAAAAGGCAAACACGCGACACGTGCAGCGCCAGCTTAGAATTGAGAGAGCAGGCGACAGAGAGAGGGACAGAGAGAGAGAGAGAGTCTTAAATGCTTGGGAGTATTGCCTGGCTTTCTGTTTTGTACGGCAAGTGCATGGGAAAACCAACAATTGGTGGTGGCTAGCGACTGCTGGTTTGGGAGATGTTGGCACTTCTCGTGACGCAATTGCTCCTGTAGCGCGAGGGTTAATCAATATGAATACGAGATGGCAAGAATTTCACCGTTACAAATATGTATTCTTAAACATTATTAAAAAATTAAACCTGCAGAATATTTAAACGAGTTTTAATATGTAATTATTTTGTTATATGTGAAAGAATATTGAAATGAGGACTTTTCCAGCCTTCTGATGGATAGGTCTAAAATAAGAGTCAAAATTACATTTTATATTCTCAAATGAATCAATTTTTTGTTAATGCATGAAACTGCATTTTACATTGATTTAATTACACAGTTTAAATACATATGTTGCGAAATTGCATTTTAACTTGTCGAAAAAGGTTATTCCAACAAAACCAGTTTACTTGAACTAAATATTTGCATAACCTGATGCATTCTCAGCTTCAAATGTGTACTTTGCAATAACATTCTCAAAGTAAATACAACAAAAAAAAGTTTTTAAAAATTGCAAATCAACTATATATAATTACTTAAACATTGCTTCATTTTTATATATGTACACTTGCTAGATTATTTACAAGCAACCCACGATATTGACCGGCAAAAATGAAATACGTGTTTAGCTGTGTTTTGCGTGTCCTTTTTGTCAGCTGTTGTCGGCTCTTTGACGAAATTTCATGGAATCACTGTCCTGATTCCTTACTTTGTTCAGCGCGCGCTTATAAAAAATGTAGCATGCCTCAAACTGTAATTATGGCCGTCTATGTGCCTATAGAATAAAATTAGATAGTTTGATGATGAAATACAATTAGCAGTTAATAGAAGACAAGCCAGCAAATCTCTTTTTTTCGTGTCAGCTAAGCAAAGGCATTTAAATAATAAGCACTGCAATCTCTGTGTGTTCTTGGCACATTTCATACAGAGGCCCGGAGAATCGGATAAGAATGTGTGGCATACTTTTAGGCTGTTTGTTCACCTCCTGGACATGAACCCATCATTTCCGACTTTCAGCGTTTGTGGAACGTTTGCACAGTGGGGTCAATGTCATGGTCAGTTCCGTTTATCAGCAAAAAGACCACAAATGGCAAAAACCGCAACTTCTTTCATTTTAATGATTCTGAATTGTGTAAATAGCTCAGTTGTTGAACGAAATTTGCTCATTGTTCATTTATGTGTCCAGTTGACCAAACGATATATTTATTTTGTTGAACAATGGGTCGCACCAGTGATGTGGTTATCGATATAGAGGATACGCCGAGCTCCGAGGGAATCGTTGCCAGCACCGTCGGAGCACAGTGTTGTGTTGCCGCTGGCCGGCTGCCGAAGAGTGATGAACAGGTAGCAGACGCAAAGGAAGTAGCTGCCACGAAACGTGAGAAACTCAAGAAAAGTCCCAGTGTATTGTCTGAGGGAAATAATTATTCGACTAGTAAAAGTGTGGCTGACGGTAAGTGAATTAGTTGAACTGAAAAATTATATTGCTCAAGTTGTTGTTATAGTCCAAGTGTATATCCATCGATATGTAGTTGAATTTTAATAGTTGTTTATTTATTATGGAGATAAGGTGCCTTGAATTCAGCAGTTGATGTATGGAAGCAGTTATAGTTATTTATAAATGGATGCAGTACTTTCAAACACAACTCTTGTTCTTGCAACCAACCCAATACAAAACCATTTCTCCTCATTTAAGGACTCATGGACATTGCTCTGCTCTCGGCAAATGCTAATCAACTACGTTTTCTGATCACCTACAATCGTGAGGCATTCACATTCTATTACAGTCTGGCTTTAGTTATACTCTCACTGGTCCTCCAGGTAATCGTGGGCACTGTGATGATCTTTCGGGTATGTCAATAAATTATTATTATTTAAAAAGCAGAGATACAATGATTTATCGACTCATTCACAGCGATGTTTAAAAATCTGCCAGTGTCATCGGTATATGAGAATCAATGAGATACTTGTTATGGGTGTATTCCTTATCACTGTGATCAATGTGCTGCTGGCTGCATTTACCACAACCGACGGACATTCGAATTAGACCTGGAAATTGCTTTTGAAATCTTTTTAATTTTAATTGTTTTTGATACATAAATTCAAAAAAAGAAAAAATAAATGCCAGAATCCTGCAAGCGAGCTGCCTCAATCTCTATGGCAATTGTGGCAATCTGATGCTGCATTGACTGGAAATTATAGATGGAAGCCGAAGCCAGAAAGCAGTCGTGAAATTATGTTCTGCATTCTGCTTATAGCTTTATGGTCATTATATAACCCAACAAGTCTATCTTTCATTCGAATCAATCCAAAGTAAACTAACTAATAAACAGTCATTGATCCTCAAGATATGACAATCGATTATCATTTAAGCAGCACACTGATTTATCGATTTATGTCGCTATATTTAATTTATCGACATTCGAATCCAAGTAAAAAACACTTTTGATATGTTTAAAAAATTTACTTGTATTTAATACAATATATAATACAAGAATTGTAAATGCGTTGGCAACAATCGATGCTGATTGTTTAACCAGCTGGGTTAAATGCACTTGACGTATCTGTCGTACGATATCTCAGCTTTATATATATAACGAAACGATTGACTTAGATTAGACGTGTTACTTAACCGGAGATTGCATAGATTGCACCGATTTTGGCATCACGATAGTATTTCTCCTGGGGGAAGTCGCGCGTGAAGCCAACGCCTCCCATTCAGTCAACACACTTGTTCGCCGCACGCTGAGCGACCTCCGAGGCATAAAACTTGGCCATGGCCGCCTCCTTGAGGAAGGGAGCACGCGCCTCCTGGAGGCGAGCCGCCTCAATCTCTGTGGCAATTGTTGCGATCAGGGTTGGTTATTGTAGTGCATGTTTTCTTATTTTATTTTTGTTTTAGCAGCTTTTAACCAATATCCATAAATAAATTGTTTTGTGAAAATCAATGAATCTACACGCGGATAAGACGGCCTCTTTATTTTTTTTTGTTTTTTTTTTTGTTCGACAATGCGGCACAGGGAGGAGCAGTACGAGAACCAGAAACCAGAGAGTACAAAACGAAAATGCTGCTAAACGTTTCGAGCGACTAAACTGAACTGAAACGCAGAGCCGCAAGCCAAAGACGGCAAACCCAAATGATTCTCCGAGTCGGGCTCTCAAACTAACAAAAACAATAAAAAAAAAAATGGGAAATCCATCCAGACACAAAGTCAGTTCAGCTAAAGCGGCCAAACGCTGCTGCTGCAGGGCATGCGTGCAGCAACGTCGACCGAGAAGAGAGCGACAGCGACAGCATGAATGAAACCGTGAGAACAACATTGAGCGGGAGAGCGTCAATTTCATGGAGAGAGCGGCAGAGCGAGAGCGCCACTTACAGTCAAAACAAATGTTTTCAAGGCACTCTTAACTACCCAGCAAGCGGCTAAAAGGCAAACACGCGACACGTGCAGCGCCAGCTTAGAATTGAGAGAGCAGGCGACAGAGAGAGGGACAGAGAGAGAGAGAGAGAGAGAGAGAGTCTTAAATGCTTGGGAGTCTTGCCTGGCTTTCTGTTTTGTACGGCAAGTGCATGGGAAAACCAACAATTGGTGGTGGCTAGCGACTGCTGGTTTGGGGGATGTTGGCACTTCTCGTGACGCAATTGCTCCTGTAGCGCGAGGGTTAATCAATATGAATACGAGATGGCAAGAATTTCACCGTTACAAATATGTATTCTTAAACATTATTATAAAATTAAACATGCAGAATATTTAAACGAGTTTTAATATGTAATTATTTTGTTATATGTGAAAGAATATTGAAATGAGGACTTTTCCAGCCTTCTGATGGATAGGTCTAAAATAAGAGTCAAAATTACATTTTATATTCTCAAATGAATCAATTTTTTGTTAATGCATGAAACTGCATTTTACATTGATTTAATTACACAGTTTAAATACATATGTTGCGAAATTGCATTTTAACTTGTCGAAAAAGGTTATTCCAACAAAACCAGTTTACTTGAACTAAATATTTGCATAACCTGATGCATTCTCAGCGTCAAATGTGTACTTTGCAATAACATTCTCAAAGTAAATACTACAAAAAAAAGTTTTTAAAAATTGCAAATCAACTATATAATTAATTAAACATTGCTTAATTTTTATGTATGTACACTTGCTAGATTATTTACAAGCAACCCACGATATTGACCGGCAAAAATGAAATACGTGTTTAGCTGTGTTTTGCGTGTCCTTTTTGTCAGCTGTTGTCGGCTCTTTGACGAAATTTCATGGAATCACTGTCCTGATTCCTTACTTTGTTCAGCGCGCGCTTATAAAAAATGTAGCATGCCTCAAACTGTAATTATGGCCGTCTATGTGCCTATAGAATAAAATTAGATAGTTTGATGATGAAATACAATTAGCAGTTAATAGAAGACAAGCCAGCAAATCTCTTTTTTTCGTGTCAGCTAAGCAAAGGCATTTAAATAATAAGCACTGCAATCTCTGTGTGTTCTTGGCACATTTCATACTGAGGCCCGGAGAACCGGATAAGAATGTTGCATACTTTTAGGCTGTTTGTTCACCTCCTGGACATGAACCCATCATTTCCGACTTTCAGCGTTTGTGGAACGTTTGCACAGTGGGGTCAATGTCATGGTCAGTTCCGTTTATCAGCAAAAAGACCACAAATGGCAAAAACCGCAACTTCTTTCATTTTAATGATTCTGAATTGTGTAAATAGCTCAGTTGTTGAACGAAATTTGCTCATTGTTCATTTATGTGTCCAGTTGACCAAACGATATATTTATTTTGTTGAACAATGGGTCGCACCAGTGATGTGGTTATCGATATAGAGGATACGCCGAGCTCCGAGAGAATCGTTACCAGCACCGTCGGAGCACAGTGTTGTGTTGCCGCTGGCCGGCTGCCGAAGAGTGATGAACAGGTAGCAGACGCAAAGGAAGTAGCTGCCACGAAACGTGAGAAACTCAAGAAAAGTCCCAGTGTATTGTCTGAGGGAAATAATTATTCGACTAGTAAAAGTGTGGCTGACGGTAAGTGAATTAGTTGAACAATTATATTGCTCAACTTGTTGTTGTTATAGTCCAAGTGTATATCCATCGATATGTAGTTGAATTTTAATAGTTGTTTATTTATTATGGAGATAAAGTGCCTTGAATTCAGCAGTTGATATATGTATGCAGTTATAGTTATTTATAAATGGATGCAGTACTTTCAAACACAACTCTTGTTCTTGCAACCAACCCAATACAAAACCATTTCTCCTCATTTAAGGACTCATGGACATTGCTCTGCTCTCGGCAAATGCTAATCAACTACGTTTTCTGATCACCTACAATCGTGAGGCATTCACATTCTATTACAGTCTGGCTTTAGTTATACTCTCACTGGTCCTCCAGGTAATCGTGGGCACTGTGATGATCTTTCGGGTATGTCAATAAATTATTATTATTTAAAAAGCAGAGATACAATGATTTATCGACTCATTCACAGCGATGTTTAAAAATCTGCCAGTGTCATCGGTATATGAGAATCAATGAGATACTTGTTATGGGTGTATTCCTTATCACTGTGATCAACGTGCTGCTGGCTGCATTTACCACAACCGACGGACATTCGAATTAGACCTGGAAATTGCTATTGAAATCTTTTTAATTTTAATTGTTTTTGATACATAAATCCAAAAAAAGAAAAAAATAAATGCCAGAATCCTGCAAGCGAGCTGCCTCAATCTCTATGGCAATTGTGGCAATCTGATGCTGCATTGACTGGAAATTATAGATGGCGCCGCCGAACTGCTTTCGCAAGCCGAAGCCAGAAAGCAGTCGTGAAATTATGTTCTGCATTCTGCTTATAGCTTTATGGTCATTATATAACCCAACAAGTCTATCTTTCATTCGAATCAATCCAAAGTAAACTAACTAATAAACAATCATTGATCCTCAAGATATGACAATCGATTATCATTTAAGCAGCACACTGATTTATCGATTTATCTCGCTATATTTAATTTATCGACATTCGAATCCAAGTAAAAAACACTTTTGATATGTTTAAAAAATTTACTTGTATTTAATACAATATATAATACAAGAATTGTAAATGCGTTGGCAACAATCGATGCTGATTGTTTAACCAGCTGGGTTAAATGCACTTGACGTATCTGTCGTACGATATCTCAGCTTTATATATATAACGAAACGATTGACTTAGATTAGACGTGTTACTTAACCGGAGACCTCCTTCTTGATGCATTTGGCAATGGTGCTCAGCTGCATGTTGGTTGTGCCCTCATAGATTGCACCGATTTTAGCATCACGATAGTATTTCTCCTGGGGGAAGTCGCGCGTGAAGCCAACGCCTCCCATCCAGTCAACACACTTGGTCGCCGCACGCTGAGCGACCTCCGAGGCATAGAACTTGGCCATGGCCGCCTCCTTGAGGAAGGGAGCACCCGCCTCCTGGAGGCGAGCCGCATTGTAGGTGAGCAGACGAGCCGCCTCAATCTCTGTGGCAATTGTGGCGATCTGATGCTGCATCGACTGGAAATTATAGATGGCTTCGCCGAACTGCTTGCGCTCCAATAGATACGGAATTGTCGCATCAAAGGTGCCCTGGGCTAGGCCCACCATCTGGGCGCCAATGCCGATGCGTCCCTCGTTAAGAAAACCAGCCGCATACTTGTAGCCATGCCCGAATGTGCCCAGGATATTCTCCTCGGGCACACGGACATTGTCAAAGGTCACCATGCAAGTGCCAGAGGCACGGATTCCCAGCTTATCCTCCGGTTTGTTCACAATCAGACCAGGGGTATCACGATCCACAATGAAGGTCGTTATGCCACGATATCCCTTAAGAAAAAAATAAAACCAATTTGAATTTGGATTAACTTGAATAAAGGATTTTGAAATGCTTAGAACTAGTTAGGATTTAGAGAAGAAAATAAGCAAATTTTAATTATCTTAAAACACGCTTAATTTATATATATAATATATAATTTCGTTTCACATATAAGGCTACTTAAAACTGTGTTTTATGTAACTAATTGATTAATATGATCAGAAGTCGAAAATTTCGAAATATTTGCATATTATGCTAATAGTTGAATTTTTTTAGATTTACTCACATCTTCGGGCTTGGCATTGGCAAAGACAAGAAAAACACCGGCGATATCTGAGTTGGAGATCCACATTTTGGTGCCATTTATCACATAATGAGATCCATCCTTCTTTGCCACAGTCTTCAGGGAGAAGGCATCGGAGCCTGCGCCAGGCTCTGTTAAAGCAAAACTGCCGGCGTATTCTTGTGCCAATTTGGGCAAATATTTGGCCTTTTGTTCCGCGTTGCCAAACTTGATCATCAGCGAGTTGACGAGCGTGTTGTGGATGTCCACAAGAGCGGCGACCGCTGGATCAATCTTGGACAGCTCCTCGACGACAACGATGTTGGTCATGAAATTGCAACCACTGCCGCCCAGTTCCGTATCGATTTCGATGCCCATCAGGCCGTTCTCGAAAACGGCCTTCACCACAGATGGATCGAACTTGTGCTCAAAGTCCATTTTCTTGACCAATGGTAGGATTTGTTCCTGCGCAAGTTTAGCCACTACAAAAAAGATAACAAAAAATACATTAAGAATTTTGATTTTCACACAAAGCTTTCGTGAGCTTTTTATCATAGACACAAGACATTATGCTAGGTTTGGTAAGCTTTATTGTGAGAAGCTTTCTCGAAAGCTTTCAAATCTCGTTAATCAAACTGGTTTATATCGTTTTGTGGTTGACTGCGTGTCTACGCGTGTATCCACTTTATCAATTCTGCCGCTTATTCTATGTTTGCGCTCTCTCTGAAAAGTGCCGCTCTCACACGCTCTCTCTCTCTATCTCGCCCACTTAGATCTAATATAAATGTGAATGTATGAGTGTAAACACATATGTGTATTTTTGTATTGCTATATTTTGCAGCATTTTTCTCGTTGAGTTGTTTTGCTTGGAAAGGCGGCAAGTGACGTGCGACGTGCACACGCCTACTTTTTTTGCTTTAACGAATGCTAATTTGCAAAGATTAAGAATTGATTGAATTCGAAAAATATTTACTTGCCAAATGTAAGCAATGCAACAATATCCTGGTATGCGTTTTGATTTGCTAACTTGATTTTAATTCCGCCCTTAGCATATTAATAATTTAGCATACATATTTTGAATGCAACTGTACCAATTAAATGCCTATTATTTTCAACTTGTTTTAGTTTTGAATATTTGCCCTACTTGATAACAATTTTCCAATTGGTTTTCCAGTCTCTCGTTTTAGATTGATAGAGAAGCTTAAGCGCATAAAAAGAGCACAGCAATTGTTACGCAACACTGATTAATATGAACAACAACAACAACAACACGCGGCATTCCGGTTTTTTCTTGTAAAAAATGTCAACTCGCCAACTAAGAGACAGCGGGGGGTGTGGTGGGTGGGTTCGAGAAATACTCCTCTTTCCACTTTCCACTGGTAGCTCAAGGAATACCTCCTCTTACCACATTTTCCACTGGCTCAACTCTCTAGGCGAGTAGGCGACCCAAAGTGACTAAAGCACACACCATTGCCCGGTCGCACCCACTAGAACAGTGGACACAGTTGAGCGGCCGTCTTTGCCACAAGTCGCATTTTAGTTGCTCTATCACAAGTGTAACGCTGTAGAGCCAAATTCAAGTTACAACTAAACAGCTGACTGACTTGTGAAAAAACCAAGCGAAAAAGCGAGATCTCTTTTTTTTAAATAAAAAACCACCTCATCATTTTTTCCCCACACATCAACTCAAATTTGAACACGCTTCTTCAGTTATATTCCAAGCTTCTGTCCTTTAACGCACAGCGCCAACGACGGTCGTCAACCGGTGTTGCCGTGAGCGGACTCTGCTAAAGCAGCGAAGCTATTTTTATCAGACACACACACACGCCTCTCATTTACGTTATGGCTATTGCAGTCGCGTCGCAATTGTTAAAAAGAGTACATAGTGAAAAATAAAAACTGAAAATAATTAATTGTTGGCTTTTTGCTGTTTGAAATACGTTTCAATATTTTAAGTTATTTAAGAATATATAAAATTGCCACGTTATCAGTGAAAATGTGATTGTATATATAAAATCTTAATCGGCATATTAAATATATATACATATACATGCACACATATTTATATATACGTATACATAAGGAAAAAATTTGTTAGGATAACAAATTTGCATATATAAAATAATGGTTATACAAAGAAGGATATAATTATATTGGAAGTTTTTTGTTAGTCTTCTCGAAAAAGCAACTATTAAAAAAGTTATATAATTATTTTAATTGCTTTATTAAGCAAATTAAATAATTTAAAGAATGAGCAGCGCAAAATCTGCCAAAAAGTGCAATAAAAGGAATAATAATCAAGTACACTTAAAACCAATTGTTTTCAATTATTTCAACAGGAAATGAGTGTGGGAAATTCGATTTTTCCACTATCAAAACGAAAAAAGCTTATCACATTGCCCCCTCCCACCTGTTGCGCCTCCCCACAAACCAGACAGTTCATTATCAGCACGAGCATGGGAATCTAATAAATATGCATTTATTATTCTGATCAGCATAAACCATACATACATTGGATGAAATAATAAATAAATGAAATAACTATGTCTACAACAAAAAACACAATGCGCTGATCAAATTACGCAACAATAAACTGATGTTGACTTAAAAAAAAAAAAATATATACATCTTAAAATTGTTAAAGGCCCAGATAATTGCAGGTGCACTCTTATTAACTTAAACTGAAATGTTGAAGGACTCACCCGTCTCCTTCATCATTTTCTCATCGTCGGTGAGGTGCGTTATTGGCGGGGGCAGACCCGTTGCTGAGGACATAGCGGCACTTTGCTGACGTGCTGCATTCGCCACCTGTTAAAGAAGCCCAAAAAGAAGAAGCAGAATTTAAGTTCAAAGTTGGTTGTGTAGATTGCAAGGGGCGTGGCAGTAAACTCACCATACGCATGGGCAACTTTTTAATGCTGTTCATCATCTTGATTGACTATGTGTGTGTGTGTGCAAGGAGAATAAATTGAATTGACCTGAAACTGGACACTATCTCGGGCTCTGACCACCTGAACAAGTAAAGCAGTTGACTTCACATGTACGACTGATTTCCAATTAGGCTCCAGTGGAAGATTTTGGTCACCGATCAGCAAGAAGAAATTCATGAATTTGAAAGCTCTCAGTTAACAAACTCAACACAGCTGGCGTGTTTAAAAAGTGTGGTCGTTATGCAGCATACGGGGCTTTTCCATTAGTTTGATTATAAACATAAATATTAATTTTACCATCATCTTTTTGTGATTTTCATTTTGATAACAGCATTAAATTAACATTTCGAGCTAACATTATTAATGAAAAATAAATATATATTTCCAATTAGATCTATTTGCCTTACAACCACAACTGTTGAGTGGATCCTTCTCAAGAGTGGCAACGCCGTTTGACAGTGTTGTAAAGCAGTGCGATACCATTTTGAGTAAAAATTTTAACACTTCCGCCGGTCCCAGCTGTCAAAATTCTTTCTTTTCGTTGTTATTACGACGGTAGTTTGGTGTAAGTTTTTGCGTTCAATATAATTTTGCATTTGTTCAGCCATCATTGTTTATTTTGACGCATTAACAATGCAAATGAGTAGCACAAACCACAACGCAAACAATTTAAGTGAAATTGTATACGCTTTCAATTTTGTTGTGTGAAAACTGAAACGTCAAAAGCGAAAAAACAAATGCGAATAAAGAAGAAAATGCGAGAAAGAAATGTTGCTAATCATTGGAAATGTTTAACTGTTTCCACCCACAGCCCGCCCAGCCAATCAGAATGAAGTTGAACAAGTTCGTGTCGTCGTCGCGCAGGAAGAACCGTAAGCGTCACTTCCAGGCGCCTTCCCACATCCGTCGTCGCCTCATGTCCGCCCCCCTGTCCAAGGAGCTCCGCCAGAAATACAACGTGCGCTCGATGCCCATTCGTCGGGACGATGAGGTGCAAGTGATCCGTGGCCATTACAAGGGTAACCAGGTGGGCAAAGTGGTGCAATCGTATCGCAAGAAGTTCGTCGTTTACATCGAGAAGATTCAGCGCGAGAATGCCAACGGCACCAATGTCTATGTCGGCATCCATCCCAGCAAGGTGCTCATTGTCAAACTCAAGCTCGACAAGGATCGCAAGTCCATTTTGGAGCGTCGCAGCAAGGGACGCTTGGCGGCATTGGGCAAGGACAAGGGCAAATATACTGAAGAAACCGCTGCTGCTCAGCCAATGGAAACCGCGTAAAACCCAACAACAACAACAACAGTAACAAAAACAATAAGAGAGCATTAACATTCGCCAACTGTTGTTACTGTTTACAGTTTTAGTGTCAAATGAGAAAACAACAGAAAATTGTGTGAAGTGTGAGAAAATGCCGCAATTGTTTTACAATAAAGAACAGTTACATTTTCCCCAAAAGTTTGTAAATTACAAATTGTTTCTTTTTTTAAGTGCTTACGATTTATAGTTATCAATTAAGGTATATTATTCAGAAAAGGCAGTTATTTGTTTGAAGGTCGAATATTGAAATGTGAAAATACGCAAATGTATTTTAAAAATGTTTATATGGAAGTTTTCTATAATTAAAGTGGGGCTTTACAATTTTATACGTGACCTGTATAAGACGTTGCAAGATGCAAGTTTAACTTTAAATTGACTGGACACGAATCAATTTACATACAATAATTTCAAAATAACTACAATGGGAGCTTGTATTTCTTAAAATATAGGTCTAAGAAACTCATAAATTCAAAGTCAGAATTGAAAAATTGATCGAAACAATCGAGTATGATTTATTATTATTATTATTGAGAATCGATAGTTTCTCATCAGACGCGCAGTTAATTATCGATTTTGTACGCAGTTTTCACTTATCGATTGTTACAATTCTTGAGATATAATTTGAGCGGCCATTGTGAATTTTCTTTCTGGGTGTAGACATAGAATTTCCTAGTTTGAACAATGGCGTCTTCAGATTCGTTTAATGATTTTATAACATGTCCCTATAACAAGGCCCATAAACTTCTTCGTGGACGTTTGACAAAGCATTTGGAACGCTGCAGCCGCAGTTCGGGCAACTCAAAACAATTTGTGGTCTGTCCCTATAATGAGAATCATCGCTACAAACCCCACGAATTGAGTGTGAGTATCAAAATTGTTACCTGGTGCAACTTGTTAATTCATAGGAAATCTTCATCTGCAGATGCACATGAAAGACTGCCCGGAACGCATTCGCTGGAACAGCGTTTTGCAAACTGAATATCCTCCACAGCAGTCCGCAGAAACTGCGTGCAGTATTTCAGCTGAATGTGAGGAGGATTGGGACAAGGAACCCGATGTGGCCACCTATAATCCCAATAAATATTGTGAGGAGAATTTCGTGATACGCTCGACTGCCATAAACGGAAAATCGAAATCAGAACGACGCGATTTTCGTGCCAATGAACGACGTCGTCTCGCAGGCAAACAGTAAAATTTTTTTTTTATAACTTTTATCATTATATATTTTAACTTGTGTGTTTCTACATATTATTTTCAATAAACATTTTTACATAGAAAGACAAGCAAAAATGCATTTTGGTTTTCAAATTTAATTTGGCTCAAGATTTGCGTTTGCGATTTGGTAAATTGTATGGCGACGATCGTTGCGCTGATGATGTAGGGAACGAGGTGATCTTTGTTGGAGACGGCTGTTCCTTATCGCTGTTGTGGCACAATTGACGCTTGCTCTCCTGTTTAATGAATGCCTTGCGCTGTGAGGGAAACATGCCATTTGCTTCACGCACAATGTTCGCATTGGCCACATACAACTGGGGATTGTAGTTGGGCACATCTTCGTCGTCCCAGTTCTCATCGGATTCGACCTTTTCGTGCTTCATATCATCGTTGGGCGCAGCGGGCGCACTCTGCTGATAATGGGCGATGATCTTGCGATCTACGCAAGATTTTGTGTGTTGCTGCCAGGGTGTGTGTGAGAGAGAGTGTGAGTGAGAGAATTGGAGCAAATTTCTGAATGCTACTTACGACATAATCTTTTTCGGGTATTAGATGCACTTTGTTGAAGGGACACACTAGCAGTTCCACTTCGTCTTTGTAAATCTCACGACACTTCAATATGTGTTGTTGCAGGTTTTTGCGCAGCATTTTGTGCCCCTCGTTGTATGGACAGGAAACCATATTATTTGCATCCATTTCATTCATATTTGCAGACATTATGCGGCAATAAAATTTTAAAATATAGTTTCGAGCAATGATGCTTCTCAATTTAGTGTTGACTAACGCTGCAGCGTGTCTTATAGCAGAGCTGCTATCTTATGTCACTTTCTTTTTTTGAACTAATTGGTACTAACAGTAATCGATTAGTAATATAAAAAAATTAATTACTATAAAAACTACAGATTTGGTGCATGTAAAGCAAGCAACAAGTTTGAAAGTATAGCCCGACTTTATTTGAGTAGTCGATAGGCCAGCAAGACACAAATGCAAACATATCGATATGTATCGCTAAACACGATAAATTTATACACAAATACACAGACTCAAGTTCGAGTTGACTTTTCGGAACGCAGCAGACAATTGTGAAATATTCGTTTTTTATATTAAAAATATTGGAATTAAATTAAGTTAACAAGATGGGCAAAGGTTTTAACAATTACATGTGCAAGAAATTCTTCCATCCCGCCTCCAGGGATAATCTCAAACGGGTAAATAACAACAAAACGTTTATGTTTGGAACAACACATTTACAAATTTACACAAAATGATCAAATCTTGACTAGGTTTGGATGGCGGAGCAGCAGGCTGAGGCGTACAAAAAGAAACAGGAGGAGCTGCGCACACAGTACGAGAAGGAGCAGAATCTGCACGAGAACAAGGCGATGCTCAGCAAGGACAGCAAGGACAAACTGAGCGTCAATTTTATGTACGAACCGCCGCCAGGTGTGCGCAAGGAGCGTGAAAGGGATGACGATGAACCCGAATACAAATTCGAATGGCAGCGCAAATATAATGCACCTCGCGAATCCTACTGCAAAGGCGACACCGAAATCCGAGATCAACCATTTGGCATTCAGGTGCGCAACGTTCGCTGCCTCAAATGCCACAAATGGGGGCACATCAACACGGACAAGGAGTGCAGCATGTACAGCATCTCGATGAGCGAGGCACGTAAACTGCACTCCGAATCGGAAGCCAACGACATCATGTCTAAGAACGTGCTCGAAGAGCAAATGAAGGAGGATGGCCTAATGATGAAGCGTTCAGCGTTGGAGCTTCAGAGCATCAAGGATGTGCACCAGCGCCATCAACTGGTGCCCAGCGATGATGAGGAGGACTATGCCACACGTGCCGCCCATCAAAAGAATCCGGAGATGCTCTTCCTCAAATCGCTCAGCAAGAAACAGAAATTGAAGCTGCTCAAGAAACTGGAGAAAATTGAGCGCATGAAAAAAAAATCATCCAAGATGAGCAAAACGAAAAAATCCAAAAAGAACAGTAAAGAAAAGTCGAAAGCCTCGTCAGACAGCTCCTCCAGTACCTCATCCGACTCAGAGAGCGATTCGGGTGACGAAAAGAAACGGCAGAAGGGCAAACACAAACTCAATGGTCATCATCATCATCAGGAAAGATCTCGTTTGGAGCGGGATCAGCGCACGGGGGAAACCACAACTCGACGACACCCAATTGACACTCCAACTGCCAAGGAGCGGCACAAAGCCGACCAAGATAATCATAAGCACCGAAATAACGGTCATCGGGACAGATCAAGGAGCGCTCAGCGTGACGAGCGCACTAGGCGCCGCAGTCCGGACAATCGCCGCCAGCGGGAACACAAAATGCGTGAAAGACGCTAAAATTTTTTATAATGCATTTTAGATTTTTATAATCGCAGCTGTTGTAAAAGCAATATAAACTTTTTATAAATGAAGTGAACATTTTTGAACGATGAGCAACGATTCTTTGTTAAACTTTTAAACGTAAATTAAAAAAGAAAGAGTAATTAAGTATTAATTAATTAGCTTTGCTATTAGACTTTATTTAGCAGCACACAAAGAGAAAATGAAAGATGAGCTTGCAACTTGGTTATCGTCGAATTTATTGATGCTCTCTCTTAATATATATTTATTTTTTGATGCCTGCAGTTTCCCCTCTAAATGCGAGCCAATTGTGCGGCAGTTGTGCTGGAGCCGGCCGAGACACAGAGCTCGGCGCCGTGATTGCTACTGCCACCGTCGCGTGAGATGCTCTTCACGTGAATGTGACTCTTGAGCATGGCGGCGCGCAGGATAAGCATGCGTGTGTGCCGCTGATATTGTTTGCCCATGAGCAGGGCACGCTCGAAGGTGCTATTCCGCTGATCCGCCTCCTTGGCGTATAGTATCCGATTGTGCGAATCGATGCGTGCCTGAATCTGACCATCCAAAATCAACTGCATTACCTCGTTCTCCAGATTCCCAATCGTTGAATTGAAGGCGGTGGCCATTTTGTGCATATCGGCGGACATATACGGACTAAAGTATTGGATCAGTGCCCGATTGCGTATCTTCGTGTAGAGTGTGCTGACATGTGGCGCTATATACATGTCCACCAGCAGATTGTCCCGAATCTCGTCGAGCAGCGTCAAACAGCTGGCATAATTGCTTTCATAGAACTTGAAGATAATGTCGCGCAGTTGCGGCTCCAGCTCCAGGAACAATTTGAAAGATGTGGATGCGATGACCAGACGCTTCAGCTCCGGACGATCGAATGTGGCCAAGGCACAGAGGCCGCCATAGACGGCCACATTGCTGGGGGAGATCATTTCGGGAAAATCGCAATGATCAAAATTAGCAGCCAAAAAATGCTTTGCGGCCACTTTGTATTTCTTTTGCTGCAGTTCGGCCAAACCGGCGGCACACTCGAGCCGTGTGTGCACCTGGGCATTGGCCTCCTTGGTGCCCTCTGAGAAATCCGGTGTGCTCTCCGCCTTCGATATGTAGCTCATGACATGAGCCCAGTTCTTCAAGTAAATCGAGACTTTGATGACATTGAGACACATGTTGACTACATGCTTGCCACTAGTGCAATAATCTCGGGCACGTGAATAACACTTCAAAGCATTGGTTAGGTCGCCACAGCTGAGATAATGATCCGCCAGATCGTCGTGGCCACGTCGAATGCTCTCCTTGATCGAATTCGATTTGTAGTTCTTCAGATCCGAGTCCAGTTTCTCCAACTTCAAAGCCGCCTTCTTCATTTTCGCATCCACCCAGACAGCATCATAAGCAAATGCATCCTTTTCAGCACCTGGTCCTGCTCCAGCTGCTGCTGCTCCAGCATTGGCCTGAGCCTGAGCTGCTGCTGCTGGCTGTGCAGCGATATCGGGCAGCGCAGCAACTGCAGCGGCAGCTGCAGCAGCATTGGCAACTGCCTGCTCAGCTCCAGCGGCAGCGGCAGCTGCACCAGCGCCATTGACCGCTTGGAGATCACTGAGGCGCTTGTGCAGCATCTGATAGACCTTCACGTTGTACGTGGACTGCACATAGGTGATGGCCATTTTGAGGGACTCCAGTGCCAGCAGCGGACAAACGTCCGCCACATAAATCAGTCGATCGAGGCGTGCAATGCCCGTGTATTGATTGGCATACACCTCCAAGTCGATTGTGGGATTCTCTACAACAATTTGCTGCTCTTCGTTGTTCTCGTTGTCCTCGTTGGGTGGCGCATCGACTTGCATTGGTTCGACAGCATTCTTGATAAAGCATATTATTAAAATATATTCATATTAATAGTAAATGATTAGTTACCTGCATTAGCGGCGGCATCGGCAGCACAGGCATCTTGCAGCGGTTGATTTGCAAGCTTAATTTGCGAAATTGATTGAAATGCTTTCTTCTTTTTGCCGACCTTTTGTTCTACTAGCAAATATCGAATGCCAAATCGATTTGTTAACTGAACATGGCAACCGATTTCTTATCATATAAAATATCGAAATTTTAAGCATTTGACTAGTGATGCTGTTGTGCTGTCAATTTGGCTTCTTTTTTTTGGGCTGTTCCATCTCTAGTGTCTATATTCCGGGCGAATGGCGCAATTGCAAGAAGCAGCTAGGCGCATTGCAAACGTTTTGTTTATATCCTTTGATTTATATAAATAATAAATAGCGAAGCTAGCGTGCGCATTAAGAAAGATGTCAAACATAACCGCTGCGGTAATTGCTAACCGCAACAAGAAGCACTTTCTTGGAGTGCCGGCGCCACTTGGCTATGTTGCCGGCGTGGGACGTGGGTAAGTCTGAAATTTAGCTTCAGTTAACAGAACAAAATATTTATATTTAATATTAATGACAGCGCCACTGGTTTCACTACACGCTCGGATATTGGTCCGGCGCGTGATGCCAACGATGTGTCCGATGATCGACATGCGCCGCCAGCCACCAAGCGCAAGAAAAAGGACGAAGAGGAGGAGGAGGATGAGGATTTGAATGATTCCAATTACGATGAGTTTAGTGGCTACAGTGGTTCCCTCTTCTCCAAAGACCCTTACGACAAGGATGACGAAGAGGCGGACGCCATTTACGATTCGATTGAGAAGCGCATGGATGAGAAACGCAAAGAGTATCGCGATCGACGTCTGCGCGAGGATTTGGAACGATATCGCCAGGAGCGTCCGAAAATTCAGCAACAGTTCAGCGATCTTAAGCGTTCGCTGGCCACTGTCACCACGGAGGAATGGTCCACGATACCCGAGGTGGGCGACAGTCGCAATCGGAAGCAGCGCAATCCGCGAGCCGAGAAATTTACACCACTGCCGGATAGCGTGCTCTCCCGCAATCTGGGCGGCGAGACAGCTGCGAGCTTGGATGCCAGCTCCGGGCTCGCTTCGATGGTGCCGGGCGTGGCCACGCCCGGCATGTTGACGCCCACCGGTGATTTGGATTTGCGTAAAATTGGCCAGGCGCGAAATACGCTAATGAATGTGAAGCTATCTCAGGTCTCGGACTCGGTGACGGGCCAAACGGTCGTCGATCCCAAAGGTTATTTGACCGATCTGCAGAGCATGATACCCACCTATGGCGGCGACATCAACGATATCAAAAAGGCCCGCCTGTTGCTGAAGAGCGTGCGCGAAACGAATCCCAATCATCCGCCCGCCTGGATAGCATCGGCCCGCCTGGAGGAGGTCACCGGCAAGGTGCAAATGGCTCGCAATCTTATTATGCGTGGCTGTGAGATGAATCCCCAGTCGGAGGATCTCTGGCTGGAGGCTGCTCGTCTGCAGCCGCCTGACACTGCCAAAGCTGTAATTGCCCAGGCGGCGCGACACATTCCCACCTCGGTGCGTATCTGGATCAAGGCCGCCGATCTGGAGACGGAGACGAAAGCGAAGCGAAGAGTTTTTCGCAAAGCACTTGAGCACATACCGAACTCGGTGCGTCTGTGGAAGGCAGCGGTTGAGCTGGAGAATCCGGATGATGCACGCATTCTGCTCTCCCGTGCCGTCGAGTGCTGCAACACCAGTGTGGAATTGTGGTTAGCTTTGGCTCGGCTGGAGACGTATGAGAATGCGCGCAAGGTGCTGAACAAGGCGCGAGAGAATATACCCACAGATCGACAGATTTGGACAACGGCCGCCAAGCTAGAGGAGGCCAATGGCAACATACACATGGTCGAGAAAATTGTCGATCGTTCGCTGACATCGCTGACGGCGAACGGAGTGGAGATCAATCGAGATCACTGGTTCCAGGAGGCCATCGAGGCGGAGAAGTCGGGAGCTGTCAATTGTTGCCAGGCCATTGTTAAAGCTGTCATCGGCATTGGTGTCGAGGAGGAGGATCGTAAACAGACCTGGATCGATGATGCCGAATTTGTAAGTATTTCGTTGACAACTTTAACCTTAACCAGAGCTATTCGTCATCTAACACGTGTTCTCCTCTATTTAGTGCGCCAAGGAGAATGCTTTCGAGTGCGCTCGCGCCGTTTATGCCCATGCGCTGCAGATGTTTCCCTCGAAGAAGAGCATTTGGCTGCGTGCCGCATACTTTGAGAAGAATCATGGCACACGCGAATCCTTGGAGGCGTTGCTGCAGCGCGCCGTCGCCCATTGTCCCAAATCGGAGATACTCTGGCTGATGGGTGCCAAGTCGAAATGGATGGCTGGCGATGTGCCCGCTGCCCGTGGCATATTGTCGTTGGCCTTCCAAGCGAACCCCAATTCGGAAGATATTTGGCTGGCTGCCGTCAAGCTGGAGTCGGAGAACTCGGAATATGAGCGAGCACGCCGGCTGCTGGCCAAGGCACGTGGATCGGCGCCGACGCCGCGTGTTATGATGAAATCGGCCCGTTTGGAATGGGCACTCGAGCGTTTCGATGAGGCGCTGCGTCTGCTCGCCGAGGCCGTTGAGGTCTTTCCCGAGTTCCCCAAACTGTGGATGATGAAGGGCCAGATTGAGGAGCAGCAGCGACGCACTGATGATGCGGCAGCCACCTATACGCTGGCACTGAAGAAGTGCCCCACCTCGATACCACTGTGGATACTCTCCGCCAATTTGGAGGAGCGCAAAGGTGTCCTAACCAAAGCTCGCTCGATCTTGGAACGTGGACGGCTGCGCAATCCGAAGATCGCTGTACTTTGGCTGGAGGCGATACGTGTGGAGTTGCGAGCGGGTCTCAAAGAGATTGCCAGCACAATGATGGCGCGTGCCCTGCAAGAGTGTCCCAACGCTGGCGAGCTGTGGGCCGAGGCTATCTTTATGGAGACGAAGCCGCAGCGCAAAACAAAATCAGTGGATGCGCTTAAGAAATGCGAGCACGATCCGCACGTACTGTTGGCCGTGTCCAAGCTGTTCTGGTCGGAGCACAAGTTCTCAAAGTGCCGCGATTGGTTCAATCGAACAGTGAGTGCCATAATTTTATTTGCTTTCTATTTGTTTATAAATATTTTTGTAGGTGAAAATTGATCCTGATCTGGGCGATGCCTGGGCATATTTCTACAAATTTGAGCTGCTGCATGGCACGGAGCAGCAGCAGCAGGAGGTGCTTGAGCGTTGCATTGCCGCCGAGCCGACGCACGGCGAATCCTGGTGCAGTGTGAGCAAGTGCATCCGCAACTGGCAATTCAAAACGCCCGATGTTCTACGTGCGGTCGTCCAACAGCTAACCATACCCATTTAAAGTGCACATCCAATAAAGATCCAATAAACTAATGCGCCATATACTCCTGAATGGTTGAGTGAATTCTCCTTCTGTGCTTGCAGAGCAGCTCCAACAGAAATAGGATAACACTGATCGCAGCACCATAGACAAAGTAGATAAACGCGTAGCGACAATCAATGAGGCTAACGGAGATGAATCCACCAACGGCACCCTCACACTTCGGCTTCTGCGGTATCCACTTGCGTTCCTCGCGATTCACCAGGCTAACCTCGCGCTGCAAGCGCAATCTGCAACGGGAAACGAGACTCCCAACTTTGTTGCAGTGGCAATAATTATGATTATACTCGACTCACTGTCTGCGGAATAGCTCCTTGTAGGGAAAGTTCTTGCGCGTCGGCACCGCCAGTATGGGCAGCTGGAATGGCTCCAGCTCCATCAGGCCGCACTTTTCGGTCTCACTGAACGTATCGCTAACGATTTGATAGCCCGCCTGCATCTCCACCTGATAGGCAAAGGTTCCTGTGCGCATTTTCTCCATGCCCATCGAGGGTCTCATATAAATATAATCGCCATGCGGGGCAATCTTCTTGTTGTATAGATTCTTTGTTGCCTGATCTGTGGATTCTGTGAAATAGATCTTATTATATTGTGTATCTTGTACAAAGATTTCCAGCTCTGATTGGCTCAAGTCATCCAACGAACGAATCGAATTCGATGGACTCTGCAACAGTGCCACAATATTCGCCGAGAAGGAGGTGAACAGAAAAATACCCGACACAAATGTGGTAAATACGATAATCCTAGTCGAAAAGTTGCGCACATCCACATAGAATCCTTGCTGGCACATCGCACCCCACACAAAATTCCACGAATCCATATAGTTCATGTTCTCCGGATGGGGAGAGAATATCACTTCCAAGAGCATCACAACCACAGTCAGGATTAACAATGTCAATATTGATATCCAAACATCCTCTTGAAACGGCAATGTAAAGATGTTGGCCACAACCGAAAGTTGAGGCTGTCGAAACATAATGCCAGCTCTCACATAATATGTGTCGGCCACAAAGCTAACCACGGCAATTCGATCCAGCCGCATAAATATCGCCAGCTGGGCAAAGTCCAGCTCGTAGCGCTGAAAGCGACCCATTAATCCATCGAAAGAGCCATTTGGCTGACGCCATCCATAATTGACAGTCTGGTAGGTGTTATAACTGTTTTCAATACACGAGAGAGAGAGAGAGTAATTGAAATTTTCGCGAAGAGCGGAAAATTAATGGCACTCAGTAAAAATTGCTTACAGTCGGCAGAAAAATTGAACTGATTTTAGAAATTCGTCATACTTTTTCTGAAATTGAAGATTGTATCTTTCTGACATCCAGGATTTGCATTCTTTATTTCAAACTGGATTTTTCTAAAATGTAGCAAAAATATGTAAACATTTCCAGGGTGTTCTTCATAGAGCGATTTTCTAAAATGCAGGCTGATTTTTTTGTCTGAGTATTGCAATGACCAAGGAATTGAACGTATTAAAGAAAGCATTATTATCTGAAGTATTTGGATGTCCATTGTTGGCATTGTGAATTGGAAACTAGTTTAATTTGAATGGTTCATTTTGGTTGGTGCAACTTACCTTATGTTGAATTGATTAGCCAGCTCCATCATGAGGCGATGATTGACTTTGGAAATGGTATCAATGTGCCTCATGGCCATGTCCTCAATGTTGGTGAACACATCGGGAAAAGCAACAACAACGGCTGTATTGAAAACAAGACCTTCCAGATTCTTTCTATATGTAATCGCCGATCCAAAGTGTTGCAGCGCATGCACAATGTGTCGAGGATTGCGCAGATGTTTGCCCACCAAGCGACGCTTGAGCGGCTTCCAGGCAGCCACCTTGTACACATCTATCAGCGTGGCATTAAACGATGATTCCTCCCGCAAACTGTGCCAGAGTACACGCATTTCGCTGTCGGGCGGTATAAAGATCTCCTCATCCTCGAGCAATTCCAAATCCTGCATATCCTGTGTGAGCAAAAGCCAATAACGATTGGTGGTAAAATAATTATGCTCCGTAGCCGCCGACCAGCGTAGCAAGTTTATTGCACAGCGGCTATTGAACCGTAGCAACAAAATGCCCAATTTGTAGCTCAACGGCGGCAACTCGAAGGACACCGGCCAGTGGGTCTCATAATCCACTACAAAGCTGCGCGGTGGCGGCGCCTCCGGCGTAAGTGTCTCATTCCTCCAATGAGTCAGATCATTCAAACAGCTTTCCGTGATGACCTGCACATAGAAATTGTGTGCCCCAAGGTGTTGCAACAGCAAACGCAAAAGTTCCCCATCTGGAAATACACGTTAAGAAAAGCAAAACCAGATTGTGCTTAATATTTTAATTTGGCCAAGGAATATACTCAGAAAAAAATCGAAAATTTGTATTAGAATAATTGATTCCTTATAAGGCTTTTTTACGGCCAAGACTCGTTCCACGAAACTTGGCCGCGAAGCGAGGTATGGGTGTATTTCCAACACTGAAGGTTGTATCTATTCAACAGACATGGTTTATCTTTTCTCAATTGCACTCTGCAGCAGACGGCAGCTCCATTCTGACATGGAAAGTATTATTTCTAAAAATTGTGATGTGTATCTCCACTTTTTGGAATGCTTTTCTATTATTAAGAAGTATTCTTGTGAAAAATAGAAAAGAAGTCTTCTAATATTAAGAAAATGGATTTCGTATAGTTTAAATTCATTTCGTTCTAGTTTTGTGTATGATATTCTAAAATCCAGGATGATTGTTTTTTTCTGAGTGTAGCTACGCGCTTTAGAGCAAAAGAGTAACTCACCGATGTCCGTGTGGCAAACAACCAGTAGCAAGCTGTGCACGCCATGCTGGCGAAAGTAAACGACTAGCATATCCGGCAATTGATTGGCCCACGAAACGCCTTTGAGCTGTGCCTGCTTCCGTTTCCGCGACTGCTGCTCCAGCTGCTGTTGCGGTTGCTCCTTTTGTCCGCGGGGGATTCCATCATCAACTGGCACTGACACGTGGTCTGACAGTGACGTCCCAGTTGCTGCTGCTGTTGCTATTGCTGCTGCTGCTGTTGTCAGTGTCCACAGCAATAGGAACACCAACAGTGTTGAGAATATTAACGAATTCATGTTCTGATCGCGTGCTTTGAGAGTTCTTTGCATGGCTTTGTCGTTAACCAGCGTCTTTTATACCATGGTCAGTCCTGGCCAGCGTTAAGGCATTAACTGTAATTGGGTTATTTTCCCTTTTTTAAATTATGCATTGATTGCGCTTCAGCAATTTATCCACTTTTGCCCCATTTCGGTTTTGCTGTCATTACGTATACGATGCGTTGTCTGCTTCGCAATTTGCAGCAATTTCTGACGACAGCTGCAATTGGTCATCGATGGCGTTTAATTGCTGTTCAAATTGGCGCTGAAATTGTCGCGCCAAAGTCAATTACACAAACCATTGCAAAAAAAGAGAAAAGCAAAAGAAAAATTAAAGTTACAGCTCGAAGTTAAGCTTGTTTGCGGCACGCAATAAGTTCTAAGTGGACTTTTGATTGGCGGACTGAATGAATGGGCATTACAGCGAAGGCGCTTTGTGTGATTGGCTTGAAAATGAATCAGGAAATGCTCAAACTAACTATTTTAATGGCGTTGCATTCCCTACGAGTACTGCAAGAGTAGCTTTATTTTTTTGTGAAGCTAGCCAGATACATTGGATTTTCTTTGGCCAAGCAATTTCAAGAGTTATTGTGTTGAGTACTTCATTAAAAGATAAATTGGAATCAATTTGAGTTGAGTTGGCTGGGAATGATATACAAATTAAAAAGCATCTTTGCTCTTAAGATATACAGTGTGCGTCAGCTTATTTTCAACAGTGTCAAAGAAAAAACGTAATTGCCTGCCATATGTGTTTGGGATTCAGCTCAGTATTGGATTGTAGCCACACATAAATCCGTCCGTCCGAGCCAAAAATGTTGAATTTGGACTCAGGACTTTAGGTAAAAAATCCGGGTTCTATGGCTCCCAGGTGTCCACAATGTACCTGATCCAAATAAGCTGTCACCTAAAAATAGGCTACATTTTTACATAATCCTACCTAGCACGTGGGGAAACCTCAGTTTATGAGGGTCATCCATTCATATTGGTGGTTAATACATGTACCTACCATCGGTTTTTGGAATTTTTGAAAAATAATGTATAATTACTTTATGGCAGGCAATTACGTTTTTTCTTTGACACTGTTGAAAATAAGCTGACGCACACTGTATGTACATATACTAAATACTTTTGAAATGTATTTAAACACTCTTAAGTGCAAAAAGGAAAGCATTCTAAGCTTGATTGTGATTTGTTTCCGCCTCAAACATCCACCACAGATAGATTTGAAGCTAAAGCAGAAAACCTTTTATAGATTACAAAAAACCGTCTTACTTACAACTTTATAGCCCGCATTTATGTCTTATCTATATCAAAGTGTAGCCTTTCAACACCTTTTTCTATCAATAACTAGCAAGCTTATTGCCAGTGCATTTAGTTTATCTTCTATGGTCAGCCAACTTGTGCGTTTCAGCCAAAAGAAATCCTCTAATTGATTTGAGAAATGGCGTAATAAAGCTTTGCATCCCCGCACCGCTGCTGCTCCTGCCTCGAAGTTGTCCGGTCGCCAGACGCAACAAACGTGTGATAATCTGGATCTGTGGCGTTTGCGTTGCTGTGCCTCGTCGTGTTGCAAACACACTAATGGCACCCACTTTGTACGGCTCTTTTCGACCGCTTTTCGCTTGTTGCCCATTTGTTTTTCCAGCGCCTTCTGTCAGTCGCTTCTTTTATTTCGCTGCTTCTGTTTCTGTTTTGCCAGGAATTTGCTAGCGTTCCGGGAGCAAAAGTAGCAAACGCTATGTGTTGCGCTGCAAAGGCAACGCTTCAATAACTTTTATCACTTTTAATTGGGTTTTTCTTTATAGTCAACGCATGTCTTATGCGACTTATAAGACTAACACATGTGCAGATTGTAATTGTGTTAATTCTATGTATGTGTGGGTGTCTCTGCGTGTGTGTGGGTGTGTGGGAGCGTGTGTATCGGGGTGTGTCAAGTTTTGCTGTTTGGGCTTGATTTTGTGACAGCAGGCTAATGCCAATTTTGCTCGTTGCTACGTCCGAGATTTGCTTCCTTTCAATTTTTCTAATTGCTTCTTAATGCGCGTCATACACTGCCAAGCAGAACTTGCCACACAAAATTGCATTTTACCTCATTGTCCCACTTTAATGGAACTTATTTTAAATAATATGCAATGATTTTACATAATTTTCATGCTTGAAAAAATAAATATCTAATAAAATATTGAAGGCAAATAAGCCTCAGCGATGCAGGTTTAACTTGACAATTTTTAATATATGAAGGAAAATTGCACATACTGATTATTCATAGTTACTTTAGTAAGTAGTTTGTTGCTTGACAACTTAGTTTTCTGAAGAACAATACACCAACTCCAACCATTACTTATGAAATTCATTTTTGCTGCTTGCTTTGTGAGCGACATGCAAAGTTTGCAAATTCGCACGCTAGATGGCGCTGTCGTTTCATTAATCATGCCACCGTTTTTTGTACATTTGCCTGTCATGTTCAACTACTTTGATAATATTCACGCTGCTGTAACTTTCTTAATATTTCATTGCTGGCAGTTTTGCATAGTCTACAGAGAGTTTGATTGATTTCTTCAAATTTTTTTGTGTCTATGTCTTTAAATTATGGGAAACGAGTTTCAAAATTTCACGAGCACATTGCCAGCAGCAGCCGATGCATATCAATATAAATATACTGTCACTGCATTTATAAATTTAAAAATATGCTTTTTCATATAAAAAATGTACTATTTTATTGTTAATTTACTCAGTTAGTTTTTCTACAAATACGCATATAAAACTAATGCGTATATACATATGCGAGCAACAAACGTAAAATAAATCAACAGTAGTCAAGGCTTGTATATACCCATTTCAAAATGCCATCATCCTAGCCGAGCTAGATTGTCCTTGCCTGATTTTATAGTCATTCACAGTTGAAGCTACTCTCATCATTTAGCATACGCTTCATTTACTTGCAGTTTTTTGCTGTCGTTCCATTTACTGCTTACACAAGGCACACATATTCTCTTCTGCAGCACTTTAATGCTATTGTTATTGTTATTGTTGCTGTTGCTGCTGTTGTTGCTGTCGCAATCAATGCAAATTGACGGATGAACTGATTGCCAATGCCTCAAACTTTGGTGTGGCTTTAAGGAGCCACTCGCCACAATTATCGGAGATCTTTCACCTGACTGCACAGCTGTTGTCCTGTTTTGCATAAGCCGGGCAAGGGCAGCAGGCTGTAAGCCTTTGACAATTAGTCAATATATATGCATATATATTTTATTGGGTCGCTTCGAATCGACCGAGCGTTGAATTCTTGTATGTCCTGTGTGTGTGCGAGTGAGTGTCTATTGCTGCCCTAAGCTAAATTGAAGTGTGCTTCATGTTTATTATGTAACCACAATGGGATACTTTGTGCTACCTTTTAGCTTTCACGCCTTTGAAATACATTTAATCCATCATTGCGCTTAGACAGCACAGTTAGAGGCAGACAGAGTGTCGTTAGCCCCAGGACCTGATGTCATGTTCAAAGCTTTATTGACTCCCGCTTTCAATTTGGCTGACGCCCATTCAGAAACCTGTTGAAAAGGTGCAAATTGTTGGTGGCTTCTTTGGCCCGTTTTTCCCATAGCTGAACAAACACGCTTAGGCAGCCTTATCAATCAAAGGCATCTGCCAGCTTCTACCCACACGCTGACATCCATATGGTATTAATGTGACCCATTTATAAGAGACACCATTCAACTGCTATGCATACAAGTACTTGTCCATTTAACACACACACTGTTTTTCCCCTAGAATGTTGGAATTGTGCCTGTCTATCTGTCCGCTTAAGCAATAGCTTTAAAATTCAACAAAATGTTGTCTGCTGTTTATTATTTCTTACCTGGAATATAATACTCATTTTGTAGCTCTTATTAATCAAATAAAAACGAATAATAACATTTATTTAAAGTTAAGTTTAAAGTGTGTCATTTTATTTTGGTAAAAGTCTTGTTTTGTTCATCATATTTATATATATTCATAAATAATAAAAACAATATTAGTTAATATTAATTTGTAAAATGAATATGAATCAAATTAAAATCCATTTTATTTTTTATTCACATTTGATGCCATGCAATTGTTGGTCGCCAGACTGCAGACTGCAAAAGTGTAATCTATCTTCTTCAATTTGAAATCTGTAGTTGTTGGCAATCGAATTTCTATAGAATTTCACTCGAATATTTCAATGCGAATACAAATTGAGTGTGTGTGTTTCTGCATCGTTGGACAAATCATTTTGTCAAGTAGCAAATTGCTTGTAGTTTGTTTTCTATTGTAACTAGCTTCTACATTAGTGATGTAACTAGCTTGTTGAATTAACAGGCATTTATGCAGTTACGAAAGGCTATTGACAAACAAGTGAAGCAAAATATACGCAAATACCAGTCGCAAAGTCAATAAGATCGAAAGACAAGTGACAATCAGTTAAATGGTACTTAAAGGTAACGAATTTACCTTTTGGGCTATGGTTAAATCTGGCAGAAGTTAGTATTGTTTACAGTAGGAGTTGGTGGAGCACTTTCAATCTGCCAAATCCCTCAAAATTTACTTAACTTTGACCAACTCCACACAGCTTAACCTATATTTGATATTTGATGATATATATATATATATATATATATATATATGTAGTACATATAATACATCAAAAACGTATTAACGTAAATGGATTAACGCCTTTTCGTTGTATTCCCGGGGCCCTCATTAATCATTATCTGGCGCCATCTAGTGGTGAGCGGCGGCAAATATTTGGATGAATTCAGCTTAGCTCATTTATCAGCATCAAATCAATTAGCAAAGCACCTTGGGATGCCGGACCTTGGCCAGCACATTCCGTTTCCTTCGTGATTCGGACACCTTTTCCTTTTCCTTTGCCTTTTTTTCGCCCACTTTTTCGTTTGTATTTTGTTCAGCCATTTTGCTGTCGTTGCCGTTTGTTGTCCTTGCTACGTGCCAATTTGGCTCGTTTTGCTCGCTCATTCGTAAATCTAAACAAATCATCAATTTTCACAAATTATACTCGCCCACGCCCCCACCCCCGCCCCCGCTCTTTCACCATCTGCCACTCCCTCTGGAAGACGCCTTGTTATCCTTGTCGCGCATTTTGCCTTGTCCTTGAGTCTAATTGCTTTCGTTTCATTCACTGCGTTTCCTGTTGTCATCTACACCGCTGTTCATTTTACATTTCATTAATTAATGCCGATAACCGCCGACCTTTGACATATTGAGCTTAATCCACCCCCCTAACCGCCACTCCTCTCCTCAAGTGTTCCCAACTCTCTGCTGCTGCTGCTGTTGATGCAATTGTGGCAACTCTCAGTGGTTATCTGTCCAAGGCACTTGAATCCGTTGAATGAAATACTTAAATAGCTCACGATGATTATGGTATTTAATCAGTATTTGCCAGTGTTTTGCTGATTTGGGAAATATTTTTAATTAATTTGCCAAATGTAATAAGATAATGTTAAGTTGAGATATCAGCTAGACTGCGGCTATTTAAGCGTGGAACGATCGCCACCATTTAGCTGAAGCAAAATGAAGTGCCTAAGTATCTTTCTACTTGTGGCTCATGCAGCCTGGGCTCGTGTCCCATTGCCCGAGGTAGAATTGCCACCACTTGTTGATGAGCATTTCATTCTCCCCGAACCCTTGCCAGAGAATCGCGCTGCCGGTGAGTAATGGGCGAGAAAGTCGAGAAACAGAAAGGGATCTCATTCTAATAACTGCTCTTTTCCATGATATCAGCATGTAGCGTCACCATTCGTGGTGGTCTCCCCAAACCGCAGCCTGTGTACTTGGTAAGCAATAAGGAGACCATCTATCCATTCAATGATGTCGGACAAATGGAAGTGGAAAGTGGCAAAACGTTGGATCTCTGGTGTGAAAAAGGTTTCAATACACACTCTGCGAACCTTTTGACAGCGACTTGCGTGAGCGGCACCACTTTTAAGGTCAATGGCGCTAATTATGAGTTCAAGAATCTGTACTGCACGTCCTGGCCGGGCTTTAAGGCACTCAAAACGGGTGCTAAATGCAATGGTGGAGTTGTCATTCGGGTGGGCTTCGAGATTAGCTCATCACGTTTTGCCGAGCAAATGCAAATTTGCTTCAACGAGGAGGAGGAGGTTACCCGCTATACGCGCCATCTGCTCTACCCGGGCAGCAATTACTATGAGACTGGCGTGGATCGCATTACTTTCCAGACCGCTGGCTATTTCGGTGGTAAGAACGTGGACAAGCTCTACACACAGGCCACACAACTGGAGACCATTAATAAGGATTTGGGCGGCAATGCCGATAAGTATTTCGATACCTCAAATGTGTTTTTGGCACGCGGCCATCTTGGTGCTAAGGCCGATTTCAATTATGCGCCCGAGCAACGTGCCACATTCCTGTTCATAAATGCGGCACCTCAATGGCAGGTGTTCAATGCCGGCAACTGGGCACGCGTTGAGGATGGTCTACGCGCCTGGGTGTCCAAGAACCGCATGAATGTCAACTGCTATACGGGTGTCTATGGCGTAACCACACTGCCCAACTCAAAGGGCGTGGAGACCCCTCTCTATTTGGCTCGCGATGCCAACAACAATGGCCTAATTCCCGTACCCAAATTATATTTCCGCGTCGTCATTGAGCCCTCAACAAATCGTGGCATCGTCTTTGTCGGCGTCAACAATCCCCATTTGACCGAGGCCCAGATCAAGAAGGACTATGTGGTTTGCAAGGATGTTAGCAATCAGGTTACCTACATCAACTGGAAGACTACGGACATCAAGGCTGGCTGGTCGTACGCCTGTGAGGTCGCCGATTTCCTCAAGACGGTCAAAACTTTGCCCGCTCTGACCGCCAAGAATGGTCTGCTTATCTAGATCTTTCCAATAAAAAAGAGATTATCCTGTCAAAAATGAATTGCGCAGAAAATGCTTACTACTTGAGAATGGGAATTTATGGGTGCTGATGCTTAAGACTTTAACTTTGAAGAAGTCAACTTAAAGATTTACAAAATTTAGATTGAATAATGCAGATGGACATTTGTAATACGGGCAAATGAAGATGAATAATTATAGGGCTAATCACTAAGAAGCAATCCGGTAGAATCTGCATTAAACTATAACACAAAAGGCGACTTTCTACTGCTTTGTAGATTGTAGATTTTTATTCAAATTGTTTCAGTCTATCAAATGCATAAGAGCTGGCCATTTTAAGTCAGCTTTTACGGATGTGTTCATCCTTTTATATACAGTGAGTGACAGCTCAAATAAAGCAGTGTTAAAGAAAAAACATAATTGCCTGCCATAAGTCTAGGATGACGGTCGCCAAAACCCACTTGGACACATAATTCCGTCCGTCCGAGCCAAAAATGATGAATTTGGACTCATCTCCAAATATGACTGTGTTCCAAAACTCCAGATCCTTGACCAAGTGGGTTTTGGCGACCGTCATCCTAGTCCCTTTATTTGGTGCGCTTATAAAGCTTTATTTGAGCTGTCTCTCACTGTACATTCAAAATACAACCGATAAATTTAAAACTGTAGGATGAGTAACAAGGCAACAAAGAAATTGAGCTATAAGTATGTATAAATATCCCCAGCAATAACTGAGAGTATAATATATATTTCAGTAGGAGAAAATAACATATAATGTTAATTAATGATAAATTATGTATTTTTAGACTCTCACTTTCCAATACAAAGTATTTTTATATTCGTATCATTATTTTATTCAATCTTGAATAAAACTAAACGAGTAAACCGCTCACGGAGAACTCTGGCAAGTGAGTAACACTTTCACGGAACTCGGGCACTTCGCAGGCGTAGGAGTAACCAGCTAGGATATCTGTGGGCTTCCAGCTGATCCAGTTGATCTTATCGCTGACATCGTTGCACAGAATATAGTCGCGTTCGATCTCAGAGAGACTCAAGTGTGGATTGTTGACACCGACAAAGACAATGCCCTTCTTCGTGCTGGGTTCGATGACCACACGGAAATAGATCTTGGGAACGGGTATCAGACCATTGCCATTGTTATCGTAGGCCAAATACAAACTTGTCTGCCTGCCATCCTTGTCGGGCAGGGTGGTAACACCCCAAACACCCGTCCAGCATTCGACATACTTATTGTTCTTCGATACCCATGCCCGGACGCCATCCTCGACGCTTGCCCAGTTGCCGGCATTGAAGGTCTGCCACTGTGGTGCCGCATTGATAAACAGGAATGTGGCACGCTGCTCGGGTGCATACACAAAGTCCGCCTTGGCGCCCATGTGACCGCGTGCGAGGAACACATTCTTCTGTGAGTCAAAGTATTGCGATGAATCCATGCCCAAGGCCTGGTCAATTGTCTCCTTCTGCACAGCCTGTTTGTACAGTTTGTCCACATTCTTTCCAGCAAAGTAGCCGCCGGTTCCAAAGGTAATGCGATCCACACCGGTGGCATAATAGTTGCTGCCCGCACTCAGAGTATGGTAAACATACCGAGTGACCTCCTCATCCTCATTGAAGCACACCTCGTACTCTGTGGCAAAACGGGAGCCACTAAGCTCGAAGCCAACGTTGATAAGGGTGGTGCCACCGTTGCAGTTAGTTCCGGACTTCTTGGCCACAAATGCTGGCCAGGAAGTGCACTTGATGGCGGAGACATCAAGCTCCTTGTCGCCAACCCTAAAGGTTGAGCCACCCACACAGTGGGCCGTCACGAATTTGCCCGAAAGCGGTGAGTCCAGACTGCTGGTGCAATGGAACTCAATGGTCTTGTCTTGCTCCACATCCACATAGCCAGTGGCCGAGAAGGGGAAAAATTCCGAGGTGTCAGGCTTAATGAGCAACGGTTGAGGATCTTTCATCTCAGTGCTTCTGATTTTAATGGAGCAGCCAGCTATAAAATAGATCACGTCAAGCTACATTTCCAATTCAGGGCAAACCTTCCTTACCCGCTCTGCCTGCTAGCTCATCTTGATGCACCTCCAGCGGAGCATCGATCATATCCGCTGACCACAGTACCTGATTTTGGACGGACTGGAGTCGTGCCTGGCTGCTGGCTACCAGCAAAGGCACCAGCAGGACACTCAAACCAATCATTGCCGGACTCTGCATGTCTCTCAACTGTGCGGATTTCTGAAAATCCCAATCGCTTTTAAATCGAATAACCAGCACTGATTACATCATTTATCGTATCTAAACTGCAGTGGGAACTACTTGCGAATAGTATACGAATAGTACTCACTGCATTCGATGTGTGGAGTACTAGTTGATTACTTTGATAAAATTATTTGTTGCACGAGTCAGGTGAACGACTTTTGGCTTTCTGTTCTTATCAGTTAATTAGTTAGGCCCAGCGCACGAGCGTCAACAAAACTTTCGATTTTGTTAATATATTGTACACAGTTAAGAGGCGTCAATTGGGTATAAACAACAGAAAAGATATCGGTCTAAGACTGAGTTTATTTTTCCATTTGTATATTTGTTTAGGAGAATTTAATCTAGAGAACTCATCTACCTCTAAAATTTGAATTGGTTACGTGGTATCTTCGTGTCGAACCACCAAATCGCGTAGACCATGTTCACTCAAGCACCTCTTAGCGGGAATTTCCACTGTCGACTTATATTTGATGTTTAATTGTTGCACAACTAGTACAAGTAGTCCCTTGGCTAGAACACATTGTGTAAATGCTATCAGAAGACAACAGAAATGTTAAAGTAAAGTCTGAAAACTTGCTGTGAAATTGGACCGTGTGTGTTAAGTGCTCGCGTGCATTTGTCGAGTGGTCGGCCAATGATTAGAGAAAAGTAATAAACTGATTGCATCCATCACGTGCCCCGCACGTTTAACCTACAACAAATTCGTATCATTTTTGCACAAATATCAATTGTTTATTCCGGTGTTGTTTTGTTTTTGGGTGTTTTTTTTTTGGGTTTTGGTTTTTGGGTATACTCGTACATCAACTCACATTTAATGATAAGCTTTGTGTTTGGCGCAACTGTACATTTAAATATAGACATGTACACGTTATTCTGCTTAGCTTTGTATATCTCGACTTCTGTACAATTAGCGATATGAATAATGTTCTAATTTGATATTAATATGAACGGGTTGAATGGGTTCTGTTTATTTACAATAACTATATATAGCCCATATCAACTCGGCTTACATTTTGCTTATGGCTGCTTAAGTATTGTTTTTTGTGTTCTTTTTTTTGGCTCTTATGGAAAACATGGCGATTTACAGTTATCTATATTAGTATTTAAAGCTTTTGTTTGTTGCTTGCCCCAAAAAACAAAAAACAATGTGCTACACGAAAGTTCAATTAGTATTTGGAACGCTTCTCTACGAACAGATCAAAATGGGTGATAATACTGTTAAATAGATACTATTAATCTAAATAATTTTTCTTTGGGCTAATATCTTCTTTATCTAGCTGTTGGAATTTCAAGTTTTACCAGTTATTAATAAATATATACTTGGGAGAAAAATATTTAGAAATTTTCTGCTCTTTGAATTTATAGCTAATAATATTTTTGGATTTATTTATTCTTTAATAGTTTTTTAGTTACTGTTCTTTCTGTAAGTTAATAGAATTTGAGCATGAGTTAAGAGGTTATATTTTGTCCTTTCTGAAGCTCCGAGCTGAGGTCTTTGTTTACATGCAATTGAATAACATTACAATGTGTTCACATAACTATAGATTAAATAATCTTATCTATATTAAATATCTTATACTATGTACTATTGAACTTGGCCACACTTTAAACGACTATCTCGCCGCATTATTTTATAAACTTATTTCTATGCATATTTATATGTACATTTCTGTATCTTTACAGATCAAACTTTTCATCTGGTTTCTTTTGCTATTAATTTCAACTATAATATTAAACTCATTGTAAATTAGAATATATTTATTTGTCATGTGTGCAGCAAACTTAGAACTAATTCTTGGACTGTTTGTCTATCTATAGAAATATGGCTAATTGGGCGTATATCTCAACGGCGACCAATAGACCCATTATGGACACGTTTACAGCGCAGTAGACGCGTCGCAATGAACGTCGGCGTTTACGCTGACGCTGACCACAACATTGACCTGCGAACCGGATTCCAGGCTGCAAATGCTGTTGACGCGTCTCGTCACTCTCGCTGCTGATGGAGCTTCTGCTGCTGTTGCTGCTGCTCGTGCTGCTGGTGCTGCTGTTGCTGCTGGCATCGCTGTCATCGCTTGAGGCGCTCCCGCTGCTGTCGTCGGATGGTCGAGGCGTAGCCTTGCTCCCGCACCCAATTGCTGCAATTCCATTGTGGCATGGCGGCCAATGTCAAACCGACGCCAGAGATGAGCTGCTGTCATAGGCCACCAACAGTGAGTCGTTCTCATCGCTGCCGC
This sequence comes from Drosophila cognata, assembly GCA_035041535.1. Lineage (NCBI taxonomy): Eukaryota > Metazoa > Arthropoda > Insecta > Diptera > Drosophilidae > Drosophila > Drosophila cognata. The sequence continues at coordinate 6,572,875 of JAWNLC010000688.1, read as the reverse complement.
TGCCCGCACTGCGCTCGGACTCATTGATGACCTCCAGCTGCGTTTGCGGTCGACTGATTTTGTATTTGTTGTGCCGCTTATTGATCAGCACGCTGCGTATATTATTGTTACTACGACGACCCTTTATCTTCACAGTTGCCGTTCGTGTGCGCCTCGTTTTGGGCGCTCCCTTGCCCAGCATGCTGCAATCAGCGTCGTCCTGCTGTTCCAGCTCCAGCTGTTGCTCATCCTCATCCTCATAGTAATCGTAGTAGTCATCATAATCATAGCCCACTCCATCATCTGTCGCCTCGTCCTCATCCTCGTCATCGTCGTCGTAGTCAAAGTCAAAGTCAAAGATGGCACAACAGCCGCTCTCCACCTCGACGCTGTAGCGTCGCTGTCTTTTCCTGGAGCGTTTGCCCTCCAATTGCACTGATGAGGATTTGCTGTGTGTGCTCACGCTCTTGTACATTGGTGCAAATATGGCGGTTTTGGCCTAGTTGTGATGGCAATAATAAACAAATTATTAGAAGGCTATTCACTATTATTAGGCTATAATCCAAAATCTGTTGTAGACCTTAATATTTGGTTATCAATTGAAGTTCAGGTTTTTATAAAATTCCAGATAAATTATAAACTTTCCTATAAATATTTAAGTTAATTAAATTGAAGAAAAGTTGTAAAGAATAATAAAAATTATATAGTTTTTCTTCTAGTAATTTGAAATTGGATTATTTTTATAATTTATTAGTTGACTATTAAATGGGATTTAAATTTGCACTTTAGGAACCAAAAGTATATAAAATAATAGATTTTTATTGTCGATAAAATAGAGGTCGCTTTTAGATATCTAATTTTTGCTTTTTGCTGAACTGCATTCTGGTTTAAAAGTCATTTCAATGTATCGAATCCTTCTTTAAGTATTTATCTGGCTGACCTAAACTGAACTTACCTCCGGTCCACGCCAGGTAATGCCTGAACGCACCAAATTGTAGAAACGTAGCACTCCCCACATGGCCAGCACCTGTTTTATGTCGTTCGGATTAAAGACAAGTTTCAATTGAATAACATAAATTCAATTCAACTGTACACACACTTTCACACACGTACACACACACACGCACACGCACACACACTCCCATAGAATGCTATGCTCTTGTGACTGAAGGACTAAATAACCGGAAAAACATTTGTATTCTCTTAAACGATTTAAAGGGCTTTAGCTATAGATATTTTATTTATTTCATTTGTTGCGTAATACTTCAGACTAAAAGCTGAAATCGATAAATTATGCATTCTGATTCTAAATAACTAATTGAAAACAAATTGTTTAGTTCAGTTCACTTAATAGGATTATTAGTAATTGAATTACAATTGCCTTGCAATATAAACTGAATAATTTAAATGTCCATGAAAATATTCGAAATTCTTGATATTTTAATACATTTTGAATATATTAATTTTTAAATCTTTACGCAAGACTTCATTGGTTTTATTTTCAAAAATTGCAAGTACTAAAAATGTTCATGTACAACCGAAAATTATGGCAAATATTCGCTTTTTCCTAATGTTTTTTTTTCTGAGCAGTTCTGCTGAGAGCTTGGTCGAATTTGACTTATGTTGGCGAGCGATTTAATAGCCATAAAGAAGTGCATTAATTACTTACCTACATAAGTATTCTTGGCTACTGAAAAGCAGTGCTATAAAATGATGTTGTTTGAGTAAAATTCCTAAGGCGCAAAACGAAACTGTTGAATTTCCGTGCAATCAAATAAAAAGTATCCGATTATTAAGCCTTTCAATGGTGAACTTAAAACTTAAACCTTTTATTTATTAAATGGGCCATTAGCGCACACACACAACTTTTGCAAAGTTTGCTTGTTTACTTACATTAATTAAAGCACGCGCTATGAAAAATGCGACTTCCGCTTTGCACATGGCATCAAATTGCTGTAGAATGGAGAAAAACGTAGCAAAATTAATTTAATTTATGATAAACTTTAAAGGATTTTACAAATATTTTATGAAACTTCATAAACAACTTGGTTGTGGTTGTTTTAATGCATTTAAATGGAAGCTATTTGAATTTAAATGAACTGATATGGTAAAAACATGTCAAAAGGACTAAATTACACTCTTTACCAAATTTAATACTCCTGCTTAATGTGATTTTTTGTAATACATTTTTAATTATATTTAGATGGATATGTTAATATAATGCTAATACATATCGATTATTTGTATTGTTCGCTACAAACATTTTCAGATACAGACTATTTGGCAAAAAGAGAGCACACAACTCTGCCTCGTTGAAGGTTTTCTGAGTCCTGGCGATGAGAGTGCAAGAACCATGAATGTTTTACGTCTACGATTGCAATAAATTATGCATGAGGTGGACATTTTTGTAACGTTTTCGCGGCAAAAAGAAAAGAAAAACACACAAGAGCAACAATTGCAGCAGAAACGCGAACAACGAAACACGTTTGGAATAGAAAATGCCGCAAACCAAATGCTGGAGACAGATAAAAATAGCGAACGGGGTAAAGTGAAAAGAGATGACTAAATGGCATGGAAAAATGTCAAAGTCTCAGTGGCTAAGTGTCTATGTGTGTGTGCGTGAGTGAGTGTGTGAGTGAATGCGTGTAATAAGTCAATGTTAGCTCTGGAAAAGCTCAGAAGAGAGGGGAAAAGTGGGCAAGTGTGGCTGACATAGTAAGTGAATGAACCCGGTTGTAAGCTTCGGACTTTGCGGTGTCGCCTTGCTACTAGTTTCAAGTGGGCAAAACTTTTAAGGACTCTTTTTTATTGTTTTTTTTTTTTTTTAAGTAGACCATGCCCTTCTCTTAGTTAGTCAGTCATTTAAGTGTGAAAACTTTTGTGAATTAAATAACAAAAACTATAAAATTAACTTGGCTTAAAAGATTAATAAAATATGTCTGAGGTTCGACTTAATTTCAGTTTGCAACTCTCTTTGGAATTTGTTTATATTTTTTGACTATAAAGAGAAATTCCTCACATTTTGAAGTCTACAAATACACTTTTGGTCTCGTATAAGTTTGCAATTCTTGGAAAGATTAACTTAATAGAGAAACGTTATTTAGGATTGTGATTAAGATGCTTTTTATTTATTCGTCACAATTTGATAACGTTGAATAAAGTTTCGCAATCCTGTCAGATTAGACGTGGCTAAAATATGAGTTGGTTTTGACATCTGAATGCAAGATTGTTTCCATTGTAGTGCATTCAGCTGTCGTCGACACTCGACCATAACCTAAATCCTTTGTTTGATTTTAGCATAAAACAGCAGCTTTTACATATGTAACGGATTCGCCCCTTATTGTTTCTTTTGCTGTTGTTCCCTTTTCCTTTTTTTTGTCTATCACTGAGCGTTTGCAATTTATTTGTTTGTTTTGCTAGGCTTTTGTGCTTCGGCTCGAATTGATTTATGCCAAAGCGGCATTCAAGAACTCTCATTGATATAATTCACAGGCAGCTCCCGCTGCGTCAAAGCTTTTGATTGGTTATCCTCAAGGCTGTGGTGCTTAGGTTAGCTGCAGGGTTGAGGGTTGGGAGTGGGGGGTGGGGATTTTCATTAAACAAATGGTTTACCAGCCAGCCAGTCAAAGCATTTTAGATATGCATTAAAAGCGTTTGGTTGGCGCCTTAAATTCCCACACCTGTCGGTATGCTGTCGGTAGGTTTGCCCCACAGGCTTTGACTTACCTTATTCACATGATCACGCAGCACATTCGAATAAACCATGGCGACAGCTTCCAAGGCCATAAACGTAATATACCCAATTATCCAGGGTACAATTAGACCGGGGTTTTCCTGTGGGCAACAGAACAGGGTAGAACAGAAAGGAGGCATAAATATTATATTGCTCTTTTTCGAATATATTGTGGGCGATAGTCGATTGGCTGAGCTATTTGCACTCCTTTAGCCTGCTATCAAATTGAAGGCATTGATTTCCTGCCTACCTCCACTATGTCAAGCATTTTGTGTCCCGTGTGTATTTGTATGTATGTGTGCGTGTTGTGTAATTTATCTCGTTTGGGAGCAAAAACTCTGATTGCATTTTTTCAACATTTTCGCGTGTCGCATTGTTTGCTTTATTTATGAAAAATGTTGCCTAAAGCTTGCATTGCTGTTTGTGACAGTATTTACCGCACAGTGAAGCGGAGAAATTCTGACGGGCAGTTCAAAAAATATGCAGATTGTTATATCAGAATTTTGTACTTCATTTTAAGACCGTTAAACCATTCAATAGTTCTCAAATTAACGCATTTGCTTGTTTTTAACTGTGTTTGTGTCGAGTTCTTGTCGCAGCATATGCGTTATATTCCGTCCTCCCCTATTAAAAAAAGCAGGCACTTTTGTTGAATTGTTGTCCACACAACTTCTTGTCGAAATAGCGGGGTGCTCTAATTAATCCGAATGTTGTATGCATTATTCAAGCGCATCAGCTGCTGGCTCTCACGCAGGTCACAGACGCCTGAGGGCAAGCTGCAATTAATTTGCTCCCACAGTCAAGAGCACATAAAGCAAGCATTTCTACTCTCACACAAATGTACACAATCACTGGCACACACACGCACACATACACGCACATACACATAGAGCTGTACAAATAAATGGAGCATACATTTTAGGGCCTCCGTTGTCGTTGTTGTTTTTCCTTGTTGTGTATTCTTGTTTTTGTTGTGAGTTCGAAATTAAAAAATTCCACACAATACGCCACGCAATATTCCCTTCAACAACTGGCTGTAATCTTTGTCCTGTGTCGCCGTCACCGTTCGCCATCCGACAGATGGATCTGTATACCCAATTGTGTGACAAATTGTCTACATTTCATTTTTTTTTTTTGGCAACCCTTTCACATATGTTAGACGGTTCATTTGGCCTTATTTCCAAGTTTTTGGCCAAGGGTATGATGACACTATCATAAAGCAGATCTTTAAAGAGATATTTAGATAGACAGTTCATTTCAGCCATCTTTGTAATCGTGTTTATTACTTTGAGTTCTTTTGTAACATTTAACGTGTTTTTGGGCAACTATTCAAATTGTCATACAAGTAAAATGAAAATTATATATTGTATGAAAACCATGTTTGCCTTTCGCTTTATTATTTGGCGCAAGGTTTGCCAAAGCAGCCCACTGAAATTTATAATAAGGGTGTTTGAAATTTAACAAATCGGCCTATGGCTACGGTCTAGCTAGTGAGTAATTTTCATTTGAATGGGCTTTGTTTGTACGGTCCTGCAAACAGTTTAGTCACAGTCACAAAATGCGCATAATTTGCAAACATGCGGCGTAAAGATATTTCAAATACCAGTTACTGTTTTTTTTTTTCCGGAGTGTGTGGAGTAGAGTGTTTGTATGGAGTGTTTGCTTGTGTGGCAACCTTTTGTTGAATTTTGCAAATGCTGAAAAGCCCTTGATCAAACATGTGAAACTTACTCGACAGATGCCAAATATCAAAACAATGCTCAGCAAAATCATCGCCATTTGTGTGCCAATTATGGCAAAATATGCAATTTGCACACCTGCAAAATAAGAAAAGGGAAATTTGAGTAAACAAGTTCAATTCGACAGTTAGCAAGTATACATTGGGGAATATATTAAATCCATAAACAAATAAACAGATTTTATTGTTTGCACACCAAGCTCGAAGCTGAAAATTAAATATTTAAGAGAATCAAATTGTTGCGAAGGGTAGAAACTTTCCAGGACAATAATGTCAAAAGTGACCCGATTTTCAAGAACCAGGTAATTTTGATCATCATAAGCGAACGGCGTTCAAAATTGGAATCGCGATTTTAACTCGAAATACATGTTAAAATTGTACCTTAAAAAAATGGTTGTGGAAACTCGATTTTATCTCGAAATATATGTTAGAATTCTACACTCAAAAAATGCTCTTTTGAACCGTTCAAAACTTACAAAAGACGTAGCTTTATCAAAATTGACTCGATTTTCAAAACCAACGATTTTTCATAATGGCTTAACTTCCATTTGAGAATTACATTCAAAGTTAGAAACGCGATTGTATATCAAAATTCATTAAAAATTACATTCTAACAACTTTTTAGAGCTAATACATAGTGCCTAACCCTAATCTTGTTGCATTAGGACAATAAAAATGCCGTTAAAGATGTTGAACTGGTTAATTATGCCCCAACGCGACTCATTAAGTATGTGTATACTTAAAATAAAGTTATCAGCGAATTTTGCTTGTGCGTTAATTGCTTAAATTTATGTAGCTTGTTCTTACCATAGTAGACATCCTGCAAGTCGGCAGACTTGTGCATGTTGACACTGATGCGCCAGGAGTAGATCAGGACAATTAAGAGTGATATATTCTTAAATGACAGAGAAGTGAAAGGAAAAAGCATTAGCAAACATATCACGCATACGCAGTGCGGTGTGTGTGTGTGTGGCCCCTTTTGTATATATTCATAAAACACGCATTTGCTTTTTAACTAGATGCTGCTCAAAGTGCTAATAAGTTCATGGACTGCCTCTTTATAGAGTCTAGATGTACAGCCGAATAGGCAATTAAAAATTACTTGCGTAATTTATGCAGACAAAATATTACGCAATAAATGACGTAATGAATAATTTTTCACTCTGCGGGCACATTTATTATGCTTCGTGACTAACCCTCGATTTTGGCCATCGACTACCTGACATCTCACTGAAGTGTCTCAATTCAAGAATACAACGTGCCACTAATTACAGTTACCCAAAAACATGGAAATTCAAAAGCAAAATAACCAATTTTCACACACACATAATTTTTGGTATATTCGCGCTGCGCAACAATTTCCAAATTGCACTGGCGAAGTTGTTGTTGTGTGTTTTTTGTGTGCTCTTGTTGCATACACTATTCGTTGTAAGGCGGAGTACATATTAAAATCCCATGCACGATTCGGCCATTAACATAAATTAAAAGCCATTGTGAGCGTCCTGTAATTGCAATTTATATGGCAGAATATGAAGAAGCGACTGTGCGACGATAAAGTAAATGCTGCTGCCTTTTTGGCATGGTGCTCCTAACAGCAGTGCTAGACATATATCCCAACTACAGTTATGTCTGGAGCAATTACTTCAAATTTGTTTTCATGGCATTAGATAATTAGAGGCTGTTAAAATCTTCAAATCTTTAAAGATTTTTTTAGATGATTAATCGCTTAAAGTAGAAGTTAGATCAAGTAAGCAAATTGAGCAACTTTAAGTTTTCTATTTTGCAAATTCCCCATTAATAATGATAGCCTTGTTAAAACAAGGCAAAATAACGACGTTTACCCGTTCGCTCATTAAAATTGAAAGGAAATTCCATGAAAATTGTTGTCCATGAGAATACAAGCGAATTAATTATAGGTACAAAAGTGGCACTTTCTCACTGTGGCAGTGCAAACAGTTTACAATGACATTGCGCATATGCCCCGTGGAGATGTTGTAAACAGCGTGCGACATAATAATAGGGGCAGTCCTTGTTGCAACTTACAATTGTGTAAATTGCACTTGTTATGGCCAAATTTTTGGCGTGCAACATGCGACAACAGCGAGCGCCACCAGTTAGCGGTCCATATGGATAAAGGATGACGGACTTCATTTTTTCACTACTTGCAGCGGCAACGGAAATGCAATTTTGGTGCTTTGTTTTCATATCGTTGACATCATGTCGAGTACATTGTTTCTCACTGTGTAGTTAGTTTTGGAGCTGTGGCTGCTGCTCCTGATTGGCACTGATTACCGTTGAGATAGCGATGAAAATATCACCCATCAACGCCGATACTCCGAAAGTTTTGATGTTTGTTCTGCAAAAATTCGAGAAAAAATAGAATTTTTTATTTATTTAATTTGAAACTTATGCTCTCAACTAGATTTTATTTGCATTCCAAATTGCTTTGATATTTTGGGATTTGCCAGATTGGCAATAAATTGGATATTTGCATATGCGATGCAGTCTTTTAGTGGCTGGCCTAACGTACACTTTATATAAAATATTTAACATTTGCAGTGCGGCTGGTTATTGCATTTTATTGAAATGCCTGACATTTACTCGAATCAAAGAAGCAACGCAATTAAGGTACTTCAAAAACACAGAAACTGCTGAGAGCAAAGCATTTTTCCATTTGCGAATTGCTCAAAGATAAAATCAGCAAAAATGTAGGAAGAACTTCCAACGATAGTCTGCATATTCATTTTGCTTGCCTCTATAAGTCCATATACGATTTGCAATCGTTAAACCTTTAATATGTATCTGTGTGCTGACAGTGGAATTCCTCTAATAACCGATTGAATTTAGATTTTTAAAATAAAAACAAGGACCAATTGTATGCCGAACTTTTCATAAAAAATGCATCATTCAATTTGGTTACAATTTCTTTCTATCCGAATAAAAAAAAACACATTCAACTTAATCTTTTGCAAATGTAATACGCTTCGACATAGGCGAGCACAGCTGAAAAAGTCAGCAAGTGGAGAATTTCCGTGAACAAATAGGCTCGCAATCTGATCAGCTTATGTGGGAAGCATGGGAAGCACAGTTGGGAAATGTCACTAACTGGTGGGAAAGGATGAGGAAATGGGAGGCGCTTATTGAATCGAATGGAATCGAATTTGTGACTAGCAATTCGTGAAGCGCTTTGATGGCAACTAACTCGCGTTGCCGTATGTCAACGCTGCGATTGCAATTTGTATATTTTTGTGTACACTGGCAGCGCCTTCAGTTATGCAACGTTTTTGTGACAAGTCAGTAAGGACAAGTTGCGTGTGCCGCAAAATCAATCATACGCCAGCGTGGCCGCCAAAATCGAAATCGACACAAAAATGAAACCAAAAAAAGAATAATAATAATATAAATCCAGGGACAAAGCGCGCAATGTGGGTAATGCGATATTTCTTTTTTTTTTATTGATTTTCATGTTTTCTCTGAGTATGTAGTGCGATGGTGTTGAATAGCACATTGTGCTTTAGCCAGATGAGTTGGCTGATTTGAATGCCCTTCATGTGTGCAATTTGCATATGCCACTTGACTCTGATGCAAGCCATTCAAAAGCATTGTTAGAACTTGTACAACTGATTTGCCTCAAATGTGCTGCGCTATAATTCTTAGGATTGCTAAACAGAATGCTGGGAAAATTATGATGATAATTGTAAGTACTTAACTGAAGTGAGCTAGAGTAGATATTTATTAATGGTTATCCTTGAATAGCAGACTTATAATGAGGTCTTTTGCAACATTTGTGTTTCGATTTCAAAGCCAATTCCAGTTCAGTAGTTTAAGGGCAATATTTATGTCAGCTAATACGCAATAATCTCGCGTGCATTCGACGATTTTCCAGTGGCAAGTCAAAGCAATTTTCATCATTTTCTTATTTGTTTTACAATCTGTGCTTTGGGCTTTGGTTTGTTTTGGTTACACATGTGTTGCGTTTGATGTTTTATGACACTGTCAACATTTTATATTGTGAATGGGTTTGAAAGTGGTTGGAATCTGTCCACTGTTGGCTTGTTGGCCACCGAGGTTCATTCATTATGACCAGCGAAGCGTGCAAGCTATAGGAACGTGTCCTTGCATTGCTCATGGTGCTGTCCGTATTCCATTGTCTGTTTGCATGTTTGTTTGTTTGTTTGTGTGTGTCTGATGTGCGAATTAAACGCAAATGCGGGTCGACTCATTCTGTTGAAATGGGCTTTGTGTACATGCCCCCCTTTCCCACCTATCGCGTTATAGGTTCTTAACACGGCTTAGCTATCAATCATACGTCACAAGTTTTTGCATTAGAAATAATTACTTAAGCGCCAACTAATCGAAAGCATCTTAGAGATTTGTCTGGCGCTGATTAAGTGCTACAGACTTGGACAGCCCATCAGGCGGTATTTGTCAAAAACTGACAATTTCGTGAGCATCATTAATTACGTATACGCCCAAGTGGCAATCACGCATTTGTTGCTCGGCCAACGTTCCACGCGTTACACGAAAAGTGTTTGCTCGTCGATTGCAATTTCATAGAATCAGCAACCTAAGTGCCATTGTGGGGCAACATGAAAATATCACATTCATTTGCAGGCTGTGGTGTAGCATAGAACTTTGAATTTAAACACTTTAAAGCGAAGCGATGGAATTGTGTGATAGAAACTTTTAAACAGTTTAAAGCGAAGCGAACGAATTCTTCATGTGAAAGTAAGCAGTTGTTTTAGGTTTAAATTCAATGAGAACTTTTTGTCTTTGGCAAATCTAATGCGATTTCCTCATTTGAGATATTTTAATATTCCTCCAATTTATGTACTGGTTTACTCTATTTTTTAAAATTATTTTTGCTCTATCGACTGATACAATAATTGTCAAAAGTGATTTTTCTAGCATAATTGAGTATTTAAAAAGATAAACCAGGGCGAAACTCGATTTAATTCAATTTGAGTTATATTTTTTGATGTTTTCACGCACTACTTTAAATTAAATTAGTTCATCATTAATTTAAATTATGGACAACGACCTCGATTAATGCTGCCCCGCAAATCTCTAGAGATTTTGCCTTTCACTGACTTAAATCCGGAGGCATTACAGAACGACAAATGATTTAATTTACCAGAATCCTGTTTCCAATTAGCCAACCGAGCCATCTCATTAGTAACTTTGCATAAGAGCACTGCTGAAAAAATGTGTGAAAATCGATATAAGTCGCATTTCTTGGCCTCATCTGACTAACCATATTAAAGCATTTCTTTTACTTCACAAATACAACAATACAAGATAAATCTAAGGCTTTCGATTTATGCTGATGTTTGTAGGTATATATTTGCTTAATGTGTGTTAGCTTAATTCAATATTCTAACAATTCTAACTTGAGTTATGCGTTTGTTTTCGAATCTTAATAAGGTTTTTTTCTCTTGTGCACATTTCCATTTTATTCAAATTTTTCTTGTGCTTACGCTGATATAGTAGTGAATGGTAGCTAGTTGATTATAAGATAGTTCGTTTGAGCGGCGACTGGTGATAGTCAAATCTGTGCTGCAAATTATTATTTGCCAGCCAAAAGGCAAAAATAGAATAAGAAAAATGAGCACAAAGCAAATGGGCAAAATCTCATTTACAGTTCAGCTTAAAAATGGCAAACAAACCCAACGGCAAGGCCCGAATAGCCGCAGATAGTTGAATAAACATTGGCCAGCTGCCAGGACACATCATCTACATCCACCGACGTCGATTGCTTCGTTTTTGTTGCTCTCCATGTGTTGACCATTTCCGGCTTGTGAGAGCTTGACTTGATGTTATAAACTTTTCTGCTTTTTTTCCTTCCTCATCAAGCGTACAATTTGATAAGCTTTGATATGAATGTATGAAATGATTTTCAAAATTAAAATGAAAAAGCTGGTAAAAAAAATAAAATGTTTGGAATGCGTGTGTTCGTGTGGGTCTAAAGTCCGTAGAGAAATTGAATTATTGATAGATATGATAAGGAAATAAACTCATGCTATAGAACTTGGTTGGCTATTGAATACAAACATATAAAGCCAAATTGTGGCAGAGGCCTAAGAAATATTGACAGCTGGAGGAAATTTAAGAGCACCAGAGGTGAGAAAATCCGCGTCAGAACTGAAGCTTTGGGGGATAATCAGTAAGTGCGTAGAAGCTGCAACTAAAACCTACTACTGATTTAAGCACACAACCTGAATTCAAAAGTTTCCATTGGCAACAACAATTTTGACAGGTTTTGTGCTTTTCCCAACTCTCTCGCACATAGTTACAGCATAATTCAGAGTTCATATATGGATGTTGTGGGCATGGGTTGACAGGCGAAAAACTGCAAGCCAGTTAATTATACAGTGGGCCCTGTTATGTTCAGATAATCGCCACATAAAGACATTTCATTATAGCGCTTTGTTTTGGTTATGGCTTATGATCATGTTGTTGTGTTTGTACGCGCGTGTATCATTTTTATAATAATGTAACAATAACAACCAGAACACCACAGCAAAGGCAAAAGCGACACCAACAAAAACAACTGCAATAATCATAACAATAAGAAGCGTGTTACGCAACTTGTGCTAACAAACTGGGCCCAAACATTCCGGTTCGTCCTGCCCGCCGGGCTGACTTTTGTATTTGCCTAGCAAACATTAAAGTTTTGTGTTTTGCTTTGTTGCGTTTTGTTTGTTGGCTGCCTGCTTATTTGGCTAATTTATGCTACGCTTTATTGCTTGCTTTGTCGACACGCCATAACATTAAGATTTGGCCACAACATGGCTTCGACTTGGTTTCCAACTTGCCTTCAGGTTGCATGTGCCACAGGGCGTATGAGTGTTTCGGTTTGTGCTCCTCTTTTGTCTTTGACTCAAAGGTGTTTGCCATGCTGAGCACATTATGATTCATTGTCGGCTTTGGACTACAGTCAAAAGGTAGCCAATTCGAAAGATTTATTAGCCCCACATAATGAAGTTCTTTAGCCAAGTTAATGGTTCTGCAGTTAAAAGAGCGAAGGCAACAGCAGCTGCTGTTGTCAGCATTTATTAATGAATTCGGTCTGTGCCTGCGTAACTTGGCATTATGAACAGACTAGAATAAATACATCAACAAAAACCAACCAGACAACTGCAAATGAATAATATTATTAATTATCGAGGCGAGAAGCAATCATAGCGAAACAAGATTGCTGAAGGCAAATAAATGTCGCAATTAATTTATTGTTTTACGAAAGATTGATTAAGTTTGAGAGTTTTGGGAATTGAATAGATGTGTTTAAAGTTGTTAATCAATTTCATTGAACTGATAACAATTAGATTCGATAAGAACTGCATTTTATTAACTTATACTTTTATAAAACTGAACTAATTTGTGGAATGTATTATGTAGAGCTGATGTACAGACTTAAGACAATTCACATATTATATAGACAATATTTACAGTTACTAAGTACCTGTTGCAATAATAGGTTGCACATTGCGGACAATTGTGTTATCCTAATCAAGCAGCTCTATTCATTTCCTAGACCCCTTGCCTGTTTGCGCAATTCAAGCTCAATTTGTCAGCAAGTGCGCGTCTGACACTGCAACAGACACTTAACAACGCCCCCAAACAATGCTTTAATACCCTGTACTCTCTCTCATTGGGCATAATAAGCATGACCAAATGTGCAGCCAATTGCCTCTTCAAGTAAATACATTTTAAATCTATATTAAAACGGCCAGTTTATCTATCAGCACTAAATGATTTTATATGCGTATGTATATGCAAGTATTTTATGCATGCCAACACGCTTTAGATCTGGCTACAGGGTATTTTCAAGATAAGCACGCTCTGCCTTAGATTTCTTGCTACCTTTAGCTTACAGTTAAACCCTAAATGCGACTGCGGCATACGAGGCGTATGTGCAATTTAGTAACTCAGACAGCTCGGTTGGCTAAATAATGGCATTGTGTGCTTCACAACCGGTGTGTGTGTGTGTGTGTGTGTGTGTGTGTGTGTGTGCCTTAGTGTTTGCGTGCTTGGGCTGCTCGCAGACAAATTATGCAAATATGCGTGCCATATGAGCAGGGAATATTACACATACGCCGAGTGTGCCATTAACCGCCCATGTAGGCGTCATGGGTAGTGCTTGTTGTGCCTAATCAAAAGTGCTCTAAGAAAATCGCACACACTTTGATTATAAGTCGTTACCGAAGTGGTTACCGAGATAGTCTCCAAATTAGAAAGTATTTTCAGCTGAAATTTTTAAAGTATTTGTTGTGTAAATATGAATTTGAAATCGATTTGTTTTTGTTCAAATATGTTTGAATTTCAACGGCAACGATTAATATCGCTACATCGATTAATATCGAAGCCCTGGTCACACTTTCTGCATTGTATTCGTTAGTTGCTCTCAATTCTTCTATAAGTAAAGACGCACTCGCGCATAATAAGTATCATCCATAATCACAAACTGCGTTTGGACTCTTCATTTGCACTAGCCATTGATAACAGTTTTATTTATACAATAAGTTTGTTATAGGATTGCACTTAAGCCAAAAACTCACAAATTGTAATTATAATTGAAAACATTAATTAAGTATTTATTACAGTTTTATAATTTTAACAACTTTAATGCTTAGTTTGGGTACAACTGCAAAAAATATATTTCCAAAAATATAAAATTGTATCAAGAATTAAGGAAAAGAAAATATGTTCATCAAATTCGACGAAATTGAGCTGAAATTGTTCCCAGGAACGTTCGTTGGAAACTAACCAAAATTGAAGTGGCAGAGTGGCGCATATGAGTATTTTGTCATGCTGTTTATTTTGTTTGGCTCATGTAAGAAATTCAAAAATTGTCGGATTTCCTGTTACGAACATACAACACTCAAGTTGCCACTAAGTGTGTGTGTGTGCGTAAGTGTGTGTGTGTGTATGTAGGCGTATAACGGTGCGTCGTCAGCCGACTAGTCAAGTGGCAGAGTTCTTAGTTGGTTGTTTTTTGGGTCTCGGTTGGCGCAGCGACGCTCGTTTGCCGCGTGTTTACAAATTTAAAAATTTGTTTGTGTCTGCTTGGCCTGGTCGGGTGAAATGGCTGTTGGATGCGGCTGGCTGCGAGGCGGTCCTGTGGCATTTAACGCGAATCGTCATAACTTTGCTTGTTGTGCTCGTGACTTTTAAAGAAATTGTTTTATACACCGCCCCATCACTTTGCGCATCCACTTAACCGGTAAAGAGGTGTCATGACATTTTCTTTACCTACGTAATAAATGGTTTCATTTAATCAAAGACTTTTATAGGGCACAGCTCTAGGTTAAATGTGTGTCTGTATGTGTGTGAAGCAAGAGCAGGCCACATCAGCCATGGCTAAGTAAACTTTATCCTGTGGTTGACATAAATCAACATTAGCATAGGCTCAAGCTGATGAAAGGCACTTTTAAGTGCTCAGAAAAAACCGCTTTAATAAATTTGAACTTCAAATCTTCATGACTCATAAAAATTGGTTTAATTTCTTTGTAAATTATAATTTGTTAGAATGCGCATTAAAAACATTGCTGATTCATGCTAATTGGAATAAGCCGGAAATTACGCTTTATCAAGTAATAACGGAAATTATTGCAACGGCGTTGATTGCAAAAATTTAATGGCTTTATATGTATGTATGTGCCAAGTCATATTAATATTAAGTATATTGGTATTGTGCAAATTCCGTCATAAGCGCATTTATCTTCGAAAGAGACTTGAAACTAATACTCGGCTGTAAAATTGCGGAACTTTTGGTTTGGCTTATTGAAACATATAAGCATAAATAATATATTGTGACGAACCTTTTCGATTCGCGATGCGATAATTAACGACACGTTATTTGGTGTATATAAGAATTATGGTTTATTGGATATAATTGCACTTATGCATAATTAGCGTTTGAACAGTAGTTTCACCTGGCCTTTGGTCCCAACTGACTTCTCGGACTGCTTCCCTCGTAGATTCCGCACTCTCACCGTCTCGTTGCTTTCGTACTTGCTGAGACTGACTGCGACGCCCTTTTTATAGGCCTGGTCGCTGGGGTGGCGTGATCTTTGGAAGTCTTTTCCACGGCCTTTTTGCGATCGCTGCACTCTATGGTAATAGTGCAGCGGTTGCCTCGCAAACTGTCGCATAGCGTATTTAGCATTTAGCCTTTTTGCGATCGCTGCACTTGATGAAGTGGGTCAGCAGTGGCCTCACCGCTGAGGTTGCTGCCCTCTAGTGGAAATACCGCTGACGGAGGCTAGTGATGGTGTATGTGTTGTCCGTTTGGGTCTTCTTATAGTGCATGCTGACGAAGGCACATACGCTTCCTGGTTTGATCGCTTGTGCAGTCGAGTTCGTCATCGACGAATTATGCATTTATTTGCCACAGCTATATGGTTCCTCACAGTATGTATGTGCCAAGTCGTATTAATATTAAGTACATTGGTATTGTGCAAATTCCGTCATAAGCGCATTTATCTTCGAAAGAGACTTGAAACTGATACATGGAGTTTATCAGAGTCGCAGCGTCGGCTTTTGCGAAACTTTTGGTTTGGCTTATCGAAACATATAAATATAAATAATATATATAATTGAATGTCTGATTACGGTTTTTGATTAAAAAAAATATAATTCTTTAGTTTAGTTTATTTGTTTAAAGTAAAATTGCTTATGTTAGAATATGCTGACGAAGGCGTTTGGCGTTATGATCGCTGGCTCCAGTTGGGTTTGTTATTGACGAAATTTGCTGATGTTGCATAAGGGATCTGCGCGTGGCGTTATGTATGCTACTGTTTATGTTTATGTTTATCTGGCGTTGGCGTTGTTGCATGCGTTGGCGTTGGCGTTGTTGCAGTGAGTGTGGACATGAGAGATCTGCGTGATCTGGATATGTCACTATATATTATATATACACATTATATATACACATACACATTATGGTGAGATTACATGCCTTATTGCAGTATCGCTCTGGCAGGCTACAAGAACAGAAGTGAATAAATTTACCGCATACTACAATGGTAATTCAGAATTGCGGTTGGATTGTTCTAGTCACGTTATTGTCAATAACTCTCGTTGTGGCTGTCTCACTGCTTTGCCATAACAGGCAGTATCTATTTTCAGGTGGGTCTAGTCTTGTGTCTCAGGTGAATAGTTTCGAATTAATTTTGTGTTTTAATGAACAGAGTACAACCGATGCCAGCAAGGGAAAGAATTTCCCGCAAGCACTAGCAAAAATGATGAAAACATTAAAATTGCAACGACACCATCCCCAGCTCCGTGAGTAGCCGCTCAGCGTGAGCATTGTGTCAGTATTTTGAAAAATATATTCTTTATTCACATATAACTCCAGGGAACTAAACCCTGCAATGTACAAGCATCTGGCCTCCCTCGCATACTCCGGAACTCCCGACTATTCGTACCGCTGCACAGCAGTTATCTTGTCGCCGACAGAAATTCTATGCTCGACCAAATGCGTGGAATATGGAATCCCCGATAAAGTTTTGCTCGGGCACAGCGATTTGAGAAACTTTAATTTTTTCAAGTATGCTGATGATGATGACATGATGATTGAATTACAGGTACTATTAGATGGTCGACAAAAGCAATGCAACAACATTCAACATTTTTTCTTTACAGGACGAAGTTAGAATGTCTATTAACGATCTTGCATATCTTAAGGTGGCCAAACCCATTGATTTTAGTGAACAGGCTATGTCAAATGTGAGCAGTGCTGTGCTTTGCACTGAAGACGAGCTGGAGGGAGAGCCAAAGTTGCATGCTGTAGGCTTTGCTCTGAACGCGGATGGTCAGTCATGAATATTATATTATTGTACAAGCTCTAAGATCACCCATTCTACTTTTCTGATGCTCACAGGTATCAACTGCTATATGTTCAGTTCGCGCCTTGTCAAATCTAAGGAGTGCGCCAAAGAGCAGGTATTCAGGACGGATCTGTGCTTGGCACCCATTCCGGATGACTCGCATTCCAGCCAGAATGGTGGCTGCTCCAAATGCTTGATGGCCAGCTCCAGTGTGCTTCATGTGGAGCGGTTCGATGGCAGCTTCTGTGTGGCGGGCATTGCCAAGCCCACCACGAGCGGGTGCGTTGTGAATACCGATTCGATTTACTACACGACCGTCGCGACAAAAATTTCTATGGCAAATACCGATAGTTCTTCATGTTTGCCAAATATTCCCAGAATATTTGCATTATTTTTTTTCGCTTTTATTTCTTATACGCTTATCGTAGGCGATACTGCCGACTAATTATAAAAAAAATTGCCTATGTCCGACGGTGCAAAATGAATGTAGTTTTAATATATATATATCAAACAAAATGTATGACACAAATATAATCAACAAATGTTATTTGCAAAAGTATGTGTGCGTATTTTTGGTTTTATTCGGAACATACATTTTTATGCTTATTTAAGAGCTGAAATATAAAGCCAGTCAAATGGTGTTTCAAAGTTGGTCAATAAAATAACTGTTGATGTCTGTAAAAACTTAAAAGTTTATCAAACACCAACAACAACTAAACAAACACCCTCAGCTCAGCACATTGTGGTGATTAAGAGTATATTCACATATATACATTTTATACAAATAGAGACAACTTTGCGAGAACAAAATCTTTATCAGTCAGTGTGTAAGTCTAAACTCGGTCCACAAAATAATATGCCACAAACTAAATTGTGGTAAGGCTGAGAAACGGAAGCAGCTCAAGGACAATAGCGCCCTAACTGACTGAAACTGTCAACTGACGTCTGTCTTTCCAACTGTCTCTCCCAATCTCGCATCAGTCTCTGTCTTCTCTGTGAATGGGCCAATGCAAAGTTTAGTTGTAGGCAAGTTTTTGGTAAACGCTAAAATGACTTGCAGCGTCTTTTTTGATGGGTGGCATGGTGGTCTGGGTGATGTTTTTATACGTAACAACACGAAGTATTTGCCACATTAAATACCACTTAGTCTAATTGCAGTCGCGAAGCTAAAACTTTTAGCTGCCGACTTTAAGCCATGCAACGCGATTATAATAACACATTATTATGTGCTCGTCGTCTGAAAACTAAAAGCAATTAAAGCCACTTGTCAACAGCTGCTTCGAGCGCATTTTTATCCCTGGGTCCCGTTCTCTTATTCTTTCCTGTGCTTGGTTTTTGCTGCTCCTTTTGCACGACACATAAAATTTGACTGATTAAGTACCGGGGAGGAAGCCAAGTGGGTTTGCTTGCACTTGGACTTGGACTTGGACTTGGACTGGGACAGCAGCGACTACAAAAGGAAGCGATTCTCACTGCAGCTGCAGGCAATCGTCGTCTAGCAGTAAAAGTTAACTTTTGGCATCTGCTTTTTTCTTACCCTGTGCATCATTGTTATAGGGTATATCCATGGAAACTGTGTAAATCTGAGTATCTGAGTATCTGATGGTAAATTAAAAGTTCTGTTCACTCGCATTATAGTTTGGCAGAATTTGTTTAAAAGGAATGTTTGTAAATTTACTATGTTATCAGTTACTATAATATTATTCGTAATCGATGAGTAACACATGGTCCATCACTTGAAGGCGTTGTAGTTTTTGTGTGGTTTGCTTGGTTTAATGTACGCCACATTATATTTGGGTTTGTTTTAGCCTCATCTCATTTTATTGTTGATGCCTTTGTGAGCATCCTTCGGGCAGCTGTTGAAGTCATTTGACGACGCCTTTTGATGTTACCGCCAACAATTGCGGGTTCAATGTGTTTCGTACCGTAATTTGATGACCTTGTCTAAATCAAGCTTCTTTTACGACTCTGCAGGGATGAGCTAAGGACTAAGATGCGTACTGCAAAGCTAACATATATTTTTGTTTAAATCCGCAAAGAAATGGCAATGTTTTTGGCTAAGTAATAATAATTTACTGCATATACCATTCAAATCTAAGACATAACATGAAATGTTTACATGCATATTTATATGCATATATATTCCAAGAGATGCATTTAAAAAGCCAATTAACATGGCATTATCTTAAAATTCTCTCTAAAATTTCATTTTCCCTTGAATTATAATAATAAAAATAAGCAAAAATTATGTTTTCCTTGGAACAGCTGTTTGTTTATTCACCAACAGAGGAAATTGTATAATTAAATATTTCAAATTAAGCAGACTTTTAAGTCAGTTTAAAGATCACATGGAGCGTGAACTTATATACATACAAATATATATATATATATATAACTAATTTTCTTATAAGCCAAATGAAGCGATTTTAGCTATGGTTATTCAAGGGTTGAAACATTGGCTCATTGAATCGGAATGAATGATCGAATGCCAAAATGAAATAAATTGATTAACATAAATAAATATCGAAGTGAGGGGAATCTGAACTGCTTATTTGATTTAAGGATATCGCCGTTGTTAACGCTAGTTAGCGCTATTTAAGCATCGTCGGCGCATACAATTGAATGACGACTGTCGAAAAAAATTACCATATTTTATTAAATTCCCGCACAAATATCCAATCAATATTGTAGTGCACCAACCAGCACCGGAACAGGCAGCCGGCTCAAGTTGAGCCGTGCCAAATTAAGTATGCATACGTATTCAAATGGCTCAAACGGGGCACAGGACGAGAAACAGGCAAATCCGAAGGCAACGCTGGCTGCACAAATATGTACACATACATACACACACACACATACAAACATATCCAGTAAATATTGGGGATTTGGAATGTATGCCCAGGAGAGAGATTTTTGGTTTTTCCAGACCAGCACCCCGACCGCTTTATTTCGGTTCAGGCACATCATTAAAGCTCCAAAGGATCTTTCCTTATTGCCTGGCGCGTCTGGCTGCTCTGATGTTGTTTTTGTTTTGGTTTTCTGTTGCCGCAGTTCCAATTTCTCGGCACTACGCAAAGAAACTGAAAATAAATAACACAGTGCCATACAATGAAAAAAAAGACGAAAAAAAAGTAAAATGAAAGAAATTATGGTATGCATAAAAGGAAATTAATGGCTATGCGTGAGTTGAGCAAGGACAAAGCGTCGCCTAATAGACCCAATGTTCCGTGCGGGTTTTAATTAGTCGCAGCCCCGCTTGGCAATCGCAACATTCCGTTGCCAAATTTATTTGGCTTTTATAATTTAGTATGCGTAATTTTTACCCCTCGCCACTCATACTTCAATATTAAATTTCGTTTCGTACAGAACTCAAGTCTCTACCCCGCTTGTGGTTTTGCTCTGGTATCCCATTTCGCATATGACTTTGTTATTTCTCGCATTTTCTATTATTTTTTATTGTCTTACTTATGACTTGAGTTGAGTGCAGCTGGTTATAAAATGCTGCCAACAGACTGTGCGTCCTTATAATGACCCAAAACGACATGAAGTAGATCGACTTTTGCAATTGTCAGTATATATTATGGTTGCGTGCTCGATAATTATGACATTGGCAAAACTATTCGATGTTAATTGGCAAGCTGCTTCGCTTAATGGCCTTTGTTATGCCAGATTGCGAAAGTCTGTTCATATTTCGTACCGGATTTACATTCCAATTGTTTATAAATGTGTATATAAACAAAGTATAAATTTTCTGTTAACATAAATATTTTAAATTACAATTGAAAGCAGTTTTTAAAAGAAGACTAATTTTGGCATTATTAGATGCATTTGAAATATTATCGAATGAAAAGGCCCATGTGTATTTGGTTAAATATATTTGCACAGTTGAGTCAATAACTCTGCAAGACAAATATTGCTGATTTAATTTTTGAGGATTTGTGTGTGAATTTATTCATTGCAGATGTTTTATGGTTATTGTTACTCAAAGATGTCTCCCTGAGTTGAGAAAAACTTTTCGTTGAGTGAAATTGTTATGGCTGTAAAGAGCTGCGTGCAAAGTGCTCCCATTTCCATTCAAAAGTTGAACGCATTGGCAACTATTGGAGGCCAATGCCAAAAGTAGTTTATGCCACAGGAAAAAACTTAAACAAAGTGCCATTGCTTGTTGAGTGCTGCGAACTGCGAGTTCCGACTCGCCATTGGTGTAGATCGCACTTAGTCGGGGCAGCCAATCCTTAAGCCATTTGCATATTCATTTTGCAATACTTTGTCCAAACTTTCGAGTGGATTACTTCAACTTGGACCGCTGCCCGTTCAAGTAGCCGGTTGCGACAATTCGAGTGGAAAACTTAAGCTCAATGTGCAGCAGATATTGCTTTTCAGTTTTATGATTTGGCCCAAATAGGTTGAAATAGCTGCCACCGAATTATGCCAACGCGGCTAATGCTCGCTCTAAATAATTAAAATAAATGTCTTTATTTAGAGTGGAGCCTTAGGCCAGTTTCTGCCACTTACAACTTAATTGCCAGCAAAGTTTACCAAAACAAAAATATTATTTTATGTGTGCCCCATCGAAATTAAGAAACTTTGCTCAGCATTTGACGCTGCCAGCTTAGACGCAATGGCAACAAACAGGACTCCTAAAATGAGGCGCCTCCCAACAACTAATGAGCGTATTGTTTGGCAAGATAAATGCGGGGCAAACGGAAAAGGGCAAGGCTATTCGGGGAATCACAAAGGGTGGAACTGCCTCGAAAACTCTGTCCAGCGCATGATGATTTTGGCAAATTTTTGTTTGAGTTATGCCTTTGAATTGAGATTCTGAGATACTGCTTTCCTTATATGTTTATATAAAATACAAATCACAAAGATGCACACAAGCAATATGCATATATTAATATACAGATTTGATTTTAATTTATAAAATATTCTTGAAGTTATTCAAATGTTTTTGTGCATTTTTAATTCTCTTCACAAGTGCACTTGATTGTGTTCACTTGAATTGAGAAACTGGCTGAATAGAAACTTTTACCAGACAATTAATTAAATCTCTTTGGACTTTGCTTTAAAGTGCAATATCATGGAAAGTAATTAAATTTTTGGCAATTCGTTTAATTGAGTTTTAAGCCGCAACTTGTGCCCCAAATTGAAAGTTGCCTACGCTGTTGTTACCCTCCTGTAGTCTCGATCTCTATCTTTGTCTATTTCCGTAGCAGACAGTCTCTCTCTATATATATGTATATCTATCTCTCTCTCACATTTTACTTGACTTCAATTCATTTACTTTTTTTGAAAGATTTGTTTTTTTGGCGGTTTTGGCGTTTGCATCGCACATTTTACGACCACTCCCAGTGACTGTTTGCGCTGTAATTAAGTGCGTCTAATTTGTGTTAAGCGCCGCGCCCCTTGAGCATTGCCTTTTTTGTTGTTGTTGCTGTCCTGTGGTCGTCCTGTGCGCTGCTGGGTCTGGTCCTCGGCCTAAGCAAAGCCCTGGCGTTTCACGTTTCCACGTGTAGGCTTTAAAGGATGCGACTGTCGTCGGCAAACTGCCGTAAAATTGCCGTCTACGCGATACCCCTTTGGGAATTTGCTGTCAACATTTTTGTGAGTGATTTCGGCGTGTGTGAGTGTTTTCGTGTTCAGTTTTCCGTTGACTTCTTAAGGTGCAGCGGGGCGCATAAGCAGTGAGTCCTACACGCTTCATATCATTTTTATTTTGAATGAGCATGGGACTTCACTCAAGTATACTCCTCGCTTATGCAGAGCGAATTAAAGTGATCAAGATTTGTACACTATTAAGTATAAATTTTCCATACTTGTTCAGAAATATAACTAATTTGTGTGGCTTATTCATAACACATCATTTACCAACTTCAATTAATTGAAAGTTGTGCATTACACCGCAGATTGGCTTACAGTATTATGCAACCGAATAATTAGTATAAGCAAGATACAATTCTAAGGGCAAAATATGTGCATATTTGTTTGTAAACAACATTTACGTGTCGCATTAATATAGATTTAAAAAAAAAAACAGTATGCGCATTCAACACAAGTATACATCTTTATAGGGGCACTAATTAATTTTTTTTAAGGTAAAAATAAGACCATGTTATCCTATTCCTAATGCTTTGAATTTCATCGTCTTCTTTAAATACCTGAAGCCCTTGTGAAACATAAGCTCTAATTAACGCTTAAGCTTGAGCAACTTACCCAAGTGTTCGGCAGCTACGTTTCAACTTTGGTTTTTTCTTGTTTCTTTCACTTTTCTTTTTCACCTTTTGCGAGTGGTTGACTTTTTTTGTTTTGAGAGAATAACCTTTCGTTCGGCTTCTGAAAAAATGGTTTAAAATAAGTTTTTCGACACGATTCGCATGCACTTTGCCGGCTGTTTTATGGCCGTTAGATCGACTTTTTGCTTGGCGCTCAAAAGCAGGCTACGTTTTCACTATGTCTTTTCGTTCTATTTGTGTCACTTATACATTCGCACACACACGGTTAGCTATTGCTGTTACTGTAGTTGCTGTTGCTGCTGCTGCGTTGGCAACGCGTTCGAAACGGCAACTGTTTTGCAATTTATCAGTACGGCTGTATTTAAGGCAGATGGCGAAAGCTTTTGGCGTAGAGCTTTTACGAGAGAGCACTCGTCTGTTTTCGACCAATTCTGGTATCCGTTTCGACCAATTTGCTATTGGCCATTTGGCGACTTGATTGTTGTTAGCCGCCAATTCTTTTGGAAGCAACATATCGCTGCCAGATGCAAACCAACACATGCCTTATGCTTCCCTGTGCTGGCGGCACGGTTATGCACTCTTTATGCGCATAGGTGTACACAGATGCAAATAACAAAAGGAAGGTACAAGAAACAAAAAATACTGCATGCAAATCATTCGATCCTCATAAATTATTGGCCACCGCCAGCCAAGAAAATAAACTGCAATTTATCTTCGAGTCTCTCCATGTGCAGTGTACAGGCCCTTGGCTACGCGGTACCCGTTTCAATTGGCTGATATTTTTTTCTTTCTTATTTTGGGGTATGGTAGTTTATTGCACACTTTGGCATATTCTCCAGAGTGATGGCGCATAAATATAATTTTTTTCTTATTAGAGCATACCAAAATGTTGAGATCCATTTAGTAGTATAGTATATATTTTAATTATAATTTACGGTCTGTTATCATAACCTTCATCCAATCACGGAAATTGTTCAGCAGGTGAACTTTAATATCAACGCAAAAGTCAACATTTGATTTAAAATACATTTTTTTTCCATTGTTGAAAAGCGGAAACGGAAATGCCAGCAGTAGCACCAGCAAATAGAAGAAAAGTAGGAAGTTCGACATAGCTGCTGGGCATTTGTTGGAGGCTCTCGAACATTGGCTCAAGCAGGGACCATGTTCTTCAGTGTTTGATTTTTCTATACCCTTGTTTTTAGACCCTGTGGGTTTGCTGTATTTAAATTGGAAACCCTTCACAAAGAGCAAATATAAATATCGATTAGACAGTATTACACTATCTGACAGGTCTGAGAAGGACTTAAATGCGACGGCATTGAACTTGTCTGCTACACGCCCCTTCCAAACCCCTTTCACCCTCCTAACTGACAAGTTGCATGTCGTGTCCAAAAAGTTGCTCTAACATTTGCATGATTTAATTATTTGTAGCATACTTTTGTGCGCCTACTAAAAAAAAACTTCACACCTGAATGCACAACAGCCTCAAGCACTTGCTGAGTGCTGCGAAACTTTTGCCACTTTTGCATTCACAGTTTTCACAGTGTCTGTGTACATGTATCCATGTGGGTTTTGTGTATGTATGTGTGCTTTGGTGTGTTTGGCAAAGACCGCAGTTTTGATACTAGTTGTTGGGAAAGTTTGTAAGGGTGCTCAGCTTGCGGTTTTTTTTGTTTTACTTATATTTTCTGATTTTTTTTTTTTGGGTTCGAAACGAATGTCTCAATTCATTTTACGCTACACTGCGTCCCAAGTGGAGCGAGCCATGCAAAAAGGACTGCGGGCTTGGGTTCACATTCGGTTTCAGATTCAGATTCAAAATCGGGATGTGTATGGAGTATCTTTTTGTGGGAGCGAAAAGTGCAAGCGTCGCAGAACAGGCTTGCGCTGCTTGGCATCATTACAATTTGTTGATTTGCTTCGTTAAACAGCAAACAACAGACGCAGCAAACCACAAAAAAAAAATAAAGAAAAAAACAGAAAGAAAGAAGCTCGCGAAAGGATAAAGTTGAAATAAAGTCGAGGACAACAGCGTTGACGACTTGGCAGAAGAAGCACAAATGAAAGAAGGGCGATAAGAAAAGGAACAGCAGCCGGCGGCAATGCCGGCTACGGCCAGCCACTGCTCTTTGTAGTTATTTCTCTCTCTCTCAGAGTATTTCGTCAGGCCCTTTGGTTTCCTTATTTTATATTTTCACATTTAAAAAGCACTGCATTGCCTCTTGCCAAAAAAAAAAAGTGAGCAAAAAGGCGAATAAACAGCAAGTGAAAGTGACATGGACGTAGCGGTGCTGGCAAGGCGTTGATGTCAAAGACATTGACGACGGCAGCTTCAAAGGCAGCGCCGCAAGCGTCCTGAAATCCGCGAAGCGGCACAAAACGGTGAGCGTTGATGTAGCCTCTGGCTATATACATCTGTATATGTGCATGTTTGTGTGTGTGCTGGTATTTAGTAAGAAGCAGAAGCAGCAACAGATTGCCATCAATCATATCTGACTGACAAAAACAAGGGAGAGATATGTAAGTAACAGCTGGAGATAAAGTTTAAGTTGAAGATGTGGCAATAATACTACTTTCTTAGTTTGTGAGACAATGCAATTTTCGTGATCACATTTTAAGATTTTGGTTACAATTTATAGCATATTTTTAATACGGGAATGTTGAAAAATGCTTTTGGAAATATGAGTAGAACTGTTGGAGAAGTTTAGATTGCATCCAGTAAATTATTTCAGTATTAATTAATTTGGGTAGTTTGTGTGCTAAACTAAATCGTAATTCTATATATACGTACTTTTAAGTAGAGTTGTATTTGAATCTGGGAGCTGAAGAATAATTCAACGCCTTGGATTTTATTAATAAACCTTATTGTTCAGCTGCTTAAATATTCGGCCACTTTAATAAATCAAGTTCGGCTCAACATGATTCATGCCCAATTGAGCATAATTTAATGTAAATCAGTATTATTTTCACTTCTTCTTCGTCTTCTTGTTTGTCAAATATTATTTTATTCCTCTTTTCATTCTTTAAACGCAGTCAGCTACTCCCACTGTCGTTTTATATTTTTTTTCTTCAGATCGTCCCTTTTTTATCTGCAGTTCCTTAGCCGTTGACCCTCTTCCACACACAATTAGATTTATTTGCAAATTATAACTTAAATTGCCACATGGCTATGGCAGCAAAACAGATTTGTTTTATGACCGTCCCTCTCGATGTGAGTCGCAGGCGCCGCAGTTTATGCCATAAACCGTTTAAAGTTGGCAGTTGCCATTTGGCCATAATTCATAGCGTGCTTTTGGGCAACGCTTTAAAAAACACCGTATAATTAGCATTTAATTTCATCTGCCTTCATTTGGTTGTTAATCAAGAAAGAAAAGGTTAATTTGGAGGCTCATTATATTAGTTAACGGATGTGCGGCCGATTATAATTATATGATTTGGATTTATTATTTTTTTTTTTATACATTTAGGGTCAGACCTTTTGGGTTCTGCTATAATCACTGATCATTATAAAAATAAATTACATAATTTTTGTGAATAATTACAATTATTATCAACTTCTGTGAAAGTTTCGGCCGACAAGCAAGTTGATTGATGTGCAATTAGAAATTACACTATTGTGTTTTGAATGTCACGACTATACGCGTAATGCGGAATATTACCTTTGTCAGGTGACTCATTTGGATCACTCAGTTCCAACTTACTCGTGTTAAATAGGCGAATAGGGATAGACATGTTAATTAGCCTGTCGTGGATCAGAGGCCATTAGCGCTTTCCGAACTGAAACAGAGAAACAATCAGCTGAAATGGATCGAATTGGAAATGTCAAAATGCGGAAGCATTGTTGCTCAAATTTTGCAATTAATCGAGAGCCCACAGCTCAAAGATACTCAATAGTATTCTGCTTGAGTTGACGTTCTTATTGATTGAGTAATAAAGATTGCATGGCGGGTATCTATTTCAATTAATATAGGTCCTTATTGTATAGAGCTTCTCATAAAAATATAATTTGGCTCAATTTTATTTAAATATACTATATGTATTACTTACTCCTCTTATACATCAATGAAAATATTCTATGAAATATATATGCGTTGAAATTGACTTGACATTCTGCAATTGATTTCAATTTAAATTCGCGAGAATATTATATATAAATTATTTTGTAATAAGTGCACTGTTTGCGGCTCCTAGGAGATAGTGGAGAGCCTAAGTTATTTTTGACTTCGAAGTATTTTTGTTTTTAAAACACTTTCTTCAGTTAAGTTCAATAAGTTGCCTAGATTAATGGCTCAACATATTATTCCAACATTATGAAATGTGATAATAAATATTTTGTATGAGCAATAAAAGAGAAAAGCTAAAAATTAAATACAATTACAATTTATGCTTCAACTCAACATATTAGAAGTAATCATATACCTTATGTGTCTTGCAAAGATTTAAGCAAATATTCTGTCACTAAGCAATCATAACGAGAAATTATCAGCCTTATCGCCTGAAGCCAACGAATTTGTGGGTCATTCATTGTTAATATTTTTTTTATTAATCAAACATATTACAGAGAGCATATAGATTACGTAGAAGAATACTCAAAATATTTCTGAATGCAAAAAAGCGCTCTCAAGTATGATTATTGAAACTGCATGTTTTCGAATCTCTTAAGTAAACAACAAGCGATGCCTGAATGCATCTGTGGGATTTCACCACAAAATATATCTGAGAGTTGTAGCCAATGTGTGCCTCCTTCAACTTGCCGCAAAGTTGTAAATAAAACTTGTTCGACAAATACAAGTTCACTCCCACTTTTCGGCTTCCGCCTTTTCGCCCAATATTCAATGCCAACAACTTTTCCCAGAGTCTCGTAACGAAAACGATGAATGTTCATTAGCACATCTTTCCCGAATTTCTGCAACAGTTCGACAATTTGTAAGTTCGACTGTACGTCAATTTGACGGTTTACCATTTTGGTGCTGTCACAACGTCAGCGGAGAGTGCTATTATTAATAATATTGTTGTTGTTGTTGTCTTTTGCTTGCTGCTGCTGCTGTTTTGGCCGAGCGCATAGTATGTATTTGTTCGTGATCGTCATTGGGCTGAGAAATGCTTGAGTTCAGTTTGTGGCCAGCGCGCGAGCGAATAACAACACACGGCGCGGATCAGTCATTAGCGATGACATAGAGCGAAACAGTGATAAATAGTGAGAGTGAGAGCGAAAATTGCCGCATTTCGAAAAACCTAAATCAAATTTCAATTCGTTTTGGAGTCTGGTATAGCATGCCGGCAATGTTTCACTGCGTGATTGGGTACACAGTTTTTTTTATTAACAACAAACCTTTCGCACAATTCAATAAAATTGAATTAATTATTGCTACTCGGATACACTGAGCAAACATTCACAAGCCAAGTTTTCAGCTATTCATCACATAAATAATAATTAAAATTTATTTAGAATTGGGCACGCATTTGTCTTTAATTAATTGGCTATTACATATTCTGCACACTCTTACACACCTCGACTATTAATGTGGCCATGTTTTGGGATTCGCTTAGTTTGCTGCTTTTTTGATGGTCAAGGTCGCATCAGCAATGCAATTTTAATCAAAATTGTGCAAAAAGTGTTCAGTCCGTGGAGAGTTGAGAGTTGCACAATACGAGTACTCGTATTGTAGAAAATGTTGCGAAACTGAATTGAACCCTTGAGCTTCAAGAAGCTATGTAATTATCGGTGAATATGAATTTGCCATTTGTATTATTAGCTCTGAACTAGCTATAGCTCAGTGCATTCCTTTTTAAGGTATTCATTGTATTGAATGCAATTTGAGACATTGTAAATTTAGAAATCGTGCTACCTCAGAAATTGTTAAAAATAGCTTCTTAGGCAATCGATTGATTTCAATGGTTTATGAATTAAACATTAGTTCTCGCAAAATATTCTACTTATAAACATATCTAAACATTCTTTTCAAAATATAATGTTATTAATCTATGGAATTTTTTCTAGCGATAAAAATCACCCTAGGATATACCCCTATGTATGTGTGAAAAAACGAAAGCAAATTAATTTAATGCTGTTCCATTTAACATTTCTGAGCTCAATGTTCTCACATTTGCTTTTTAGACAACAATCTTCTTGTTTTTACTTAAACTCACAAATTTTCTGGCATATTGCGGTGAGTGGGTCGTTGTACCTTGGCCACTATAATCGAAAATCAATTTTGTGGGGTCGTTTGTAATTTCGATCACCGCTGCGAATTATTTTCCCCCAATTTCGAATTGCTGAACATTTTGCCTGAGTTGGATTGTTTGTATTTATAATTTCATTGAATTTCGTATTTACACAATTTCATTGAGTGTTTGGCAGTGAGTGAGGTCGTCTGTCGTCTGTCGTCGGTCGTCGGTCGTCTCGTTTCGCTTTGCTCTGCTTTTTATTCACTCTTATGGTCGTTTCTTTTTGGTTTTGTCTCTCGTTTCACTTGTATGAATTATATCTGAAAAATGTGTAAGAGCAAAAAGTTGGTGTATGTCGAGAGTATCAACCGTAGCCAGGGACAATGTTGCGACTGTTGCAGACGACAATGACAAAGATTTTTGAAATGGGGTTTTTCTCTGTCAACTATCTCGTCGTGTTTTGGTGTATGATTGTCTATGGCGTATTCCGAGAAAAATTAGTGTATTTCAACTAACATGATTGCACACGACCTTACAAATAGATACTCAACAGTTGTTTGCTTATTGCGTTTACCTGTTAAATGGGTCGAAAGCGTGTTGCAACACTTTTGCCGTCTGTGCTAATAATTACATTTTATTTTAAGCAAGTTAAAAAGCATTTCAATTTAGCTTATATATTTATTTTTGTTGCCTAACTAGTTTTAGCAAGGTTTATTGTTGCTTTTGAAAATTGGTCTAAGGAAACGTGATGAAATATTTAATGGCTTAACAAAAATTTCACACTGCTGGTTAAATATTTCAGAAGAGGGAAAACCCCATTGTAAACCAAACTGGTAACACCATTCGGATTTTATTTGTGATATTTGTGACTCTTTTTGAACAGATGTGCTTAGCTGCATCGCAAGCGAGTCTGACTCGACTACAATATGTTTATCAGCATATAGATGAGACTTAAGGTTAAATATGATCTAGAAATCTAATCCAGCGAAAGCTAGAAATGGATTCAACACATTCTTGCAAATGTAAGCATGATCTATTCAGATTTTCATATTCGAAATTCGCCGTAAATAATCTGCCATAATGTGTTTACCTTAACAATCGCAATTTGTATGTTGTATTGGTGTTCAATGGTGCGTGCGTTGGCCATTTGCAAGTTGTTAAAAAATGTGAATCAATTAATAAATGAATTTATGACGTGTTCGCTTACGCACTAAAAAATGTGCTAAGTGCCAAAATCGCGTTATATGCTAATTGTGCAACAAAAGAATTTGATGAGATTTTATGGAACAGTTGTAAATGAGTTAAGGGAAATTAATTAGCAATTTCAACAATTGGGGAAATAAATACTCTTTATACAGATTTGTATGTATATTGATAGGCGTGACTAAAGGAAGATTACTTTTGCATTGTGACAAAAACAACTTTAAGCGATTTTGGCACGTTTTGTGCCAACAGCTGTGAAGGTCGCCAACTGGGTGAAAATAACTGCTTTTGTTTTTTTTTGAAATGGTTTGGGGTTGCCTCAACAGTTGGCTCGTTTAATTACACTGACAGACTTGATAGCCGGTTTGCAAACGAACGACAACAACATAAAAACAAAAAACAATTGCTTACATAACCATCGGCTTGGGGCAGACGTAAAAATATATGCACACAGCAGAAAACGTAATTTAGTATGCCCGGTCGTTTACTGATTATGTCTGGAAACCGGTTTTTGGGGTGCCACCAAACCGAGAGACAAACAGATGGAGTGAGGGAAAGGGAGAGAGAGAGAGAGACAGTCAAGTTGCGAGACTCGCCAGCATTTTCATTTCCCTCTTTCTCCTTCTCTTTAGTGGGTCGCCCTAGGCCAGGTCACGTGCCTTCTCATAAAAGCGTTTTACCAATTTCAGGTTCGCAAATGATTTGCATTTCTTTCACAATAAAGTATACTTTAAGTAATGTGTATATTGCTGAAAGCCTCGTAACGCATGCTTGGACTTAACCTGGTGAATTGAGAGTATGCTATTTTAAAATGTGGCATTTTGTAGTGAGCCATAATTTGTCAAATTTTTGCAATTATCTGTTGGGTAATATGGTGCTCCGACTTTAATAAAACTACTTGTAGCGTGAAGCATTTACTATGTAGCTTAAAAAATAAATTCATAATTATTTTTCATGTTAAATTGATCATAAAGAGTCCACTGCGTCAAGGATTATATATTGCAGGCGCATGATAAATTGGTCACTGGTAAATGTTATAAATTGAAGACCTCCGTAGAGGTTTTTACATTTCTCAAAAGCAACACGCCATGTAAGACAAATCTGTCTCTTATTCTGAAATGAAGTTGTGATATAACACATTTTCTTTGGAATCAAAAGATTTAATTTGATTCTCAACTTTATGTTAATTACTAATTTTGTTAATTTCGGCTTACATGTCTTTGCATCAGAAAAGAGCAAATACATTGAGCATTTCTCTGCCTAACAGGTTCCATTCAAAAGGGGGACATTTCCACAGATTGTCTAACAATTGTCGGGGGTGTTTCTTTGTGCCACCAACCAGCCACAGATAAAATGTCAACGATTAGTTGTCATTAATTATGTATGGTACCCGCTATCTCCGCTCCTCGATTGTCGCCTCTTAATAGATCACATGATGGTATAGCATAAAACAAAATGAAACGAGTGCTCAATTCTCAGTCGGCTTTAACAAATCGCAGGGTTCGCACGACAATCAGTCTGTGTGTAGAATAGATGAATGTACTGAGCGAAATCTTTTGGGAACATTTTGTGTACTAACTGAAGTAAAGTAAAACTAATTGAAACGAAAGAGGACTTTCAAAATATGCTAGTTATTTCGGTGGGAAAAATTATATTTTATACGGGACGGGACATTCAAAGTTAAGGATACCTCTTTTGGGTTCATTGCCAGCATTATCGATTATGGCTTGTGTCTAGACTTTTAGTTAGCATCATATAACGAATCGAAATCAATTTGAAATTGCCACCTCGAACTCCTCACGTTATCACGATTAAATAGCCAATCAATTCTTTACTTCATTTGTGTTACTCTTTAGCCAAAAGGAACTACAAAGTGTAGTTTTATCTTACACGTTTACACAGATCTGAGCACTTAGCAAGCAATGCCCGATCCGAGAATATAACAGATTATGCAAACTTTCAGATAAATTTATGAGTGCTAACATAAAAAAAAAGAGCAGACGCATCTGTGAGCTCGCAGCGTTTGTACAGTGATAAAAATGTGAAGTGCGGAGAACTTAAGTAAAACAAAGGCGAGCACACATAACGTAAAACACGTATAAAGTAAAACACTCAAAAGTCAACAACGGCGAAGTCCTCGGCTAAAAGCTTGCCCTAGTTCGAATTTATCATAAGTACACACGCACCCACAGTTATAAAAACAAGAAAAATGGATTCCCGAGACGAGTTTGAGCGTATCCGGCAGAAGGAGCAGGAGCAGCAATTCGAACTGGAGCTGCAACTGCAACGCAATCGCACGATGAGCAAGCACGCACATCCAACACTCTCCGAGTACTACACACGTAAGTGAACGCAACCAGCTGAGCATTAAATGCTTTCCATAACACATTTGATTCCTGCTAGATTAGCTGCTTACCTGATAAACGAGAGCCATAAAAGTGGCTCAACAACGAGAACGACATTATTGACAAAGGCCTCAAGAGTCAGGTGCTATATACAAATTAGATATACAAATTGATAGCTAGTGAAATTTAAAAATAATTCTTGAATAAACTGTAAGATTAAAGTACTTAATGCTTGCTCTTAACTCAGTTAATAGCAGTCTTGCTATTCGACTAGTGATAGATAGAGAGTTTAATTATAATTCAAGGATAATCTAGGAATTCAGCGACTTAATGCTTGCTTGTAACTCAGTGCCTCATAGTCGACATATTAAAATGTTTTAGTTTTGTCTCACATTATAGATAAATGCCTCAGTACTTTTGCTATCTAATCCAATTTCGATATGTGTATATTCATCAAAGAGTGAGAGTGCTCTTTTTCACACAGTTTTTCATGGTCCAATTATTGGACTGTTATAGTTTTTCCACACATTATTGGTAAAGTTCTCAATAGTCAGTGGAGAAATTCAGATTGGGTTCATAGCTGGCGAAATTAATAATAACTCTTGGACAAACTCACTTTACATATAGAACCCAAACTTCTAATAACCCATACATCGAGCATATTTCTGACAGTATTATTTTCACTGTATGTGTGAAGCCTGTGACTAAAAGTAAAAGGTTAAAATACCTTTTAAAGAAGTATAAGGTTGTATTTGATTTCTTATATATGAGTCATCCAATCTGGATATTAATTAGTATGTGTTCCGATTTTCTTTTGATCTGTTTACGATAGTGCGTAAATTGTTATTCGAATGTTAAAAAAATGTAGCTTGAAGATAAGTGAAGTAGGATAAAAGTACTTGTTTTCAGGTTATTAGCCAGCAGCAACTCGACAGCAGCTTATCAGTTTGCAGTTTGTGAGGCAGCATTGTTTTCAGCCTAATAAAAACAAATTGGTTTTATTTTTTGTAGACATGACAGCATTTGTCACGCTGGCCATCTTTATAGCCGCACTGCTGACCATACTCAACATATGCATATATTTGACAACTGTGTCGCGAATGCGCCGTCATCTAAGCAAACCGCTGATGATACCCTCTATATTGATGGTCAGCATGTATCCAGTTATATCGGTGTCTGCTTTAGTTACCATACTGGTGCCGTATTCCTGGTTCATATGCCACACAGTGATGCACGCCATGTTCATGATGGGTGGCCCCACGCTTCGCACTCTACTCTTCCGCTACGTGGACTCGGAGCAGAACTATCTAAAAGTGACTTCTGGGCAGGCGGTTGAGCTGACGACACCACCCTGTTGTTGCTGCTGCTCGTGCCTGCCGATGGTGGTGCCGACGAAGACGAAACTGTGCATCTCACGTTATATGGTATGGCAGATGCCCTTCTGGCAGGGCGCCATTATGCTGGTCATGAATGTACTCTACTATCGGGATATCCAGCTCTACCATGAAGTGATGCTCTTCTTCGTACCATTTCTTATTGCATCCATCGTAATGGGTGTTTGGTCACTGCAAATCACCGTGCGCATGATTACCAAACTCCATGGCGACTATCAACTGAGGAAGAAGATGTTCTGCCTGCAATTGGTTGTGATGCTGTGCAAGCTGCAATATCTGTTTCTCTATGAGCAGCTCAACTCGTTCAATCTGGGCGGTGAATATCCAATCAATCACACCGTCTACAAACAGAGTAAGTGTGTTAATGTTCTCGATTCTGTAAGCTATAAATTATAGTTGGTTCCTGCAATTCACAGCCATCATCAATATTCTGATATTGGTCGAAATGGTTCTGGTTTCCATGATGGCGCAGAGCGCGTACCGCGTACCAATCCAAGTCCAGGTGGACGAGTCGAATCGTTACTGAAATTGAGCACTTCTGTTGCCTAGTAGTGGCAAGAGTTATAGCAAATGATTGTGATAATTTAATAAATACAAATTAGTTTAAAATTAATAAACATAATAAAGGAAAGATGATTTATATATATATGGATATTTTATTAGTAACGTTTTTACTATTTGTCTCGAAGAATGCACGACATGGTTTGAGATTGTATTTCTCAAAATCGTTTAGTTGCTAACCTTATCAGAAGGCTTTTAAAACCTGAAATGGCAATAAATTGTTCTCTCTTTGTTGCATCTCTTTTTTGCTTTTGCAAGCAAGCTGGTCGAGTTTGCTATCAGTTTCCTGTCCTAGTGTCACACACGTTTCCTAGTGCTGTAACTCAAACAAAACGGGTCGAATCTCAGTTGCCTTGTTGACCAAACAGTCAACCACAAATCATGTGCTGTCTTGCGTCTGTCTTGGTCCTGGGGTCGGTCCAATTGAGGCCTTAGGCCTGGTTCCCTGGACACGCGTGTCGCGTTTAGCTTATAATTCTTAGTGTCCCCGAGGGAGAGGGTGCGCTTTACATTTTTCAACAAAATTGTATGCGGCTTAGGCTGAGTTTGGCTAGGCGCCATAAAAATACAATAAATTCGTATTTTTTTTCCGGCTAGATAGCCTTTTTGGGATAACTCAATTGCCAGCCGAAAACCAAGAGCCGAGACAGCAGCCGAGAAACAACGGCAGCAGTAGTAGCAGAAGCAATGGCAGCAGTGCGTTGAAATTTATGATTTATTTGAAAAGAAAGTACATTGTACGATGCCAAAATAAATCACACTCAAGGCGCTTGAAGGGCGCGGAGAGAAGGGGGCAAAGAACGTCAGCCAAGCAAAATCAAATAAATATTTTGAAACAGTGCAACAAAAGTTCGGCCAGCTGAGCAGCTGTGGTATCCTTTAAAAATTATTAAAATAAATATGAAATGTTTGAATTTTAATTATGTTTGGGTTTGCTCCTATTTTTATTATATTTAGATTAATATAATTAATTACAGCATAACTGGCTCGCCTTCAACAAAAAATGATAAAACGATGTTGGGTTCAAATAAATTCTACATACATATATTTGGTGAATGCCCAAAAGTATGCAAGCTATAAAATGTGGAATATCCAAAATGCTTATTGGCGATATTTTCCACATATAGTCAAAATGATTTTTATGTGTTGCAAACAGCTTGCGCAAACATGAATGCCCTGCAAACGAGATTGACATCGATGGTCTCGTTCTGGGGCCAGGGATATAGGTCCTCGGTCGGTCGCTGTTATCTTATCGTTCTTTTATGATGTACACAACGCCGCAGAGCACTGAGCTATGAGAAGCAAGTGTCTGTCCTTGCAGCCCAGCCCCAGGTTCCGCCGACCCTCTAACCCCTCCCCTATGCCCTGGCAGCCTGTCTGGTTGGCCACCTCTTTGCTAGGGGCTGTCGCTTTTTATGAAGACGCTTGTTTACTTGGTTTCTGCCAAGGAGCCGTCGAGCTGCCAGCTTCAATGACTGTGGCTGGCTGGCCGGGCTTTCGTGGCAAGGCAAGTAAATCAGATTAAGTACCCGCTGCTCATTTTGATGAGTTGCGAGTGCCAACGAAGAAGACGATGTCGACGACGTTGCCGACGAGTATGCGGCTTGTATCCAGATTACGAGGAAGAGACGTCGAGGCTGTAACCCTGTGCGGCTTTCTGATTTCAAATTGGATTTTTGCAACGGATATTTGAGTCTATGCCACTCGTACACAAACACACGTAGATGCACATATATGTGTGTTGATAAAATTTAATTAAAAATACTAGCTGTGTTGCAATTTAAGCTATCGACTGAAGGCACTTCACTTTGTTTTTCCAGGCCAAATTGATAACATTTTATATTTGTCTAGAGCAAAAGCGGACTATTTCAGAACAACAACAAAAGTATTTGCCCATCGGCAAGGGTTGAAAAATCTGCTGGAGAGACTGGGCAAGTGGACGATAAAAAATAAAAAATTGCTTATACCATATTTATCTACGTAAGCACGGCTTACGTGCTTATATATTTTTTGTTTTTTAAACAGAACGCCCGTTAACAAATTAAAATATTTTGATTTAATTTCTCAACTTATTTGCACAATAGATAAATAAATCTACGAATTTCCATATTTTATTTATTGCAATATTCGTTCGATTAATGGTCGATATTGTTAGCTTAAAGTAGACGCCACTTTTTATTTTTTACTAGCATTAATAAAATATATGATAGCATACTTTTGTCCGTGGTAAAAAATGGTATGAAACTTCTTCAAAATGCTTTCACAGCAAAATGTTATAAAAATGTTGACGCCCTCTTGACTGCTATGGGAGAACGTCCACTTCTGGATATACTTTTGTCTATTGTCTACGCTTCTTAGCCATGTCCAAACACGTTATGCCATCAACTGACACAACAGCAGACATACAGCAACAACAGCAACAGTAAACAAATGGAGGAGCTGTCAGACAGTGTCTTATGTCACTGTCCATTAGACGCAATCGGGGGGCAGGGACTTAAAGCTGTCCAATGAATTACTTGCGCTGGCTCCAGAACTCTGGAATATTCATCGAATCACCATAGGCCAATAGGCCTGGGCGTATGCGTGGTCATGACTTATGAGTGGATAAATTTCATGGCTATTTGCGCTCGAAAACACTTACAGAAATTAAATAATGCGCATACGCCGTGATGTTCGCGGCTGTTTAATTCTACTAATAGATATTATAACACAATATTTGTCATTCACAGACAATTTAACAGATTCCAAGATGATACGCAACTTCATCGGGCATTTTATGATCATTGACTTGACTTGCGTTTTTTATGTGTTCTCGGCTTTTAGTATTTTCGTTGTCGTTTTCTTTTTTCTGGTTATTGTCCTTTATGTCGGAATTTTCAGTATTTATGCCAGACTTTTGTTTAAGGCATTCCCCCAATACCTTTTCTTCCTTCTCGTTCAGCAGCTGCTCGGTCATTTCGCTGGTGCTAAATAAATAAGTTTTATGACTTTTTTCGCCCGTGATGTTTGCTGCCCGCCTCGTAAAATTGCCATCGTCTGTGTCATATGCTTGATTGATTTCATGACCAAATTTGGCTCGATTTTCCATGGTTTTTCTTTTCGACTTCCCGCCGACTCAATTGACGCGCTAGAAGCTTTGCTGTGACTTATTTTTGATGTTTATGCTGTTACTCAATTGTAAGCTGCATTGCTTACCAGAAATCTCAGCAAAATACGCAACTTAAATTGTAATTTTTTTTGTGAATTTTAAATCTATTTAAGATCAATATGTATTTGGCAATTTTGTTGATGCAATTGTAATTATTATGCTTTTGTAATTTGAGTATTCGTATAAAATGAACGACTTAAAGAATTATTTATTTAAGTGCGAAGTGGATTGCGATTTGAACCTTTTATTCTTTCATTTAATTAATCAGTTCGTCTCAATAATATTTAGAAAAAAACCCATATGTAAAAACTTACATACATTCATTATTTAGTTTTTTATAATAGTGTATTCATAAGGGATATGAGCATTTAATTTATGATTGCTTATTGTTAGGTGAACTCATTTTGTAATTTTTGTAAATATGTTTTTTGCCTTCTCATGGCCAACTACTTGACACGGACCCAGCGCAAAACACATTAAAAAATACTAATGTTTTACGAAACATTTTTAATTCAAAATGATATAAGTGTTGTATATATTTCTTGGGCACATCTGTTGACAGGAAATTCTGTGACAGCCAGTAAGAAGTTTGGTTTTATTCTGCCTTTTGTTTTTTGCATTATGCAATGATCATTTTTGGTCCTGACTGTTATGAAATTAGGCAAACACGCTTTGTATAATTTAATTAAAAACTTTTTGGAGCGTTGACTTTTTCGGCCATAGTCACAGCAGGCCACACATTTAAGCCACTTGAGCCGAGATGGAGCCTTAAATTAATTAATGCACCGCTACGAAGCATAAGGAAATATTTGCGCATGTTTTGGCATAATTAAAATGGGGTTTTTGCACACTTTTGAACAAAGAGAACAAAAATAAAAAAGGAAACTTCAATCTCTGTTTTTTCGTGAATTGGGTATTAGAATTCAGTAAGCCCAAAAGTTATCCAATAAGAAATTCTTTTGAGAATTTTGATTGTTTTATAGAACCTCTTCAGGCCTTAAATTACAACTAATTATTTATCGCACTAAGATTTTTGGTTTCTGTCTTACTCTTCTATGAGGAAATTACTGACTTGGTGGCATTTCTATTTAGCTCATGTCATTGCTTATGGGATTTGTTTATTTTACAGGGCATACAAAATTTCAATGGAACCTCGACTTTGCAATCCATTTACCCTTAAGCCAGCTGCCCGGGGAATCCATCTGTGTGTAAGGGAATCAGGTATGTGTGGTCTCTGTGAGCGCCACCATGCTGAGCACTCAGTTTAACAATGGCAAACAAGTAAATCGCTGCCAAATCCGCTTAAGGAGCATTTGTATGTAAGAGGAACACAACCAAAAACTGACTAAGCAATGCTGGCAGCTGCTCGTGTTAAGGCTCTACCGACTCCTCTCAATCCTCTGCTCTGCTGCTGCACTGCGTTGCTACACTTTTTTGCTGTTGTTATTTTTTGTTACACCTCGCCATTCTTCCATTAGGGGATTTTGCATAAGTGACAGGCAGGCAGGCAGGCAGGCAGGCAGGCAGCCAGGCAACCAGGCAACCAGGCAACCAGGCAGGCAAGACTGAGGCCACCACCTCCTTCTCATCACCATCATCATCGGCATCTACAGCCACAGCAGCAGACACATTTCCATGTAGAGCAATGCCATGTGGTAACATGTGTGAGTGGCTCGACTAAAGCCCCGGAGCTAATGCAGCATACAGACAGCTATAAGGCTGCGCTGCTAACACGAAACGCTTGTCAAACGCTCCCAGGACGTATACGGCTATGGAAAGCCAGATCGCAGACAGCTGCCTAATGGCAACTGCATTAAAATGCAGCCAGAGTCACAGACTGAGCTCGGTTTGTTTAATTGAATGTGAGAATCCCTAAGCCGCAGAGCCCCTTGCGTGGCATTGTTTGAACTTCGGTTTAATTGGATGAATGATTAAGTTGATGTGCAATTACATTCATTGTATTGACAAGTTCACAGGCAGACAATAATATTGAGGGTGTCAAATTGTGTGAAAATCTCTTGGGGAAATAATGCGAACAAGCTGCTAACAAAATACAAATTAATTGAACAGAAGGCAAGTGATGAAGCAGATTAATTGTTATTTGAATAATTTTAATATGCGCCTAAGGCGTTTTTTTTGCTTTATAAATATTATTGATTTTTATTTAATTAAATGTTTAATTTCTTTAAATTTATACTCGACTGCCACGGAAGCACAATACTAACTCCACTTAAAGCAGTCAACAACAAAGGTTTGCCATAATTTGATGCATTTATTTAAAAGTAATTAATTTGAAAGTGCTTAGATTTCCAGAACAAACTATTGGCTTGCTAAACTAGAGATTTTTCACAAATTAAATAAAATGGAGTATTTTGTTTGAATTTCAATGCACACACGACCTTAATTACTCTCCAGCAAATATTATACCATATTTTCAATACAAACTCGATTGTGACTTCAGCGACTGACCGAGCGACACAGACGCTACAAATCAGACGGACAGTCCAATAAAGAATCAGTCAGTGACAAAGGCAACATAGAAGGACCTGGCATAAATTAATATATTTATACATGTATATAGGTAAGCGATGGCCCATCCCTGCTGTCAAATGGACACCACTTGTTTCAGCCATCGTCCACGTTTCCTGTTGCTTGCCTACTTTGTGTTTGTGGGCGAGACGTATTTGATCAAAGCAATCAATTTAATTTCACAAAAGCAATTTATTACAATATCGAATGCGTGGCGTGCCAAAAGGCTATTGACCGTACACAACGAAAGCATATATACAGACACATACATGCATATATGTATGTATGAAGTAAAGCAGGGCACACACCGCCGCGTATACTTAATATGCGTACACGTTCGTTTTTAGACGGTCACATTTGGGAGTTCGTTTGTCGCAAGAATGAGGCTATTTATAGCCACGAAAAATTCAATATTTATTGCTTGAATTGATAAAAATCTGATCCTGATGCTGATTGTTGGCTGATAATGATAATTGAACATTTCATTTATGGCATTTTCGTTCGTACTTGTTGTA
This sequence comes from Drosophila cognata, assembly GCA_035041535.1. Taxonomy (NCBI): domain Eukaryota; kingdom Metazoa; phylum Arthropoda; class Insecta; order Diptera; family Drosophilidae; genus Drosophila; species Drosophila cognata. Next base: position 6,531,498 of record JAWNLC010000688.1, on the reverse strand, counting down.
AACCTTTCTCATTCAATGACAACATAATTTGAAGTATCTCTTCCTGCTCGATGAGCCACAAGTCTGTGCCACTATTGCTAGTTGCTGCCAGAACAAGTGCCACTTGAAGTGCGCAACATCCAATTTTTAAACACTCGACCAGCTTGAGAGAGACAGAGACAGAGAGAGAGAGCGAGCGACAGAGAACACAAATGCCATTAAAGCACTCGAGGCTGTCAGGCGTGTGTACAGAGATCAGCATCATTAACACTATTTTCCCTAGGTGGTACTTCAGAACGATGACGACTGCCTGAAGGGTGGGGAATGTCTGGTGGGTGGCGGTTTTGGAAGAGCGAGTTGCTCCAAGTTTAGTTTAGTTTGCTACTTGCCGCAATCATTACGCACACTTAAGACTTCGCCTGACAGTCACATGCTGACATCGGTGTCGCTGCCTCAGCCCCAGGCCCAAGTGGTGGGTTGTTAAGTGGGTGGTTGGTGGTTGCGCGCTAGCCCACTCAAAAAAGGGACATTTCTGCGTTCGCTTGTTTGTCGTCATCTACACTGTAACGCACTTTTATACACTTACCAGAGAGAGAGAGAGCATGTCGAGTGGTTGCCTGGCCTGAATGCCACCAAATCCAAATAGAAATCCATTTAATTTTCAACTTGCAGAATGTTAGCACACACATCAACACACACACACACACAAAGACACACACATTCACTCAAAAATAGAGAAGCATGTTCTATGGTGGGCCCATGACTTAAATTTGGTCTCTAGCTCTGCTAATGTGAGTTGCCCGCATAACTACATTTTCTCTATATTTTCATGTAGCTACGTATTTTCAATGCAAATCGAAAACAATTTGCTAACTTGACCATTCACATTATTTGCAGCCACATAGATGATTTTCACCAGCATTCCTCAAATCGTTTTTTCGCATTTTGCTTGGTCATTTATTATTATGTGAATAACACAAAAGTGCGCGAACTTAAGATACTCTATTTTAAGTGATTTTAATCTGTTCTCTTATGATTGAATTCTGATTATCTAATTACTGACATTTTTGAGAGATTTATTTGTCTAAAAAATATTAACAAATATTTAAATAGTTACGATATTAACTCATGTCGCTAAATATCAAAATGATTATTAAGTTTACATATTTACAGATTCCAACTCATAGCATTTTTGCACTTCCCTTCGATACTTTAATGTACAGGGTATGAGATCGTCAGGTTCATAAATTATGCGCATTATATGCTCTTAATTTGAATGTCAAACAGTCGAATAGTGAGCTAATCAGAGAGTCAATACCAGCGAGTGGCACGTACACACAGAAGACACGATGAAATTGCATTACAGACCCGCCAATTTGCATGCCCCTCACTCTTGTGGCAGCAAATGAGGTGAACCCCCTGCTGAGTGACCGTTGAACCGAGCTCGAATAGTTCTGGTTGTGTGCTTATTTTGCATAACTGACTCTGATTGCTTGCCGAAAGTATGGAAAAGACAGTTGTGAAATTGCTATTTTTGATTTTTTATTCAGAGCATTGCGCATATACGTAATAAATTGTGCTTTTTGAACCGAGCTAATTGCGCTGGGAAGAAGAGGAAAAAGTTAAAAAATTATTCAGTATAAGCAAAAAAATTTAAATTGCCATCAGACCTGATTAGAAACAGTCTTGATTTTTCAAATATAGCTCAGTATGTAGTAAATTTTCCATTGGGAATACCTCTTTAATAGCTGTACAAGTCCCTTTCTCTGAAATATATACACACTAGTAGTATTTTGTTATGTCACGTTATCGTTTAATTATATTCCAGAAGCACGTGTTAAGGATCTTTGATCTGTTGAGCTTGCAGAAATCCATGTTGAATAGTTCATTTTGGAAAACTCCTCAAAGTTTGGCCAGTTCTGTTTTATGCCATTCAACAAAACAAGCAAAAGGCACATGACAAATTAAATATTTGCTATACAGTGACACAACTCTCACACACATATACACACACGCAACCACACACATACGCACACATATATATAAAATAACACCCACAATCCCGCCCAACATCTTAGTGAAAAAGGTCATCGAGTTTGCTTGTTTTGCTTTCGCGTTGCTTGTTTTTCTGACATTCAGTTTAGGTTTACGGGCGTACTCCTCGGGGGTAAGAGTGAGGCGTGCCAATGATGGCTAGCGCCTCGAGTGGAGCTGGGAATTTTGATAGGACGAGCAGAGGGTTAAGTGGGACAGAGAGCGGAGGGATGGGGCTCGTAGCGGGTCGAACGCACGTAGAGTATACGTGTCGGCCTGATTGCATATAAACACTTGTGCGTGTGTATGAGTATGATTGTGTGCTTGTGTGTGTGTTGTTCTTACGGATGCGAAGCAGTGATGCCAATTTAGCTTCTCTTCTCCTCTTTTTTTAAATTGTGCTAGCCACATGTCTGAAAAGCTTACTTTGTAACATATTCAAGCAAATTGAAAATCTTAAAAATTGCATACCAAAAACCTTTTAAGCAAATCCAAAATTTCTCCATCTTTCAAAATTAGGTTTGCCCTTTTTTAATGTTGATATAACTTCTTTTGGCAGTCAACAATTATAAATTTTTGCATATTGATTCGTAGCACATTAATTATTGGGACGGAAAAAATCGAAAATCATAAAATTTTGTAAAATTTTGAAAGCAAGTACGTTGGTTCTCCACCATTAAACATTTTGGCAGATTTTTGTTTCTAAATTTCGTTGATAATTGGCATCACTGAAAGTATGAAAGTATGTTTTGGGCTCCATTTGAAAAGGGGTGGGCGTATTAGGAGTGGTGGGCAGGCGTTAATCCGACGCATTTTGCGTACAACTTTTCACTTTCAGATTTTAGCTTTCAGTTTTTATTTGCCTTTCAGCTCTTTTGTTATTTGCACGTTCGTCAGTGTTCGGTGTTTGCTTGTCGCTTTCCATTTATATATTTATTTATTTGTTTGTTTATTTGTAGTTGTTAGCATTTGTTAAACTGTTTGGATATTCGGTTGAAATGTGCGAAAGTCAATGGTGTTGCCCACATGTTGATTGCTTTGCATACTAAAGAAACTTCGTGACCCCGCCAAGTATGCCGCAGTGCTCTGTGGAAGAGTCCAATTTAAAAAACTTTTAAACAATTTTCCACTAGCTGGAGCCAGAAGTCCGCCGGCGAAGAGGGGCAACGAAAATATGATTTGAATGAACTGCAATTTGTTTCTAAGATTTCTTGGTATCCAACAATTTGTGGCTGGCTCGTGACAATGTGGTCAGTATTAGCTGTAGAGATTTTAAATTCGGGTCAACAAGAATGTTTGCTGGAGGGAAATGTATAATTTGGTATGTCAGCAACAACAAAACACAAATATTAATTTTCTAAAAAATGTTTTCGACATTAAATGAAAATTTAATAAAAAATTATTGAATATTTTAAACAAGAATCAGGCTAATCAAATAAATGCTGCGAACAAAATAAACTTCTTGTAAATATACAATTAATTATGATTTAAATTTTAATCCGCGTTTCATGGAGTTAAAACAAAATTTGGATTCACGTTAAAAATCGTGTAAAGTCCGTGAATAAACTTTGTAACTTTTTCAAAGTTAAAGGGAATTATTTAAGCTTTGGGTTCGTTTGGGGTAATTCGCAGGGAAACACGAGCATAAACCTTGATTTATAGTGCCCCATATTTAATTATGTGGCAACGAGGCCCAAGTGTGTCGCATATATCAAGTAAACCCTGTAATGAAAGGCAGCATTGAAATTAATTTATGCCAAGTGGCATGCAAAGTAATTGCACAAAATTGACATGACCCCAAATGTGTGTGTGTGTGTGTGTGTGTGTGTGTATTGGATGACGTTGACTCGTTGAACCAGTACATGACTTGGACCGACTCTGGGCCCTGCTCTCTGGTCACATGCTAAGCAGCCAGGCAGTGCATCAATATTGCAAGGAAACACGTTTGGCCAGCAGCTAACAGAATGCATCAGGGCCCATTAGGCATAGAGCAGCATAGAGGGGAGAACCAGACCTGGTAAAACAGTTGAGAGTTGGCTTTTTGGCTGCCAAGTGAATGCAAGCACATAGGCACTCTCATCCTGCGTCTTGCCCTGCCACAGACATCAAGCATCCCACTGACAATTCTGAATTACAAATGAGCTCAAGTGGCAGCTGTCTCTGTGGTTGACGACACTTTCTCACAGCAGTTCAAGTTTCACTATGCTTATCATTGTTTGGCTGCTGATATTGTGCCACGCAACACACTTGCAAACTTGCATTATAAACAGCAGCTACTCATGTGTGTCACATTGTGTGCTGCATGAATAACGGTCTTCCATTGAACTTTCTGACAACTTTTCCACCTTTTCCATCTTTTCCAACTTTTGCGTTTATCTGTAAAGTGCGCCAGCATGCCAGGTACCCGAGTAAAAATACATTTCATAATTATTTGTAAGAGAAAATACTATCAGCGTTTCGCACTGGTTGGTTGGTTCCATGTTGGTCGCACTCCTTTTGTTGATCTCTCTCTATTGTTGCACATTGCATACAAGCGACAATACCAATCAATAAGCATGCGACCATATTGTGGTGAACAGAAGAAATGTGCCACAATTGACAAGGCTTTTGAATATGTAAAATATGTAAAAATATGTAAAATATATATTGAATGGAACTGCTTTAAAGGTTGTCTGCTCCACGAATTTCGAATTGAATTTGTACAAATTTAAATTCAAATTCTGCAGCGTAGTTCAAAAATAAAAATAAATAAGATTAAGTCAATTTAGTTGTGACTTTTCGTGCTCGCTACCTTTCAAATATAACATTTCATTTCAAATTAACTTTAATGGGGGAAATCGACTTGAGATACCTATTCTCTAGGTACAAATGTCACAAACTGGCAACAAAAGGTCAGCGCAAATGGCAGGAGACCTCGTCACGAGTTTCACTCCGCCGTTTTCAACTTTACGAATATTTTCAATAAAATGCGCTGAAATTTGCATATTTATTTGTGTTGGTTTTGTTGCTGGCATCGGTGGTCGCGTAACTCAAGGCGGAAAAGCCAAATTAAAAAGTCATTTCAAACCTTTAAACGCCAAACGCAAGTAAATTATGTAAACATTACGGTTGGCCCTTGCAGCAACCGAAAGGACGATGCTCTACAATGAAGGGAATCTTAAGCAAGGTCATATGCTACACAGTTGCCATCGTTGCCTTTATTTCGCCGCTCGGCGTCTCGACGCAATTTTATTAGAATTTGACATTATTTTTTTCTTTTTCGGCATGAGTTCCCGGGGCGCTGGCTACAAATGACACTAATAATTTCCATTTAAATGAAGCCATGAATAAAAAGCAAATGCAAGTATTTGTTTTTTATTTGCCAATTTCTTATTTTGATGACATGGCTTTCTGCCAAATGAGTTTTCTATTACGGTCCTGGCTGACGTTGCTTATGATTGACTATTTTTAAACTAAAAAAATTTGTTTCATTTTTATAAATTATTTAGAGCAAAGTAAAAATTAGTCGACACATGAATCGAAAATGAGTAGCTAAAAATGTGTACAAATATTTAGGGCAAATTTAAAATCAGTCAAGACGTAACTATCGAAAGTTGAATTATACAAAATTTAAATAGCGCTGAGTACATCTATCAAACATCGATCTTAGATTATCATGCCGCATAATGATAGATTTTAATTTGATTGCTTAAGTTAAATTAAATTTTCGCTTTTTTTGACACTTTCTATTGTTAAACTAAATATTAGCATGAAAAGCGGCGTTGGCCTTAAATGCATATTTTCCGCTTTAGACTTTAGTTAGCTTTCTGCTTTGTCATATCTTCTAAATGTTTTAAATTAAAAGTTTCTAAGCAAAATCACGAAACATAAATCAGTTAACTTGCAAACAACACAAACTCACACACGAGCACATAAAATCATGGAAGTGAACTCTTCCAAATACCTGAACCTTATTCCTCGTATCTCCTGTGTGTGTGAGTGTGTGTGTGTGTGTGTGTGTGTGTGTGTGTCTGTTATCGCAAACTTTGCACATGTCTCCGGCACCTCATTTGCAAAATTGAAAGTCAAAACTTGTCTAAAGTTGCAGCCTTGTTTCGCTCTCTGGTGCTGAGCTTGACAAGGATTTAATCACAGTGTGGTAGAGAGTCGTTCTTGTTTGATGTAAAAATAAATTGACATTTGGTTGAAGAACGTTGCCTATTACCTCCTTTCTCCATCTCTCTCTCTCTCTCTCTCTCTCTCTCTCTCTCTTTCTGTCTATCTCTCTCTCTATGCCTGTATTCTGTATTAAGCAATCTCAGCTGCAGGTGTCATCACCTGTTAATAGATAGTCAACATGCTTGACTCACTGAAAATGTACTTGCATATTTAAATTTTCATTTCACTTAAGCTGCCAGGCAGATAGCCAGTTTGAACTCCAGTTGCCAGCTGAACACAACAGAACAACAACGTGGCAACTTGACACCCCTCACATGTTGACACACTTTAGGGCGGGGCTTCGTTTACCCGAATTCGGTCTTAACTGCTGTGTGATGAATTCGCCACACTCGACTCTGTCCCAAGGCGATTTGTTGTGTTTCGACCTCGTACTAGCTGCTGAGATTGCTTGCCAACATCTTTCAATGTGCTGCGACAATTAAATATATACATGGCTAGCAAACACCCTGTACATTGCAAAAATATTTCAATTTAAATATTTCCAGTATTTTTATTAAATTTTATATTCCCAGCTGCATTTAAATAAGTTCAGCTCACACTGACAGCTTTAAAATGATTGTACCTTTAGCTATGAATGATATATTGAAAGCATTCTCAGTGTCCCTACTGAAATGAGTTTTCATTTAAGAAATTGTTTGCCTTCTGGGGAATTTTCCTTTTTGTTGCGTTCACTTTTCATCTGCATGTGCATTCTGAATGACCCTTTGCCTCAGGAGTCTCTTCTTGTTGCTGTTGAATTCCATTGCCTTAAGATGGATATGATGAAAAGTTGAAGATGAAGTCAAAAGAACTTAAGAGAATGGGTCAGTAAGAATGCAAATTCTAGTTAAATGAAATCGATTCAATGTTCGTTGAAGTCAAAACATCTTAAGAGAATGCGTCAGTCCGAATGCAAATTCTAGTTAAATGAAATCGATTCAATTTTCGTTGAATGTCAATTGTGAATATTTCATTAAATTCCCAAAAGGCAGGCAACATTAAATTAAGTACCTATTTGATTAGACAGCTGGACGAAACTTGAAATACTGTATTGTAGTTATTAGTTAACTATATTATATGTCATTAAATTGTAAATGTTCTTCTATTTAGCTGTTTGCTGTGCTACTGATTAAACTGCTGCATAAATTTCGTGTGTGGAGAAAATATATATATGTACTCGTATAAGCATCTGGCATGAATACCCAACTAGTTGGTAAGGTAATGTAATTAGGGCCAATACAATTTGTACTTTTTCCATCAGCTTAACACGCAGCTGTCTCTTAGGATTCTCATATATATATATATATACATATATATATATATTTGTTTTTGTTATATTTCTGTTTCTAATTCCATTACGAAAACTGCTAACTTGTTAGTGTTACCTGATGCTCTGTTGGCCACCCCCCTCCCCCCCCCCCAACCATCCCTCTTACATAAGCACACGTTGTCGCTGTTGCTTAGCCTCAACACTTTGGCCAACAATTTTTGTCCTGATAACCTTTGCAGCTCATATATAGAAGCACCCTAATGTGTTTTTGTTTAACATAAGCAGTCAAAGCGATGCCCCCTTCCAGCCACCACCCAGCCACCACCCAGCCACCACCCAGCCACCACCCAGCCTGAAACTAGCCTCGTGTCCACAGTCTACCCACATGGCCTGCTCTCATAATGCTTCCATTAGCAGCATCAAAGTACAGCCAGCGCACTTAGCATAATAACAAGAGCTGAAATCGAGGCACGCTCGACAATAAATTGGTCGAAAAGTTGACTCTCTCTCTTATAAGGACGAAGAGAGAGAGAGAGAGCGCTCGTCGGCGAGCTTAAGAGCCGAAGAGCGAAAGCTTTCTTGATGTGTGCAACAGGCCGTCATTTGGTTTTTGTTGAAAACGTGTTTTGATTTCGCGCTCTGATAGAAAACGAAGCCAAAGTTTGGTTAATGCTGAAATAGTGCCAAGAAAGTGTGTGAAACAAAAGAAACTGAAATTTACTTTAATGCGACAACAATTCAGCTCGAAAATTTACGATAATTGCGACAATTACATTTTGCAAATGATGCTGCAAACAAGTCAGAATCAGTACGTAGCCCGCAGCCCGATGTCTTTGTGTCAGCTGTCCTCCATGACAAATAGTTGTTTCCTCTCATCCTGTCTAGCGAGGCTATAAAAGCAAATTGAAGTCATTGACTTGAGCAAATCCTGGGTAGCATAGCATTAGCTTTGCTTTTCTCTCAAGGTTTTATAAATTTCAATTTGTTAAAAGTTTAGCATACTCCAGGGCGTTGTGGAGGCAACAGGAGCTAGGATCGTAATCAGTGACATTAGTTTAACTTGGTCTACGACGTGGACAAGCGGGTTGCATAATTAAATTGAAGCGAGCTGATTGTAGGAAATGTAGAGGAAAGTGTGGCGCGCAATTAGTGAACTCTCTAAATTAGCACAACAATAAATTTCTGAATGTCAAGCAAAGTTGTGATTATTTAAAATTTCAATAAATTATCAAAGTTTCTCATAATTTAATGCATAAAATAATCGCAATTGAGTAACTGAAAATACTAATAGAATATTAATACAAATGGAAACGTTGTGAATTCAATGAGAATATATTATTGGGAACAGGACTTATGTTGGCATACAATGCTGACTTCAGTCATTCATGAAACATCATTTATGTTGCGTTCATGGAAAATTCAATTAGCACGCACAGTAACAAAGATGTGTTCACGCACACATACGCAGGATGATTTTGCGCAATTATTGTGTCAGTTTTATTGCTCATACGACATGCTGCGCACACAAATTATTTCTACAAATATGAATTTCGCATTCAATTGAATTTGTTGCGCATATTCATACTCATGAGTTAAATCATAATGCCCTCATCACGATTCAAAAATCATTTAACATGAGAGCATGACTAGCATGAAATCAAAATTAATTGAATTTCAATTTGGCAAAAAAAGAAAAAAAATAGTGCAAGCTACTAAATTAGCAATTTTATTTAATTGCAATCCACAAATCGAAGCGATTTGAAAAGGTTCAGCTGCACTGCAATATCCGTTTTTGATTTTTACTTGTGTGTGTTTATTTTCATTGCGGTTTGCCTGTGTAAATTGTCAACCCATAGAAATTTATCAGCTGTACCGACAATTGCATTATTAATGGCAGCTTAGACCACATGCAGTCAACAGCACACGCTTAAAGGACCTTACATCTGCCAATCGGTCTAGAGGGGTCCTGTGACAGAAGCAGCAACAGCAGCATAAGAACCCACATTCACAACAATAAACCAATTTAAAGAAACCTTATGTAAACAGTTTTATAATGGATTATATGTGTAGTATGGATTATATAGCGAGGTGACGCTCATGTGTTAAAGTGTGTCAGTGTGTGTTGTGTGTGCAAGTGCTGGTGTGCCAGGAAGCGCCAGAGTAGACATGGAGACACAGGGGAATGGCTGAATTTTTCTTAGAATTTATTTGTTACTTTATGTAATGTTTCTTAAACATATAAATGTATTTAATGATGAATGACTGAAATATTACAAATCCCATTCCACACTATTTCCGTTTATTGTCCAGTTTAAGTTTTTGTACTTTGATTTGACATATGTTTTACAATGAATTCTGTGATATTTAACTTAATTTGGCAGCTTCTCATAAATGTGAGTAACAAAAGTGACACACGCTGCCTAATATGCTACCATGGTGAGCAAAATCTTGTTGCTGGCCGTAACAAGAACAGACAACGACAAAGCCAGCCTTATGCAATGTGCGGCATGGCAGAATGTTAAAAATGGCATTTGTTACTTATGCGCAATGTCCAGAGAACTGAGCCGATCTCCAATGAGGCCAGGCCACATGCAATGCAAATTCATAGATATTTGTATAAAAACGCAGACAGATACAGTGTACAAATAAAAGCAAAGTCTGCAAAGCATTCACCCCCACTCAGCAATTGTGCAATTCTATTGAGGTAAGCGGCAGAACAATTTGAGCCGACAACCAGGCATCAGGCAATCCGGCAATCCGGTTGACATTTTCCGTCTCTTGTCTGCCAATGGTTGGCATTGTCCCAAACAATCATTAGTCGAAGCACAGATTTTCTGCAATTTTGTATGCTCAGCCTACCATTTTTATTGATAAACTGCAAGCCGGAAAATCTGTAAAAAAATATATAAAAAAAAAATCAATTGTTTGGTAGATGTCATAGGTATTCCATCGTTTTAGCTACATATCAGACTGTCACATGCCAGTTGAATCTATTCAATATTGACCACGCCCTGAAAGAACCTCAAAGATTGGATGATCATCCTATAACTAACATACTATTAAATCAGATTTTGATAGGTCTTTTTTATCTAAGAAAAAAGCAGAAAATCAACATAATCGGAATATTTTAAATTTATTTAAAGCATTATTTTGAGGATGTAATAATATTACCACTGCCGCTGAAGCTAGTGCACAAATTATACCAATCAATTTATCTGTTAAGAATATATATTTTAATTACAAAATTTTTTGAATGCATTTGATGCTTTCTGGTTTTTAGGTTAACAAACCTATCTGGCAATTCAACAGGGCCGTTTGTTGCTAGGCATGAAAAAACTATTTGTAAAATTTTGATGGCAATGTCTAGAGACAAGAGCACTCAAGTTGCAAGAATATCCTTCCTGTTTACCTTCATCCTTGAGGCTCTGGCGAAGACTACTTCCACTGGGATGGAGAGTCTGTAGCTCTTAAGCTGATGAATTTAAAGCTTAGGACTGCTGACTGCCAATTAAGATGTACGATGCATAAAATGTGTGCCATCAGCTTTTACATTTACATAAAATTTGCATTAAATTGGTAGCGATGCTTATTTTAATTTCTTAAATATTTTTTTGGTGAAAGACAGCAATTCCGCAATGAGAATTTAATGCCGAGCAGAGACACAGTGGTATTAATAGCCCAGAGCTGTGCAGGCTTCGAGTTATGCCTTGTGCGATGTGAATAATAAATGTGAGCTGAAGTGATGAGATGTCTAGGCAACGCCGACATCAGCAGACATTGACTCAACGAGCGCACATTAAAATCACGCATACGACGCGTGTCTATATCGATATTTTTTATTCCTCCTTGTTTTTTGTATTTGGTATTTTCTCGTTAGGCTTGGCAGCTGTCAGCTCTGCTTGTCTGTCTCTAAAATCAATTTATGGTATCATATAATTATACTGTAGCTACAGGGCTGAATCAATTAAAAATGCGTCTGTCTGTATACCACAAATATTTAAAAGACAACAAATGCAAATTGATTTAACAATTCAAAATACAGCGGGTTGCTGCTGTGCTGCTTCTGATGTCAAGGGTAAACTCTCACACACAACGAAGTCATAATTTCTTTGCAGATAAGTCTTTGCATTTGCCAAACAATCAGTTTAAGGAAAGAGGCTGCTTCTATTTGACTATTGTATATTTTAACGAATCCGCTTGCAGCATATGCAGAATTTTTGCCATTGTTTGGCCACGTTCCCAGGTGCCGCTGCCGCATCTGTCGTTTCAAGTGATTTCCGTCCCTTAGGCTCTCGCAGGCGTTGCCTTCTCACATACCAATGAGTGTATTTTTCGGTTAACTGGGTCATGTTCTCTGTTTGCTAACACACATTGCGCATTTTAAGTTCAGCTTAGGCACATTTTCAATAAGGCAAACATTGCAGATAAGGCAGACAAGCATCTCAGCTGAATGCTGTTTACACGAAATGTGTCATTTGAAATAATAAAAAAGTAAAGTAATGCTCTAAGTGAATAGTGATGAGCTGAAAGAAAACTTACCAACAAAAGAAATTAACATGAGATATTTTAATACAAATGAAAGTAAATCAAATTGTTTAAACAGAAATCTTACAAAATGAATGGTTAGATAACCAGAATTAAAAGTGAGACTTTTAATTTGTTTTTACACATAACTGGAGCAATTTGGCCACACAAATGTGTGCAGTACGCTAGATTTCAATTCCGATTTGATTTTCGTATAATAACCTTTAACATTGATACTAAAAGGACTATTTTTAAAGCGGAATCTGCCTAAATCCATGGACGGTTTAATGTTCGCTCGGAAGTTTGACTTCAAGCTGTGCACTTCGAGCAAATTAAAATTTTATAGACTTTAGAATTGGCAACTGTTTTAAGCCAATGCCTTGTGAAATTTTAATTGAGCTGCCTGCCTTGATTAATTGACAAATACAAAGCAGCCACCAGCAAAAGCAGTTCGCACAACGCAACCCTTCCATTCACTTCATCTGCGTAACCTGTTTTAATGACAGCCACAGGTGCGATGTTTACCAGGCGAATTAAATAACAGTAACCCTCCGTCTCTCAAAAACCAACACCGTCGCATTAATGCGTTAATATATATGTATATACATACGTACCTTTGCTGCCATGCATCCGCTTAATGGGCAGTTTTCAAATTAGCAGCTCATTCTGAAAGCAGTAGGCAGCTGGCTTAAAAAACACTTTAATGTTATGCCTGAGTAATGCCCATAAATAAGCCAAAGGGTCACATAAATTTGTCGGCAAACCCTTTCGGTACAAATTCTCGGTTTGCAGTTCGATTAGGTTTTATTTGTGCAAATGGCTGTTGAGATACGTAAATGCTTCAAGTCTTAGAAATGTGTGTTTAAGATACAATGCTGCTCTTTGCTTCGCTGGAATAACACATAGAAAATTCTCCAGCTGATTCGAATGCTGTGCAAACTTTGCACTGGCTATAGATTCAATGAATTTATTCATTAGTTCGCTTTGATATGCACTTCAGCGACCAAGCCTCACCCCTCAGACAGTCGCTTGGCTACACACTAAACTAAGCAAACAAACTTAAATGCTATTTGCCACCAGGCAGCTGCCATACATTGGTACATAACTTAATTTTTAATCAATAAGTTATTTACTTAAAAACATATATAATATTGTATATACCCATTTTTAAAAATGAGTATTTCTAATACAATCTTTTTTAAAACATTCTCCGAATGTCTAACTTAGGAAATGCACTTGAATATTTATTTTGGGTATTATGAAGCGACTCGTTATTTTGATGCTCCATAATTTATTCACAAGAACATGAATAAAGCTGAGCAAATGAATCTTTAATATATGTAAATCGAGCTTACGTTCATTTGTAAGAGTTAAACTACGATTATACAGTTTGGCTAAAGGACATGCTCAAATGAAGATCTCTGAATTATTATAAACAGTGTTCTTCCATTCAGAATTTTATTATTTTGCTAACCTGCTTTTAAATATCAAATCTCATTTAATCTGTTCAAATTTATTTGATAAATCGGCTCAATGTTTATTTAAGAGCTTAAAAATATTCAATTGATTTGTAGTTTCTCTAGCATCTGGTATTTTTGAGCCGATTTGCTAAAGTCGAGCGCAGTGTGCAATTGACAAGTTGAGAGGGTGAAAGAGAGAGAGAGAGAGAGAGAGTGACAGAATGAGAGTATGTGTGAGCAGAGTCCATTCGCCTGCATCCTGTGCTTAGCCACACACAAACACAAACATTCGAAACACACACATAAAGGCACATATTCACACACATATTCACACTTTAGCTCACACATGAATTGCCAACTTACAGGCTGTGAAGGTGTGCGAACAGGAGCCGAGCTAATGCGATTTATTTTTATGACCAATTCGGTTGATTAGTTTTCGATATTCATGCACCCGTTGCACTCGCTACACTCGCCCACTTCGAGTTCGTTTTAAAGTTGCACAACAGCTGCTAACTTTGTTAAAATACGGCCTCACAGCTGCCCAGCTGTGAGAAGACTGAACTTTTCATTTGCCCAGCTGGTTAATAATGTGCCAAATGAAGTTTTAATTATTATTTTTCTAGGCGAAAGCAACCAGCAGCAAATAACCAGTGTGGTGGCTGGCTGTGCTTAACACTCTCAAGCGAATGGCCTCCATTTCGTTGTATATGTCTGCGTGTGTGCTTGGGCATGTTGCGGCTTGTGCGCACGAAAGTATGCAACAACATTTTAAACGTGCGAGCCAACAGACCGAAGGCAAATAAATAAAGACAACAATAAATAAGGCTAAACAAAATTATCGACTAAATAATGCTGTGGCATTATTAATGCAGGCATTTATTATGGCAATTGTAGCTTGCCACAAGTATAATGTTTGTGGAAAAATTTATTATTCTTAAAGAACCCTTACAATCTAGTAGAAAAGATAACGAATGAATTCTTTAACATTTATTGAAGGCATACAGTACAATTTACAAGACTTTGTTGTTTTTAATAGACATCCCTGTTGCATAACCGTTATAATAAATTAGTATTAAATTCTTGTTTAACTCAGTACTTCTTTTTTTTTAATGTCATCTTTCCAAGTTTCTAACTTAAAAGTGCTATAAAAATGGAGCGGCAGTGACTTTTGCGAAAGATATGATGGGTGAGTCCATAAAGGGGAAAATACCGCATGACATTATGACAGTTATGTGCCATAAAAATATGCTGTACGCTTTTGTGGTCCATCGTGCGTACATTGTTCGTCCTCGCGTGGCAACAACTAAAAAATGTCGTAGCATCCCGTAGCATCATACATATTTCAATAATATGAAAATATATTTTTGTGGTTGTGTGTATGTTAAAAATTCTGACAGGCACAACATTTTTCACTCTGGCACCCACGAGACCACGGTTCTCTCCAAATATAGCTGTTTGACAATGTTGTCAACGTTTTTGTACTCTTTCCTTTAAATCGTAATATCAAAACCAGAATTCCGCACTTTTATAAAACTTGATGCTCGAAACTTGCCAAACGACACGCACGTGCATAGTGCTCGTTGGCAGTGCAACCAGTGTTGCAAGCCTGAAAACAATAATCACCAGTAATAATGTTGCGGTCGGATATAATCAAGATTACCTGTATTCAATTTCGAAATACGTATTTTTCATCTGCTATCGGATAACGTCAGAGTATTAAAAAGTTAATTATATCCGAGTGTAACGTTATTACTGGTGATTATTATTTTCAGTCAGCTGCAGTTGGCAAAACGTTGCAACACTCTGTGTATTACTCATTCGCCTGGGGTGCACTGCGAATGAACTCTTAGAACTATGCATGTGCATGTTGTTTGGCATAATTAAAATATCTACCATGTAGAGTACTCGCAAATAAATGTATGCATAGTTAAAGTAAGCAAATTTTCAAAGGCAACTTGTTAGCAGAGCAGCAAGTAATCAGGATAAGGGCAATGGGAGAAAAAAGCAAAAGCCATTGGAAACGTGACTAAATCAGTTTTGCCAATAAGACACGAAGTCAGCGCCAAGAACGTCATTGCCAGGAGCGTTTGGCTAGCAAAGATGAAGAAATAAATATATTTATACATACGTACATGTATGTATGTGTGTTGGTAAAAGAAGGCGATGCTATTGACGGTGGCATTGAACTGCGAAATGACTTCATTAGTAAAATATTGTATATCGCCTTTAGACAAAGATGAAAAGAGATCCCAACTAAAGCTAGTAACGGCCATGATTTATTGCTTATGTCTGCACACGCACAACCAAAGAATCCCGCCCAAATATGTATGTATGTGTGCACATAATATTATTTGTGACATGGTGGTGTACGGACCATTCTCAATTCTCATTCGTAAGCCCCACACAATTTCACACATTCAGCAGCATGTATGCGAAATTTTATGTAAATTTAACAAGGACATAACCAACAGACAAAAAGTTGGTCGTACGAGTATAAAACATAAAGCGCAAATTAATTGAGGCAACAGGCAGGAACAGGCGAACATGGGCCAAAAAAAAAAAGAAGGAAAATTGGGTACATTGCGGCAGCCCTTGGGTAATTTTTGTTTTCCATCCAACCGGGCAAAGGGTCGGAAATGATATGGAAGTGGTTGACAAAAGCTGGAGCTATACGATGCTTGATTCCGGGTTGTTTGTTTAGGTGCTTTAATTATCTTATGCTGTGAGAGAACCCCATTTAGACGCATGGAATTTATCTAATAAGCATGCATTTTATGTGTGCTGACTGCTTTAACTTGTATCTGTTTCCCTTTCTTTAATAGCATATATATTAAGTGCATATATTATTGTTTGCCTATATGTATGCAATATACATGTATATAATTAGCATATAGTTCATGTTATCTGACTGCTTTCATTTGTAGTATTAGGCTTGGCCTTAGTTGTGTTTGTTTTCTATTAATATCCTCTGCAAAGTACTTCTCTCCGTAGTAGTATGTGAATTTAATGCCAATATTATTTGTTGCCTAGCTGCTCTAATTATCTTATGAGATGGCATTTCTGTGATGAATGAAATTCAAGAATGTTATAAAATACACGCTTTAAGGTATTACTCTCTGAAGTAGTATATGCTTACATTTTTTTTCTCTATTTTTATTTACAAATATATATTTTTTTTGCTTCATATCTTAATTATTTTTGATTCGGCTTGACTTTGTTATGAACATTATATTTATATTTATTTCTTCTTCTTCTTTTTAATTTGCAGGGTGTTTTAAAAACTTCAAGCTATTAACTTTTTTTCTGTAGTATCAGTTGAAAATGTTCTTTGCATTTGCACAAACCATCTTGAAGGGCAGATACAACATTGGGTGACTCTTAATTAAATGATGTCGGTCTTGGAAGAACCGTTGCCCTTATCATACCAAAGCAGTAATAAATCTTGCCTATTTGATATCGTTAACCTGCTGCTTACAAATACCCATATCAAAAAGTCTTCTGAGCAAACTTTCCACCAAAGAGTTTTTTATGTAAGAAGCGAAAGGCTTTGCACAAAGACAGCAAAAGAGCCAAATTCCATTTAAGAGGGCGACAATTTTTCTATTTTTCTATTTTTCTATTTTTCTATTCCATGTTGCGTTTTTTTATTCTTGCTGGTTGAGTATTTGGCATATGTTGCCGATGTCCATTGTGCATCGTGCAGTTGCCCCTTTTTTATGACACAGCAACTGACAGTGGATAGTGTGACTTGGTGTGACTTACTAGTATAAATAAGACTGTTTTGGATTGCTTTGGTGTTGATGGCTACTTTAGTCGACTGTTTATTTATTTTACTTTTTTCTTTTGCACTTGCATTGACCGTATCATCCTCGAGCAAGAGAGTGAATTACCCAACTCGTTATCCTTTTCACTTTTGTTTTTTGCTGCCAGTTTCAAGATCCACGTTCTTTTCATTTTTTGTCTATGTAGTCAGTTCAGTTCCCTATTCATTTCATTTATTAAATCACCCTCGTCAATCAGATGCGTTGACATACAACGGACACGCAGGACTCCAGGCCGGCGTCAGATTATTGTGTTTAATAAAAAATTAAGTGCAGGGTTCAAAGTTGAAACCTTCGCCTTCTGCTTTTTATGAAAGTGCACAGCACACATACACATCGTTCATACGCCGCATTTGCCGCGTTGCCAATGCGCGTCACGTTTCAATTGTTTTACTGTGCGCGTGAACAAACATGTTGGCTAAAATATGAAGATATGGTAGAGAATAACTATATAGCATAATAGAAATGAGCGTGCAGATAGCAGACTGCAAATACCAGACAACGGTCACATCAAGGACAAATGCAAACAACTGCACAAACATGAACGTTTTTATAACTTGGCTAACTTTCCTTGAATTATTGAATTCAATTCGCTGTATTTTTACTGCATTTTAATAGGTTCAATTTGCATATCTAACAGTGCACGATTCAGATATTGTAGAAAAGTTTCATTTTCGCTTTGCAACTAAAGAAAACTCATAAAGCACAAAAATGCATCGAAACTTTAACCGTAAATTTTACAACTGGAGACCCCAGACTATATACTATGTTAATCACACAGCGTGCACATAAAGTCAACAAACTTCTTATGAAACAAGTAAAAATGCTCACATCGAACAAAGTCGTCTTTTAGATACCCTGCAGAAAATATGCAAAACGCCAATGAATACGGAATACCAGAACTTTTCCATATGATTACAAAACTATTGACTTTAATTTAAAGCTAAAAAATAGTCAGTAATATCGCCAATATTCAGCTATCGAAGGTGCCAATATGCTGAGGCTGCAATCGATATTCTTGCTCAGGTTTATTATACACTATTAATCAACTTTTTATATAACAGGGTACAAATATATTTATGACTGAAAAGGGAAAAGCAAAAAAATTCTCTCTAGAACTACTTAGGACTTGTACGAAAACTTGAGTATCCAACAAAGGGTTTACCAAACAGCTTAAAATACTCGTAGTTTATGAGCCATGCATAAAATACAGCTGAAACCACTTAGCAGCTTGCAGTTATGGATTTTTACTTTTATTATTTTATTATTATTATATATTAAAACAAAAATGGAAATTTTATTATTAATTTTCATATTTATTACAGATGTAATTTGGAAAGTTAAACAATACAAGCGACTTAAATATAAATAAGTTCTTGGCTAACAAAAGTTACTTCAATTTGGGCCTTACCTTTGTTCATTCAGTTTATAAAAAGTCCCACAAATTTTCAACTTTTGCAAGCGTTGAAGGAAAAAAAAACGAAAAGAACAGCTACTTGCGGGCTGACCGATGTTTAATACCCTTGCAGTCATCTAAAGTTAATATGTACATAATAAAGTAGATATCATAATTTGATTCAGTTTTCGACCAATTCTTAAATGATAAAACTCCAGCTCGACATCGTCATTCATCATGCATAG
Source organism: Drosophila cognata (assembly GCA_035041535.1). Classification (NCBI taxonomy): domain Eukaryota; kingdom Metazoa; phylum Arthropoda; class Insecta; order Diptera; family Drosophilidae; genus Drosophila; species Drosophila cognata. Next base: position 6,512,572 of record JAWNLC010000688.1, on the reverse strand, counting down.
TTAATTATGTTACACATTTTCTTACAAGACAATTATACCTTCTGCAAGGGCATACAAAATAATATGTGTAAAAAGTTTCTTCGTTTGGCGTCAACTTAATTATTAGATGGCCGCCGCAGTTGCCCGCATCTCCAACGCAGGAAGCGGAAAAATTGGTGAAACTGGGAGAACAGGTGTGCGAAGCAGCCACATTTTGTATATTGAATATGCAACTTAGGGAAAATTTTAAATTGAAAAACTTTGACCGGCGAACAAATTAAAAAATCGCATGTCCAAGATTGCTTGCCGACCATAACGAATAAAAATTCAACCATAAATCTGATGAGCTTTAAACTGACGGGAGAGAAAATCGATTGTAAAGTGCAGCTGCCTTCCTTCATACCACAATTTGTGGAACACATTTCAATAGACGTATGTCACAAAGTTGTTTGCACCAGACTCACACACACACGCCCACAAAGAAAAATCAACTGCATCAAGTTTCCACAATGCACCAGAGTCAAATCAAAATATTCAAAACAAATAGTTGCAAGTCATTTTGGCAGTTGCGTTTTTAATTGTTTTTGTTTCTTTTTTGCAATTCATTTAAAAAATATTTATGGTAATTTAATTTAGTGTATACCAGCGATTAAGTGTAAATAAATCAGTTTAATTAAATGGCATATTGCTGACAGGGCTCAAACAAGCACGGCTCGTTATGCAGCATCCAAATTTATATGTGTCGAACAGTTTATTTTAATACTTTAAATATTTCATAATTTTAATTATGATGTGGAGAGAGTTGGTTGATTTAATATTAAATCGGGAAAGTGTCTTTCTTTCGGTTATTTTTCTGCATAAATAATAAATATCTTAAATATATGCAACTTTATTTGATATTTAATCAGGAAAATTCTCTTCAGCACCTCCAATCTGACTGCATTTTCCTTCCTTCATTTTCTTTCTATACAATTTGTCATAGTTTTCATATTTAGCTTTTTCATATTTATATATAGCTATGCAATTTGTGTATGCCATTTTCATTTTGCTTTCCTTTAGCTGAATTCGATTTTCATTGCCAGTCCAATTGTTTTTCCTACACTTTCACATACATATTTAAGTAAAATTTTGCTATTTCTTAATTTTCATTCTGCACTTGCACCAGTACTGCTTGCAACTAAGGGCTATTAGGTTCTGCTTGTTTAGGTTGGCAAACAGTTGCTGGTTGCTTACTTAGACCCAAGTAACTGCCATCTGGCTAGCTCTTTGATGGCAGTAAAGTCAAGGCCATCTGATATTGCCGGCCAGTCAACGCCTTACATTAGTTCGTGATGTTTGATGCCATTAAAGTTTTCATTGCTTGATTTGACATGACCTAAGGACAACTCTGCGAACAACTGCCCCACAATAATTTATGTGGCAGCCCCAACATTTATACTGCGCACTTGCTGTACTTATTACAATAGCTGATGAATGCGGTGGGCGTTGAAATTGCCCATCTGTTTAGTTTGCCTTTTTTATGGGCTTTAAATAAGTTCGCCAGCACTTTGGGCTCATGTTGTTTGCTTGTTTAACACGACAACTTAACATCTGAAGGCGAATCTTTTCATGAGCTATAATATTGATCTGAACTTTATGCCAATGGAGTGTGAGCCGGATTGTAGGGATAGCATTTTGTACGCTTTTGCACTGGGCTCTGTCGAAAAGTAAAACTCATTTTCTGCGCCTGCTGCATATAAATTAACTACGTAGTTGCATTAACAGCCCAACTTTGACAAAAAGGCGATTATCTCTGGAAGACTGAAAAAGAAATTTCCGTATGCACACAAGACCAAGTTTATGGCGAACAAGTTTTTTTCCTTTTTTTTTTTGTGGCCAAAAAATGTTTTAACTTTTATCCGCTCGCTGCTGCCATTGATACAAGACGCTGCAAACGATAGCGAAAAAAAACCTCAAAGAACCCCATACAATTTTCCTTTGGCCATTTCCGCTTAACTGCTGTGAAAATGGCGAAGCTCAGTAGCAATAAGTTTTAAATGTTTTTGTGGCAGTGAGCATTGCACATATGCGAACGTGCGAGGGACGGGAGTGCAGGGGGTAGGTGGATAAGTGTGCGAAAAGGTGTAGCAGCATCTGTGGCCATGTGGCATGCATGTGTGGCGCGTGGCAGCTGCTGCACGAAGGCCCGTATCTCTGCGAGGCTTTAGACACACTGACAAAATATAAATTAAAAGCTTTTTAAAAGTACATTTAAACGGACAAACCCTGATGTGGCAAATGCCCTGAATTGTTTACCTAGCCAAAGTGGCATTAGCCCATTGACTGACGGTTATTTTTATCAGCTCTTTTAATGCCATCTGAATCTTTATTATCAGACTTTATCGCTTCATTCGCTTTTTATTATGGATGCATATGTACGGAGCAATAAGATAAAATAAATAAATGTAATATATTTTGAAAAGCAGCATGAAAATATGCCATCTTTTTATGGCAACGAGTATTTCAGGCATACAACGTCTTGTTTAAGGTGCAAGTCGGTAATCTTTTGGATCAAGTATCCCAAATTTGGAAATATAATATTTGGTAAATAGTGAAATATAATTTAACTCAATCAATTCTTATCTTTGTCATTATATTGAATAGAAAATTACTATAAGCAACCAAATAAGTTTTCGATGATATAATAAGATTTGTCCAATAATGGGTTAAGAGCGAATCCTTTTGTGCTAAGAGCAAACCTTTATTACAAATTTAGGTAGCACCTAACTTGACTTAATCCGTCTGGCTCATGTTGACATTTGTTAAAACGTTTTGCTTCTTGGCCTTAACTCGTAGCTATTTTTATTGGCTGCCTTTTTACAAAATGGCGCAGACATAAAAAATGGCCGGCACGCAATGCGGCAAACTTGTTGGCACTTAGATATTTGCCGTTTTGCTGTGGGCCACTTTGATTTGCGGCGAAAGTTATTAAAGACTTAATGGCAGCCAAGCAGTTCGACTGTGGCCTAAATTCAGCTAAATCTTGGCCCATTTGTATGCACACTCACGAAACGTCAACCCGAAAAACTTATGGCCAAGGTTTCGTAAGTTTAGTTTAATAGTTGCTCCGACGAGTTTCGCTTTTGCAACTCGCGGCGCGTTTTAATGCAAATTAAAACGTTGCTGGCGCCAAAAAGTTGCCGTGCCTCCCACATTTGGAGCGTGAAAGATTGGATTGAGCACGCCGAACTCCTTTAAACTGGAAACCCAAAAATAAGTACCGCTTTCCTCGCAAAGTCATACCAAAATAGCTGCTTGCAGTTGTAGGCGAAGCGTCGTCAATTTTCACAAGAGCCAATTTAGAATATTTTTTATTTGTCCTTGTAGGCGTTTGGAATTTGTAGGCGTTGAGAGCAGGAATTTTTGCTAATTTATTTCTTGAACAATTGTCCTATTTTATATAGCAGCAATAACAGAGCAAGAGCACGAGATTGACTCCGGTCTGCAGAGGTTTCCAAGGATAGCTGCTCATTTTTTTTCTCATTTTATCCCACAGCGAATTGTACTTTGAGTATTACGAGTACATGTAATTTTGACTACGAGTATTACATAAAAATATGCCACAAAACCTGAATTTTAGTATATCGCCCTACTTGTCACACCATTCAGAAGTTTCTAATAAATAATTTCTGTCTTTCTAAACACCCTGGACTTTCTGTACTTAATTCAAGGGCACATTTTTATAATTTTTAGAAAAAATAAATAAATTTAGAAATTATTTCGATCATTTGTCTAGTTTGCAGGGTAAATTTAAACCCATCGCGTTTTCCAAATTTCAAATTGATTTATTCTGAGTGCACTTATGAACTTAAACATTGGCATACAATATGCCTGTGGGTGCATCTCAGAAATATTTATTTATTCATCTACAAATGCATTTAAGCTTCGAGTTTTTAAATTATCCCTAGTAGCTCTTGTATGGCAAACTCTTATGCAGAAGTCGACAACTTTTCATAGACGCACAGTTGTTTAGATTAAAATTTAGAAGAGAATTCAAATTGCCCCTGCCACTACGAGATTTGGTACCCTCTTCACGAAAAGCTGAGTACGCCCTTGAAATTCTGAACAACAAAATTGATGGCGTATGAAAATCGATTTAAAATGAATCATATTTCACTTTAATAAATGTAATAAATACTCCATTATTTTTGCATTTTCTCGTAATAACATTTATACTCGAGGCACATATAAAGTAGTTAAGAGTTACTCTGAGTTAATTCTGAGAAACAATTTAAACACGGCCATTCATATTTTGCCTTAAGATTTAGCTCCTGCTGAAATTGTTATACATATGCATATTGTGTGTTGGAGTACGAGTGAAGTTGGTATTTGTTGGTATTTGTTGGAATTTGTTGGTATTTGTTGGTATTTGCTGATGTTGTCCCAAACCTGAAAACTCTTATTTGCATTAGGGAGCAGGCGTTTGCTACGACAAGCTGAAAGGTTCAGACATTCTGTGGTTCCAATCTGTTTTTGTTGTTGTTGTTGTTGTTGCTGTTGTTGTTATTGTTAATTTCATGCTGCTGCTGTTTGTGCGCAATTTAATTGAATTATTTGTGCGCTGGATGCTTTACTCCAGCCTGTGACAGCTGCTCTAATTAGTGAAGCACAAAGACGTCGCCCAAGTCTGTGGCAAAAGTCGTTTAATTAGCTCGTCTGCCAGGGCAACGTTCGGGAAACGGAGGTGAACCACAGAAGGGTTAATCTCCGACGGTGTCATTAGGCCAGTGGCAGGCAAAGCGATGCCATCCATTATGTTCCAATTGAATTTCAAAACGCACCAGCATACGCAGCCCTTTGCCATTCAGTTAATGTGCTCAGAAAATCACATCTTTTAAATTAATTTCACATATCGTTCTGCGTTGACAAATTCCAACGAATTGAAGAATTAAATTATCTATGTTAAGTAGAGCCCTTTGTCCTATGCCGTTGGAACTGACGACTTTTGATCATTTATCCCGCATTTTTACCAGGGTTGAAAGCTCCGAATGCGTTCTCTTATAGGCAAAATAAGACAAGTGCTTATAAACATTTATATTAAGACAAATGATTTCAGATTTTGGAAGTTTTTCATTCATATAATCATTTTGAAAATTATTGTTTCACATAATTAAATTTAGACATAAATTGTTGAAAAAGCCATCGCTTAAGCAAATTGTGCAATAGAAAATATTCATTTCAAAAATAATGTTTGACAGAAGTTGAGAAATGTGCAAAATGAAAGTCTTTAAGAATATGTATACAAAATGAATCAGAAATAAAAATAAAACAACGTTGACAAATATTTGTTTGTCAACCCTAGTAACATAAAAATATCTCCATATGTTGGATGCTTAGCTTGTGAATGACTTTGGCTGTCTTTTTATTGACTTTGACGGGCTCGTTAGGTGCTGCTGTCATAACATTTTTGGCCGAAAGACAACTGCCATAAGCACGTCGCACACGTGTGAGCCATTTTTAAAATGGCGTCGAAATCAGCTCCACTTCCGCTTAAATTTGGGGTGGGCATGCATTTGAATTGAATTCAAATGGGAATCACATGCTGGTTATGAAGTCGTTAGCTCGTCCTCAACTTCTGCATACCTCAACCCCAAGGCGCTTGCCCTCCCCCCACCCAACAAGCTGCTGCTGCTGCTGCTGCCGTTATTGGCACATCGTCGAAAATAATTGCCGGAAATACAAAAGGAAGATGGCAATAGGAAAAGCCGTGACAGAAGCACTGTCGAAATGTCGCACAAATAAAATCAAATCGAATATTTGCTGGGATAAGGAAACGGCAGCTAAATAGATTTCCAATTTTCTCATCAAGCTGCCTGCCTGCTTGCCTGCCTGCCTGCTTAGCTGGGCCAGAAGCACCACAAGGAGTTCGAAGCGCTTGTCATTGTCGTTGCCATTGTAGTTTTGTTCGATAGCTTACGGGGCGTATACTCAACTATAATTAATTACGTCTTTTGTACGAGTGCGCTTATCTGTGTCTGTGTGTCTCTGATTTGAGTGGCTTCTTTTCAATTTGAACAGTGAATATGGCGCCTGGGGTTCATTGACTGTCCACTCTTATCATTATCGAAGAGCAAACGCAACGCTTGCAGTTGCCTATAAAAGCACAAATCCTGCGCCTGGCAAGTTACATTCCGACAGGAACCAGCAGCCGCTCCACAACACGACTAGGAACAGTGCAATCAGCAGTCAGTTGTCAGCAGTCAACCGTCAGCATCAGCATCTTTTAGACAGCCCAATACTAGCATGGCCTCAATGCAATTGTTGCTCTGCTGTGCCACAACCCTATTGATTGTTAACGCCTTGGAGCTGACGCCGCAGTTGTTGAGCGCCGCTAACAATGATCCGGCAAATGGTAAGGCCAAGATGCAGTATCCGCCATATCCGCTGCTCGGCGATGACATCGATGTGGAGGCTGTCGAGTTGCCGCTAGAAGTCGACCAGGAACAGGATGACAATGTTGTTGAGCAGTTTCCGCTGCCCACACGCGCCCAGCACTCAATGCCGCCAGCCTGGCTGCAGTTCGTCGATGAGCCCGTCCAGAAGCCATCCAAGCTGGCCAACAACAAAAAGGTGTTCAAGCAGCAGCACAAGCATCCACATGGACATGGAGGTGGCAGTGGACATAGTACATGCACCATTGAGATAACCACCAAGGTGCAAGGCAATTGCCAGCCCATGAGCATGGGTGTGGGCAGTGCCTGCATATCGGGTGAACTAATGGAGGTCTACAGTGCCTCACATTGCTCCAATTTCTAAACTCGGAGCAGCAGCACTCCCCCTCTCTCTAGGTCTCTTTCAATCTCTCTCTCTCTCTGTCCCTCTCTCTCTCTTTGTTTAGTGTCTATGTAAAAGTGGGTTAAATGGAGGAGTACGACTACCTGGTGCCAATAACAAACCATAACAACAAATTTGTATAAATAAAGTTTATTTGATAACATTTACTAAATACTCATTCTATATTGAGATCGATCTCCAGATGCTGAACAAGTTTCAGTTGCATCTTTTAATGTGGAGGAGTTTTTTTTATATATTTATTTACATACATTATCCAGTTTAATCAATTACTTATCTAAATTTTGTTAATTTGTATTTTAAATTTAAATTTATTATTAATATATAATTTAATTACATAATATTAATAACAACGCTCTAATCCAGAGTGCTCGACTAGGATATACCCTGTACCCAGGCTTAAAGTGTCCTTACAAAATATCTCAAATAAACGAAAATTGTATAAAATTGTCTCTGATTTCTTTAAAAAGACTATTCAAAATTGTCAGCAAGAATTTACATACCATTTTTCGTGTTTGATATTGTAATAAAACTAGGTTAAAGATACAATTTGGGAATATACACAATTTGTCGAGTTTTCATAATAAGCGCAAGCTTCTATTCTCAACTTAGATATAGCCACCAAAGAATGAAATATGTTCTCTTTGTTGGTATTACATTTTTCTAATAGATTGCTGATCAGAAATTGGACTAAAGGCAGCATCAGATCTATATAGATTTCTGATTAAATAAAAGTACTGAAATTGAAGAAGTATCCCATCGTATTATACTCACACATCAATCGTTAGCTATCTCATTTTTGGCCAAACCGTCGGCTTTGTGGGTCTGGCGCCCGGCACCGTTGTCGAGTTTCCAATGGCCACACACTGTGCCCCAAACACTTCCATTAGCTGAGGTGCCTGAAAGAAGGGTGCTCGCTTCCAATCGGCGGGACCCACCAGATCCATGCGATCGTAGATCAAACCACTCACATCGATGGCACGAAACTGCTCCAACAGTAGCTCATCTCGCAGATCACTGCCCCAAATGAAGACCACCTGCATCAGATCCAGGCCTAGATTCACCTGCTGCTGTTTCTGTTGAAAGTTTAGCAAATGCGGCGCCGTACCGAGAATTTCAGCACTTTCCGCAAAATTGATAGCTTGGGCAAAACTCTGGGTTCTCAGGTCCATGTAGGCATCCCAAATGTTCGTTCGGCCCGTGGTCATGAATATGATGGGAAAGGCCGTCTGCTTGAGTCGCATCATGGTGCAGATATCGGCATCGAAGCTGGCAAAGATCAGAGGACGACCGCAACCAAAATGCGCCGTCACCTCAATAATACTATCCACATACGTATTCTTGTTGAGCGCTTGCGTCGACTCCAGCACACCGGAAGCCATCAACTGCGGCCACTTAATCTCCACAATGAGGCCCAGTGTTTTGGGCAGCGACGCATAGACCTCGGACAATTTGGGAAAGAGTCGCTGCTGTTGGCTCACATTGCGCACGTTCAGATGAGTAAATTCCTGCACCGTCCAACGTCTCAGCATGAAGACACGGCTGGCCTTCAGCTCCGCATAGCTGAGCTGCCGGATGAGCACATAGCGCAGATCAAAGCGATCCACAATTGGCTGTGTGCTGGGCTGCTTGGTCGTATAGAAGCCGAAGGCACGCCAAACGATGGGCACATAATCTCTGGTCAATTGCACATCCAGTTGCACCATATCACCCTTATGCTGTGGCACCGCCAGAAAGCTCTCGATGGTGTTCTCCACCAACGGATTGCTGGCTTGGTAATAACTGGAGCCCAGGCCACGATTACCCACATCCAAAGTTGGCCAATTGTTGGGCCAATAGCGTTGAAAACTCACTCGCAAATTGCTGGCTGCTGTCGCCATCGGCCGAATAACCAAATAAGGCAATGTTAGCTGACCTAAGACCTGTCGATTCAGTGCATCCCTTATGGACAGCTGAATAATGCCGCGACTGCCACGCAGCTGATCGGGCCTTATATAAACCTCTGCCAGAGCGAACTGCGGATTGTCCAGCTCATAAATGGACAGACGAAATGCATTCTGCACATCCAGGGCTTGACTAACGCGAAAGATGACAATGGCACCCTCCTCATACTTAACGCCTCGACGATCCTGCTGGCGGAACGAGGATCGATTGTAGCCGTAGCGCGAGACCTCGATGAGGGCATTGTCCGTTATGCTCAGAGCTCTGAGCTTGAGTCGCAGCTTATGCCCCACAATTTCATCATATAGCTCCAAGTGTCGCTTCCAAATGAACTTCAACTCAATCACATATTCCCGCTGCAGCCAGCCACGTTCCAGCCAGAGTCCTCCGCCCACGGAGCGGGAATAGGCCTGACCAAATATGTCCACACCCGGCGAGCGATAGATCTCGAAAGTTTGCAGCATGCGTGGCACTTGCTGACCCTCCCAGCGACGCAGAATACGCACACCGTCGCCATCCACCACATAGATGAGATAGCGATAGTAGACACGATGACTTGCACAGATGTACTGGCGGAGAAACCACTTGTTCCGCTGCTTGTTCTGAGCACGCAACGGCACCGCTTTGGCAATGCTCCAGGCACCCAGGGCATAATGATCTCCACTGACAGCGATTGTCTCATCCGCTGCCAGCCGTGGGCCCTCATCGGGCAGCTCCAGGTTGAACACACGAAAGAAGGGCAGACAGAGGAAACTACGTCCGGTTATCTTTGATATGGATCGATGCTGTTGTGACTGTAGTGGCTGCTGTGGCTGCTGTGGCTGCTGTGGTTGCTCTGGCTGTAGTTGCTCATCATTATCAAAATTCCTAAATGCCTCTAGCTGTGCGGCGCTGAAGACAATGCTTTCATTCACAATTCGGTTGTTTGTGGCGACTGCCTTGTGAAACAAAAGCCACCACAACAACAACAAAGACAACTTATAGAGTATGCTAATTGAGTTTAGCACTCGATACATTTTTCTTTTCGAAATTTAAACGGCAGCGTCATTTCGTACCAAATCGAAATAAACTTGTTTTCAAGAGATCCACCGACAAGCAACCGGCAAAAGTTGAACACAAACGCGAACCCGACGCAATCTCGCTCTCTTCTGGTTGAGTTCTTAACCCGGCACTGACAGACGATCAAATGAAAGAATTTCTTCATGGTCAGCTTGGTTTTGTCGATGTAAATCAGCTGTGTTTGCACAGAGAGAAATCATTGTTCGACCCAGCACACACAAAAACTGATCGCATCAAAAGGAAAGCAGTCGTTTTAAATAAGTCGAAAATATTTCTAAAAAATATTCCAAGAATTAATTAATAAGAAATAAATTAAATATTTGGCTTATTAAATAATAAAATATTTATAAAGTATAATCGTCTAAAAGTTTGAGTTTTTTTAATGATTTTTTTCCTTAAGGTTCTTATCAAAATAAGTGTTGGTATTCTGTTCGTTTTATCGCTCAGTGTGCATGCTGAATTCTCCACAACTGGGCTTGATTAATAAGTTGCTGGGAGCTAATCAGGTTGGCTGCAAAAAATTGGCATATGCTAATGAGTCATTGTTGTGAAGAAAGTTCGATCTCTCGAGTTTAGATATTTTCGTCGACTAACACAAAAAAACATTGTACAGACGCCACAGGGAAACGGGTTCCCCTGTTTCATTTCCTGTTCCATTGTGTGCAACTGGAAATCCTTCCCAGAGAGTTGCACACATTTCAAATAATCTTCCACATGACGGACTACCTGTGCGTCGGGTTCTTCAGCTGTCTTATAAATCGCATGACGCAACCAGGTCATTGAGAAAAGTTGTCGTAGTCTGACAGATGACAGAGATCTACTGGAATCAACAACTTTTAAAACCAGCTGATAAACGCTTGAGAAGTTGTCTTACTTACATGTGGAATCTTTCCGTTTTCTGGGGAATTGTGCCGTAGATCCACCAGATGCCCCTCAAATATTCATAATTGTTTGTAATATGCATAGTCACCTGGTTCACTGGAAACACTTTGCAAAGGCATTTCCAAGCGGAAACCACATCCAAATCTAATAAGAGACACAGCAAACAACAAAGAATCAAATAGATTCCAAAGCCTTCAGCTGCATGCAAATGAGCCACTCTATAATTCCATCCTTGGCTCCATTGTATATTATATATAATGTGTATAAATATATTTATATATGTTATATATATTGTTCTTAATTACCAGATCTCAGACACTGTAGAAGTAAGGGTTTTCAAAATTGGAATGCAAGTTCCGCGTTTACTTTTCTAATGGATTATGTAAATACAAAATACAAAATACAAAATACAAAATACAAAATGATTGGTCGTATTCCGGGAGCTAACCATGTTCATTGTTCCACTCGCAAGTCTCTGTTCCGTCTGTAAATGAGATCAGCTGTGGGGATTTGCATTATATTAAATTATTCTTAGACTTTAAAGTCGCCGCCCCAATCAATGCTCAACTTTTCATCTGACTAATCTCTTTCTTGCTGCAGCATCCACGTCTTGATAAAGATAGCAAAAACTCTTTAGTTGTTTGTTTAGCTTACTTAAATTTAATTAGTAGATTTATGCTAATTTATAAAATTTATTATAACCTATGCATAGATTGTGGCTCTGTCAGACTTTTTGGTGGCAGCTGTAGCCAACAGGCTGCAATGCTAATGTCAAAAATTTCGTGTGTGTGTTTCATTATCCACTTCTGGAATAATTCTGGATTAATTTTATTCAATTTATTTTTTTGGCTTATAATCGGATTATAATTGAGCTGCAAGTACTTGGACATGTTAGGCCGCTGAACGGGTTCCCCTGTTCCAACTAGGAATCCAAAGAAATGTACACTTTTCAAATAATCTTCCACCTGGCTTACTATCTGTTGCGACGGTTGACGAAGTTGGCGAAGTCTGTCTGTGGAATGCGTGTCCAATAGAGATCCATAACACCAGCTGATAAGCGCTCCTATAAAACACCTACTTACGATTGTAAAACGATCATCTGTCTGCTATCTGAGGAATTGTGCCATAGATCCGCCAAATGCCCTTTACCTATAATATATAAATATGCATAGATGCAGAAGTAGAAGTAGAAGTAATATGCATATAAGATATGTATCAGATGTGCATATAAAATATGCTAAGGATCAAGATTCGTTCACCCATTCGCCTGATAAGGGTCGATTGGAAATTCTTTGCACAAGCGAAACCCACATCCAAATCAGAGAAACGAAAAAAACTAAAAAAAAAACTCAATTCGGCCCGAAGTGTTTTCGATGGTTTGTTAACATTATCTTCATCTGCATGCAAATGAGTCGCTCCATAATTGACCATGGAATCTTGAGCTGTAGCCAACTTGGCTCATTTGTTGATTTTTCTTGGCATTGTCTGGTATTATAAATTCGTCAGCCACTATTAAGTAATTGCAAATCGAATAAATCTCTGTCGCTCTTTTATTGTCGAATTCCCTCACATTCTCTCTCTCGCTCTCTTTCTGTCTGCCTCCCTCTGTCTCTTTCTTTTGTTTGAAGTAAAAATCATTTTAATGCTTAATTATATTTTGTATATTTGCATCGATGCTTTAAAACATATTTTTTGTTGTTTGAAATTCTTGAGAAACAATTTTTTTAATCGTTCGATTTTTCTTATAGCAGCAGTAGTATTTAATCAAATAAATTAAATTTCTTTACTTTTATGTTTTAATTTTTACCCGGCCGTAATCTTTTGTAGAAGTGCGCTTTAGCATAGTAATTAATTAACCAACTTATTCTTGCTTCCGTTAACCAATTTTTGTATTTTGAAGAAGCGCCTTTTAGCGTGGTATTTAATTAATTAAATATTTTTGTACATTTAATTTAATTAATTAACTTAAGCTTCTTCCCTCCTCTGTAAACATTAGTTAAATTATTGTACTTATAGTTTATCTGTATGCAATTCTGCAAAGGCTGCTTGGCATAATTAAATTGTAAGAGGTATTTTTTATTTTTGGGATTTTTTGTTTCTTCTTTTTTTTCTATTACAACCCAGCATTTTTGTATGCTTTCTTCCCGTTGTCTTTCATTAGTTCTTCTTCTTCTCCCGTTCCGTATGAACTCCCTCAGGCTGTGTACATAACAACTTTAACAATTTGTTTGTTTTCTTTTCTTCTTCTTTTTTTTTTGGTAACTGCTTAACTTGAGTTGTTCTTTTTATCAAAAATATTTTCTCTGAATTCTTGTGTTTCTCATTTGTTTTCTTACATCAAAAAGAGAGCAAAAATCAGTGTATATTTATAAATATATAGTTCAAGCAATGATAGCAATTATCAAGAATGAGTAAATCAATATTAGATTACAAAATTGCTCCACAAAAAGAATATTTGATACCTGAGCTCGCCAGCGAAACTCTTCTGGGCAAAAGTTGCTTTCATGTAACATTTATGCATAGTTATAATAAATATTTACGTACAATAAAAATATAAAAAGATTTTACAATTTGAAAACCATTACAACACATTTTGGAAATTTTGTGGAACTAGTATTTACTACGTACAATATTAAAGAGAAATGTTTTATTTACAATTTGTGGTTAATGGTTAAAAGTTATGGTTATAGTTTCTCCTTGGAACTTTGCTACGACTACTACTACCCGCCCCTCAGACCACACCCCTTTAGATCCGGCACTGAGCCTCGAATTCGGCGAGAAGCTCACTGGAATTGAAGAAGGACCGCTGCTTGGTCTCCGGCATGTAGAGATCGCTGCGATCATAGCAGGTGGCTGTGGCTCCGATCTCCGTGAAATACTTGACGCGTTCCCGCGAATTGCAATCATCGCCCCAGATGACGGCAATCTGGCCCTGATCCCTTGCCTGCTGCAGCATCTGGGCGGCGTTCTCCCCCAGGAAATCCTCGGCATGGGGCGCTGTGCCCGCCAGCTCAAATGCCTGGGCATTGTTGACGGCGGCTTGGAAATTGCGAGTGCGCAGATCACTGAATGCCTGCCACTTCTTCGTCTCGCCCTGGGTGAGGAACATGACGGGGAAGATGTTTTGCTTGAAGCGCAGCATGGTGCACATATCGGCATCGAAGCTAGAGAAGATCAGGGGCCGGCCACAGCCATATTGGATGACCTCGTGCAGCACACGATCCGCAAAGAAATTCTTATCAATCGTCTGTTCCGCCTCGTGGCCACCGCCCTGACGACGCTGAGGCCACTTGATCTCCACATCGATGCCCAGGGATTTGGGCAGCTGCTGCAGCACCTCCACCAGCCGCGGAAAGATGCGATGCTCGTGACGAGGCTCGGCATTGTGTGCCGGATATTCCAGCACCTTGCCATTGATCACAGAGAAGATGCGCAAGCGCTTCAACAGCTCATAGTTGATGTCCTTAATCAGCACGTATTCCAGCTGCTCCGGCTTCTCAATCTTCTTGCCAGGCGGCGCTGTGCGCAGCCCAAAATCATGATAGATTACAGGGATGCCATCGGCTGTGAGATGCACATCCAACTCCACCATATCCGCATAATGGGCGTGTGCACTTAGAAACGAGGCAATTGTATTCTCCCGTTCCTGTGGCGCCTCGGCAATGTAGCTTTTGCCATTGCCCCGATGACCCACATCCAGATTTGGCCAGCTGCGTGGCCAATAGTGTGCATAGGTCGTCTTAAAGTCCAGCGGCGAGTATAGATATGGCTGCACCAGGACATATGGCAACTTGAGCCGGGCCAGCGTCTGTTCCGCATCGCGAGCGGATTTGATGTGCAGTTGCAGCAATCCCTCGCTTCCCGTCAACTGGGCCGCTGTCAAAATGGCGCTGCCCAACAGCTCCTGTGTGGTCTGACTGTAGCATTCCAAGCGGAACGTCTGCAGCATCATTCGCTGCATCGGCAGAGTAACATGGAAAATGACTATGTCACCCTTGGTGTATGGGACTCCATGGGCCGGCTGCAACTGGAGCTGACTCTGGCCATACAACTGTTTGCTGTACTCAACGACAAGTCCCGCTGCCTGCTCCACGGGCACAATCTTCAGCTGGACATGCTGCGGATCAAAGGTTTCAATGTCGTGCACCTGAAACATTTTCTCGCCATTGAACTTGAGCTGAATGATCGTCTCGTGATTCAGCCAGCCACGATGCACCTGAGTCGTGGGCTCATCCCTTCCATTGGTCAGCCCAAAGATGTCCAGGGGAGTTTGGCATTGTTGCTGCTCGGAGCAGGATTGCAGCTGACGAGGCTTGAAGTGGGTCTCCCAGCGTCTGATTTGCTTTTGACCCGCCTCATTCTCCACATAGACAAAGTAACGGTATTCCAGTTGGCGGCACGATTGCAACCGGACCGCTGTCTGCCAATTGAAGTCATCGATGCGCTCGAGGGGCACACAACGCAACAGCTGCCACTCGCCCAATGCTTTGGCATCACCGGTCAGGGCAAGTTGCTCCTCCGGCTGCAGTGGCTCCTGCAGTCGCACATTGAACAGCCTCAGCGTCGGCTTGCAACTGATCGATGCGGATGCCTCGAGCAGCTCATTGCCAGTGCCAAAATGGGCAGCATCCACAAGTGCGGCGCACTGCAAGACAATTGAAATTATAATGCCAAGGATTAGTTTCGATGCAGGAATCATAGCGACGGCGACAACTACGACGAAATCCGCACTACAACTGATTGCTCTGAGGTCTGGACAACAGCTCAAATATGCTGCCGTCTTTAGCTGTAAGCTGTGCTGATAAGGAGACGAACAGAAACAGAAATTGAAGCAGAAACGGTTCTAATCTTAGCAAATAGATCGCAGGTTATCGTACGCGTTTTAAGTCGCGCACGCTCTTTTCAGCAAAGTCGCTCGCGACTTTGTCGCAAGTGCAAACAAAATCACGTGTTGCCCCCTAACAGATCGGCCCGTTAAAGAAAATACATATATACACATCTACTTATATATAGCTGTTTATTTTGCTTTAATCAGCTACAAGTTCAGCTTGCTAATCAAACTAGCTCCACTCCACCCAATGACCCCCTACATTACATATATATTTCTATATATATTCAATGGGCATTTTATGAGTGCCTCATTTACTGGCGATTTTTTATTATTATTATTATTTGCGTACTAGTCAGACACGTGTGAGTAACCCATTTAATTATTGATTAAATTCAATAAATATGCATTTTTGTATACAGCTGGGCTTGTTTTTAATAGTCCGACATTTTTATATTAGAATTTTGTTTGTGTATGAGTGGGATATACATATATAGGAAAGTCGAAAGTACACGGAATGAAAAAATAGATAACTGTATAGAGTATATATATTTATATAATTCTGTTCACTGTCTGCTAACATACATTATTTGTTTTTAATGACATTTTAACATTGAAATAAACAGACTACCTTGAGGCTATTAAGTACATTAAAATAAACAACAACAATAAGCTGCAAGTAAGTAACAAAAATGACAAAAACAAAAAAGAAAAATGATTATTCAAAAAAATTTGGAAACTTTGAGCTGAACGTCCACAATTACTTATAAGACGAAAAAACTGATTGAATTTAGTTGACAGATTAGATTTCATTTTTCAACTTTTGAGCGCTAGCGTTTTTAAGCGCTCTGCCGCGCGCGATTTACCTGCGTGTAAAAACGCGTAAATTTCTGCTGTTGTTGCGCTTGTAGCTGTAAACAGCGAATCATGACGTAATTGCTGCACACTTTGCCCACCGTCTTGGCACCCGGCAACAAAATCAAATTTTCAAAAATCTATGCAAACTTTGAGCTGGCGAAACCAAAAAAGTGACAATAATTCAAATGCCGATTTCTAGCGCACTGATGATGATCACGTGTTAAGGCCACGAATCCGCTGCGATTCACTTTCGGACAGTCAACCGAAATTTATTATATTACAATTTCGACAGAAATGAACGCCCACGTTGCGAAGCAGCTCGAATCGGGCCAACCGCAGCGACTAAATTTAAAAAAACAACACTATACAAAAACAGCAATAACAAAAACAACAAATCGGAACAAATCAAGAGAAAAACTGTGAGATTTAGCATTAACCAGAAAGTACTCGTCTATAATTATGAATAGTTTTCCGCGTGTTTTCATTGTTGCTGTTGTGTTGTTGTAATTGTTTTGCCTTACGTCAATTGGACAGGTTTGTTTCGCTCTTGGCACAATTAGCGAAACCTTGCAAATAACAAAAAAAAAAAAACATTTGGCAACGCCTTATCTACACCAACGCCAACGAATTTAACTCACCCATAGAGTAAGGAATGCAAACAACACATAAGAACAACGGAATTATAAAAAATTGTATTTAATTTTTGCGATTCGTAGAAATGCGTGTCTAGCAAATTACGCTTACTTTGCTCTCTGGCACGTGTTCGCAAAGCGCGGCGCGCTCTCTCCGTTTCTCTCTGCTTTATATCCGCCCCGTGTTGAGCTTTGTCACGCATATGTTCATTGTTTGGGAAATTTAATGCAAAAGCTTTCGCAATTTTTGTGCACTGCAAGTTGAAAGTTCTCCTATTCGGTTGTTAAGCATTGATTAAGAATAAGACGCACTTGAAGTGCTTGATAACTTGATAACTGTTCATTATACGTATAAATTAAGCTCGTTAATTGAATTAATCTAATCGAATTGCGTCAAGAGGCATCCACTTCACAGCAAACATTTAAGCCCTATAAGGAACGGCACTTGTGGGAAGCGACACGTGATGGTACCACGTACCACTTGCAACATGTGGCATAGATGCCAAAGCTTTTACAAACAAACAAACGGGGCGTCGCTTCAACTGATAATCGAAGGGGTAACACAACAAATGAGTCATTTATAAAGGTCCTATTTTTATATACATACATGCAATATATATGAGATGATATCACATGTTCAACATTCAACTGAGGTTTATAGAACACCTTCTTTTGTCTATTGATTTTGTTGATTTTCTTCTGCAAGCAACAGAATTTTTGCACTTGCGGAAGAACTAATGTAAATATTGTGATGACAGCAGCTTCGACCTTCAGTTCCGTGCGAAATGTCAAAATATGAGAGAAAAAAGCGGCACCTTGTCTTTGCTAAGTCAATCAGATCGCATTTAAATTGACTTCTGAGACTGTGTTTCAAACTAAATAAATACTAATGGGTAATTACATTTTGCATGTGCTCCTCGGCCGTCTGGGTTTCCATCGGTGTCAATAGCATGGGCACAGACATGTTTAATTTTTTTCTTTTATTTTTTTTGTCTTGGACAAAGAATATCAAACAAAGAAATTAATATTTATCACAGTTATATTTTCTTTTTTTAGGTGTTTTTTTGTTGTTGCACTACTCGACGTATGCGTAATTTAATATTAGCTATGTCAACATTTTCTACTGTTGATTATTTAAAAGAGATATTTATTTCTCTTTGTTTATTATTTATTTGCTGTAGTTTTTGGTATCCTTTTGTGTATAATGATTGAGGCAAGGACGTTTCGTCGTTGTCGTCGTCACAACGACGTTGCAATCGCAACTGTTCCGAATGATTTTGTTGTGCGCGCAATTTAAACGAATTCTTTTTATCGAAAAAAACGGGCCGTGCTCGGGAGCTTTTGCTGCCAGCTTTCTTCCATAGTATTAGTGGCTCCGACGACGACGTCTACGTTTGTTGTCGATTTGTTTTGGTTTTCAAGCTTGGGGGTACAGTTGCTGCTTGGGCTTTTTTGAAATGTTGTTGGCCTCACTTAGCTCAGATGGCGACTAAAGCACAAACACAACAACAACAGCAATAACAACAACGTAATAAAACGTGTAGACCAGTATGTCTTGTATACCCTGTATATCTAATATCTTGTGATCCCTGGATTAATTCATAAAAATATGAATTTACAAAACGCTCAATTAAACAGTAGATAAGACTCGAGAGTCAGTGGACTGGATACAAACATAAGATGTGTATATAAGAAATTTACAGTATTTGCACTAATATCAAAATCATTTTGCGATTTCTTTTTGTGAATTTTTGGGTGTCAAAAAGACCATAAATATTTGCATTATTAATTTACTGCTACTGTGTTAATAGAAATAGCTGCAGCGCTAAACAAACCACAGATTTTCAAGCGTTCTAAATTGATTATAGGGTATACTAAACGTACATAAATATTTATAAACAGCTTTGCTTTCATTAAAACATACGCAAGCTCTTAAAGCAAGACAGAGAGAGCGAGGCAGGGAGAGAACGTCAGCAGTCAATCCTCCAAACACAAAACGTGTGTTAGTCGTGTGCAGACATCATAATACTCCGCTGTGCACGTGAAATGTTTGACGTTGACGTTGCCAGGCCCCTTCAGCCGACAGTCAGCATCCCATGAGCTTTCGCTCTCTATGGGTGTCTCTCTCTCTCGTTCTCTCGGAAACCGGTTCGCGTCGGTTGAGTGGTGATTGTTTTCCTTGTTGGTTTGTTTACGTGTTGTTGATACGGCAAAAACTGTCAACATGCGTTTTTTTTCGATATGTGAGCTTTTCTGTGCTCAAATCACTGTGGGTTCAAAGCTTTTTGATCAAGGTCTCTTCTCTTTTATGCGGACAACGATAGTAATCATAAGATTATGTCTAAAAATTTGTATAAATGTATCTCAACTGTTGCCAGGCACAACAATATATACATATATAATAAATAAAGACACACACGTTTATATTTCTGTTTACGAACTCATTCTTCTGTTCCCATTTTTATTGCGGGTGCTTTATTTGCAAGCATCGCCGTCTTATCGATCGTTGTTATTGTTGTTGTTCTTTTCTTCATCTGTTTGCTTTGTTTTGTGAAATCATATTATTATATATACAAACGCGATATAAGAGTGCAAAGTACAATTTTCTGTTTCAAATATAAACATTATATGCACACAAATATGTGAACATGCCAATAAGTTCCCAGTCACGTTTACAACACAGTTTTCTGTGCCAATGCATGTCTGTCTGTACTTATAGCATGATAAAGTATTAAATTTTTCGTCTACAGCTGGCAATTGTTGACATTATTCAACACTTGTCTTACCACAAATATTTTCGAATTTTTGCTGTTTAACTCTGAAAATTGAAGGTCAGCTTGTGCGGCAAATATAAAAATGAAGTCGACTTTTGTTTAGCCAGGGAAATAAGTTAAAACGGAAATATTAAAAACAAATAGTGCCACAAATAATTAGGAAGGATTCATACGTGTTTTAAAAGACAGCGCAAATTCACTTTTAATGCGACTAGTTAACAAAGTTGCCAACTTTTAACTCAGTTCTTTTAACTGGCATTTAATCAATTTCCTCATTCATTACTTAAATTGAGTGATAACAATTTGATGGGGATATATACATTGCTTTTAAATAACTGCATTCAAATTCACTTTAAGTAATTTAACTAAAATATTTCAATTACAAAACTGACATGTATCATTATAATATACAAATCCTTAGAGCTTAACAAACAGTGAGTTATCTAAAATACTTTTACTAAGTATACCTGCTCGGACATTATCGGTCACTTAAGTTCCTTATAGCTTCTCAGGCGTTGTTCTTGCCACAATTGACGAAAATTGTTAACACACTTTCGAGCTACTTGCACATTTGTTGCACCCCAACTCTATGATAGATAGGTGGATGATGCTGTAAACAGTTCTTATCGAGCTGCCGGCACAAACTGATGGCAATTGAAACTTGTTGAGCAATGTTTTGAAACTAGTAAAGAGGAAGTCGCAGCTGTCACACCAGACGCCGGAACAACGCAAATACAATTAAATCAATTTAAATAATAAAATTCGTAGCACTCGCAGTCGCCAAACAAAGAGCCGTTGATGGATGTTGATAAGCAGCAACGTGACAAGAGCGTAAAAAGCCGACACAGAGAGCTGCCGGTAATGAAATCTGTTTATAATATATACATATATATTGTGTTTTTATATTAACTAAGAAACTGTACCCACAAATATCATCATGTTGTGGCTGTTGCCAGCGATGCCATGCCCTCATTTGTTGCCTCATCCTTTGCCACAGCTTCGGGTTGCGTTGGCGTCGTCGTTGTTGCCTTTGACTCACGCTCAAATAAGATAACTAGCTCCGTGTGCGTCGTATGTGGAAACATGTCCACAGCCACCGCTGACTTTGGGTAGAAGGGCTCGCCCTTATACTGCTTGGACTCTGGCCGGGCTAGCTCAATAAAATTGCGCTTGGCACTATGTGGATTGCAAGAAACATAAACCAGACGCTTGATGGCGCTCGCCGAGCGTATGGCGGCTATGGAACGATTGTCTGCAAGGGATTCAAATTTTAATTATTATTAGAAATATGCTACAAGAAAAAACAAAGGATGACTTTTGTTTGCTGAACAAGATTTTGATAATTTCTCACAACTTACGCAGTCCAGCTCGCGGTGGATCCACCACTGCTATCAGGTCGACAGGTTTGCCCGGCTCCTGGCCGTAGAGCGCTTCGCGCACCATGCTTTTGATGAAGTCATCAGCATTGCCCGCAAAGAATTTGCAATTGGTTATGCCATTCGCTGTCGCATTGTGCTCCGCATCCTTGATGGCATCCGGCACAATTTCGACGCCCAACACCTGTTTGCAGTGCCTGGCAAAGGCCAAGGCAATGGTGCCTGTGCCACAGCAAATGTCTAGCATAGTTGTGTCCTTGCTGGGCGCAGCCAGATCGATGGCTTGCTGATAGAGAACATTGGCGCCGGCCGTATTGATTTGAAAAAAGGCCAATGGACTGATGCGAAACTGCAGTTGCTGTATGGTGTCCATTATGTGTGTGCTGCCCAGCAGATGGGTGACAGGATTCACCATTTGCCCCGCCTCGCGATGCTTGACATCCTGATAGTAGAGCGAGGTGCATTTGTGTTCCGCATTCTGTTCGGCCTGTTCGTAGAAGTTCTTCAGCTCCTGCTGCAGCTCCAACTGCTCCGCTTCGCTCAAATTAGACGAGTATATGCCGGCGACGAGCATTAGTTCACCCGTGGCGCTGGAGCTGCGCACCATCAGCTGCCGAAAGTGGCCTACATTGCCAACGGGATTAAAGGGCTGAAATTTGGATTGCCTGACCAGCTGCTGGAAACTCTGTGCCGCCCACTTCGCTTGCGCTGGCAAATGGGGCAACTGCTGCACCTCGGCCACCTCCACTGAGCCATCGCTGTAGCTGCCCAGGCGAAACCCAACAACAATTTCGCCCTCGGCACTTTTACCCACGGTAAACTCGTTCTTATTGCGATATCCCTGAACAATGGGCGAAGGCAGCACACCATTAAACTGAAACTTGTCCAGATGCGGTTTTGCATCGGAATTCAACCGGCGTAGTTCCTGCGTATATTTCTTGAGCAGCGCGGACATTTCTTCAGTCTTCTGCTCGAGCTGTTGCTCGTAGGGCATCTCGGCCAACGGACAAGTTGCCTCGACAGCAGTTCGTTGGCGTTTTGGCTTCGATTCAGCGGCATCCGCGTCGCTGCGTCGCTTGTGCAACGGATCGGCAGATGCTTTGGCCAACATGGCCTTTAGTACTTTGCCCTTCCACTTGTAGCCGTTGAGCGTCTCCAGAGCCCGCTGCTGATCCGCCTGACTGCGAAAACAGACAAAGGCGAACTCCTTGCGGGTGGGCGACTTGATTTTCGTCATGTCCAGCTTGAGTGTGTTCTTCAATAGTTTCTTAAACTCCTGCAAGAGTAGCTTAATCAGCTATTGCTTTGAGTAACTTAAGTTCAACTTACCCCAATGCCAAAATAACCCATGTTTTTCACTTCAATTTTATAGATTTCCGATGTAAATTCATTTCGCTCCAAATAGTCAAATTCACTGCCGGCTTTTTCTGCTTCTTCATTTTTGGGAGCACCCTCTTCAGCTGGCTGCTCTGAGTTTTCCTTTATTTCCACATTACTCTCTGTGAGATCGGACTGTTTTTCAGCTGTGGCCGCATCCATTTTTATTGTTTTTATAAACAACCCAATTTATGAATATGCAACACGTGAAATCAACCAATAGATTACCAGAGCAATCGATGTTATCCGATAGTTCGATTATCATCATATTCTGCATTCGTAATGACATACTTTTTGCCGCCAGAACAAGGTTTTCAAATATATTGAGTTTTTGACATTTAAATGTTTTGTATCTAGTTTATTTGTGTTGGTTTAACATAGCAGGCTTTAAATAGACATCAGAAATATGGTCAATTACATGGCTTGAAAGCAAACGACTTTTAATGTGGCGGCCGGTCGATTGAAATAACTAAGCAACGTTGTTAAGTGCGGCATTGCCAACCATTGCAAGTGTTAAGCAAAATATTTACAGTTATAACGTGATATATAAAAAAAATGATAGAAATCTAAATTTGCACACTAAAATAGAACTTGTGCAGTTAAACAGAGAAATATGTGTACAATTGAAACGTTATTATTGCGAGTTACTCGACACCAGTGCAAAATGGCGCCATAGCCACATTTAAAATTTGCTGTCGTTCCAAAAGCATTTGTTGCATTTCTTCCGGCTCATGTTTCATAATGTTTTTGATCTCCTCGAGCAGCTCCTCTGCCTGCTTTAGCTTCGACTCGCACTCGCTAGCGAGCTCCAAGCGCACCGCCTGTGCCACCAACGCCTCCTCCAAATCGATCAACAAATTGCCACGAAAAATACTCCAGCCGCCGTCGAAGAGATTCGAAATCTGCAAAAGTTCTTCGCACAAATCCACTTTTCGCTTAAGCGACTCCTCGCTGAGCTCTGTGAAAAGATAAGATAAAATTGGTAAGTTGTCTCTTTTTGTAATTTATTTAATTACCATCCATTGCATATCCGGGCGCAGTGCCGTAAAGCTGCGTCAAAGCGTATTTCGCCTGTAAAATGTGCGTGTTCGTCTCGTGCAGCTCGATGCGATGGCGGTGAATAAACTCCTCTAGGTGCAGAGGTGTCGTCTTGTCCAGCGACTCAATCTCCTGCTGCAGTCTCGCATCCTGGGTCAGCACATCGCGAGCCGATTTCTTCACATTGCACAGCTGACAATACCAATTGGCGGCATTCTCTAACGGGTTTTGTGAGATGACCTGGAAAAAATGACAAGCGAATAGAGAGAGAAGGGGTAGAGAGATAGAGACAGAGAGGGGGAGTAGAGAGAAAAAGGAAGCATCTGGAGTAAGTCCTTTAGAGTAAAGTATATTCGGAAGTGGAAAATGTATTTTCAAGGAGTATATGTACTTCTTGTACCTGAACTTTCAAGGTTTGTATATATATGGGAGGTATTAGAATTGACTTACCATTACCATACCATTTACTTATATCCGTATATTCCCTATTAGGTAAGTTCGTCTATTTGACGAACTAGTCTGTAAACTTAAACTTGGGCTACATGCGTAATTATTTACAGCTGAGGTGGAAATTATAATCAGTCTTATTTAAAGGTTTGTTATTTAATAAAAACGTTCACACAGCCTCAAGGCATATATAGGTTAAAAATAGAGCCATTAATATTATGTCACAATAAAACTATTCTCCATTTAAAGCCAAGTTTACGTAGCTGAGACACAAGTCATTTTTATACTAATCGAAAATTGATTTAAAGATGTTTATAATGAAGTTGTGCAAAAGTATGCAACAAGTAGAAGTAAACATCTACGACCCAGAAAGTATATACAATCTTGATCAGTAACCTAAGTCGTTTCGATTTAGGCATGTCCGTTCGTCAGATCAGCTTATTATTCAGAAAGTATATTTCTGAAACTTTAGGTCGTTTCCTTCTAAAACTAAATAATTTATATATTCTCAATTCAATGTCTAATTTTTAGAGTGGATTTTCCTAAGTAGAAAAAAAGTTTAATTTGTGGGCTCGATTTTTGCAAAATGTTGTAAAAATATGCATAATTCATACATAAAAATTGGTCTCATTTTTAGGACTATTTTCAGAGTAGTGCAATTTTCTAAAAATGGATAAAATGTATCTAATTTTCAGTGTGTGTTTTTACACAGAATTCTTCCATTCAAAGTTTTCTGGTCACATTCTATTTTCTAAATTTCTGGCCGTTCCATTTCGTTGACTCACCTTGCCCACTTTGCACTTGCCGCACAGATGTGCGCCGGCAAAGGTGCCCAGTTCCGTGGGATCGGCGCATCTTTCGCAGGCGCAATCGAAGCATTTGACCTGCTTGAGATGCACACGCCGTTGCACGGTGCTCCGCAGCGGTTGCGTATAGGATATGCTGAGGATGGCGCCCTTGGGAATGGGTCGCTTGGCGAGGAAAATGATGCGCATGTTGTCGTCGAAGCGATGCCTCAAATTGGGCACACAATCGTGGGCGATCATGGCACCGCCCGGGAAAAGGGCGCGCACTTTGCGCCGCTCCCCGTTCTGCCGGACCTCAAAGGCGTTCGTGTCCAGAATGGCGGCAATGCGGAGGATTTCCAGTTCGGGCCAATCCCGCTGACCCAGCACCGTTTTGATGAACGTAATTAGATTAGCGCGCAGCACTTGATACAGAGGCGTCTCGATGCGCTCCTGCAGATGATCCTCCAGTGCGGCGAGCCGAGAAAATCCCTCGGGATTGCTACGCTTGAGTTGCATGCAACGTAACAGCATTATGACGCAATAGGCGGACTCTTTGCCCTCCGGATCAGCCGGATTGTAATTTATCTTGGACTGAAAACTACTCGCCGCCATCAGACGACATTCGTCCAGGTGATATGGCGATTTCTCGCACTCCTTGCTGCACATGGGCCAGCTGCAGGAGCTGCATTTGTAGAAGGTAATCGCTGGTTTCTGCGGCGCCAGCAAATTCCTGTGGCAGCCCAGACACAGTGGCGTTGCCGCCACCTTGGGTCCCACTACCAGCGGCGCCTCGCACATGATTTGCTCGCCCATCCGAATGTCGCGTGTGGCACGCAGATGGCGGCCGAGCAGCTCGTTGCTGCTCACCTCGTAGCATTTACATTCCTGCTTGTGGCCACGCTTCCAGTGCTCCTTCTGATGCTCGCGGCTACAGTAGACCACACTGCGACAGCCGGCGCACAATTGTGTCGCACGCTGTTGGCAATAAGCGCAACTTGTCGGCGTAGTCATCATCCACGTAATCCTTATGCTGGGTATATATGTGCATGCAGTCTGTGTTGTGTCTCCGGCCTCTGTTTGCGTAATGGGCAACGTTTGAAAATTCACTGAAACAACAAGCGAAGCAACATTTCGTTTGTTGCCGCTGCGGTAATTATACTCTGCTTCCCAAATGCTAAAGGGGTATATTTTTTTTATCAGACTTGCAACATGTGTGCATAAACTCAATTCAAGGTCATATTTGTTATGAGGAATGGAATAAGAAATGTTTATGAGAAAAAGTAAAATGCTTTTTGAAATTATCGTTCTTGCTTCGGTATTTTCTTTAATGTTGTACATTACAGTATAGCTGACGCTCTAAATCTCTGCCTGAAGACGAATACTTATTGGATTCGAATATATAGGAGTATAAAAAATAAAAAAACACTTGATCCGACTCTGGCCAGCAAAAGATATAATATAAAAAGAGATCTCGAAACAAAAAAAAAAAAAAAATCATAACTAATTTTTCTGAACCAAAGCAAGCTGTTTTTTTTTTATCCAGTGCGGAATGACACATCCATAACATTCAAAATTATGAAACTATATTTACCAAATATAAAAATCCTTGCACGCCAAAAAATTGTTATCAAATATATTCCTTATCTAAAGTAATAATAATTTCCCTTATTATATTTCCGATTTGGGAGGCTTTCAACTCTTACTCGAGGTAATCTCAAGCCAATTTTCAGCTTTTATTCAACTGGAAACAGTGTATTGAACGGTCGACTATGTGCTCGGGCACATATTTACTTGTTGTCTTTTGTGTCTCTGTTTGGCAGCGATCGAGGTCTGCTCTTGTTCTGCTTAATCTCGATGTGGATGTAGATCTTTTTCTCTTGTCACTTGGCGCACGACGATTTATTCTTAGAACTTGGGCGAGGGATGCGCGCCAAGGAAACACTAATCGCATCTCAATTTGTTGCGACACATTTGCTCTCACTTGCCCTTTCTCTCTCTCATTCCATCTCTCTCTCTCTCTCTCTCTCTCTCTTTGTCTGACACAAAGACACACTGACACACTGCACTTGAATTTCGATTAGATCCTTTCACGTTTTCGGGCTTATCCAAAACTTGCCACAAACAGAACATTTTAATTTATTTTTTGTGCAACCAAGTATGAAATTTTATCTCCAGACCAAAAAATGAGCTTAAACATTTTTTTCAGTTAATTTTAGCAATTCAATAATTTATTTAGTATTTCTCATAAATTTTCTATATATATATATGTGTATATATATATATTTATTTATACGCAGATAATTAATGTATTGTTTAATTGGAAATCAGTCTTTTTTTATTTAAATAAAAGTTAAATGCATTTTGTTGTTGTGCTTGTTTGTTGTTGATTTGATAGATTGTTTTTGATGAAAGAATTCAGTAATATAATTAAAAAAAAAAAATAATTATAATTGAACTATAATTTATGGTTTTTTTTTGTTTTGTTTGTTGCATTGTTGCGTGTCTTGTTGTTGGTTGGTTTTACAAATTAATTGTATTTTAATTGGTACATATGCATAAATAAACATGATGATAGTTAACTTAAATGGAGGCCATAGTTCCATAATAATAATAATAATAGTATTTAAATATAATATTTATAGACAATGTTTGTGCTCTCTATACACTTAAAAGCGGCGCATAAAATTTCATATAATAGACAACAAATTTGCTCGTTTATAGTTTTTCAGTGCATAATTGGCACTAAACAATAGTTATAGTTTTGCTTTGTTTTGTTTTTGTATTTGTTTTTGTTTTTGTTTTTGTTTTTTACACACATACAGCGATGATATGTTGCTAGGCTGATTTTTGCATAAGCGAAGCAATCGTTGATGGCTACTAAAAATGTTTCAAATGTTGCTAAGGCAAAGGCGCAAAAAATCTTATCATTTAGCTACAATTTTTTAGGGTTGTCCATGGAATTCAGATTCAATTGTATGTATGTATATATGTATGTATTTCAAACAGCGAGGCCCCTCCCTATCTTCCCTAGCCTCGTGTAACAACAAACAAATAATATCGTCTTGGATCTTGTTAAATGGCTAATTAAATTACAAAATTGCGCTACATTAAACATACGAGAAATACAAGCAACATTTATAGTTTCTAATTTAGCTTAGACATCGTTCTGCTCCTTGAAGTGATGATAATGATGATGTATATGCTCGTGCACATAGCGATGTATCATCGAGCTGGAGGCGCTCGTATCCAGATCCGCATCGGCAGCCGGTGCATCCACTTCCACATCCTTGGCCTGGGTAACAGCCTCGGCGAGTGCCTCGCCCACCTCATCGTTCAGATCGATCAGCGTGTTCGTGGAGACGACCTTGCTGGGTGTGCTCGTCAATATGGGACTGGCCGAGAGCAACTCATCCTCCTCCTCGCTGGCCAGTAGATGTGCACACTCCAATGCATCGCCAAAGATCTTGGAACCAGCCGAACTGCTGCTCGATGTCGCTGGACGCGAAGTGTCCTGTGTGGCAGTTGCCTTATGTTGTTGATGTGGCAGCTGTTGCAGCTGCTGCTGCTGTTGTTGTTGCTTGTGGCGTTGACGACGCTGCTCGCGTTCCTTTTGCTGCAGTTGCTCGCTGAGCTTGGCATAAATAAGATTGCCATAGTTCTTGTAATCCTTGCTGCTACGCTGCTGCTGCTGTTGCTGCTGCTCCAATCGCTGATATCCTTGCCCCTGCTGCTGACCCTGCTGCTGTTGCTGCTGCTGCTGCTGTTGCTTGTTACTCTTCTTGGGTATGGGCTGAACGGTGGCCACATTGCTGGGTGTCGCTGGTGGGGAGTGGGTGGCGCCACCGCCACAAATAGTTGCATGCAGAAACGAATCGTAGCCGCACAGATTGAGCTTGTTGTGCGCACTATTGTGAGTGTGCTGTGCGGCAACCACGGCCGGATTAATGGCCAGCTGCTGATGGTAGATGGGTATATGCGGCTGCGGATGAATGTATTGGTTGTTGCTGCTGCTGCTGATATTGTTGACCGTATCGTGTCCGGCTGCGATGTTGCTGCTGTTGTTGTTGCAGTTGTTGTTGTTGTTGTTGTGGTTGTTGTTGGTGTTGCTGTTGTTGCAGTTGTTGGGCTGCGGCGATTGCGTGGGCGGACTGCAGCTGAGCGGCGACTGAGCGGACTGCGGACTGTGATTCGCAATTAGTGTCGGGATTTTCGAGCCTGTATTGCAACGTTGGCGTTGCTGTTGTTGTTGTTGTTGTGCTGCCGGTTGCCGTATGGGACTCACATTGGCTTGGGGTTTTCTAAAACAAAAAAAAAAAAGAAAAGTAAAAGTTTCAATTAGCACTGCTATTCATAGCGTTTTGATAGACAGAGCCAGGTCAGCTATGTCGCAAAAAAAAAAACAAAAAAGGAAATTGAAAAGCATAAGCTAAATTAACATAAGAATGAATCAGCATTTTTTACTGGCCATAAGCAGAAGTAGGACACAGATTATGAGTGGGGCATGCTGTGAACAATATAAGTAAACAAATACTAAACTGAACCCCTTTCTCTTCAATTCGACTGCCTTGCTAATGTGCTCAATTTGCTTGCTTTTCCCTTGTTTTTATATTTTCTTGTATATTTCGTGAGAGTAAATTCTCAGCTGTTCACATTTGTCTGTCTGTTGTGCTCTATGTTTATTTTTAGTTTGTAATCTTGCATATCTATGCAAATGGGTTCTAGATGCACAATAACTATTTCCTAATTCGATTACAGTTGATTATAAGAGGAAATGTTATGAAATTTGCTAAAAATTAATTTCTAAATTATTTTTCTTATTCGATGATAATTATAGTAAATAATATTAATAAATAAATAAAAAGTAAATGTTTAACAAAATGATAAGATAAGAAAAGAAGAAAAGCCAGTGGAAAAACATGTATTATACATAAAGTAACCACTAAAATTACTAAGAGAAATTTTCTTAGTTAGTTATTTTGTCACATTTTAAAGCTTGCAAATTTATTTTTTCCGAAAAACATTACAGATTTATTTCCACATGTCCAAGATGATTTCTCGATTCATTGAGAGTTATGTTTCATTTATCACATTGTATTGTGTCCTGCTTCAATATAATGATTCCTAGCTTTTTCCACATATAATTCCAAAATGTTCCTTAGGATTTCACTACCGACAATCCTCACTGCTTCTTTGCTTATAGATTCTCTAATTATATTGCCAATATCGATTCTCTATATAATGTTCCCCTTGAGTGCAATTCTTTTGTCTTACCCATTTAGCTGAAAACACAAGCGATTCTTTTCCATGCTCTCCCTGATGATGCTAATTAAATCGTTGCGATTCAGCGCCGATTTCCAGCACTCGGCAGACTTTCGCTGCTGTTGCCCTAGCAACGATTGTGGGCGTGGCTGACGCAACTGTACACCATCGAGCATCGCATCGCCCAACGGTGGCGAGGATGAGGCGCTCTTCTGAGCCAGCTGCTGCTGCTGCTGCTGCACCTGTTGCTGCTGCTGCTGCTGTTGCTGTTGCAAGTGGCGATTCTGCCAGCTGGAATCGTTGCCCACGGACAGGCTGCGTTGACGCGTTTCGAGGCAGTGATCCTGATACTGTGATGTGATGCAATCAATCGTAATGCGTAATGAGCGAGTCAACCAAAAACGAAAAGAACAATTCAAACAAATTATAATCTAGCAAAAATTAAGAAAATTTAACAAAAATGCATGCCGAATAATTAAATGAAATACGATAAAGTAAAAGAGCGACGTTTTATGGGCTAATACCTAAACTATCTACTTGCTTTTATTTTGAATATTTGAGTCGATCAATTTTCATGAGCAATTCAGTTCTTTGCTATCAGCTCTATTCTGAATTTTACTCTTCTGTCCAATCAGGCATATTTCAGACTTAAATCTTATTTGTTCTGCAATTTCTGATAAGTATATTTAATGTTTTGTCAAATAATCTTGGAATACAACAATCTCAAATAATTATCAAGCAACTTTTAAGTCGTCTCAATCTAATCAATCGAGCAAGCCACTTTTAATATTTCTAAGCTTTCCATATTTAATCTTAAAGAACTCAAATTTAAATTTGTTTTGGCTAAATATAAGATTTGAGGGATTTTTTAATAATTAAATAATTTCATTCTTTGAAATTTCTTTCTTATGATTGCTGCAGCTATATTTTTTTAGTAGGCTTTTCTTGGGAATTTTTGCGTATTGTTTGTGGCCTACCTTTTGTTTGCGTGCCTTCCGCAGCAGCTTGACGCGTTGTGTTGCCTGCTTCATGTAGACATCCTGGCTGTGGTGCGGCTGCTGTTGCTGCTGGTGGTGGTTGTTGTGGTGGTGGTGCCGCGTGCGCTGTGGACAGTCGACCACATCGATGGGGGCATCCTTGTTGGCTGCACCGCTGCAGCATTTGAGATTCAGCATATTCTCGCAGGTATTGTTGTGGCCATTGTCCGGCGTATGTTGCGTTTGTTCCGGCTGCTGTTGCTGTGCATTGCAGCACTGCTCCAATTTAGTATTGTTCTTGTGGTGATATCTAGACTTCGGCTGCTTGCCACTGCCACTGGGCTGCTGTTCGACGGCGGCAACTGTTGTCGGCTCCTTCTCCTTGTCACTGTTGCTGTCATCGTCCTCGTCATCGGATTTAATCAGTTTGCGTGGTCGATGTCGATGCTGGCGGCGTGCGCCGCCGGATGTCGTTAGCGCCATGCCATTCACTGTTTTTGACATGGCCGCCAAACCCGTGGGTAGCTTCTTCAATTTGCTGCTATTGTAGTTGTTGCTGTTGCTGTTGTTATTGTTGTTGCATGTGGCAGCTGCCGTCGCTGCTGTTGCTGTTGCTGTTGCCGCCGCCGCCGCTGCTGCTGCTGCGGCAGCTGCCTGCGATTTCGATTTGCCCTCGGGACTGACGGTGAGTCGCACGTTAATTGTCTTGCTGCCACAGTGGGGCACCACCACAGACTTGCCAATGGACTCGTATATGGTATACACAATGCCCACAATATCATCCTTTGTTATCTTGCCATGATGGCCATCCAGATCGTAGAATGTGAATGAAAATTGCAGTGGCTGCGACGATTTGCCACCCTCAACGGATACATCGCAGGTAAATTCCTGGAAAAATGAAAACGACATTAGAATGGGCATAGAAAGAATAGAAAACATATTGTCCAAAATGCTACACTTTTTTTTTGTATATTCGCAGAATGAATTAACTAAAATATCATTTGAAGTATTTTCTCTTTTTCGCACTTTTAAAAGATAATCCTAGTCAAACAATTTAACACGACTCTGAAATACGCCTTAAGCTACTAAAAGCAACTTCTTTTATTTCTCCTAAAAGTTTTTCATTTGCCGCTTAAGCTGCTCACAAATATTGCCAGCTGTGCCGAGTGCTAAAAATGCGAATAAAGTGCAACACTTAACTTTGCTTTGAAGTTCATAAAAAAGCATGCAACAAATCTGCTGTGGCAATTTTCCACTTCCAACCAACAAAACTTTG
This sequence comes from Drosophila cognata, assembly GCA_035041535.1. Taxonomy (NCBI): domain Eukaryota; kingdom Metazoa; phylum Arthropoda; class Insecta; order Diptera; family Drosophilidae; genus Drosophila; species Drosophila cognata. Next base: position 6,480,250 of record JAWNLC010000688.1, on the reverse strand, counting down.
AATTTAAGGCGCCAGCCAACAAGTATGCAACACTTTTTCTAAATGTAAGACTCTCTGGCTGTGTGTGTGTGTGTGGGTGTGTAGGAAACAAAACCACAAAAACAAGCACAGCAATTACAAGGAACACTAGCAAAAGCAACAGCAACATTTGGACTAGGAGCAGATTCGAAAATTGTGGCCATAATTTGACTAAATATTTAATTTCTCGCACGCTGCGCCGCCAACTGCAAAAGCAACCGAAACCCAACCAAAAAATTGAAACACACGAGCAGCGGCGCCCCAGTTTGCCATTAATAAAGTGCTGGCAAAAGACACAACCACCATGGCAGCCACAACTCCAAAGCAACCAGCACCCCCCTCACCCACACCCTCCACCCCTGTGCTGTGCAAAAGAAATAAATATAATTTCTTGCTACTCCGCTTGAAGATTTCTAATTGCCTTTAAGTGCTTTCTACGCTGCGAGTTTTCTTTTGCCAGTGTGTTTTTTGTTTGCAGCACTTTTAATGGGTTTTATTGAATTTTAATGTTTTGATATTTTTCGTGAGGTGTGCGCGGGGTAAGGGCGCTGTTTGTTGCACTAAGTGAGTGCTGCGCCAATAAAAAGAAGAAGAAGAAAAAAAAGAAACAAATGTTTAACTGTGTTCAGTGTGGTTTTTATTGCTGTTCTTGCTGATGTTTTGTATTGCGAACCATTGAAATTTTAATTAAAAGCATATTTAAATGTTGAGTTTATGTGCGGTTGCTGCCCAGTGGGTCATGAAATATGGCAATGGTGGTGCGGCAACAACAACAAGAACAGCAACAAGAACTAACAACATTCAGTTGATTAAACTTGACCAACAGCAACACGATTAACGAGCAATTGCACCTGGTTGGGGGTCAATTGAGAATTAGAAAAGAAAACATAATTTAATTGATTTGAGTACTTAATGGTCTCCAAACAAAACAACAAACATCATCGCACAAGCCACTTGTTCAACAAATCACAATTTCTATGGGCCACAGGAAACGCAAATGTTGCAAGATAAAGATGCTGATGCATAGATTATGAACACATAAACTACTTGTTTAATATTTAGTGTTGGTTGCAATCAATATACGAGATTACTCTGCAAAAGTTGTGTAATTATATTGATTTTATGCAGAGCAACAGGCACAAACAGAGTAATGCAAATAAGGTAAGTAATTAACTAATTACAAAATTAACATTTTTAGCCTGTTGTCAAACTTTAGCATAATGTCAAACTTCATTCAACTATTTTTGATATTTATTGATTTGAAAATATTAAATTGCTGCTGGTTTTTCTGCAAAAGCATGTACCAGGCAGAAGAAAGCAGAACCGACTTCGTAAAGTATATATATTACTGATCAAGATAAAAGTTGTGGTTGATTTCATTTTATTGATAACTGTCCCCGTTACGTGATTTACACTAGCAATAAAACGTAAATTTTAAAGCGTGGCAAACTCTAATTCCAAATGCAGCTTTAAACTACACAATTTGCCAGGTTCAAATCGGTTCAAATTTGAGTTCTCAATGAAATCAGTTGATTTTTGTGGTCCACTCACCTCCAGACGTATGCGCTCCTCCTTGCTGTGATGATGTAAATGTCGCGAGTACTGCGGATGTGTTGCATGCGGCAACGTTGGCATTGCCGCTGCCGCATCCACCACATCTGCCTCATCCGGCTGTTGCTGCTGATGCGACGACTGAGGCATATTTACATATTTGTGATGTTTGCCGTTGGAGCTGCTGATGCGCAAGTGTTTGCTGTGGCTGCCGCTGCTGCTCATGTCCTGCTGCAATTGATGCTGCTGCCGTGTTGCATGATGATGATAATTATGCTGATGCTGCTGCTGCTGCTGCTGATGAAGGGGCAACGTCTGTTGTTGCTGTTGCTTGGTTGCTGCAACGGCAGTTGCATTGCCCGGGGGCGTGGTGATTATATTAACCACCGGCGATCTGAGTTGTATATTATTGTCACGTTCGCTGACCAGCAGCAAATCTGGCGGCGCGCTGCATGAGGATGAGGCGCGCACCTGATGGTACATCAGCTCCTCCGAGTCTGTGGTGCATTCCTGAACTGAAAAACGGGAAAGACGAGGCGAGTGTGAGTCTCAGTGCGAGATATAGATACTTTTTAATTTAAATGCAAAGTGGCATAAAATTGAGTGGGTCATTCACATTGTTGTTGTTTATCTATGCCCCACAGCAGCAGCAGCAGCCCCCTAGTTGACTACTGTATACATATGTATGCATACACATATATCTAATCCTGCCCCGTGCTGCTTGCCGCTTTTGCCTTTGGCGGCACATTTTGCCTTTGACTTTGTCTGTGGCGGCGACGGCGGCGCGGCTGCTTGCAATTTATTTGCAATTTGCACAAAAACGCAAAACAAAAAAAACAAAAACAAAAAGAAAGAAAATGAGCAGTAAAGAAGAAGAAAAGTTTTATGCCTCAACGCCAACACAGACCACAGACACTTGAAAGGCGACTGCGCCGAGAGCATTCCTAATTAATGACGTCGTCCGACAAGTTGTCTTTTTTTTTGTCTTTTCTTTTTTCGTTCACTACTTTAATTGAAAATTCTACAGCATTTGCCTGGCTTGATTGTATTATTATTATCCAAGCAGTAGTCGCGGCGGCACTGCCAGCGAGCCGTCAAAAGTGTTTGCTATTTCATTACTCATACGCCGCATAAATCCATGTCCTGCTGCATCGCAGCACTTCTCGCCATTCATTTCATTCAACTCCTTTTCTTTACTCTGCTTTTAGTTAATTAAGTAACACACACACACACACGCACACACATATATATGTATATATATATATATATATATATCCAGTGTTCGCCCTTTTTCGCTATGCTGACCCAATTTCTCATTTCGCTTACACTTTGCAGAGGCATCCTTCAGGACACGACTTTTAATTGCATAAGCATTATTATTATGATTATGCAAGCGAGTTCCCCGAGATGTTTTGTTATATCCACAGCAAAGAGTCGGCGCCATCGCTTGAAGACAATTAGCAAAAGTGCCCGGGTAAGATGAGTGAGTGAGTTGCCCGACTGCCTGCCTGCCTGCCTGTCTGCCTGCCTGCCTGGTGGTTTAAGTGAGCTATTGTTAACTGTGGTTCAGGGAGCGCGACTTGAGAGAATAGATTTCATTGTTTGCCGGATCACTGTTGACCTGGTTTTCATTGCTATCTGAAAATGTGTGCGGCAAATGTGGAATTCTGGGTTATCATCTGAATGCCATTGTGAAACTATGCTTTGTTATACATATCTGCGGCTAGACTATATAGATCACTTATGCCCAAGTGGTCTGAGTAGTTGGCATACCCAGATCTTTACTCCTGAGCATATACACATATATACATCAAGTAGACTGTTTAACTGTTTGGAAATGTAATTTGAATTGATAGATTCGCTTTATCTTGGGCATCTATAATGCTGGTGAGTTATCCGCTTTGCTTGTAGTCAATCCATATAATTGAAACAGTATCTGTTAGATACTTTGCTTGAGTTTGGCATTCATGTCAACTAATAGCAGTAGTTTTGCTAACTTTGTTTTATTTGCTTAATTTAGTCGTCTTGTCGTTTTTCCAGCCAAACTGTCAGCCACTCTAATCTGGTTATGTTTCCAAAGCTCTTGGGATGGATCTTTCAATTAACTTGGCCTAAAGTTTCACTAGGCAACTTGTAGTTAGTTTGCCTTGAGCTATCCGCTAGATACGCTTGGCTTTGGCCCATGTCGGTTTTCACATAGATATATGTTGATATATATATATATATATATATACACATATTTTTTTTGCTATGTGTAGATCTTTATCGTGTGGCCTGAACATTTCTGTACGTTTCGCCCTCATCGTTTTGTCTTGTTGTTGCCTGGTATGCGACTTCTCATTAATTGTTGTTGTTGTTGCTGTTCGTTTTGTTGGTTTTGTTGTTGGACGTTCGCGTCAAAAACACTTAACTTCATTAACACTTACATGCGAGATATGGCTACAGCTACATCTACAGCAACTGCAGCAACAATTTTTTGTTTTTCTTGGCCACACAGACACAATTATGAAGTTTATCTTTAGTTTATATCTTTTTTTCGGTTTTTATTATTTCTATGTATTTTTTCCTTTTTTTCTTTTTGTTTTTCCAGTTGGCTGAAAAACTTTGCCTTGCTGGCTGGCGCACATCATCTGTCTAATAAATTGTTGGCAAACAGCTGGCGCAGAGTCACGGCAATTGCCAAGCTGTTGCTGTGGTCGGAGTTGGAGTCGGATTCGGATTCAGATTCAGATTCCGTCCGACATTCATTAGCTGTCGTCATTTTTTATGCACTTTGCGCGCGCCCAAAAAAAAGGGCAACTTTTGGCTCGGAGATTTGTGTGTGGTGTGTATGTGTATGTGTATGTGTGTGTGTGTGTGTGTGTATGTGTGTGTGTGTGTGTGTATCTGTGTGTATGTGTGTGCTTTCTGTTGGTCTCTACACCTTTTCTAATTAAAGGCCGACCACTTGATGTTGCTTGCCGCAGAGTTTTCGTTCAGTTTCTGCGTCTGGTCTCCGTCTCTGGCTCTGGCTCTGGCTCTGGCTGTGGCTCAGCGTCTGGCTGTGGCTCTGGGTCTCTGAGTCTCGCGGTTGTCTGTTCTCGGCCGCTTTGTTTCGCGTTTAATTATCGCCTTTGTGTTTTTGAGCAAATACCGCGCCCGGTGCCGAACGATCGTGGCGCCAAGATAAACCAAAAGAACATGTTTTTCTCTCAAGTGTTTCGACCACGACACCAACAACAACAACAATTCGAATCATGTTGCTGTTGTTGTTGAGTCATCTTGAAAGCATTTCGGCCTCTGATATGAAACATGCCGCCTTGCAAATTAACTTTGGCCTAAGCCACTCTGAAAGATACAAATCGTATCTGTACTTGTACATATAGGCGGAAAACGAAATCAACTGCAAATTGGAATCAGAATTGAAAGATACACCAAAAAGTTTGTTAAAACTGTTGCGAATTGAAAAGTAAAGGCATTTTCAGCAAGTTTTGGTCTTTATTTAAATACTGTATAAGAGTCGTCAAAGTTTATGTTTATTATTATTCATGAGTCATTTCTGCTAGTAAGTGCTTGGGAAAGTCTTTTTGACTAAATATTGCTTAATATTATTCTTAAGTTTCGTCTGCTAGCAAATGCTTGAGTAAACATGAAAAGTAAAGTTTGTTTGAACACACTTCGGTCTTTAATTGAATTCCGCAACAAATTTGCTTAAAGTTTCTGTTTATTATTATTCTCAAGTTGCTTCTACTGCTTGATATGTGGTTTGAGATATTCTAAGAATATAAATCTCGCAAAACTAGCCATAAGCTGTCCTTAATACATTTAAGTAAAGTGTGCTTGTGTTGTATTCCCATCGAATTGAATTTGCACATTACGCCAATGCTGAAAAGCCACCAATGGAAAATGAAGCGCCCAAATGGACCTATGCCACTAGCTAGTGGCGACTTCTGTCTGCACTCTCCATTAGATGACCACAACACGCACATTGCCTAATAGCCTAATAGAGTGGGGCTGGAAGTATTTGGTCAGTGTACTCGTTAAGGTCACCGCATGGGCCTATGTTGAAATGCGGCGCAGCAGCCACATGAATTTTGTATAATAAATGAACGTCACGGCTCGAGGCGTCGTACGTGGCGTATGAGTAATGTATCAAAGCTCTCGACTCAATTGAAGTCAAACACTTCACGTTTAGACTCGTTAGCATATGCACGAATTCATTTGTATTTTCTTATCAAGAGTGAAAAGCATCATCCAGATGTTGTAGATTCGTTTTCGATATGGCCAAGTGGATTTGCATAATTAATTGGCCAACTTCTGTGGTGGGTTTGTTTTGGGCGTTTACCTTTTGGTTTTATAGTGCACATCAAAAATGCGCATAATTTGCTGAATGCTCCGGTGTTAAATATTATAAATCGTTGTAATAAAACACAAAATTAACATGATATTCAATATATATACAGTGGCCCACAGCTCAAATAGACCAGTGTCAAAGAAAAAAATTAATTGCCTGTCATAAGCTAATGATTCATTATTTTTCAAAAATTCCAAAGACCTATGGTAGGTACATGTATTAACCACCAAAATTAATATATGAACTTAATAAATTGAGGTTTCCCCTCCTGCTAGGTAGGATTATGTAAAAAAGTACCCAATTTTTTGTGTACAGCTTATTTGGACCAGGTACATTATGGACACCTGGGAGCCATAGAACCCGTATTTTTACCTAAAGTTGAGTATTTTCGGTATAAATAGATCAATCCTTCGTAGTCAGTTTAGTTATATCCTGAATCTTGGGTGCAATAAGCCAACAAGGACTATGTACAAACGGACTACCAATGAACAACGGAAACTCATCCTAGAACACCACAAAAACGGATATTCACATCGCCAAATAGCTGAGATGGTCAATCAGAGCAACTCAACCATGTGTAACATCATTCGGCGCTTCGTCGACGCAAATTGATTGAGGGCAAGGGCAAGCTATCGACTCCAAAAATGACTCAACAGGTGCAGGATGAAATGGGTAAAAAGTGCTGTGTGGAGACTGTGCGCATTGTTCTGCGCAAACATGACTTCAATGCCCGAGTACCACGGAAAAAGTTCTTTATAAGCGCATCAAATAAAGGGACTAGGATGACGGTCGCCAAAACCCATTTGGACAAGGATCTGGAGTTCTGGAACACAGTCATATTTGCAGATGAGTCCAAATTTATCATTTTTGGCTCGGATGGACGGAATTATGTGTGGCTACAATCCAATACTGAGCTGAATCTTACTTTTTTTCTTTGATACTGGTCTATTTGAGCTGTGAGACACTGTATATATATATATATATATGCATATAGAGTGGTATGGCAAAACAGGTGGCATTTTGCTGCATGTACGATTTACAAGCGTTTTATAAATATTTAAGACCTATTTATTCGGCCATAAAATCTAGTTGATTTTCGAAATAAATTTTGAAACCGTTGTAGCTGACTTAATGACTCTGAGAAATTGGGTTGATTTATGGGAAAAAGATTTACATAGTTGTGTTACTTAAGTAATGAATGCATTTGACGAATCAATTTAAATAACAACAACTCTGTCAAATCGGAGACGGAAACGGAAATTGAAATCGAGCACCTCAACGTGAACAAAAATTTAAGTTTATTGTAAGAAGCAGCAACTGTAACTGAAATTATTAGTCCACGAAGTGCGATAAGCGAATCGATCACCGAAAGATGTGTGGAGCCAATACATTATCTTGTCCAGAACCGAGACCGAAACACAACTCCAACCTGGCTTAAGCAGTAAATAAAAGTAAGTTTTCTATTTATTACCCAGCACAACGACTCACAAACAATTCTAGTTTCTAAAGCTTTAAGTTATAAAATGAATTAAGTCGACATCAATAACTTAATAGTTAAAGCTCACCGCAGAAACGATTGCGTTAACATTCTGACATGAGCAATGTTCTGCTCAAGTGGCACCACCTAGCTGGCTATAGTTTATAATGCTCGTTGATCACTGACCGATGATCATTGTCCGGTCACTTCAAAGATATCAAGCCATAGACTTTGATGGCTTGTTTGTTTTCCAGCAGAACTGTTGTTAGTGCAGACGGTACACAATAAACTCGTTTCAAGTGTTGCCATTATTATATATATATATATTATTGTGTTGTGTTTGTTTGAGTATGTTTGGTTTTTGTTTCGGTTTTCGTAGTTCTGCGGGGCACTTGATAATTTACAACCACAATTTGGCAAGGCACTTATCGGCGTTGCTGGCGAGTTCACGAACACCGGCAAAAATCAAACGGCGCACAAAAAATACTTCACTATCAGCTAAAGAAATCTGCCACAATTTCTGTACGCATATTTTGTATTTTTTTTTTTTTTAGTTTTTTTTTTGGTTTTTTTTTCAAGTGTGTTATCAGCAATGCTTGCTAAATACCAGTAGCAATTATCGGGGGCTTGGTGGAGCCGGTGTGTGTGTGCGGGGGGTAGGTTTAATTAAACGCCGATAATCGATGAGAAAACAGTTACACGATGAAGTCGACGTCGCAGTCAACGTCGATGTCGCCTGGCGTCTGCGTTCTTATCAGCAACTGAAGTTCACGGCGACTCAACCGGCATCGATGCGGCTGCGACGCTGGCGTTCCCCCAAGGGTAATATTAAATATACCAGTGATTTGCAATTGTTGTTGTTGGTGCTGCTTTTGTTGTTGTTGTCTGGTTTCGATTGCATTTTAGCCAAGATTGAAAGCGACGCCGCTTCGTCGTCGTCGTCGCCGTCTGTCGGCTTTTTGAAAAGTTTTCTTTAATGTTAATGTTACAAATCAAGTGAAACAAACGCCGACATCGACGACGACGACGACCAACAACAAGCAATGATGACGACGACTTCGTCGGCGACCAGATCGAGCGTGCCTCTTATATGATATATAGTATATATACACAATCCCTAACCTGCGCTCATCAGATCTCTCTCTCTCTCTCTGTCTCTGTCTCTCTTCAATGCACTGCCCCTTCCTCGCCACATCTCTTCCACCAACGTCGAGCTGAGCTGGGCTCAGCGCGTGTCGCTTTTGGAGGCCTTCATCTTGCCGCACAACGTGTTCCGAAACGGGTTTACTGGCCATATTAATGTACATACTATACTACCATACTACCTATGTATCAGTTGTTGTTTCAGTAACGCCACAAACTTACAATGGGTCGATGAGTTTCACGATTTTGTTTGCAAACCAAAAAAAAAAAGTGCTATGAGTTGGTAGTGAATTATGACTGAAATGAAATATTTGTTATAGATTTTTGATTGGGAAAATGCGATTTGTTTTAATATGCACAAAATAAGTTGTTGAATATATTTCTATGTTTTTTCCTATTATTTTTTCTTTAAAGCCTGTGGGCAATGAAAAACATGTTTTAATTATCAAAAGGTTACCAATAAACAAATTCTTTGTTTTTCTTCTTAATTATTTTTAAGGTGCGTTTATTTGTTTTCTTATCTTATCGTAGACCAAAAACACATGAATATATTCATAAACTGCAAAGAAATCACATTCAAAATCATGGCTTATCTTTTAATTATCATATAATATTTGCAATAATTTATGCAGGACTTTGCTGGAATATTATTTTGTTAATAACTTTCTACATTTCAACAATGTTTCGAAGCAAGTATCGATAAATCGATAACAGATATTGTGTCATTATTACTGTATCTGTGTCTGCATCTGTATCTGTTTATGTATCTGTATCTGTTTGTGTATCTGCATCTGTACCCGTATCTGTATTTGTATCTGTACCTGTATCAGTATCTGTGTGTGTATTTGAGTATCTGAGTGTTGGTCTGGGCCTTTTGCGGCCTCTCCTGCTGCGGTTTATTTAAGTTTTGCGCCAAAGTTTGTTGCGGCTACACACAAACGGAAATTAATTACAAACAGCGCGCTTAAGCTTGCCGCAACAACAACAACACCAATAAAACTGGATGAGCGGCATAATGAGTGAAGGTTATTGTTATGTCCGATGTTGTTGTTGTTGTTGTTGCTGCTGCTGCTGCCTTTTTGGCGCACCAGTTTGAAGCCAAAGGACAGTTGTTTGGGGGCAGTTTAGCAACCGTTGTTAGTCATTGACTGAAAATCTTTAATATGCTAGCTGTTAAGTAAAATGTTGCAGTGGGGGATTTTTTTGTTTTTGTTGTGTTTCTTTGTTTAGCTTGGCGCCAGTTTTGCTTGGCATTTTATCAGGTCTTCGCGCATTTTGTCAATCAAATGTCAATCAAACAATGTTCCAGTTTTCACGCTGTTGTTGCTGGTTTTGTAATTTGATTGCTAAAGCGTAGAAGCTGCGACGAATTGTGTAAATATGCATGTACTTTATATCAGTAACAGCAGCAGCTGCCAACAACAAAAACAACTTAGACAGGAGACAAATGATAAGATATGTAGAATTGTATGTATATTGCCTCTATGGCTTTTAAAAGAGATGCTGCGAGGGTGGTTTGATCAAAAGCTGAAAGGCAGACACTCTCAACGACTGTAGAGTAATATTTATTCAGCAATTTTCAAATCAGTATAAAAATTTGTACTTATTTTATTTTTTATTTTATTCTTGAAAACTGAATCAGCCGTCAATAGACGTGTAGATATGTTTCCACAATGACAACTTGTCAAGTTACACTCGCAATAATTTCACATACGAGTACATATCGTATAAACACATACATACATGTATATATATATATATAAATATGTATTCATTCATATACTTATGTATGCGCCTAGGCATTTACGTAAATTATTGTGCTGTTTTTATTGTTGTGGCCCTTTTATGGCCATGTACAAATTGAACCCCTTAGCGTGGCAAGTGGGAGGGAGGCAAAAACGAGGGAGAGAGAGATAGAGATTGGCAGAAAGAGGGAGAGAGTGAGAAAGGGGAACAGAGGTAAGATAAAGCCAAAACGGAAGCGAAGCAGCGCGACAAAAACATCTCAAGTTTTATTCGCTGGCATTTATTACAAATGCTCGCATCGCATCGCATCTCTCTCGACGGCAGCCAGCAGACAGCAGCCAGCAGCCAGCTCTTTTATGACCACCTGCAATGGCAAAGCGGCCAACATACAAATTTGTATAAATAATTCAGTAAGCTAAGAAAAGTATACAAATTGTACGCATGGCTAAAAGAAGTTGGCTGAGTTAGTCACAATATCTGCCCCGGTCTGGCCATAAAATTCTACAAATTATGAGCTGGAAGCGTGTCGTTGTCGTCGTTGTCGTGTTGCATTCTGAAAGTGTCTGTGGCATGGCATATGCACTCCCAAATTGTTTTTCTTTACGTTTTTGCGATCCATATACATATACTTAATGTGTAACCTACTCACCCTCACCGACTCTCCCCCTCGAGCGCTGAGTGTGTGTGTGTCTGTGTGTGTGTGTGTGTGTGTGTGTGTGTGTAGGCGCCCAACCTACGCATTCTTGCCGACACTTCAAAAGCATTCGGGGCGCTATAATAAAATATACGAGTATCTACAACACAAAACAGAATTATATGCTGCTTTCAACTTTTGCGTCTAATTCACACATTGCTGTTGTTGTGTGTGTGTGTTGCTGTGTGTGAAAATTTTATGGATTGCCTTTAGCAGCATCATCAAAAAAGCAAAAGAAAAAAAAATTGTGAATATAAAAAAATAACTGCCGAAAAAAGAAGACATCAATATGAAATTTTTGTCACGTTTTCTAATGTGCCCAAGGAGCTGGCAAGTGAATGTGGAGGCTGCTGGAAGAGGCAACATGGAGACGCGTAGGCGCGTATTTCCATCTCTCCCCCTCTCTCTCCTCTCTCTCTCTGTCTCTCTCTCTCCCTTTCTGTCTGTTTGTGTCTGAGCAAATGCCGCGGGCAGTGGCTGTGTTGGAGGGGCAGCTGGGTGGGTGTTTGGGCTGGTGGATTTTTGGCCTCGAAACATTGTGTTTTCGAGCGGAAGTGTGAAATTGAAATTCATTTTGATAAGATGTGACGGGCATATCAGAGCAGCAGCTAAGCAGAACACCTTAAGCATATTTATTAACATACATAGCGATTTTTTTCTCCTAATTATAATCTGCTTAACTGAACGCTAAAGTCACATACGTTTAAGGATGACTTTTGAAGATGGCATATGGAAAAAATGTTCTATGTGTTTTGGCAATTGCTTTAACATAAAATATATATTCGAATTTGATGACTAACTTTCTGTGCTTAGTTTCATTTCTCGTCACACTTGCGACCCCCTTCTGTAACGCCACTGCTCGAACTGGGGTACTAGGCTAACTCTCGTCTCTCTATCATTTGCAGCCATCAATGTTTTTATGTTCTGTTATGCCATGTGCTATTACTTTAGCATTGGCAACGCCCCACATATAAACATGGCACATTACCCCTCTATGTTGCCCCCGTTCGAATTGCTCTCCTAGGCACCTACGCTACACACACAGACACACACACACACACACACAGATTATCCACACACATACACACACACACTGTCATACACAGCTACGCATGACTATAAAGCATATTTTAGCATGTCAAGCGTTGCGCATCCGCTTTGATGTTTATTTGACAGTTTTTATAGCGGCTTTTATCTACCAACTACTTGGCTAAGGCCACCCTGCCTCGCTACCACCTCCCCCCTCCCACCCCTCTGCTGGGGCTGTCCACATACGCTATTTATTCCCCCACTTCGCTTACTAACTGGTACGTGCAGCTTCTTCTTTAGGTTAGCCTGTCTTACTATTCTTGCCAAAATAAAAAAACACTGCTTCTATTTTATGTTTGTGGCCAAGAATGCTTTGAAGATTTATAATTTGGTTTTGCTGCTTTTCTTTTTCATTGCTATTCGGCTTTGACTTTGAGAGCAGAAATGCGTCACGCGCATAAATTGCTCATTCATTTGCCAAAGAGAGTGGCAACAACAACAACACCAACAACAACAACAACAACAACAAATGTTGTTTGTACTTAAATTGCCCACGCGGTTTTGCCATTTGTTGTTTATGTTTGTATTTGTTGTTGTCTGTCAGCCGGAAAATGCATCTCAAGTGCATTTCAGCTGCTATTCCCCTCCTCTCTCTATCTCTCTCGCCCTCTCTCTCTATGTGTGTCCCTCTCTTCGTTTCGAATTCTGTTTTTCAGTTAGGCAAATGTTTGTTTTTGAAATTATCAAGTGTCTAGCTTTCATTTTTCCTTGAACTACATATATATTATTTTAATTATGTTTTTGATTTGAAATTAGTAAACGTTTAATTTTCCTTTTTAGTAGTTTAATCTAATTATTTATATGCTTAAATAATAAAGAAAAACTTACTTAATAATTTAATTTGTATTGAATTCAAATTCCAACTTTAAATCATACTTATTAGACTCAAAGCAAGTACTTATTCCTTACACTTTTACTTGCTCATCCTCACTTTTACTTTTGAATTCTGTATTTGAGTTAAGTAAATGTTTACAAGAAAGAATGGGGGCAGAGAGACCCATGATAGGCCCTGAACAGTATTGTGGCGTAGGAAGACACACAATACGGCTACAAATCAGGGATGAAAACAGATGCGGGTACGGAGCTAGGCAGAGGCACCAGGACTCCGACAGGCAAGAAGTCTCCTAGGTGGCTACAATCGACAACAATTTAAGCAAATAATACCCATGGGAAGGAACAGACTCATAATACTCACCGGTCTACCTACAGGACATTGTAGACTGAGAAGTCACCTAACCAAAATGAGGATCTACAGTAGCGATGTATGAAGGTTTTGTGGAGATGGGGAGGAATCCTCACTACACATTCTAGCAGATTGCGTCGCCTGGATTAGAAAGAGAAGCAGCATCCTAGGGAAGCATGTCCTGAGTCCAAAGGACATAGAAATCCTCAACCCAACAATGATCAATATTCGTGCAGGACCTGGGCTTGATGGAAGAGCTGTAGGCTCAGAAAGAGGGCACAATAGACCTTCTAGGTCGCAGTGCTGGTTCTCCCCATTTATAATAATAATAATAAATGTTTATTTTCGAAATTACCAATTTTCTTCAATATTTCTGCAACTACATACAATAGTTTAGCCTAATTGTTCGTAAGCTTGGCTAACAATTAAACAATTACTCATTGGTATTATATTTACTATTATTAGACTCCAAGCAGGAACTTTTGTGCAGCACTGTATTCAGTTAAGGAAAGTTCGCTGATTTTTATCTACAGCTCGAAGACAACAGCAACTTTCTGCCAAAATCTTTATATAAAGTAACTGCAAATTAAAGTTCGCCAAAAATAATAAAATACCTTCTCTTATTCACATTTTATGCCTGTTGTTGTTGTTGTTATTGTTGTTGCTGCTGCTGCTACTGTGCAAGAAAAGCACTCGAGAGGCGTCATCAATTTAGTACCGTCATTTATGGCCAGTATTCCCCTGCCCACACCCGCCACACTCTCCAGCAGTTGAAGATTTGTTTGCGCAATTACTTCCAGCATGAAAACAAACAAACAAAACTCACCGAAAAATGGCTTTGCAAAACGGCGTCAAATTTAGTTTTGGCCCCATTCAATGCAAATGGAAAGCGACCTGGCGACCATTTGGCTAAATATTTTATGAAAATATGCGTAGTCTCTGGTCTCTTCTGTTTGTCCTTATTTGCTGGCTGCCATTGTCCTCGCTTGTTGGCCAAAAATTGCAATTACATTAGAAGCCAGACAGTTAGAGCTCCACTGCAATCAGTTGGCACGTTTATTATTCATTTCATTATTTTAAAATCAACATAAGCAACGCCATTTACATAAACTGATTGCATTCCCTACACACATACATACATACATACTTCTCGCTCTGCATATTTGAGTTATCTTAAAGCATTTTGACCGAGCAACTTTTATTAAATAAACCTTTCCACTGTCGGCGCGTTTTGCTGAGTTCTCGGGGCAAAAACTTTTAGCCATAAAGTAGTTTTATTGTCCCGGCTCCATTGTCGCCATTTTTCCTTAAGCTACTTGCCTGTAATTAACTGTTTTTCGTCTGTGAGCTGAACATACGCTGCTGGATTGCTAGGGGGCTTCTGGGGGGTGAGGGTGGGCTTGGCTTGGCTTGGATTGGCGCTCGAGCCAAGCAGCAGCTACGTGTGTGCTTCTCACAAGGAGTTAATGTGAAGTTTGTCGCTGAAACTATGGCAGAAACTTAAGAATGCAGTGGCGCTTAAAAGTGCATTTATCGCTTGAAGGGATTACAAATTACATTTGTACTCGGAAGCACTTTTAAATGTCGGGGAATGAACTAAAGAAATACTTATGTAGAGCAAATTAGTAGCTTCATCTATAACTGCATTAACACACGTGCTTAACTCTAATTGCTTGCAATTGAATTGTTCCCTATCAAAGCCATTATTGGGCATTTTTCTTTGCACATTTTATAGTACATAGATCATTACATTATCCATCCAAAAAGAGTTAGCTTCTATGTTGGTCTCTTTCTACACATAAAGAAAAGCCGCAGAAAAATTCTCGATGTAATAATTAATATTGCGTTGAGTTGTATACTTCTAAAGCTCCATAAGAACCAATTTCATTTGAACACATTTCTTCTACCAATCTACGCCTCTGTTTTTATCTGTCTCTCTCTCTCTCTCTCTCTTTCTCTCTTTTTCTCTGTCATCTGGCCGCTGGGCCGACTTTGTTGCCTTTTGCCTGTCGTTTGTTTACTTTTCATATGACAAAGTCAAACCGACGACGCGTCGTTGTTGTCGGCAACTTCTTGGCAAAAATTTTTATTTTATTTTTTTGTTTGGCATTTGCGCGCGCGTGTGTGTGCGTGTGTTTGTGTGTGGTTGTTGTTGTTGTTGTTTTTTTTTTTTAACAAATACTCAGCACGCAGCACGTTCTCCACTCGCTGCACGTAGCGTATTTAAAAAGCCCCGAGATTTACGTACAAAACTTGGCAGTCAGTCCCGAGGCACAAATGCGACAAGCTGTATTTGTTGGTGTAGCTTTAGCTGTTGCCTGAACACACATGTGGGCTGCGAGTGGATCAGGAGATGGAGCATGGCAGACGACGGGGAGATCCGACTGCTCTGACAACGGGGCTACTGTTTGGCGAGAGTAGTTTTTGTTTTTTTGTGGATTGTCGGCAAAACCAGTAGCCAAGAGGCAGCCAAGCCTCACAACTGTTTCCAATGCCCAGCTCCAAGCCACGTTGCACTCGAATGCCGCCGAGGAGATTGTTTTTTTTCTGGTCTGAGTCCGTATACCCTATAGTTAGTTAAGAGTACAAATCAAAAGCCTGAATAGAAACACTGAAGTGCAACTTGCGACAGAGAAATTTTCATGGGCAGCAGAGCACAGATATCGGGTGAAAAACTAGTCTCAAACAATACTTAATTCTGAGTATATGATTAAAGATACATTCGAAACGTTTTCTAGGAGCAGATTAAATTCCAAATGAGAGAATGTCTGTCCCAAAAAATTGTTTTCAAAAATCTATGAAAAAAAAATCGATGTGTATCAAAAAATCTACAAAATCCCAGAATGAATAGAAAAATAGTTCAACTGTTTCGCTCTAAAAAATCAATAATCTACATTTAAAATCTATGATTCATAAATTGGCATTCCTTATTATGAAAATTGTTTTCCACTCCATTTCCTTTTTTAAAGATTAACAGGGAATTATTTAGTCGCTCTTCCAAACTGAAAAGCTGCATTCTTAGTGGATTTTTTTTGTGGCTGCTGCAAGACATTTGTTGCTGTTCTTATTGTGGCTGCTGTGATTTTTTGGGAATTGTTGTGGCCTCCAATGGATTCCAAATTAAATTCGCCTCTGCCAGCTGGCTTTGCTCTTGGCCCGCATTTGGGGCAGCCACAAAAAGCTAAACAAAAAAAAACAAAAATAAAAAGAATAAAAATATTTGTGGCTCGTCTGCAGCTTCAATTTGATTGCATTTTAACAAGGGGCAGCCAATTTCTATATGCCGGATAAACAATAGGCAGCATTTGAAAATTCAATTGTTATTTGCTCTTAGCTTTTCTTTTATATATATGGTATATGTGGTATGGTCACCGTTGCTAGTCGCTTTTCTTTTAGCCATGCTTGCCCCACTGGAGTCGCTCAGTCCAAGTCTAAATTGTTTTCCATTATTTTCTGACTCAGCAGTGTGCCGCCCAGGGAATGCAGGAAGAGTCACTTCATCAGCTTCTTATGATTGCTGTCCAGCTGTCCCTTTCTCCCCCTCTCTCTCTCTCTCGCTCTCGCACTTGACTTGTTTTTCTGATTTGTCATTATATTTTTGCTCAGTCCTTGCTCGTCTGGATATTTATGAGTTATTGCTGCTGCTGCTGCTGCTGCTGCTGTTGTTGTTATTGTTCATAACATGATTTCCGTTTTAGGCGAAGGGCCTGTGAACGTCTACACTCAGCCCCCTTTCCTCTCTCTCTCTCTGTCTGTCTCCCTCTTTGTGGGCAAGCAATTAAGGCCCCGACAACTACTTTGGCGGAAGTCGTTTAGCTCTTCAAGTTGCTGAGTTGAGAGTCGTCTTGTAATTGATTTTCTTTCTGCAGTTAATTGCCTGACACAGACCGCAAAACACGTCGACCGCATGACGCACCAAAGTGCTATGCAAATATTCCCAGTACAATAATCAATTTGAAGTCCCAGTCCTGCTGGCCATCTATCCATAGCGCCATATTGGCCATACAACTTGACCCATTTTTCCGGCCCGGCTGCTGTTGCTGCTGCTGCTACTGCTGCTGTTTGGCTCATTATAAAACTTCAACACTGTTGCCAAGTTTATTGTTGGCTGCACATCGAATTCTGTTGTCGTAAGCGAGTGTTGAGTGAATGCCTTTCTTAAGACTTTGCCAGATAGTTAACATTCTCTCAGCTTGAGCAGCTGCTGCGACCAAGTGCTTTAAATACTTGCCACAAACTTGCAGATAGGTAAAGTTTTACAATCTACTTGAAAACACGCGCTTAAAGTGAATGTTTAACTTTGTAGCTTTAACTACTCCAGCGAGTAGTAAGTTTACTTATTAAAGATACCTTTAGCCAAAGTGAATGCTCATCTCTATAAGGTTGAAGCTTGGCAGCTTTTGAAATGTATACCACTCCTAAATACATTCTATTTACATTATTTATTTATCTTGATTTAATTTTTGTCATGTTCATTGCCAGTTCTCTCATAGTTTCGGTGGCAGAATGAGCTATTTACATTGTGTGACAACGCAGAACGTGACAAACCTAGCAAATTGGCACCCACTAAACCACATTACTTGGTCATGGCCCTTTTGAGTTGGCCACGTTTAAGTGCCTCAAACTTGCATAGCTTTAAACTTGATTGAACTTACCAGGGAGGGTGGAGGTGAGTGTGCTGAGATGAGTGATAAGACCCTGGAGGCAAGCAGTGGACGCTTGGGTTGGGATTGGGCATTGGGCATTGGGCATTGGTTGGGTCTGCTGCTTTCGGTCAAATCGGCCACGACTTTCAGTCAAAAGTCTGGGCGTCGGGTTTGAACTTTTACTTACAGCCGCCCCCGGCCACATTTGCTCAGCTTTTGGCGCTCGCCGGCATTGGCAACAAAGTTAACTTGATTGAACTTTGTTTGGCTTTGCCCTTAGCTGCTTTTCTTTTTCCAACTTTTATACATTCTTTTCTTTTTTTTGCGCTGTTGTTTTGTTTGCGCTTTACAAAAAACTAAATGGAAAATAAATTTTGTTTGCACTTTGAAAAGAAAGCAAAAAGGAAGTCGCAACTTGATCAAGTGTGAAGAAAAACTTTCGAAATGCCCAGCGGTGCGGGGGGCAGACTTACGCCTCCAGCATAAGTATTTCTCTTTATGCGTGGGCGTTATTTATATTTCAGATCTCATCAGCGTGAGCTTAATTGTAACGCATTTCCCCTTAACCCTTTTTGCGCAGCACTTAAAGCAAAAAACGGAAAAAAGGCGCATTGCGTCATCGGTTTGTACAATGAGCTGCAAAATCCAATGGGAAAGTATAAAGCCCAACCGCAACCAACCTCAGGCTGCAGGGGAGTTTGTATCCGCAACCCCAACTTTGGCTTTGGGTTTGGCGGCAGGGGGTTGTTCAGCGTTGCCATTTCCGCTGCAGTGCCGCCGCCTGCAATGCCAGCGATAACAATCCTCGCCTCTTGTCATATTTCCCGGCAGTCTCGTGCCACTGCGGCTCTTCTAATTTGGTGGCGCTTTAAGCTCGTTCTATGTGCCTTTTTTTCCTTGTGGTGGTGGCAGTGGTGGAGGGTGGGGTGGACTAAGGGTTGCTTTAAAAACACACGTACGTGACTATTTTCGGCGTTTGTTTTCTGAAGCTGACAAAAGTCACCCTCAACTGATGTTTGGTGGAAAAACTAAATAGGCAAAACTGCCGACTGACTGTTTTCAGCTTACTTCAATCGATTTCGGTCATTTATCGCTTTAATGCGATTATAATGCTTAGAATATTCCTCGAGCGTAGTTCGCTCAAGCCGAGATTGCTGTCGTTGCCTTACAGTTTGTTAAAGCGTGAAATGCGTGCAACAAACACACCCCAAAAAAAAAGCAGGCAATCTTTAAGGGTTGCCCGAGTCACTGCCAAAAGAGGGATAAGCCTTAAGCCACTCTGGTACACACCTGCAAGTAGAAAAAGAGAAGGGTTGCATTAGTTTTGAAGTGTGGATATATGTGTGCAACTTGTGGGGCTTTTAATAGAGGGAGCGGAGGGTTGTGGTCTTGTCAACTGAGTGAGGTCTTCAATCAGGCATGCCATCAATCAGTTTATTTAATCAGCAAACTTGATATAGACAGTGTATCCAATCAGTGCCATGCTTAATTGGATTTCGATAGAAGGCAGTAAACAAGGTGATGTGAAGATATGAACATCTGCCAAGTTTAAATACTTTTAAGGGTGAATTTGGAATAGATTTTTATGTTTGAGTTAAGGTATTGGTGCTTTGAACTAGTTAGTATGTACGATTAAATTAATTTGGGAAATATTTTAAAGTCATTTGATATATATAAGATTAAAGTAATTATCTGGAGATAATTGAGAGGGAAAAACTAGAGACAATTGCCAATACAAATATAGCTTGCAACATATTTTGTAAGACTGGCTTAGGCTTTTCCCTAAGCATCTACAAAATTTTCTAATTTGCTTACTATTATAATAATCTTAAGGTATATGAGGTAAATATTATTAAAGTAAACATCAATAGATATTTAATTAAATTATCCAAATTATTACCAAAATCTTTTCTATAGGGGATGGAAAGATGACAGTCCGAAACCAGTTAGCTTATTGAAAAAATACAGATTTAATAATATTTCTGACAATTGTCACGAAGCCATGATTCCAACTGCATACAAGCAACTCAAAGGTCCACTATATCTTTGGCTTATGTATGCCTACTTCCATATATTTTGTTGTCAAACTCTTCTATATCCAAAAAAGTCTGCTTAATATGCCATATCTGGCGCTCCATAACCATTCGAGGTCTGTTTAATCTATGGGCACATCGCAAGTTTAGTGATTCGCATGCATAACTCTTGATCACATTCAGGTTTCCGCAAAATGTCTTGTCAGACGACCGTTAATAACAATTTAGTCAGCGACATTCTCTCTCTCTCTCTTTCTCTTTCTCTCCATCATCATCTGCTCGATTTGTCCCTTTTTGTGAGATAAACCGCCCACAACAGCGTGTGTGTGTGTGTGTGTGTGTGCTCCTTTTGGTGCTGCCCGGCGTATGTTATGCCCATTAGGCCTAATATGCGCTAATGCTATAAATAAAACGACTTCAGACGATTATGGCATACTAACAAACTTCATTTTGTTCACTCTCTCTCTCTCTCTCTCTCTCGCTGTCTGCCGTTCTTTGGCATTCTGTGCTAAGTATGCAATGTAATTTACAGTTGAACAGAATGGCAACACGAGCGAACAGCAGGAACAGCAGCAGCAGCAAAGACAAGAGAGTCTTTAATGTCTTTAATCCAATTGACATGGAGACGACTTGAGACCAAAAATGAATACAAATGTGCGTACGTGTTAAATTTCTCCAATTAAATGGGTTGCTTCACAGTCTTGACAACAATGTTGGACATGACCAGGGTCGAATATATATATATATATATGTATGTATATATGTTTGTAAGTGGGTCTTGTCATTTGCAGCCATTGAGCATTGAGTTTGTCTCCGTAATCGATATTCATACTTATTTTGCTTGGGCCATTGCCTTAATTTCATTTCTTTCTCTCGCTGCGGAATAAATTATGCAATTCAAATTAATGCGGCCATTACACGGCCCCGAAAAGATTGAGAGACCAAACTCGATGCGAAGAGCTAAAAACAAACATAAACACAAGCACAAACACACACACACACACACAGAAGGGCGCCCCTACTTCCAGTTGCCAGATACCCGATACAAAATGAAATTAATCCGACATGCCAAATGCCAGGCACGTATCGATGTGGCTGCGTTTCTGTGTTGTGTTATGTTTGTCTTTTCATGTCTTGTCTTTTCTTTATTTCTGTTTTGTTTGTTGGTTGTTGTCTTAGCTATGCTGCTGTTGCTCTCTCTTCCTCTGTCGCGCTCTCTCTCTCTCTCTCTCTCTCTCTCTCTCTCTCTCTCTTCTCTCTCTTGCTCCATCTATTGTTTAGCTGGAGCACAAGGAAGCTCAGAAGCTGGCTTAATTCTGTGCGCGTCGAAATCGAATTAGGCAACAAGCACATGTGTGTGAGCGTGTATGTGTGTATGTAAGTGTGTTACTCGAATTCCGAACTTTGGTCCTCTCTATGCAGTTGTCTTTTATGTTGCGTGGAGCGTGGGTTAAATTTACGCCAGACTCACACCACAAAACCATTTCCATTTCACCCAGCCAAAAAAAAGAGCACTTCTCACACGTAACCTGGTTGACAGCTGTTGCCCGGGGCAGTGCTTGCAGGATGCAGGATACCGCCATATAGCCAGCCAGATAACAACAACAAAAAGTCAAATAAGCAAAAAAATAAATATATATATATATATATATTTATATATATGTACACAGGGAAAAATAATGTGACAGGCGGTGTTGCCAACGTGGGAGGCTTTGCATTGTTAGCAGTTGGCAGTTACCTTTCCGATAGGTGGAATGAGGGTTCACAGCGATACGGTGGGGTATGCGGTCGATTGGGTATAAGGGGCTATATAGTATGGGGATTCGGGCATAATTGGCATTTCACTTTTGGCGCAACTGCTGCTTGAACAGCATAAGCGTGGTGCTTACTAAATGGCTGTTGCCACAAAAATGGCATTAAATTGACCCAGTTTTTGTGTGCGGTGCGGTGCACCCGACAAGATTGTCTAAATAGACATGAAATTAAAAGTTCGTTACAAAAAGTAGTCAGACAAAAAAAAAACTAATTTCATTTCAAACAATAGATCTTTTGTTAAGTAATGTCTATTAAAACCAAAATCCTTCTTTATTTGGAGACCTCTTTTTATATTTTAATTATTCTTTTTTTGCTGGCTCCATATTCTGATCAATATAATATTTAAATTAAGTTTTCTAGAAACCATTTATTACTTTTATAAATATAATATTATTATTACAAGGAAAAGAAAGAAAAAGTAAATCGAGTCGATTAGCGTCAATGAACTGTTTACATTTGCACTTTAAATAATCTCGACATAGATATGCACAAACTGAATTACGCACGCAATATCCAATTTATAGTAATTGGCATTTGAATTATTGCAATTTTGTATTTGGCGTATCTGGCAAATTAAATGAGAAATCTTTGTCAGCTCGAATTGCCGTTGCCATCTATTTGGCTGCCACTTAGCCAGACGCATGCAGCTAAATAGATACGCACACCGTGCACTCAGCATTTCCGAAAGCTATCTTCACAGCTTTCGTTTGCGCCGAAATTGCTCGCCTCAAATTGGCCATGACAGCAATGCCTATACTTGGCTAACAACCATCGCCCCCATCTGCCATTGCTCTGGGGGCTGTGACATCTTGGTACCGCCTTAACGGAAATCTTCACTGGCAGTTTTCACGCCAAAGGAGCACTCGGAAAGAGACGTTCGCACACACACACACACAATACAATACCTTCATTATGGGCAGGCGAAGCTAGAAATCGAAACGTGTAGGGACCTTGTGGCATGTGGCAAGAGTGGCATTCGTTCCAATCTCCGTTGAGCATAAGCGTCTTTTATTTTATTGTTTTGTCAACGCTTAAAAGAAATGCTTTTCCATTTAGTTGAACACTTATGAGCATTGCTACGGATATGTTTTTTGGATTTGCTGCGTGTTTGCCTTAAAAAAAGAAAATGTCTTAAACTTGTGCAGTGTGTGTGTGCGTGCGTGTGTGTGTCATGTGTGTGTGTGTTTTAATGTGTTTGTTGTGTGCCCGACGACTTTTCACACCGCATCAAAAGGCGGCAGAGAGCGGAGTGCACTCAAGTGTATAAACAATGGCGTTAAGTGTTTAAGTGCACGGAAATATCAAAGCCATAGATTGGCCCCCGCTCCCCCCCTTCCCACGCCACTGAAACAGCTTTAATTTCATTTAATGGCATTGGCAATTTACACACAAAAAAAAAAAAAAAAACTAGAAATGCAGACACAAAGTTTAATTGCCGGGCTTGAAATAGTTTCACATGGCTACAAACACAGATACAAACACAGACACAAACACAGATACAAACACAGATACACAGCATAAATGCAGATACAACCGCAACAACATTGCCTGCCTGCCTCAGACTCTCAACGTAGTCCACGTAGTACTGTGCAGTTTGCTCAATGGAGACATTGCTGTATGTATAATTTTATGGACGCTATGTGGCCGTCATTTGGCCCCAAACACGGACGCCAGTTGGCCAGTTGGCCACTTGGCGCCAGGGCAAAAGCAGCAGCAGCAGCAGCAGCAGCTGCCTGAGCCAGACCGTTATGTTGGTTACCAGAGTGCTTAGGTTACACACACAGCGAAAAACAGCAGAGGAAAAAAGATACTCGAATAGTAGTTACAGGTAGAATGAAGGCAGATTGGCTTAAAGGCAATGAAGCAATTGACTCTGGCTATTACTCGATGTTCATGTCCGTTATCTTAATTCAATGAACCAACCGGCTTAGCCGACGAGACCCGGCCAGACCCAAGTATCTTAAAAACATGTGCATGGGATTAACTAACGTTGTTGACCAGCTGAGCGGCGGCTGTCTTAAAACCAATTAAAAGCGATTCCAACGCGGGAATTTCAATCAGTCGGAATGGAACAGTGGAATGGATTATAAATGGAAAGTTTTGCGTATTTTCAAGCCAAAGGCAGCTAAATGAATCATCAGCATGATGAATGAGATACGCAGATTAAGTCGATTAGCAGAAATAGCATTTTAATATGATCCTGATAAATAGTTGCCTACAAAATGTGGATTAATATTTGTGCATGATATATATATAAATGAAAGGGAATTGTATTTTATAAACCCTTTAGAAAAAAAGGATAGGCATCTATAAATATTTTCCTACTCTAAGCTGAATCTATTCAACTGAAACACAGTTTTGCGTTGGCCTTTCACTTTGCAGTCATTATTTTTGAAATTGTGCTAAAAAATAAATATATATTTAAGTTTTATCGTTGCCTTGACCATTGGCATTGCAGCTACAAAACTCAACTAACAGTTAATTACGCTTAACACCAGGCATAGAGAGACCCGCAACCCAATCTGTTTAGTTGGTCATGTGTGTGTAAAGCACTCACGATGCCGTAAATAGCCGCAAAGTTTTTATGTATATTTTTTTAGTGCTGCTCCATAATTAGATGCATGACTTAGCAGCAACTTTTTAAACCACCGCACCACACTTGCCCTGGCCACCCATACCTAGACTCGGCTACTCAATTAGCCCGAAAAGACATTAAACTTTCGACGTTGCCACGGTGCAGTGCCCAGATGAACTGCCCTGCCTAGGGGAGCTTCAAGCGTCTGCAGTCTCTACGCCAAATGAAGTTAGTGCAACACACACACACACACACACAACAAGAAAGCACTTAAAAAAAAATTGAAATATTTGAGCGCCACTTTTTAAAGCAGCTGGTAAATTGAAAATCAACCCATTGCGGTCCATCTCATGCCCTGCCCCCTTTGCCACTCTTAACGTTTTCAGCACCGTACGCTAAACGTCAGCCATAAATAAAATGCAAATTTTGCTGGCAAACAAAATTGCAAGGATTGCTGTAACCAAGGAGTGAAGGGGGGTGAGTGGAGGTGGGAGTGGTTAAGGCAGCATTGGGAGCCTGGTAGCAGAGCTCCTCTCTGTGTAGCTGTGGTTTTGCGTACGTGTTTTGCTATTGGTAACTGCAACATATTTTCTGTATCAAATTTTGCGGAAAATGCTCGCAGCTCAATGAAATTCTATTGGGAAATATTTTTCGGTAAACATTTTGCATATATTACACTCGGCAAGGGTCTCCGGACTTTGTAAAGTGCTTGGTGAAGGCTTCATTTATTTTTGGAAAGAGAAGTAAAATATAAAATATATAATATAAAATTAAGAAAAAAATTAAAGTATGAATTATAAAATATTTACAAAATGATTGTAGATTTTTATAAAAAGTAAATCTTAAATCTGTTTAATGCTGCTAACGGTAATAGAATATCAGCACAACATTTTTACATAAAATTCGTGTTTCTTTTTTTTTTTTTTTAATATTCTGGTTGAGCTGCTGTGGCTTAGTGCCAGAGCAGTGGTTAAATGGATGGGGAGGGACTGGTGAGCGGCTGCTGTTGCTGTTACTGTTGCTGTTGCTGGGATCATTAAATATGAAATGCCGACGCATATTTTATGAACGAAAAACTATTTTTCGGCCGAAATTTGTTGTTGAAATAACAATGAGGCAAGGCAAGGCAGCAACTACGATTAATAACTGGGGGATCTGTGCCGAGACGCACTCAGCCATACGCTCGCTAAACTCCTAATACAATCATATAAATTACGCTGCCAGAACAATCAATCAATGTCAAAGGCAGGCAGGCAGTTAGGCAGGCAGGCGGCAGTAAGGCAAGTCACACCAGACTCTGCATGTATTTGTAGGCCTTTGTCGACGGGGTAGATTTAAGCTAAGCTGCCACGTACTTGGCCGCTCATCAATTTCAATAAGCGCGACGAGCGGCTCTGCTCTGCGGATGAGCGTACCCGAGTCGAAGTCCACGTTCAGATTCGACCACCAACGCCCCATTAGCACCTAGCTAAACGCTGCGGCATTTGTCAAAGTGCCCGAGACAGCGGAGACAACGGAGACAACAAGTGCTGACAGCGAAGGAGTCGTCTTCCCATCACCTTCACCTTCTCTGTTTCATGTGTTTTGCATTTTAAATTGTGGCACAAATGAAATTGAAAATGGCAGCAAAAGATGTGCAGCTATGCGACAACAATGGCTTATGTGTTTGTGTGTGTGTGGTGTCAACACAATGGCAACGCTCTCTGGGTGGCATTTCACTGACAACAAGTCATAAATTGTACAAATGACAGTCAGCAAGTGCTGGGAGCAACAGTCGGGTCGGGGACTGGGAGCTGCTGTCTGTCCAGAGAATTTACTTTAACAAGTTGCCATTTGTGTGCAAAGTGCAGAAATCACAGCAAATTAAAAACACAAAGCAGCAGAAATACAAACTGAGATTGTGCTTTAAATAATATTTGAAAAGTCATAAAGTTGAGAGTGCTGCCTAAATACAACTTCTGTTGCAAATAACAAATGGCTTTAAATCAAATTTGCAGTTTTAACTCCAAGCCGACTTTTATTCACTTTGTGTTGCTGTCTTTTTGGTTCGAATGCCATTCATTAATCAAGCAGATTTTGAATAATGTACACAAATCAGTCAAGCAAGCAATTTGCTTCGTTCGAGCGCACTTTGATCTGCAAAGCATGGCACTTAAATTGAACAAAGCTCTCTCCAACTCCAACTCCCACTCCCACTCCCACTCACTTACTTTCTATTACTACTATTACAATTGATAAAAAACAAAAAAAATACACAAGTCTCTTTACCTTTGATATCGTAGGAATTTGGGCTGTTCAGTTGAGCGTACTTACAGACTTTAAAGCATTTCATTTGTACATCAAAGTAAGCTAACGACCGACCCTACCAATTACAATTATCTTTCTCTCTCTCTCTCTCTCTCTGAGAACCTCATTCGGCACCCTCGACTGGAGATGGTAAATCAGCTTAATAAGAACTTTACAACGTAAACAGCATTCAGTTTGAAGCAATTGAAATTTACAACTCGGGACTCGAACTCGAACTCGACTCGACCACACCCAAAAAGCATTTCCACGAATTTGTCAGAACCAGAACCAGAACCAGAACCAGAGCCAGACTCTGTGCGGGACCAGAGTCCAGAGACAGATGCTGGCGACCACAGACAGACACAAACTTCTACTGCCGGCATAACGGACAACACCTGCCAGTCAGGTGGTCATGAGTGCTCGGAGCGGAAGTGCGGCTCCAGCAACTTCTGGCTGATATCAAAGGCGAGCAGCAGCTACGCTAATGTCGGGGCATTATAGAGTGGCCAGTGAGAAGGGGGACAGAGCAGCTGTGGATGCGGTTTAAGAGCTATGCAGGCGGAAGTTTTAACTGTTCGACACACACACACACACACACACACTCGCACACTTTTAGTTGAAATCAATTGCAGTGCAGCGGCACAGTCCCAAAGTCGAGGGGCACACAATTGTTGCACCCCCCGCCAAAGAGATCAACAGAGAGGCAGGAGACAAGAGACAAGACACACACGACGTTGCCGTCATTAGCCGTGTGTGTTGCTTGTGTCGCCAACGAAGTTGTGCTGTTTTCTTTTGTTTGCTTTTGTTTTGTATTGTATGTGTGTATGTGTGTATGTGTGTGTGTGTGTGTCACGCTGTTTGTTGCTACGAAAATGCCGAAAAACCAAAATCTGAAAGATTGCTCGCCATGTGTCCTGACTGCGTCCGTCCGCTGCTATCCATCCTCTCCCGGCTACCCTCCTCAGCTCTGGCCCTGCTCTGCTCTGCATGTCTGCCTGCTGACGTTTTTATAGCTGCTAACAATGTGTCAGGTTTTCTTAGAACTGAACGATGATGAGACTTCTGTGCCTTTAGCCTGCTGCTGCTGGCCTGCATATCTCTGCATCTCTGCAGCCGATAAGTCGACTCATCCCCGATATGGTAATTAGGCGCAGTTGGTCTCACAAATACATATGCGTTATACTACCCAAAGTAGCCGGAAATGAAACAAAGTTTCCACTAGTTAAAATGTCATATTAGTGCTTAAGATGTGACTTGGATAAGCGATTTTAGAATTAGCATTAATTGAAGGTTTATGGAGCATAAAAAGACCTGACAAAATGTGTTTTTATCTTGACTAAAGCTAAATAAAATCATTTTGCTACAGTTTGATATTAAAATCTTGTTTCTGTAGCATTCTTGTTGATATATAGTTCTCAGATTCTTCAGCACACTATTATATCAGGCGTGCTCCAATTTACGTACAGCTTTGCCGATTTCGCGATTTGACAAAGAAAACGAAAGGCTTTTCCGTTTCCGCCAGTATTTTTTTTAATTTGAGACTCCTATTTTGTTGCAAATAACATAGTATTACTTCACGGCCTATCAGCCGCTTCCGCTCATCAGTTTTGTATTTTTTTTTAGCATCGCAACAGCAAATTGCATGTGGCTTGCATATTTTTGGCCTAGCCATAGCCTATTTATGTTTCGCCTTGCTCGAATGGGGGCCACACAAATTATGCGTAAATATGTGGCATTTACCCCGCCACACACCAAGCGGCGCAATAATTCTCGTTTATCGTTTTGCGAAAAGTCAATTTTTACAACGCACCAAGAGCAACAGCAGCAACAACAACAGCACGCTGAAAATACATGAAAATACCGAAAAAATGATTTGTGGTTGTGGCTGAAACTGGCGCACCAGGCAAATAGGGGCAGCGCGCTGACTTTCTATGCGGAGTGTGGGGCTGGGGAATGGGGAATGGGGGGTGTTACAGAGACCAGGAGGCGGCCATGCGTGCAACTTTGCGACTTCCTACGAGCGAAAATATGTAACAAATGTTGTAATTTGAACGCCACAAATCATAATTTTACATAATGATCAATTCATATACGTCAAAATGTTGTTATTGCTGCTGTTGCCGCTTTCGCAGTTGGTCGTTATGTGAATTATGTGCTCCGGATCGACGATTTCGTGGAATTTTGCCACCCTTTCTTCCCTTCTGCTCTGGCAGCTATGACATTTGAGACGACTGACGCTGTCCGAGTGTCTGAGCGCGTTTCTAAACTATTTTACACCGGATACGCATAGAACATAATATAGATATTATATATATATATATATATGCATATACATATATATATATTGTAATATACATATATATATATTATAATATACATATGTAATATGCATGTAATACACGAGTAGAAAGATCCAAACGGTCGGAAAAACTTTCTACGAAAACTAATTAAACAAATTGCGTTGTGTGTGTGTGTGGGTGTATGAGGGTGCGTGTGGGTGTGAGTGGGTGTGTGTGTGTGTGTGTGTGTGTGTAGTTTGTAGTTAGTGCAATGCACTCACAGTTTAGATTACATGGGTGGTTGAAAGGGTTTTCGCAATTTATCGCAAAGTGCACTTCAAAATGAAAAAGGCAAGTGGCAAAATAATTAAATGCAAATAACAATCAAAAATGGAAAATGCATGAAAATAATTAGTTTAAATTAGTTTGCAAACTTTTTATACATTTAAAGAGGGCATCAGTTGAGTGTTGACAGCTGCCGCCAACATATTAATTAATGTTTAAAATGTTATATTTATTATGAACATGACTAACATTGTGCAATAATGTTTGCTATGATTTGAGTCACATTGCAAAATATCTGCTTCAAAATCATGTTTTCGTAATAATTTTGAGATACAAGTGCATATTTATCGTTCACAATGTTTTATCATTTTGTAGAAGAAACACAACCAATTTGTCAAATCATAAATGATACATTTTAGACCATAAATTTTACTTCATGCTGAATAATCGAAACGCTTGTTTGCTCTTGCATAATAGTTAGTTATTAAATGTGATAAGTTGCTTAAAAATGACTTTCGCTCAGGTTCTAAAATTGTTGTTGGCTTTGGCTCAGTTCACCCACTTTTTTTTTGTTGGTTTTTGTCACTGCTTTGAGTAACTGAACTATCAATCTTTGGTGCGACCCTCTCTAGCGTCCAACAGGGGCTTCAACTGCAACTACAACTACAACTGACAGATGGCGATGGCGATGGCGATGGCGATGGCTCCTTCAACCAGCAGCATATCAAATTAACACAGACTCGAGGTTTAGGGCAAAAAAGTGGTGGGTAGGGGAGGGCAAGAAGGTGCAGCGGAGGGGTAACTGTGAAATGAAACTGGGAGATGCTTTGGTGCCCATTAACTGTGGCACTTTTAGGGGCAGCGCGCCGCAATTTGTTGGTCAGGTTTTACAGCAGCAGCAGCAGCAAGCAACAGAAAAAGAAGAAGAAGCCGGCAGCAGCAGCAGCAGCAGCAGCAGCCAACATGGCTGGGGCTTTATATCTGCACGTATGTGTGTTATTTTTGTTTTCTTGCTTTTTAATGAGCAGCATCGTGCAGGGATTCGGATTCGACTCGAACTTGGGGCACCACTGTTGCTGGTGTTGTTGCTGCTGCTACCAGCATTGGCACTGATGCTGTTGCTGGCAAATTGCAGGTTTTCTTTACCTTTTTTTTTTTTGTAGCTCGCTGCGCCTCGAAAAGTGTTGCACTCATATTTTGCCGGTGTGCGCGCCTTAATTATATGGCCGCCGACAGAATTCAAGTGAAAAGCATTCGGGGTCGACTCGGAGGCATTCGTTTTGTGGCAGGCAGGCAGAGGCAGGCAGGCAGAGGCAGGCCTAAGCCTATTTCGAGCCGCTGTTTAAAGCATGAAAATTTAATGCCAGCTTAGCCCAAAACACAATGACCAAGCGGGCGAGCGTTGAAAAAGATGTCGATTCAGCTCAGCTCAGCTCAGCTCAGACACAGTTTGAGTTTTGAGTACGAGTACGTCTCTTTGAGTTTGAGTTTTCTGTTCGAGTTTGGTTTCGTTTCGTTTCGTTTCGTTACGTTATGGTTTTTGGGCTAAGAATCTTTGATGCCACATTTCCGTTTTTCGGGTTGAAGCCGCTTAACTGCCGCCCTGAAACTGTGTAGCCAACGCCTCGCTTTTCACTCTCCAGAGTCCGCTCAAGTATTAATTATGCACGCATAAAATATATTTTCGAAACCTTTTTCTCATCTCTTTCAACAGGCATATTTTCTGTGAATGAGCGCGGGCGCGACATCAATGGGATGCAAATTAACTGTACAAACATAAATAACACTTGGAATTCTTGGAAAATATCCCATACCCAGCACCGCACCGCTCCGCACCGCTCCGCACCGCCATTTGTCAAATGTAATAAAAATTGTTGGGCTTCTGTTGTTTTTGGGATCTGTCTCTCTCTCTCTCTCTCTCTCTCTCTTTCTGTTGAACTTTTTTAAATTTTTTGATAAGTATTCTTATCATATTGTGGCCTGGCATCCTTGGGCATCTTTGTTGCCTTTGCCCAGCTCTGACCTGTGAACGTTGACGTTGGATTTTATGATGTGTATACCCTTTAATGAATTCAAAGGCACGAGTTAGCAAACGCCCTGCTGCCCCAATCCCTGCGCCACAAGTTGTGCGCGTGCTCATTACCCTAGATACGAGTGCGAATGATTTTTGTGCTGACTGTGGCAGACCCGTTTTCACTTGCAACCTACTTGTTGCCCCACCCGTTTGTAGCACTCACTTTTAACGCTCGGCGCCCAACGCGTAAATGAATTGAAATTGACAGTTTCTCAGCAGATGCTCGCTTTCAGAGACTATGCATTAGATGCGTCATCAATTATTTAATGCACCACATCAAAAGTTGAAGCCACACACAATGCGAACGATGTGGAAAAACAAATAATAATGATTAATTGGCGCTTCAAATTTATGACGCTGTTGGATTTTCCACGTTCTGCCTCCGCCGATAGCCGAGTTGAATGTATGATAAAGCCCTTGATGGATTTTTTTCCCCCCTTACCCCGCCAGTCACAAGTTGAGCTCGCAGCGATTAAAACTTTTCGTCTGACACAAACAGCAGCTCCAACTTTATAAATATATTAATGTAATGCAGTGAGTGTGTGTCTGTGTGTGTGTGTGTGTGTCTGTGTGTGCATGATGATGGCTATTATTTTTTGTTGTGCAATAAATAATATGCCATTATAATTATTTATGAAAGTCTCATAGGATTTGGGGTTATTTCGTATAATGTGGTGCTTTTATTGGTATTGCTAACGGCTGATTCGACCACATATTATCGGGTCTAAAATCCGACATGTTTTCGCAGCTACAATGGAACCAATTTCTCTATAAATATCTGAAATACATTTTAGAAATTATCAATAATAATATTAAACAGCTCTTAAAGAGCCTTGCACACACTTTCTGCTGTGTTTTCTGTATTCAAATCTAAATGCAAACATTTGCCAAAATTCGATTACGATTAATTGTACAAATTTATAATCTAAAAAAAGTCTGCATTCCTTTATTTGAATTGCACTTAGGTTTCAAATAAAGGAGTATTGATTAAGCATCACAATTAACATTTCTTTGTTGTATTCTCCCAATAGCTGCCTCAAATTCAATTATTTCCCTCTTTTTGGCTATACCTTAAAAAAAAAAATAACCACAACAATTTGAGTTGCTTTATAATGCGACCCTTTGCCAATTTATGAAGAATTTCAATTGTGAATATTGATTATTCATTTCCTGAAGCGAAGACGGCGCGGCGCACCTATAACGAATTCGGATGCGGATGCGGATGTTGATGCGATTGCGAATGGAGAATGGAGAGTGGAGAATGGAGAATCGGGAGTGGGGATGTCGATTGCTTCGCTTGCGCCTTTGGCTTGGATGGAGACGTCGTCGTCGCCATCATCATTGAAATGGCAAATTGGACTGCAGAACGTTTTATATTGGAATTGCTGCTGTGTTGTTGTAGTTTCCATTTGCTGTTATTATTGCTGCTTTGTCGGAGTTCTAGTTTTTGCTGTGTCTGTGTCTGTGTGTGTCTGTGTATGTGTGTGTAAGTGTCTGTGTGCGTAATCATAACGGCTCGCTTGTTAACATGCTACATTAAATTTTTATCAAGAGCCATGCCAAGAGAGAGAAACAGACAAAGTGCCACCACACATAAATACATAAATATCTAAAATAATGATGTTGTTGTTGTTGCTGTTGTTGTTGCTGTTGTTGTTGCTGTTGATTCTTATGATTATTGCGGCATGCCTGCAATGTAGCATGATTAACACGGGACACAGTTGAAATGGGAGGGCATAAAAAAGAAAAACAATAAATACGCTCACAGGGAAAATAAATGCTAAAAGCATTGCAAAATGCCAGGCCACAAAATAATTCACATACATTACAAATAATCAACATAACAATGGAGTCGGTCAACTCCGCCATCTCCACATCCACATCCGCCTCCTCCATTGCCATTGTCGTTACGCATACGCCGCATATGCGCTTGCTCCAACTTTAATATGCTGCCCAATAACTGAAGCTGAAATTGTTTATTCTACAATTGAATTGAATTGGGTTTTCATATCTCATAGAATAAATCCTAAATTATTACCAAAAACTGTGTTTAATATGTGTGTATAGTTGATTAAGTTTTAGGAAACTAATAAAAATATTATTAAGTAATTGATTAAGTTTAGATTCAATTTTACGCATTTGATTTGATGGGATAAACTTATAGTTTCTCATACTCTGCAGACATTTCAGATAGTTGAAAATTGAAGTAATATATATAGTAATATATATAGTATAATAGTAGAAAGATGTAAATTTAAAGAGATGTTCAAAAATCAAATAGTCACAGGCAACAAAAATAGAATAATTTTAATTACAACTTCAACTTAGCTGTTTTATAAAATGTAAAACATACTATAATATGCCCTTTTTGCGTTGCTGTTGACATGTGCAAATAATACGCAGATATTTCAACAATTTTTGCCTAGAATAGCATATTTCTAACCTAACCAGCAATCCATGGTGTGCATGGGTGTGTGTGTGTGTGTGTATGAATGTCTGTACCATCCATTATCTGCGGTCGACCATTTGCCAAAAAGCACTCAGCATCAGCAAGTTGCCCAGTTTTGCATTTTAGCGCAACTCCACTGTGTTGCCCCTGCCACCAATCCCCCCTTTCCGTCTTTCATTATGGGCAACACGTTTTATCATTTAACTCGGTGGGTCTGGGACTCGCCCATTCACCCACTCACCCACGGGGCCATCAAAAGCGTGGGAATTAATATCAATGTCGTCGTCATAGTCGTTGCTGTCTCTGTCACTTGATGCGTTCGCTATCAGCGCTCAGTTTGCTGCACTGCCACCAGGGCGTATGTGTAATGCCGTTTTTTTCTATGGGCTTATTTTTTCATTTTTTTTTTTATTTCTTTTTTTGCTTTTTATCAATTAAAAGCCACTTCAAAAGCGGAAAGTGTCTGTGTGCCGTTGACACACACACACACACAGACACACCGACACACAGACACAAACGCCCAAATAACAAACACAAACACCCACTCACACACACAAACATGCTCATAGTATGCTTTTGTTGTCGTCGGTTTGGTTTGTTGGACGCTTTTAGTTTTATCTCTCTGGCGAATACTTTTGGTACCGCAATGTGTTTTAAGTAGACAGAATGCTGAAGCGTTTAATACCCTGCATAATGTGTGTGTGTGTGTGTGTGTTACTCTGTGTGTGTGTCTTAGCTGCATTTATTTGGCTATGCAAATAAACTGTTGGCTGTATTTAATACCATTGAAATATGCGAAAGCGAATTGTTTAATTAATTTTTAAATTAATAATTTAACTCTGAAAATTGTAATTTAAAATACATTTTAGATTTTTAGTTAAATTTGTAGATTTATTTAAACTTTGTTAATACTTTTATAGTCATAATTTTGCACGTGCAAATTTTTAATTTTCATAATTTGATTTTCAACAAAAATAAATATTGTAAGAATTATTTGATTTCTCAATTTTAGATTTAAATTTAATTAGTCACTTTTAATTATATATAATTTAATTTGTAACCTTAATTTTAAAATCTCTTTATAAATAAAAAATAGAGTATATTTTCAAAAATCTTGTTGACAAATTGTGGACTGTTTTAAATCCAAAATAAATAATTAAATAAAATCAAAACATAGTTAATCAAAAGAATAGCTCAAAATTAAAGCAGTTTTGTGCTGTGCATTGCAATTGGGCTTGGAATGGCAGACAGACTCGCCCAAAGCGTTTCACATATCATTTTATCCCCCTCTCCCTCACTCCCACTCTCTCTCTATTTCTTTACAAATGCGGCTCTGCGTGGTTTTCTTTTTTTTTTGCGGCTTTTCACTTTGACACAATCAACGTGCCCCAAACCAACGGCGACGATCCCCAAATGCGGCGGCGTCCACTCAAAGCTAATGACCGACAAAGCGTTTTGTATTATTTTTCAATTTCATTTTCACTATGCGCTCTGCTCTTCCACTCTTTTTTTTCACACTACACCCCTACCCCAACACCTCGCCCTCCGACGTTGTTGTTGTTGTGTTCGCACTCCGTTTGGAGCGGTCTGGCCATGCATTAAATATTATTAAGATAAGGCGGAGCGCGCTTATCAATCAGACGTCAGACGTACCGACACCGCTCAAGCAGCCCAGGCAGTCAGGCGAACTACACAATTTGCAGACAAACGCAGAGGGGACAGTGTGGCAAGGGGGGGAGAGGGGAGAGGAGGCACAGCATTTAACAGTTGACTGGCTGACATGATTTTTCCATCATATTCATTGAAAGAAGCGTAACTAGCGTAACTAAAGACAGAACCGACAGCTTTTTACTTTTGATGCCAACTCACAAATGAATGAAGTGGGGGGGGGAGTTGTGGGGAGGGGGAGCTGCGCTGCAACCTTAATGTTTAATGTTTAAACTAACAATTTACATATAAGCAACATAGTACGACAGTCAGAGTCGAAAGTCAATGTCGCATCTGTTTCTGTTGCTGTGTTTGCTTATTGAACTCTGGCGGCACATTTCCAAGAAGCCAATTGCTAAATCAACAAACACAAACAAACTCTGACGAGCAAAACAAAAACCTCGAAAAGTCATTACATATATCTTCTGATTGAGGAAGAGGCCCTTGCTCCGGCTCTCTTTCTCCCCCTATCTCTCTTTCTCTCTCTCTCTCTCTGTCTTGCTGTCTTGCTGTCTTGGCTGTGGCCGCAAAATGCAGAAGCTACAAGCTAACAGCTTTTTATCTTTGGCACAGGCGGCATTGTTTTTGGCGGCCCAGGCCAAAAGACATAGCCTCCAAAAAGCACAAACAACAAACTCAACAAAAATAAATAAATAAAGAAAAAACCAAAAAAAGAAAAGAAAACCAGTTGAGACTGGTGTCCAACAGTCGCTCGCTGCTCCAAGCTAAGCCTTATAAGGTCGCTGGCATGTCAGGCAATGCCAGCAACTACAACTACAACAACAACAACAACAACAACAACAACAAAAGACAAAGGCAACGGCAACGCCAACTTCCTGGCTAATATTACGAAAACTGCTTAAAGAGAGCTGCGCTCTGCTATGCTGAAGCCCTCCCCCCTCTGCACCTCCTCTGAGGATCAGCCTCAAAAGTGCAGCTCTGCTTGCCAGAGCTGAAGCCTGAGCCTGTCATGAGTGCCTGCCTGCCTGACTGCCTGACTGCCAGCCTGCCATTGGAATTGCCTGTTGCCTTCTACCGTAATTCACAACAACAACAACAACAACAACAATCAGCAACTGTTGCGAAACTCGCACCACGCACAGTGACACAAATTTTCACGAATTATACAACAAATTTAAGTACTTGATTATATAAGCACGTATGCTGAACATAATCATACTAAAAACAACATTATTTTAAGTCTTTGTTCTGCTTCAAAAGTTCACTTATGCAATTTCGCAAATTATTAAATATTAAAAGACTTTATTTATTTAATTAATGTGCTTTAAAAGTAGTCCAAACTTTATTTTAAAAGGCTTTTAATCAAAATATCAAATTAGAATTAAATCATTTTAAAGAAATTACTATTTTCGCAAAGATCTGATTAAAAGCCATGTAAAATTAAATTATTTTTATTTATTTATGCATGTTAACAATAATATATATTATATACTATTATTATATACTATATATTACAATTAGTAATACAAATAAGACCACTAGCCGACTAGCTCTGCAAATTAATTATTTTTTAAAATCATTGAAAAAGTTTAAATCTAATACTAAAGAGAATTTGAATGATGTGATGTGCTCATAACTTAGACATATGTCAAGTAATACACTAAAATAAAATTTTGCCACACTGTGCAAATGTCTATCTCTGTGTGTGTGTATATGTGTGCGTGTGTGTGTGTGCCGAACTTAAAGCAAAAAGCGCATCTTTTGAACAGTGCGCAAAGCGCAGCTTGTTCCGCGGCTGAGGCACAGGCTGCGATGTGTGTATGTGTGTGTGTGTGTGTGCGTGTGTATGAGTGTGTATCTCAAAGATACAAAGCAACGTACGCTCGTTTGTCTGTCTGTCTGTTTATATGTCTGTCTGCATGTCCGTCTGTCGATCGTCGGCTCTAAACCGCTTTTGTGTATGGCCGCCGAGATGCCTGGCATAGTTGGAAGCGCGGAACTGGTTGGAACTGTGGCTGAGGCTGTGGCTGTTGCTGAAGATGGAGCTGCTGCAAGCTGTGTAGATGGAGGAGTCGCTGCCTTGCATCGCGCCGACGCCGTTTGCCGCGCTCAGTTATTATTATTTTTGTTTGTGGCGGCGACTCAACGACGACGACGTCGCCAGCTTGTTGTTGTTTTATCAACGTGAGGGCTTTAAAAGGTTTTTTTTTTTGTTTTTTTTTTTGCTGTGGCATGGCAGCAGCAACAGCAGCTGCCTCTACGTCGAGACAGCTAGCTCTACCTGCAACAGGTAAGAAATTTTCGCTCGCCCGTTCGGCATTTCAATGTGTTTTTGCTCTCCTCTTCAATTTATAATTTTTTTTGTTTTTCTTTTCGGTTTTTGGTGCCTTTTGCCTGCTGTTGCTGCTGCTTTCTTTGAAGTTGCATACTTCGGCGTGCCTTTGGGTTTCCTTTGAATTCCTTCTCTCCCTCTCTCTTGCTCTTGCTCTCGCTCTCTCTCTCTCTCTCTTTCTCTCGCTGCTTCTGCATCTGCAAGCAATTAGTGTATGGGGGCTTTGTGGCATGCCAGGGCTACCAGCTCTGCTGTGGAGGATCCTTGTGCTTGAATTCAAAGTGTTGCCCTGGCATTTAATTGATGCAGTAATTGTTAACCAAACGCAAACGCGCTCTCAGCGAAGAGCAAAACGTTTCCACTGAAACTGCCACTGCCACAAAAAAATAAATAATCACATTGATTGATGATTGATTGATGTGACGTTTTCTGTTTTGTGCAGCAGAAAATACTTTTTAGGAACCCTTTTTATATCTGCCTGCTTATTTATGATTATGATACTTTTGTTTTCTTTTTTTTTTGTGAAGTTGGCAATGTCGCCGAAAATAAATGTAAAAAAAAGCCGCCTTTTTCTATTGATCACGATTGCGGCGAGTTCGAATTCGATCTCAACGCATACACACACACATAGATAGTTTTTCCCTTTAGTTCTTTTGCATCTGCCTCTCTGCTGCCTGACGCATTCAACGTGCCACTTGGCCGGTGCTCTTTGGTTTTCCATTTTCTATTTATTTTTCGTGCGTCGTATTCTTTTGATGTTTTTCTGAGTTGCTGTTGCTTTGTTGTTGTTGTTGTTATGGATTTTCTACGTTCTATTTTTGTGTGCCTTTTTTCCTCTCTTCTTCTAGCGACCACAAGCGAACGTTCTGTGTATCTTGCAGATAAAGAACGTTCGATTGCCTACATTTTCCACATTTCCCACTGTGTGTGTTGTTCTCGTTGTTTCCCTTTGTTGTTGTTGTTGTTGTTGTTGTTGTCGTCGTTGTTGTGTGTAATTATTGGAGAAGGATGTGGGAGAAGCCCTTGACTGAATGAATCTTCAAATTTCTTCTTTACGTCTCGTAGACAGCAGCATTTTGGTAAAGAAAATCGTTTGGATATTTTGTGCATGTGTGTGTGTGTGTATGTCTGTGTGTGCGTGTGATTGTGTGTGTGTGGATTTTGTTGTACATTTTTAGTGCGGCATTGTCTCAAAGAAGACAGAAGGGGCACTTTGTGATAACACTAATCATATGGCAGTCTAACATATGGTAGATAGCATGAACCAAATAATTAATACATGTATTTTGTATAATTTTATTTACTTGTGTTATTGTAATTATTGTAAACATGGCAATGTTTTGTGCTAGTTGTTGCCACTTAAAAGTATTGCAGAATAACAACACAAGCGAAAATCTTTTGAATTCGCCATATTCAAGCAAACATTCAAAGTGAATAAATTGTAGATGGTTTGCGTTGGCAATTCTCTTGGCTTAATAGGAAATAAACAATTGCGTTGCTCTTACCTGAGAACTGTTTATAGCCGCCGAGTATCTTATGCTTCCACCATTTGACAATATTTCCCGCCATCGCTGCTGCTGGGTTTCTGCTGCTGCTGCTGATGTTGCTGCTGCTGCTGTTCTCTGCTGGCAGCTGCTGCTTTTGGCTGCAGCTAGAACAGAGAGTCGTTTTTGTTGGGTTTTTGGCTGTGGATTTTGTTTGGATTTTGTTTTGCAATTTACGAGCCTGTAGCGGCGACTCTAACTGTAAATGTAACTGTTACAATATTGTTGCTTTGGAGCAAAATGTTTTACGGTTTTTATGGGTGGGTTATCCTTGTCTGCCGTTGTTGTCGCTGCTGCTAAGAGACTAATACACTTGCCGTACTCACTCTCTCAGGTGTGCCACACGGAGCAACGAAGCGACCTTAATTTGTCTCTGGCATTATGTTGGATGATGTACGGGGCAAGGAGCTGTGGGGGCAACAACGTTACGGTTGGATCGTAAAACTTTTTACAACCGTTATATACTGCATTTTAGTTGAATTTGGCGCATATTTTGCGACTTCCTCCCCTCTTTCTCTATCCCTCTCTCTCTTTCCCTCTCACCCTCTTTCTGTGTTTTGGTGTATATATCTTATATATATATATCTTATACAGATACTTTTTGACGTAGCGCGCGTAATTTTAATTGTAAATTTTTTTTGTTGTTGCTGTTGTTTGCGCGACCCGACGTAAATAACTTGGCGAATGTACAACAACAACAACACCAACAGGCAGCAGCAGCAGCAACAAATAACAACTGCAAAATGCTAAAGCGCAAAACACGATTTGTATTTCCAAATGCGAACGGCGAACACAGACAGCGACTGCGACAGCGACGGCGACTGCGACTGTGATGTTGACAGCGTATTTTTGGGGTGTAGTATTGTTATTGTTGTTGTTGCGGTGCTTGCTGTGGTTGTTTTTGTTTGCAGGGCGGTTTTTGGCGTTTAACGGCACTTGCTTTACGCTCTACTAAATATACATATGAAAATGCACACCTAAGTAATTATCATTGCCAAATCACTCATTCATTCACGGCATTCACTTTGAGTTGCTGTTGTTGTGTGTTGTTTATTTATGATACACGTAAAGGACGCACGTTTGCCTCGCGTGTATTCCAGAATCAAACCAAACACAACTCACATGACGCGCAATACATATGGGAGCGCACACGACCAACTCGTTAGGCGTACGGAAACAAACTGAAATTACACGAAACACAAAAACGGCGCCCTCACATCTCACACACAGCAGAACTTAAAGTGGTTTGGTCAATGTACAGAGAGTGAGCTGTACGCTCTCTTCTGTTCTGTTAACGCGCTAACAGTTCGTGTGGAATGGAAACGGAACAGTAGGCACTGTTAGTGCAAAGCAACTGCTGTTAATCTTTCGAAAAGAGCGGCTTCGCCTTCTGTCAACCGTTGCAGACTAGAAATATTGCTGTTAACATGCATAAATACATCAATTCGGTGCAATGTTCGCCGTTGACATTTATTTATTTAAGAGCCAGTGATTAGAGAGTTTCACCTGCTCTTCGGGGCTGTGACATCGGATTATAAATACCCTGTACTAATGTTATAATGGGGTTTATTAAAATGCTCAACTATAAGGATGTTTTCTGTGTCTAACATCAATATTATCTGTACTTCAAACTAGTTGGAAAAGTTGATAAACTTATCTTAATTAAACATTTTTTATTTTGATACGACAATCATTTTATTCTAACAGATTAACTTGCTTGGATATTTAATTTTTTTTTTTCTGTACTTAATTTATTTTATTAATTTATTAATCTGGACTAAAAACAAATTATAAAAACTAGAAACTGACTAATTAACTGAAGAATGTAAAATGAAAAAATTAAAATAAATCATGGATATAACAAGCTAAAATAGTTCTGGCTTAAATATTAGGACTTTACGAAATAGTATTTAGATTGTTTTCTATTGCTTTCACTTCCTTAAATTGTAGCCTAAGGTTCAACTAGTTGTAGTAGTAATGGCAAACCTTTAATTATGTTGTGTATTGGTAATATCCCATTTTAAGTTCACGCGCTCATTGAGACCGCATCGAAATTTGATTGTTTTTTAATTTGAAGGATCAGTGATCGGGTCGGGTCTGCAGCTCCTCCTCCTTCGCTCGCAGCGCAGTAGAAAAGCTCAGCTGCATTTATTGTTGTTGTTGTTGGTAATGCTGTGCCGCCTGCTGCGCTCGACATCGGGGCAATTACCCACCACTAGCAGCAGCAGCCGCCAAAAAAGAGAAAATAAAAAAAAACTTGCCCGAGCCCAAGACCCAAAACTCAAAGATAATAACAGAGCAACCAGAATCCTGAATTACGCTGCAAATTCACAAAATACAAAAAGAAAAAAAATTAAAGGGACAAGTGGAGAAGCTGCCGGCAGCCGGCGACTTTGTGCGTCCAGCGGTAACAATCCTCGCCCGGCCCCGTTGCCTGCGCCTGGGCACCGCCGACACCGTAAACGTTCCGCATTGCTATAATGGCGATGTAATTGAAGAAGAACACGCGATCACAGCGGGCAACGCCACAAAAAAAAAAACGAAAAACACCAACAACAAAGAGAAAAAGAAAAAAAGGAGCAACCGCCTCTCTAACAGAGCCAGTCACAAGGAGGCAGTAGAAGGGTTTCTTCTTCGTTACGTTTCTGGACTCGTCGGGGTTTCTTTGGTTTTTGGTTTGGTTTGGTTTGGTTTTCGCCTCGTTTCCTGCAGCGCCTTTGTTCTGGCTTCAACTTTATCATTATCAGCATCATCATCATCATTATCATCATCATCAGCAACAGCAGCATCATCAATGATCCATCGCAAGTCGTCTTAATTTCATGCCGTTCTTTTGTATAATTTTACCCCCTACTTCAACTCTATCTCTCTCTCTCTCTCTCTCTCTTTCTCTAGCTCCCTCTCACTCATGGATGCGGGCAATTTTCGATTGTTCCCATCCGCTCATTTAACCTACTCCAGGCCAGTGATTGATGTCGTTTCCAATATCCTCTGTCCTCCGTCCTCCGTCCTCTCTTCTTTCTCTGCTCTGCCTGTTATTGATTTATGTTTTGTGTGTGTTCTGTAAAATTTCGCACAATTTTCGCACAATGCGTTTGACAAAAGTTGATGAACAGTCCGTCCCCTGTCCTCTGTCCTGCTCTGCTCTCTTCTCTCTTCCTGTTCTCTTTTGTGCGTCACATGTAGTCTGTCGTCTGTTTCATCTTATTTCGCATCCCTGCATGCAGCCCCAGGAATGTAATTACCCAAAAGCAGGCGCAAAAAGTGGGCATATGTCTGATGTCTGATAGGGTTTTTAGCAGCACTCCAGCAACCCCCTTCCACGTCCCCCATCGCTGACTGAGTGTTGACTGCTGGCCCTGGCAACTGTCACTCTAATTGACATGGGCAGTAGCTTCAGCTGGACAACGGATGCGTTGTCAGACTGCGTATGCATGTGTGTGTGTGTGTTTATGTGTGTGTGTGTGTGTGCTACACTGATGAGGTTCGCTTGATGGGGACTTCATTAGCCCGGTTGACATTTTATAATTAGTTTTGGAAAGAAAATTCGTTAGGGAAATCGATCAAAATTAAGTGCATGTCCCTAAAACCATTGCCTGCATTAAGCACTCACAATGGCGTAGCTAATCCTTTCACATTGTCTTGCCAGAGCCTTAATTATATTCGATATTGATTTAGTAATATTTTAGATTTTTCCCAGTTAGCTGGATAGTTTTCGGTTAAAAACTTTCCATAGCCATAACTTCTGGATCATAGTTTGATCCATAGATTAATACTACTCAAAATCGAGTTTCTAGCTCGAAATTCATGATTAAACTTAACCTTAAAAAGTGCTTCTTGGGATGATTCAAAACTTTCCAGAACCTCTAGATTAAAATGCATATATATGTGGTTTTATCGCTTCTGCAATAATCAATGTTATTTTCCAGCACACCAACTTTAAAACTTTTATTTGGCACCGGCAAGTGTCAAGTATCGAAAAGAACGGACGGACAATCTGAATGGATTACACTAAACTTAACAAAAATTGAAAACAGCAGAGGAGGAATTAGATTTAGTTGATTCTTTTGAAATTTTCAACTCCCAATTGATGGATGTTGTTCGTTGAATCAAACACGTTGTTGCTACCCACCTCTCTGAGAGGTTCTCTGTTATATTTGATACCTTGGGAACCACAATTTAAGTGCCAAGTTAGTCATAGACTCTGAGGCATCAGTTCTTATTATAGTTTTCCCCTACACTGCAAGCAGTTGTGTTTAATACTTTGGCTAATCTGCTGGCATCATGTTATTTTGGCATCGTTAAACTTACCATAAAGTTTCGAACCGCAATTTAGACACTCTTTGTGGCCTAATCGTTTGCTGGTAAACTCGACTCCAGATCTTGTAACTGAAAATCGTTAAATCAAAGAAAGGCGGCCAAAAATCAGACCGAAAAAAAGCACATAAACTAAGAATGGCTTTATTTTGGTAGACAACATTTGTTGGGTGTGCGTGTGTCTGTGTGTGTTTGATTGTGTGTGTTTGTGTGTTGGATAGATTTTTAACGATTTCGGCCTAATAAGCAACAATTGGTCGCTACTCTCCCCCTGCCCTCCCCCTTTCCCCTCCTTTCAAACCAATCAATAGAACAACTCGAACAACAATTTCCGCTGCTACAGCGAACAATGTTCTTTTGTTGTTGTTGATATTTCTTCTATTTTTTTTCTTTTTTGGGTAGGAGTTGCATATGCAATGTGTGTGAGGGGCGCGTTTATCAAAATTAATTGGAAATTTTCGTTGATTTTTAACGACTTCTGCGTAAAAGTCATTTTGGAAAATGAGGCACAGACTTCAAACGGGCGAGTTGCACATGTTGCTTGGAGGAGGGCCTGAAGAGATCTCTCTTCGATATGCATATGCATGTATGTAAATGTATGTATATGCATATGTGTGCCTAGGCTGTCACTTTTATGGCCTAACAATATAATTTCCAGTCAAGAAATAGCCGTACAACGACCCAGCGAGACAATTCATAATTGCTTTCAAAATTTGTTT
Organism: Drosophila cognata; assembly: GCA_035041535.1. Lineage (NCBI taxonomy): Eukaryota > Metazoa > Arthropoda > Insecta > Diptera > Drosophilidae > Drosophila > Drosophila cognata. The sequence goes on along the minus strand of JAWNLC010000688.1, from coordinate 6,435,994 downwards.
ATAAATGCACTGGGCGCCCCCCGCAAATGCCCATCAGTTCCGCCTCCACAGACACCACTTCTTCACTTCCACTTCCCCTTCCACTTCCCCTTCCACTTCCACTGCACACCCCTTGCCTCCACGAGCGACGACAACTTTATTTGAATTTTATGACAGAGCCCAGACATAAATATTTATGACCAGCACTTACAACAAACTTAATTTATTTAATAGTTGCATGCGTACATCGTTTTCTCAAAATATATTTTTCGATTTTAATATTTTACGAGTGTCGAAATACAAGTTTAAAAAAATATGTACATATATGTTTTGATGGTCTGTCTATCTGTCAGACCGTCTGACTGTCTGTCCCTTGCAGCGATCGCATTTTGTGAAATCATTTTTAATGAGCAACTGGCGCTGTGACGCAATCTACTCGAATGTATCTGCGTATCTAATTTACGCTCGACTCATAATTTATTGAAAATATGTTCCCCAAATGTTTTTATTAAATTTTTCTTTAGATTTTTTCATTTATGTTATTATTTCTTCGATTGGCTGCACCCTGAAAAATGTTTTGCTACACAATATAAATAAAATGCACAGCACACAAAAATTCAGTTTATTTCAATAAATATACAAATTAATTGAAATTCACTGGAATCAGTTGGGCAAGAGCCAATGAAGTGTACTTGATTTGGATTTGTGATTCTTTTGTTCAATTTTCCAACTGACATGAAAATATTTTCAAAGCCATCGAATAAATACAGGCGAACAAGCAAATTTTAATTATAAGCGATTAGAAATTTCCTAAATAAATACGTTTTCTATTATTGTTTGTGCAAACTTAATCCATCTGGTTATGGAATTTGTGAATACTTCATTTCAGATTATTATTTATTATTTATTATTATTTAAAACTTAATCGACTGCATAAGTCCAGATAGTTTTGCCTTCAGATGATAATTGATAAATAATAAATGCTGCAAATATGTTGCTATTAATGATTGTTGCCTTAGATACTTTTGCATCTAATATTTCAGTAAGTCAGTTGCCTTAGATACTTTTGCACCTAATATTTCAGTAAGTCAGTCAGCAACAACTATTTTATTTAGATACTTTTTTGTTTAGGGAACCGACTATCAGCGCTAGATAAATTTAACATTTAGATTTATGTTTATGAGATGGACTTTGGAAATTAGATATATCAAATCAAAGATGCAGTTTTTCGCATCCAGCTCAGAGAGCGCTCAGAGATTAAACTACTTTCGGGCAACACTTTACAGACAAAACTATAATTATCTGTGCAATAATCGAGTTGATTTGCACTGATTGCTCCACACTACCGCTAGCTGCAAGTAATTTATGCATTTTCAAGCAAATACATATTACATTTTCGGCTCAAATTATAGAGAGGCGCCGCAGCGAAATAAAAACAAAAATCATTATTTAGAGTGCGATCGGCGAACACATAGTAAGCAAGAGGCGTTGCCACAGTCACAGCCAGAGCCGGCAGCCACAGTGCTTCAACCCAACCCAAAACTCAAACTCAAAATAAAAAAAAAGTAAAAAAAACTTATAGCCAAAGCCGAACACAATCTCCAGTTGCCGCTTGCGTCTGACTGTCATGGATAATGATCAACCGTTGGCCACCGCCTTTGCCTTTTAATTAAACGTCGGAGCCGCAGTCTGAAGTCTGCTTTCGAGTCCAGAGTCTTCAATCGAGTATCTTCGAGTCGTGCTGCGTCGGCTGCCCCTTTGACGCTTTTCATTCGGTGTCATATACCGAAAAAAAAGAAGACTGAAGATAAAGCGGGGGCATTCCGGGAGACGACGACGACGAAGACGACACACAAGCAAGGAGGCACAAAGCGGCAACACAGACGTTGCCGCCTCATTCAGCTGTTCGTTCATGCCGTCATTACCGCATTGCCACATTGTCCATGCGCACATCACTCAACGGACACGCAGCATCCGAGACGGAGAACCCCACGAAACCCCCAACCCTACACAGCTGAGTGCTCCTCCATAGTCATCCATCCATATCCATCTATCCCAGCCATCCATCTGTCCATGGCCGAGTCTTGAAAATCAATTTTCTGCTGTGCTCAAAAGTTTTTCCTTCACATCTTTCGTCATTCTATTATTAAAAAAAAAAAAAAAAGAAAAGACGAAACGCAAATGAATAAAAAAATTAATTTCTTGAACGTAAAAAATTGATTTGTTGTGCAATGCGATACACAGAGAAACCAACCAGCTGAAAAACTGCGAGACAATGCCAACGCTTATACCATATGAATATTGTATATATATATACATATATATATATATTTATCTGAATGTATATATTTATTCCTCACGATGTGTAATATTTGCCGGCTACACTTTTGAATACGGGCTAATGACAGCGCTGCTCGAGGGGAATTGTAGCATTGGATATGTAATGAAATGCTAATCACACATTAAACACATCACACATCAGTGTTGCCCTTCAACGTGAAGCTGCTGTGCTGCTGTGCTGTTATTATTCGTTTTTTTTTCACAAATTATATATGTATAATCTTTTTCTGCGGTTTTCCAAAAAATTACAATAATTTGACAACTATTTAAATATTTGAAGCTGCCTTTGTTTGCACACAAATCTTATAGGTATAAGACTTATAAATCATATAGATTTAGATGTAGATAAAAAATATGCAGATCTTATCTTACATATAATTTGTAAATATTTTTCTTTGTTTTCTATTAAAAAATTAATTCTTGTTTGTTTTCATGAGATTGTCAAAAAGGTTGCAATAATTGTGCAATTATTTATACATTTTAATCTCTCTTCCTTTTGGAAAAATGTCTTATAGATATCTGACTTTCATCGTGATAGAACTACAAACCTTATCTACTCATTTCATATGAAGCATGTTTTGCTCTTGTTTGTATCTTTGTGATATATATTTTTATAAAAAAGATACATTTACCTTTAATTACTGCTCACTGGATATTCATTATCCTATCTATAGAGAATAATTAATTGAATTCCCCTGACACACGTCTATTTTGCAACCCTTTTGCATAATTGCTAGCGCCGCCACTGCATTATTCAATTGGTTCCCTTTACGCTTCAAGCTGATTTTTTTCGGGCTTTTTGACTGGGCGTTAATGACTTTTTCGGCTGGTCGCTTTTTTGTTTTTCATATTCAACGCAGACAGATTTTTTGTGCGCCAACAACAACAACAACAACAGCAGCAGCAACAGCAACACCAAAATGAAATACAAAACAAAGCGAGCTTTTTGTCTGACGTTTTGGGCAAGAGTCAAAAATAAAACGCGCTGTGGGGTTAGCCCAAAGATGTTTCTTAATAAGTTTTAATAGCGCTGCCACAGCTTGACTAATTTAAACTGTCGAAAATTAATTGAGGTAGCCAAGATGTATCAGTGTGTAAGTAAGTCCCCTCAGCTTGTTGCTGTCGTCTCAATTGCAATTATTTGTCGGTGCTGTAAATCTTGAGTGTGCACACACCCACAACTGACTCTCCTTACAAGCACACACACACACGCATACACACACCCCTTTGTCATATGTTTATTGCCGTATGCGTCACTTGCATCCTGGGCCATTGCAATTCGCCTGCGCCTTCCTTGTCTGCGTGGGCGTTTCCCTTGCCCGCCCCCTCGTCTCTCCGCCTGACTGTTGTCTTGCGGCTGTCTGATTTATAACATTGTTTACACGGCACGCCAAAAATTTGATTTACTAGCGACTGCTGTTGGCTGGCCACACATGGTCCCATTTGATTGTCATAACTCACGACTCTCGACTCACGACTCACGCAAGCGCAGGCACGAGACTCGTATGTATGATGCAAGATGAAGATATATGCCTGTTTGACTCTTGATAAAGACACAAAACGCAAATCATGATTTACCTATCTCAGAGTTAAGGTGTTAATATATTCAATGGACTGGCAATGATATCAATCCTTTTTGAAATCCATTTTTTAATAACTTTTAACTTGATTGTGTTAAATTTAAAGAAGCTTTGCTGAACCCAAGCCACATTAAACTGCTCCTAAGAAATATCATACTCACTTATTAGCTTTACTCTATTGCATTTTTGTTGCCAATAAAAAACTAAATATTATCACAGATAACATTAAATGATATAGATTATCTACTTTTAGAGAAAAAATAGAAGATATTTAATTGAATCTAAACTAAGATTTATTCACACACTTTGCATGGTGTGCAAGTATGTATCTTAAGAATGATATTTAATTAGCAGTTGTTATTTTGTAACTTAAGCTTGACATTGATTGACAGAGCGAACGAAATGATGTATGCAGATGTACAATCGACTGCATTGATTACATTTCCATTGCATTGCAAATAGTGACTGGAATTTGTGGTTTTTGGAAATTCAGTGGGCTCAAAGCCGCTCCCAACACAATTACGGACTCAGTATTTGCATTATGCCCAACTGACTGACCGAAATGAAAAGCCGCCAACCACCCACTCACTACACCCAACACACACACATACACACACACACACACACACACACACACACATACGTGTATGTATTGTATATTTGAGGTACATTTTGGTTTTGCTAACGAGGCATGGTTTTTGTTGTTTGGCTGAGTGGCAAAGGCAAACTTGAAAGCGCAGTCGAACAGTTGAGAGCTAGAGGAGCAGGAAATGTACGAGTTTCCGCAAGGAGCAGGCTTCACAGGCTTCACAGAAGTTGCCTACTCGGCTACGCCCCTCGCTCTGCGAATTAACTGTGTGTTGCTGTTAGCTGCAGATAACAGGCATATGCATGTGCATGTGTATGTGTGCCTGTGTGTGTGTGTGTGTGTGTATGTGTTGGTTGTCAAGATTTGCTTTGATGTCTTTTTCATGTGCCGACTGCAAGCCGAACCAAAGCGAAACGTACCGAACCGAACGGAGCCGAGGGACGGCATTTGGGTGCGGCTGCCTTTGTCCATCTCTGTGTGGGTTGACAACAATTAAAAAGTGACGGGGCTGGGCTCCAAAACATAAGTAGGCAGCAAATACATTTATGTATGAACAACGACAGCAACATAAAGCAGCTAAGCAAATCTCTGACTATCTCTCCCATCCCCCACCCCCCTGCCGTCTCCATCGCTTCCTTTCTCTCAATTGCCTTTGTTTGAAAGCAGAGAAGAAAAAAAGAAAGAAAAAAAATATCCCCGCCCACCCACAAAGGCAGGCGAATGCTGAAAAACGCTTTGAAGTTGAGACGGTCGCCTTGCATCGCTATCTCAATCTCTATCTCTGTCTCTATCTCTGTTTCTATCTCTTTTCTGGTGCTGTCTCCATCTATGTTTTATTTTTGGACCAAATTTGATTAGCAAAGGGTTGGCCAAGCGCTTTGAAGTTCAAGTATAGCGAGCGAGCATTGATATTTATATGCCTACACATATAAATACACATATAGATATATATATATATATATGTGTGTGCACATAATTATTTCGACATATATATATATATATATATATGTGTGTCTGTTTGTTTGCATGTTGTGCACATCAAACGCTCGAGCACATGAAACGTCAAGCGTCACAAATTGAAATATCACATCAATTTGCCATGCGGCCGTCTCGCTTTGTAATAAAAGTAAATAATAATTTAATAAAAGCCGCAAAAAGCATTAAGCGCTGACGGCAAAGAACAAAGGCAAAAATGCCAAAAGGCCGCCGACAAAACAGCTGGCCGACTGCCGACTGCCGATTGCCGAATGGCGGATGGTGGATGGCGATGCCGACTTGCAGATTCAGATACTCCCTCCGCGCACCCCGCAGAGCTCCAGAGCTGCAGACGGAGCGTGCGCGAGCGCCCTCTATGTGTCAGTCATTCAAGTGGCTTTTAAACGCCGCGCATGCGCAGCTTGCATTGTGTGTGTGTGTGTGTGTGTGTGTGTCCGTGTGTGTGTGATTCCTGTGACCGCTTCAAATTGATTTGAACGAGCACAAAAGCTTCGGACAGTTGATAAGAGCAAGCCGACAGCAAAGTTTTTCGCACGGGTGGCGCGCACATCCACAACGACAGACAGACAGACTGAGAGACAGACAGACCAAGAGAGAGACTGACCAGTCGGCTAGGCAGGCAGTCAACTGTTTCCCCAATGGCGATATGGCGGCGGCACATCAAACGGTGCAGGCCACTGACGCCTTCGGGCCAAGCTTAAATGAGCACACACACGCACACACACACACACATGCACATGAAAATTTGTGCGAAGGAGCGGCTGTCGTGGTGGGAGGGAGGGTGTGGGAAAGGGCAGGGAAAGGAGGGTTAACCTCTCTATAAGTTGGCAGCGGCGATCGCATCAGTGTGTGCCTAGCTGCTTGGCCTGGCTGACTGACTGACTGGTTGACTGGCTGACTTTGTAGCTGGCTGAGCAATCAAGCAGAATCATCATCATCATCATCATCATCATCATCATTATTCGCATTATCAGCACAAATGGTTTTTTTTAGAAACACGTGGCAAATGCATTACGGAACGAATCGTAAATGCGTATATAAAAAGTTAATTATTTATTGATTGCAATTGAATTAAAAATGAATTATTTTCATTAATCTTATTGATCATTATTATTTTTATGTTTGCCGAAGCAAAACCCAGTCCATAAATATTTAATGATCAGTCAACCGGATTGCAGTAATAAATTATATAGCTGACATAAAAACGCTTGATCTAAACTTATGTTGCTTAGTTAAATACATTTTTAACATTTCAGTATTTTATATTCAAATCGAGTTACTATATTATATAAGCCACTTTGCACCGTCAATTAGATAATCGTGTTTTTGTCATTAGTTTTTGCGACGGAATATTGTTAAACATCTTATGTATATATACAATTTACAAATTTTTAATATAATTTGAAGTTTGACTTCTTCAAATCGATGGGGCAAATAACTGTAGAATATTCGAGTGATATACAAGCATTGTCTTAGATATTCTGCACAAAATCTACTCCAAACGCTTTAGATACAATTTTTTCATCTGGCTAATCGTAATATTTAAGATCTTTGCTGAATGCGGGTCACTTTAGAGCGTGATTTAGGGTATCAGAGCAGTTCAAGTACTTTGACTTTTCATAGTTTAGTTTCTCATGATTTTCGTTTAGCTTCGCAATTGGCCTGTTTTTTGTTTTTGTTGCTGCTGCTGCTGCTGCAACAGCTGCTACTTTGTGTATATTCTTGATTTTTATTCAACTTGGGACCAACTGTTTTATGCAAATTTTGTTGTTGTTTTTGTTTGTGTCAACGAATTTTGTATTTGTGTTGGGTTCAACACTCACCCCATGCCCCAAATCGATAATGCAAATGGGCTGAACAACAGCCGGCAACAGATTTTAACTTTTTAACTACAGATACGAATACAACGGATACACAACAAAACTGTATCTGTTGTGTCGCATATATGCGCAACATGCAATTTAATTTGAAAATTATGAACTTTGAAAATTCGATGCTCGCCCCATTTAATATGAGACTGCTCGTGTACGGTTGTTGTCCTGCCAGGCTCTGTTTTGCTGTTGGGCAAACTTTGTCCTTTGTTGCTAGTTGCGTAACTCAAAAGTAATTAAATTGCAAAACTGCACACAACGGAGCGAGAAGAGAAGAGAAGGGGCGGAGAGGGGAAGAGAGACATATATTTACATATATATTTAGTTATGTATGTGAATGCATGCGATATGCGATGGGCAGAAGTCAAGTGCTGAAAGGAGGGAATGAAGCGAGCAAAGCAGCTGGCAACATGTTGACAGCAGTTTTTAGCCGGACAGGGTAGGGTAACTCCCCCGTCGGTGTGTTTGGTTCATGTCGGGACCAAAGTTATAGTTATGATGATTGTTGACTTACACTTTTTAGTTGCAGTTGCAGTTTGTGTTGCTCTTCTGCTGCTGCTGTTGCTGCTGCTGTTGCTGCTGATCTCCCTTTGAGGGCACATGTAGCATGCAATTAATTTTGTAGCTGGTGCACTTCAAAGGCGCTGCGCCAAAAATGGGGAGGGGGCCTTGCTGCTGTCAATGTGCCTTTGATGCAGCAGTCAGTCCGCCGCTCCCCCGCGTCCACAGCCCTTCCCCTTGCCCGCATGTCATCCCTCGCTTGCATTTGTCATCATTGTCGGCTGCTGACAGCCGCGCTAATGGTTGCTGGGCCCAGTTTTCGATTTGTATTCCCAGCGCTGGTAACCCGAGACCTTTGGTATGTCAAAATGCCTCTGCCTCCTCTTCTTGCTGCGCTGCTGCTGCTGCTGCTGCTTTTGCGCTTGACTGTAGTGGGACATCAATGTCAAGACTTGACTTGCTGCCTTTTTTGCGGTTGACATCGCTGACATGCAACGAGGCTGCCGTTGCACAGCAACTCCTTTTGGCCACATTGCCAAGTGAGGCTTTGATGAGCAGACCGATTACACGACCTTCACAAGAAATCTACTAAAGACGCTCAAGTTCTTTAAATATAATGTTCTTGATGGCTGTCAGATGAGTTGCAAGATCTTGACTATGATTTAAATTACACACCAGGCATGCAAATAGAGTTTGTCATGCCAGGCATATCAAATTACCAAAAGTCTAACCAAAAATATGCGCATAAAAAGGCTTCGCGAAGGACTGCAAAATGTTGCAGAGAGCACAAAGTGCAGTTTGAAAGTAGATAAGTCACAGGAATGTGACTTTTACACTTTTTTATTAACTTGCAACAAGACGAGGCCAACTGAGAGAATGATGCAGCGAAAGCTGACGCCAGCAATTCTGTCAAAAACTCATTTGTTCCTTGATATGCATTTATTTTAGCATTTGAGAGAGCTCTCTTTGTAACTCTATACATGCCTGGCATTTGGAATGCAAACAGGTGCCAAGGTGCCCCCAACTGGTCTCATCGTGATACTGCATCGCCCCCTCCCCCACCCTTCAGCTACGCCCTGTTGGCTGTGATGCATCCGTTGATTCGCATCGCATTGCCTGGCATCCTTTAGAGACACTTGAGGCGCACTCGGCTTAAATGAAGTGCATACGCCGTCATGCACATCAAAGCAAGCCGACAGTTACCGCCGCTGTGGCAACTAATTAGACACGCCTCCATTGGCATCGCCGCCCGTAATTAACATTAACTGTTACTCACACATTCATTTGAGTTCTATCACAAAAAAAAATCCCAAATTGTTTTGTCTTTTTGATAATAAATATCCGCTGGGAGTTGTTTTTTTTTTTTGCCGCTTTGTTGCACAAGACAACTAATTTATGTAAAACACGCAAGCGATCAGAAAATCATGCATGATATTTGATCACGCTAATATTGTGGAATACTGAAATGCTAATTAATTCACAAATTGAGTTGTACTGTCGCCCATAAAAATATATCGAATTAATAACAGACCACAAGGTGCCCATTAAATACCATTGCAATCGATTCGTAAATAGTTAATTATTCCAATTTGCATTGAAAAACCACTATCATTAAATTGTTTGTACAACACTCAATGCAATAGAAAAGGTGTTGACATCTGCAATCAAATTGTGAATCTTTTAGGTACATGAGGGATCTAGAGACAGAAAGCCGTGAGTCAGCAATTCCGATTTGTGTATACCAAATTGGCAGCATTTGTACATAGTTTAGTTTCCTAAACATTGTAATTGTAATTATAATCAAACTAAATCGAATCTATTTTCTGCTGACTTAATGAAATAAATTGAGTCCGATTTAAGAGACTTGATCCTTTTTCCATGTCTATCATATGAACTTAACCATTTATTCCTTTATCGTATCGTGAAAATAATTTTCATAATAAAATAATTGTAAAACATTTGGAAAAAAACAAGTTCACAAAAAACAAATTTTAAAGCATACTTTTAGGATGGGGCAAAAGGTTGAATTAATTGCTTTTTAGAGAAATTGCTCAAACCAGGCCACATCCTTTGAGATTTTTGAAAGACATGGTGCGTTAGGATCACAATATCGAACTCTATCGATTGGCTTTCCAGACTTATGGGTCATTTCAAAAGAACCCATTTTTAGACCTTTTCAATACGTAAAATCCTTAATAGCTTGGAAACTTTTAAAACGATATTTCAAAATTATTGAAGGAATACGCATATTTGTAACGCAGTTAATACAGATTTCAATCGAAAGTGTCATTTAACAAATTTTAATTGCATTTAAAATCTAAATAAAAAATTAACAATAACAACGTTAATTGCGAACTGTTGTTACTATGTACTATAAAAGATCGGACAATGTACTAAATAGCTTAACAACACACAATATCAATTCTGAACTTCTTATCACGACTACATTGTAAACTACATACAATATATATATATATATATATATTTTTATATATATACAACATAAGAAACACATTCTGGGAGCACAACCCAATACAGGTGCATAAAATCATGCTTAAAATGCTATAGATAAGAGCTTAACATGTCTCACTTCTGTGTAAGTATGTATGTTTATGTACTGCATAGTTTTTAAGGTATGAATTCTAGAGATATATCGTTCTGCCAGCCGATCACTATCGGGTAGGCTATAAAAAGGCTTGTTCCTTGTTGTTCTCGTTGTGTGATGTCTTCGGTGTTCCGTAAACCCCTTGATTAACATAGAGTTTCAGTGATGGCACCCCACCACCGCCACCGGCAGACGGCCGCGGTGGTGTCAGTTCCAGTGGTGTTGATGAACTGGTCGACGGTGTTGTCGGCGTTGTCGAACTAAAGCTGGAGCAGCTCGAGCGCGCCGACAGCGATTGTGCCGAACGTGTTCGCCTCAACGGCTCCGAGGTGGCAGCTGTGGTGCAGCTGCTCGGATCGCCGTAGCTGTGCACACGACCCACGCTTTTGAGCGTGGTGTGATAGGGCTGCTGCTTTTGATGCTGCTGCTCCGACTGGCTGTGGTAGGATCGCCGCAATATGCACCAAGTGGCCACAAAAGGCACTGTTAGAATGGCACAAATGCCCAGCACAATGATCAGCAGCACATCCAATCCCTCCGTGCGCCAAAAGTTCAGCGCATTTGCGTGCGATTTTAGAAAATCCGCACCGCCTGTTTCCAATATCAATTGAATACTGCTGAGCGCTCGTGACGTTGCCTCCGAATTGTCGATGCTTAGACGCGTCTTGAGATGGGCCACATCTTGGGCATAGCTGATATTCAGCGTCAATTGCCGAATGCTGTGAAGCAGTGCATCATAGGTGATGGCATCGTAGCCAATGCTTAACGCAGCACCTCTCAATTGCAGCCGCTTGGCCAGCACCTCCTGCTCGGGCAATATGGGTATGGCAAGTATGGGCGTATCACCAGCAATCGACTCCCAAACACTCAACTGACCGCAGCTGCTGATGAACAGCTTCACCTGCGGATGAGCTGCAACGGTAAAATAAGTAATAATTGTCGTGTTCAGTTTGAGCCAGTTGAGGAGTAGCTTACCCAATATGGACTGTTGGGGCCACCAGCTGTTAATCATTATGTTGTCGGGCACCGGTTGCTGCACAAACTCATCCGTTTCCCATTTGATCAGAAAATTAAATTCTTTCAGATGCGCAAATACATCCAGCAAAATGGATAGTTTATCGCTGGGCAACTTGGCCGTTTGCACCTCAGCGCCCAGGCTTAAATAGATGACGCCGCCAGGTGCGGATTCGATAAAGGAACGCACATGCTAAATAAAAACAGGAATTAGTTGAATGAAGTTGTTAATTAAAGACACAGCTCTACTTACATTTGGCACTTGCAACTGTTGTGGCTCTAGCAAATGTAAGCCGCCCACCTCCAGCATATTGGGCAAATAGGCGCGAGGATAATCCAGCGCGGGATGCGAGTTAATCAGTGCCAAACTGAGATTTTTGCTCAAATCACGATAATTGGGCAGTTCACGCACCAGCAGCTCAAAGTGATTGGAGTAAACGGATTGCTGTGAGATCAGGTGGAAAAAGCTGCCAGCAAAGATACAGTTAACAAATTGAGTTGAGTTCTCTTCAATTTAACTGTGCTGCTCAGACTCACTTGTAGGTCAAACGCTCGAAGGTGCTCATCAGCGTGTTGGCGATGCGTTCACGTGTATTCATGCGCTCCGTAAACGGTAGAAAGTTGCTCGGATCCAAGGATGCCGATTGCGGATTACCGAACATATTGTTGAGCCACGAATTGGCGCCGGTGGGACTGATGGCCACAGTGGGCACACCATAGTAATAAGCCAAGCTAAACAGATGTGCAACAACAATTTAACTTAATGGAAATCTTATATTCAACATGTATTTAAAATTTGAATAAATCCGTCGCCCAATCTATATTCTGGTTCATGACATGTTCAAAATAAAGCCCGAATTCAATAGCCAAATCTGCTGCTAATCGAGTCGGGGACATTTTGAAAGAGTTGCTCAGTCAAGCTGCTTATTGCTTGTTTTATTCTAAATGTTTTTTTTATATATACCCTAGTTAATAATTTAACTGCCGACATTCGACTTAAGCCAGACAGTCTTAAATCTTAATTTAATCGCTGGCGACTACTCACCCAAGCAGCGCATCACTTAGAAACAGGTCCACGATGAGCAAATCGAATTTTTCGCCGCTGGTGAGCAGCTTTTGGACGCGTCCATCCGAGAGCAACAGATCCACATTTGTGGTGCCCGCATAGATCATGCGCGTGAAGCGTTCCATGACGCTCTGGGCGTACATCTGTTCCGCCTCGAAGCTCATGCCCATGTCCAGCCAGTTCTGCATGAGATCCTGATCCTCAATGCGTATCTCGCGTATTTTGTAGAACTCCGCCGCGCCGTTGGCCTGGGCATGTGGACTGATCAGTGTCACCGAGTGATTCTGTGGCGCTGCTACCAAATGCTGAAGCAGGCGACGTCCAAATAGATAATGTGATCTCCAGACGCTGGGCAGCACTGCTAGGATGTTGGCGCCTGTTGCATGGCTGCAGAGCAGCCACAGCGACAACAGCTGTAGCATACGCATATCTCCCTCTTTATCTCACACACACTCTCGCGTGCTGGAGTGCAATGAACCGCTCAAATGTCCTCGGACTCTGGGCCCGGTTTCGGTTTTTCCGGTTTGCAGCTTCCTCCTCCTCCCTCCCTCTCCCTTCTCCAACGACCGTGTGCCGCTGCAGCAAAAACGCTATTATTATCTGCTGCTGCTGGTGCTGCTGTTGCTGCAACTAGACTTCATTTTCGCTTCGCTGTTGCACTTTAATCTTACACATATACTACATTGCGTGTTAGCAATGCGATAATTAATGCAAATCAAGTAAATACTGTAATGCTGAGCACAAAACGCGCAATGAAAGTGAAAAGAACGGCAACAACAACAAAGGAAATACGGTTGTGCCAGGGCTAAGCAGTCGCTTGTCAACGCAACAAGCGAATGGCAAACATCATGCGTCATCGATAGGGAATGAGCAAACAGTGAATCGGTTATTGTAGTTAATTTTAAACTAATTCTCATCAAAGAAACCATATGTTGTTAATTGTTTTTGTAAGTACGGCGAGCCTAAAACGATCTGCTAATGCTTATTTGTTTGCTAGCAATAGTACGCATTTGCTGCTGTTTGTATGTAGTTTTAAATACCAAATTGAACACAAATAGTTCAATGAAGTTCAATTTTAATATTCTGAGACAATTCAAATAACGAATCCCAAACCGTTAAGATTCAAATGAAATGATGTTGGCGCCTATCGTCTTGTATCGATATTTATCCGTGTTTCGGGTTACAGCGCAATCATCGTTGGATAAAAGTAAAAATGCGAAAGAAAAGAAAATGAATACAGTCCACAAATAAATTGCAAAAGAATACAACGAATTAGGATTCATTGGTTGTTGTGCTTTTTATAGATACTACAGCAAAAACCGGTTCATTTATTTTATTGCTAAACAACAGATGTGCAATCTAGCGGTCAACTAGCTGAGCGAACACAACAACAAAAAAACAAACAAAAACAACAAGAGCGAGAAATAACAAAAATTACAATTGTATGTACATTTTTACTTATTGGAAGTGGGCCAAGAATTGCAGCATTGAACTGCATTACGAAGCAGGAATTTGCTACAGCCAGCTGAGAACTGAGAACTGACACTGGCAACTGCAACATCTGTCGTCACAACAACAAATCGGCCCTAAGTAATCACAACTGAAGTGATTTGTTTGTTGTAATCGCACTCAAACAACGAATATAGAGGGAATTGTCAGACTTGCTGTGTGTGCGGAGCGAAAAGGGCACATAATAATTTTTGAGCTGCGTCGCTTACGTAATACCAAATACCAGACAGCTACTTAAAGCGATAAAAACAAAATGTCGCAAAAATTGGGTGAGTGTTGAAGAAATTGCAAACTTATCAAATGTGTCAAATTTTCTAAATACTTTGCGTTCCCGTGCAGCGCTTATCGATGTGGAGCAGCCGCTCTTCGATCTGAAAACGTTTACGGGTCGCTTTCAGTACTATGCCTGGATGACGGATCCGCGCACGGTGCTCCTCTCCAGCGACCGTCTGCTGCAGGCCAAGCAAGTGGTGGAGAAATACCGTGCCGGCGATCAGACAGCTCAGCTAAAACCTCACGATGTTCACTACAACATGAAGCTGTACAGCTCGGCTTTTCATCCGGATTCGGGCGAGCTGCAAAACTTTGCCGGTCGCATGAGTTTTCAGGCAAGTCTCGTGGCAGTCAGCTGCACTTGCTGCTACGGATCTTTATATATAGCGTTCCGCTGACGTCATTGAAGATGATCTTTTGTTCTGTTTGCTTTTAGGTGCCTGGTGGCATGCTGATTACGGGCGGCATGTTGGCCTTCTATCGGACGGTGCCCGCCGTGCTGCTCTGGCAGTTTCTCAATCAATCCTTCAATGCCGTTGTCAACTATACAAATCGTAATGCCAATTCTCCGACAAGTGTCACACAGTTGGGCGTGGCATTTGCATCGGCCACAACGGCAGCACTAATCGCGGCAATTGGCTGCAAGAATTATTGGGCGAAAAAGGCAACGCCGCTGCTGCAACGCTATGTGCCCTTTGCGGCTGTGGCAGCAGCTAATTGTGTCAACATTCCGTTGATGCGTCAGAACGAGATACTCAATGGCATCGAGGTGAAGAATGCCGATGGCGAGGTGGTCGGCCAGAGTCGTCTGGCTGCCGTCAAAGGCATCACCGAAGTGATCATCTCGAGAATCACAATGGCTGCGCCCGGCATGCTGGTGCTGCCAGTAATTATGCAGAGGCTGGAGAAGCTGCCCGCCTACGCACGCATCAAATGGATCAATGCGCCATTCCAAACGCTAATGGTGGGCTGCTTGTAAGTCATTAATTAAAATCATATATTAGTTGCACACATTTATGATTTATTATTGTCTGTTGCAGCCTGTGCTTCATGGTGCCCACGGCATGTGCGATTTTCCCGCAACAATGCGAGCTGAGCACCTCCACGATGCGCACCTTTGAGCCGGAACTCTACGAGGACATGGTCAAGCGCACTGGCGGCACTGTGCCCAAGCGCGTCTACTTCAACAAGGGTCTCTAAGGATCTGTGTGCAACGTCTTGACCTGACGCTTAGACAATAATGTGTTTGTTGTTGTTGTTGTTGTCATCGCTTAGGCATTTATAGAAGCGCGCTCAACGATTTGTTCCTTGTTCCTTGTCACAACTAGCAGTAGTCCTTATATATAGTACAGTAAGTCCAAAAGTATCATACTCATTCTATGTGTGTTCGAAGTGTAGTTTGTATTTGAGCTATATATATATAGAGATGGGATTTCTTAGACTAACATTCGAATCCAATGAAAAGTTATTAATTTAGACTCAATGAAATAAATGTACTCATTACGACTATGTAGTCTATACCATGTCTAGATAAAACAAGCTGATTCTAATATAAATCTAAATTCCTTTCGATTTTTAACATTCAACTATGCATATATATATATATATATATATATATATATATATTAAATTCCTTAAATATGAAATTACCTATTATGAATTTACACGTATTGAAGGCTTGCTTGATTTCTGTCTGGCAACAAATCTATATTTTTTCGGCATGTATTAAATATATTTTCCTTGTGGCAGCTTTTCATTTGGGTACAGGTTGCATCATAGCTGTTAAGTCCAGTGGATAAATTGGTTTTTAATTTTAATGGTATTTTACACTCATTTCCAAATCTGAAACTAATTTGTGACATGCTTGTTTACACTAAGTCAATAAAATAAATCAAAAATAAAATAAAAGTTCGTTTCAGTTGCGGGCTTATAAACGGTTTTATTAGGTATATTGTTTGTATCTTGTATCGTGTATATATATATCGTAATTAGCAAATATTTGCGGGGTTTCTTCATTGGACAACTAGTTAGATTCATTTTAAATGTTATTCTTGGTTAATTACGAGGAGACTTTCGTATTATTATTATTGTTCGACTATTTATCGGGCATTTACTTATAGTTTTTGTGCTCTTGTTCGCTTTTTTGTTTTGTTTTGTTTTTTTTTTATGCCAGGTTATGTTCCATTGATTTCGTTTTGTTTTTGTGGACATTTGTAAGGTACTGTTTGAATTGCATTATAATATAGTTTATAGTTGGTAAAAATTGTTGGCACTGTCGCAAAATACTTAACATTGACGGAAAAATTCAACACTCAGATGTACAATATGTAAAATTGTGGTTACTTAAGTTTAAAAAACGAGCTTTCGCTCAGCTGTGCGTCTCAAAAACCCCTCAAATCTCAGAGGATTTTTTTTTAACAAATGCGCTGCCTGGCAGCCAATTTCGTTTCAATATTTCTTTTTTTCTTTCTTTTTTTTGCATGTAAAATGTTGTTTTTGTATCGTCAATTTATTTTCGTTTGTGCGGTTTTTGTTCAAAAAACATTCATTGAATTTGCCACAATAATCAGCAAATATTTATTTATTTCATGATAATAATCGTTAATTATTATTACACTTAGCAAAATTGTCGGCATACAAATATTTGTATGCTTGCTTCTTTTACGTGATCTTAAATATAAATTCATATTTTTGTTTTCTCATATTGTTAGCCAATTTATTTTACTGACTGAGGCATTCAACAATTAAATGGCTTCGCGCATTTCAATTATTGATATTATTATTTTATTAATCAAGTGGTTTTATGCATATTATTCTTTATGTTTTGTCAATATAGCTGGGAAAAGCTCTATCTCAAAATTTGTGCACTATTCCAAAATTAAAATGAAGGAACTCGTTTCGTTTTAGCTGCCTTTAAAACATCTTGCTTAAAATCAGTTTCCTGTTTGTTACCATTCTTGTACCTTCTCATCTTTAATATTAATTGCAATCAACAATTGTTTAAGTCATCGAATCTGACACGTTTTTTGTTTGTTTTCTTTTTAACTATTTACACTTATTGCAAATTGTGTTTTAAACAAATTTGTTTTGGTTAGTGGTTTGACTCATTTCACGATTTTGTTAATCACAAGATCTGAAACTTGTAGAAACACTTACTGCGCTTCAAATAATCCAAAACTGAGGATTAGTTATATATATCTAGAGTTTTGTATAAATGTGAATTTTAACGTAGATTTTGCTCTGGGCCACTATTATTTAAATGCATCAAATGATTTCCAAACGAATGCTTCGCTTAACATTTAAAACATTCAATATTTTCCTGACTTCTCGACTGTGGTTGTGCCGTGCCAGCAATAATATTTAGAATCTGTGCATTGCATATGGGAATGTGGACAGTTCAATTTTCATTATTTTCTTTCCGTTTCCTAAACTTACCATTTGCCTTAAGCTCAAGAGAGATTCTGAACTTCTTCAGCTCTCAAATCGAAATAGATTTTTCATTTTCAATCAATCGTTTCGCAATGCAGCCCAATTTTGAATACTTCAACTTGAACTTGAGGAAATCATTTGCCATCTATGTTGGAAGTTAGCTGCCTATTGATCTAACCGGATTTTCGTCTCATTGTCACTAAGTTTAAGTGTAATTGATTTTCATTCAAAAACCATTTAAGTATGTTTGTGTCTTGTTTTATATTTTGCGCACAGCCTTATTTTTCAAAAATATTTCTGTTTGTTCGTGTTTCATATATATATATATTCATATATATTTCCTGATGTCAACACCTGATCATTATTTGTACCAACTTTGCCTTTGTCTGCGTATCATATAACTAGGTATAAACATATATTTGTATTCATGTGATTAACATACATAAAACTCCATATGTCTCTTCTTTGCTATGCTTATTTTTGTTCTTGTTGTTGTTGTTGTTGTTTTTCGACTTTGCACTTTTCATCATTTTAGAATATCATTTTCAACTTGTTCATCATTAAAACTCTTATAAGCTAGACCAAAATTCAAAAAAAGAGCAACAAAATCCGATAATTAGCCGTGCCTTGCGGCTTTTTAGTTTTTTTGTTTTTTAGTATTTTGTGTTTTTCATTTTCAACTTCCACGCTTTGCCACACGATCCCCGGGGCAGCAAAAACTTTAGAAAAATAACAACCGACTTAACAACCGGTAGCCTTGCTGCTGCCACTTTTGTTGTTGTTGTCGCCGTTGTTGATGTTTTTTATTTTTATTTTTGTGTGTGAGTGTGTGTGTGTGTTTTTTGTTTTGTTGTTTGCCAGCAAAAACATTTCGTTTAGTTTATTTCTCATTTTAGTGTTTAATATTTCGCTTGCAGTTTTTCGATTCATTTACCAACTTTAAAAAATCTGTTTGTATGTTTTTTGTTTTGTTTTGTTTTGTTTTTTTTTTGTTGTTTTACATATACATGACTTGGCTTTCGATATTTGTATTATAGAATATATATTTTATAAATTGTATTCTTATCTTCTTGTATATAACAATTATACATTTATAATTTATAAACGTTGGTTTTAGTAAAAATTAAAAAAGACAAAAAAAAAAAAAAAACATGCGCATAAAACAGTTTATTTTTCAAATTTAAACTTTATAAATAACGCGATTTTGTGTTTTTTTCATTTTATTATTATTTTCAGTGTTTTTCATATTCATCAACTTGTTTTGACTTGGCTTACTAGTTAAATACAAACATGTACATAAGTATGTATACATTATATATAAATATATTTTATATATTCTTTTTGTTTTAGTTGGTTGTTTTTGTGTGTGAATAACTTTCATTTTTTCTCTTCTTTTCTTTTATTTGTTTAAACATTTCTCTTGCTTTTCACGCGTTAGACTTACGAATTTAACTAGAAATTATATTTGTATTATTATATATTTATATTATATTCTTTATATATGTATATGTGTGCGTGTACGCGTGTGTGTGTGTGGGTGGATGTGTATGTGTTATGTCTCTGTGTGTGTGTATTCGACAACCGAAAGTAGGAAAAAGAGCTTTGATTTCTAGACCGATGACGACTACGGCTCCTCGCTGGTTGAATCCATGGCGCTGACGGGAACCAGCTCAACCACTGAAACCGCCTCTGCTGTGGTTGTTGTCGATGTGGATGAGCTGGTGGTGCTCGCTGGCGACATGTTGTCCGCATTGCAGGACAGACCCAGACCCATGCCCATGCCCATGCCGATGGGTGGCGGCGACGAGCTGTTTGCCGTTTCTGCTGCTGTTGCTGTTGTTGTTGTTGTTGGCGTTATCGATTCGGGACTTTGACTGGGCGGCAGCACAAAACTCTTCCCCACACACTGATCTCATTGGAGACCCGTATCCGAAGATGGCGTCCAGCGATCAAACTCAATGCCCGAATCCGGTGAGACGCCCGTTGCCTTCGCCAGATGGGCGGCCATAAATCCGCCCGTCTGCATGCACTTGCAATCAGCGGCAATGCAGTTGCATGAGAATTTGGAGCCGCGACCGCAACGTGCCGCAAGGTTGGGATTCGCAATCAGTGCCGTGGCCGGCGAGCAGCCGGCTGTTGTTGGTCCAATTATGTTGACACTGCCACCGCCGCCGCTGACACTGATGCCGACGCCACCGCCACCGCCCTCATCCATGGCCTGACCGTCGCAGGGACTGAGACGCAGTTGGCTCTCGAAGGACTGCAGCTGCTGCATGAAATGGAAATTTGGCGAGACATCCGGTTTGCGATCGCGCACCAGCATGAAGGCATCGTTCAGACTGAGCGCCCGTGTGTGCATCAGATAGGCGAGCGTCACCGTTACGGAGCGCGAAACGCCCGCCAGGCAGTGAACCAGCACCGCCGAGTTAGCTGAGCGCGCTTCTTCTGCAAACCAAACGGAACAAGTTAGGAAATACAAGCTGAAATACGCCATTGATGAAATGGCTATACGCACCTATAAAATGTATGGCAGCTGGAAAATGCATGGCCAGATCCTGGGAATAGTGATCGGTGATGGGTATTTGCAGATACTTGATGATGCCCGATTTCTCAAACTCGTTTGGCAAATCGGGTGTCACATTCAACACATACTACACGAAAAAGAGTTAATTAATTACACTTGATATATATATATATACACACATATATATGTATAGATATATTCCGCAGACTTACCTTAATGTTGTACTTTTGCAGGGCATTCGAATCGCAGCTGTGCGATGCGTTGCCCAGAAACAGGCCGGGAATTATCTCAACGGGCGCCTCATTGAAATTATGATGATGATGGTGGTGATGATGATGATGATGTGTGGTGCTCTCACAGTCCGATGATTCAGCGGAACTGCTGCACGCCGAATCGGAATGTGGCGTGGAAATGCGTAGCGATCTGCAAATTAATTCAAAAGGTCTCATAAATTAACAAACACATTTTATTGTTTATTCAATATCCGATTTATTAAAGACTTTTCTATCATCCGATTTGAATCGTTTGGTATTTGACTGACCCAATTACAGATTTCATTTCACAAAAATAATGTTTACTAATGGTTTTACTTAATTTTTACTTTCTAAATGACTAAATGACTTTCATTATTTGTTTTCACTAATGATTTATTTCAGACTTGGATTTTAACTACTTGATTGATCAGATTATTGACTTAATTTCAGCCTAATCTTGTTTGCTTAATGTTTTCATTTCATTTTCTAACTTGTTAATTTGTTATTGCTGTTTAATAATATTAATAACTGATTTATTTTTGACTTGACAGACTGATCTAATTATTGACTTCATTTTGCATGGATCTCACTTAAGTTCCTCACTCAATCCATTTACGAATAACTCCGATTGTAACACTCACCTAAGACCCATCAGCTGATCGGCCTGTGCATTGCGACTAGATTCCATTTCTTTGTTGTGCGCCTGGTTATCATCCTCACACCACTCCGGAAATGCATGACGAAAACTGGAGAAACCATCTGCAAACAAAATGCGACGAGAGAGGAGAAAAATGAATATGAAATTTTAGATACATATGCAGATATACAGATAAAGATACAGATACAGATACAGAAACTAAAGTATGCTTTTGAAGTAAGCGCAACATTTTTTTTTGTGTGTGTCGTGTTTCGTTTAGCTTTTGTATACGCTTGAAAAATATTTCGTTATGCTTAGCCAAGTGTGTCCTTCTGGGTCTATGGGTAAGATAACACCTTTTAGTTGCCCCAAACTCCAGCCCATCCCCCCGTTGCCCAAAGCAGATAGCAAGCGAGGCGGTGAAGCATGCGTGAAATTCTTTCTTGCAGTTTGCGTTTGGCTCATTCATAAAATACGACTTGTGTCGAGTGTCCGACGTTTTTCTCCAATTAGAAACGGAAGTGGCCGCCATACGAAACCGAAACAGAGAGAAGACCGAGCAGTGGAGATGAGAGGAGAGGAGAGGAGAGGAGAGGAGAGGGGCAGGGCAAGAGTGGCAAAGAAAACGGAAATGCTCTTCCCTACATACAAATAATATGTTTATGCACGAGTTTTATAAGCCGGCAAACGAACGATCTGAGCTGAGCTGGGCTGGGCTGGGCTGAGCTGTGCACAATATGATGATGACTGCGAATTGTCATAACACAAAACGGAAGCTTACAATTTCCTACTTGGCGCATAATAAATGCGATTCCGCATTTGAAATTGAGCAGCACGCTGAGAAGCAGCAACAGCAGCAGCAACAGCAGCAACAGCAGCAACAACAGCAACAACAGCAACAGCAGCAACACACTAATAATAATAATCATATAGTGCTTGCTGGCAGTCAATGGGCCAACGGGTCGTATACGCACTCAAGAAGACGACGTGGCAGAGCAAGAAGAAGAAGACGACTTTGTAAACGGAAGAGAAACTAATTTTAATTCGCTCGCACCAAAGCAGCATAACTGAAAGCAAAAACTGCATTTGATAGCAATTTCCGTTGCGAGAATAACCAAAGAACCAAATCCCCTCCCACACCCCACCTCATTCCACGCCTGCCCCTCCCCCACAAACTCTTAAACGATGTTCGCAGCTAAGCAATTGATTGCTTGACTATCGTCGAATTTTATTCTAGCACTGATTAAGAGTACTACGCTTCCGGTATCTTGCCGTTATAAATGCCACATAATTGTGCCACATTTCTTCTAGATTCTAATAAAATCAAATTGTTTTTTTTATTTGTACATGCTGCCTGATTCGGAATAATTTCAAACTAACACATTTTATAGTTCCGAGAACAAATTCCACAACATTTAAACAACAACAGATAAAAAAACTACGATTTTATTCATGTTTGAGCATCCTAATCCAAATCCAAAACATGTATCATTTCATGGCTTGTCTATGTTGTTGTCTATTTTTCCACGGAATCTATCAATTGTGTTTTTTTTTTTGGTTGGATTATTGCTTTTATGGTTGTCTGTCATATTTTTGCGCGTGTTGCGCTTCCTGTTTTTGCCACATGAGAGCCGAAACGGACGTACGTGTCCGGTGGCACGGTTCAACGGATTTCACGTTCCACTAAAGGGCCGACTTTAAGTGCAGTGCGTCATCGTGGGCAAAAAATCTAACCGCAGGCCAATTGCGAGCCAAATTAATTAGCCAAGCGCCCAAATAGCAACGTTATAATGGTGTGCGTGTGTGCGTGTGTGTGTGGGTATGTGTAGGTATGTGCGTGTGTGTGTACATCCGATGAGGGTAGTCCAAAAGCTGACCGCTTGTCTAACTGTTTACGCGACAAAAGTTCGCCCACTTCATTTCCGCTGGGAGGCATATTTGTTTCAATGTTTCTGTGTCAATGGACAGAAACTTATCCATGGTTTGGAGGCGTTGGGGAGTGAAAACTACGTAAATATGAATGGAAAGCTTGTGTGTATGTGTATGTGTATGTGTGTGTGTGTGTGTGCAGTTCTATACCTTCAGTTAAGCTGCTACGAGTTGCTCAACTCACGTTTTTATACCCTGTAAATGCGAAAAGAACAGAAACTATTGCACCTAAAAACACAAACAAAATTTGTTGAAATGGCCGTAAATATTTAGTTTTTAAATGCAATACTTAGAAACCAATATTTTTCTAGGAACTGTATAAATAGCAAATGATGCGAAATATATTTCCAATTATTACAATTTAATATTTGTATATTTATTTAATGCATTTTTGCAATTTGTATATTTGAAACCATTGTTTGCAGGGCATTGCAGGGTTTAGTTGATTGCTTTCATTTTGTTAAATTTATTTGTTTAACTCACGATCACACTGAAAGAGTAAACAAAACACACACACACGCCAAAGATAAGCAGTGGCAGCAATAAAAAAAATTATAAACAAACAAACAAATGACAACAGCGAAAACAATGAATGGAAAATGTCCCAACAAAGGCAAAACAAGAGAAAAAAGACAATTAATTAAAAATCTTTCTTGTAGTGTTCATGACTTGAAGATACCATTTACCCATCAACAAGAGAGATCGTCTTCTATCCAGTTGCAGACCAGTGTCTGTAATCTTTAACCAATCGATTTCGATGATATAGTAGTCCGATGTTGATGATGTTTGATCCAAAAGTTAGTTGCGTCATAACAAGAATAACTGTTGCTTTTGATGCCAATAAGTTGTAACAAACAAGTTTTTCATACATTAACGAATCTTTCGACTGGTTTCTCCCATGGCAGCTTTACAATATAATTATCCGATTGGATCATCTCCGACATATGTTCAGTCTGCTGCAAGAGGACGGCTAAAGACCTAGATTCCTCGAGTTAGCTTTAAGACTGAGTGAGTCATACATATCTGATGCTGATCTTGACAACGTATATCATTTGAGGGGATTGCAGACGGTCTCCTTTAATGCATTACAAACTAAACAACAAAATTAGCAGGCCCTCTGCAAGGGTATAAAAACAAACGAATGAACGAACTGCGACGTCTTTTTTTGTGCGCCAGTTGTAAAAACTTGCATGTATTATTTATAATGTTATTTCGTTGTTGCTTTGTTGTTATTGCCTTAATAAATAAATAATCCAAATATTGCGCTTAGCATGACAAGCACATCCCGTGGGCGGTGTCTGCAAATATGCAAAAAAAAAACCAAAAAAAAAAACAACTCGAGACACACTTGCCATGGGTGGGTGTTTGGATGTGTGTAGAGGGAGTTGTAAGCGTAAGCAAGTTAAGGGGAGGGGAAGCAGGGCGAGTGGTGGGGGCGAGTAGCTGGGGCAGCTGGGGTGTCGCTGTATTAATTCAAATCCGGTTTTAAAGCCCACAATAGGCATGACAATAATAAATAGGCAATATGTATGTTGTACACATATATTTGAAGTAGTTTGCGCTTCGCGCTCGCAGCTCGCAAGTTGTTAGTGTTATTTATTTCGTTATTTGTCGCCGTTTATTTTTTTCCTTTTTTTTTTTACATTTTTCACGTTTTGAAGGTCGTTTCCACTGTGCACGTTGTTATTGCTGTTGTTGTGTGAACTCATCAATGAAACAATACAATAGAGAGAACAACAGCCGACAAGCGAACTGCTTTTGGACAGAGATACTATAGAGGCACATACACACACACACACAAACAGACATACGCACACAGAGGCGAATTATACTTACAAGCAAACTTATGCGAGTATTTGATTTGTGGGCAAGCAAATGCATATATACAAATGAGCGGGTGTGTCAGGCAGATTTGATAACCACAGATACACAAATACACAGTTACATATACACACAATGACAATAACAATGAATGTGAAGTAAGACGAATTATATGAATGGTTTGCTAGACAGAGCGACAGAGCGAGAGAGAGAGAGAGAGAGAGAGAGGGCAAGAGAGAACTTTTGTGAACTTCGATTTGAAATTTTGCGGATGGGAACAGTGACCGATAAATAGTTGGTTGCCCAAATTCAACAATTACTCATCGAATACATTGTTGTGCAATATTCCATTTGCTTTGATCAAAACTTGAACTTTAAGGCTTCTGCACACTTTTCAATAAGCGTATTGAGTGTGTGACATTTTAGTTTAAGGACCAACAGCTGAATGGAGATGCCCAGCAAGTGCAGAGTGGCAGCTGAGCATCGGGGATGGGGGTAAATCAATCATGTTGTAATCAATCAAGTTGCTGTTGCTTGCAAGACTATTTAAAATGTCAACCAACTTTTGCCTGTGGACGAGAAACGTTTTCTGGGCTTCTTTGCCTAATGGCATTAATTTTACATGCTGCCCACAAACAGCCAAGAAATCGAAAAGAAAAGCTCTCAAAAATAACTAAATAAAGCACACACACAAAAAAAAAATGCAAAACTCAAACCAATAACTTTGAGTTGTGCAATGCATTATAAGAAATCCTCATCAAAAGCGGAAGTGGCAGTCATTAATATCTCTGCCTTTCAGCTGGCACTCTTTTTCCAGTTCGGCCCCACACCAACCCACTCATCCCACACACACCCCCTTTCGGCTTGCACTTTGTTTACGCGGGCAGCTACAAAAAATGTGTTGCTCCGAAAATACACGAAGGCAACACTGGAAAATTTGGGGCGTCTTTTGGAAATGTAAACAAAATGGGGCCATGTCGGTTGGGATGGTTTTTTATATTTTAGCTGTTATTTTTTTCCCTTTTTTTTCTGTTCACATTTCTGCTTTCGTAATGCGAACACAGAGCTACAAATACTACAAATACTCCGATTATCTGTTTGGGTTTGTCTTCTACATATTATGTTATATACGTGCATGTAACTATATATATATATATATATAAGCATATATATATATATAAGAGAATATATAAATGTATCTGTATTTGTATTTTATGTCAGACTCTGACTCATTGACAAATAGCATTGAACTGCAGGCGGTGTTCGTAGTCGTCTGTCTTTTCATTCACGGAGCATGGAGAACGGAATGGACGTGCCACATACTCACTTATATACTTCTATATAAACACATATATATAAAAGTATATACGCACATGTTTTTGTGGTACACGCCATTGTGCAACACATGGCTGACTGCATTTCGAAAGTGCGGGTTGAGAGAGGGGTAGAGGCTAAAAGGAATGTTGTTGTTGTGTTGGATGAGTGAGCATGCATCATAGACGGAAGCATGCCTTGACGCATTGGCCACACATGGCGTATGAGTTACATTGATTTCAATACACACACACACTCATCCTTATAACAAACACACAAAATCCGCAGCCAAACAACAAAACCTACTATGGAAATACCAAAGACAGCTGCAATGTTATTTTACGTTTTTTAGAGAATTTTGTTGGAATGCCTTTATTAGTATGTGTGTGTTTATATATTAGCCATAGTAAAAAGCCATGAAATTCTTATAGACAAATCGAAGTAACCCTTAACTAGTTTCAACTTTTCATTTACAGCACATCTTCAATGGAAATCTATAATAATCACCGAGTTAAGTTGTTTGACCCACTGTGCTTCGGTTAGGCACTTGACGTCCACATCGCAGTTATAACAGCAGCGCAGCAGCAGCTGCCGACAACAATGTCGCCCACGCGACCAGCAGCAGCAATACGACAACAACAACAAAGAGAGCGAGCACAGCCACTGAAACCACCTACGGCCATAAAACCAAATATGAAGGTAGCTTAAAATGTATATGAAACCGCAGCAACAACAGCAGCAGCAACAACAGCAAATCAAATATTCTAAATAAAACAACGCCCGCGTGCATTAAAATATTTGGAGTCAAAGTAGAAGGAAAGGGAGAGACAGAGAGAGAGAAAGAGCAAAGACGGGAGGTGTCAGATGAAGCCAGAGATGAAACGAGAGCTGAGCTCTGCTCTGAGCTGAGCACAACATTTTAGCATAGACAAGAACCGGCGCACAGCTTTTGGAGCTGTTATTCGACTTTGAGGCGTGGTATACCTGTTATACACACAAATACACAAAGCACGTACACACACACCCACACACAAGCACACACAGTCGCGTAATTGCAAAAATGAAAGAAAGAGTTTGCTTTTATATAAGCCGCTTGTGCCTTCAAACTCGGCGCCCAAATGCTTTTTATGAATGAATGCGCCACGAAAGTAAGAAAACTATGTATGTATGTGTAAAACGAAAGAAAGAATGATAGAGACACAGACAACAGAGCGAACGGCAGAGAAATGTGGGTATATATGTGTGTGTATGTGTGCGTATGTGTGTGTATACATAGAGGCCACAGCTCTTAGCTCGCAACTATTTGTTAAACAGCAATTTCGCATTCACACACAGTTACAAAACAAATACGAAACAACAATAAAAAAAAAGACACAACTTTCAGGAATTCAAGCAGAAAAGATAACAGAAGAAGTATATAGTTCGAAAACTGTTGTTTTTTTTTTTAAATAGATTCTACATTTTAAATATTTATGCAACTATTATATACTCTTTAAATAGTAGCCAAAATAGGGTATAGATAGTCATGACGAATCTCTTTTCGTTCATTTGATTTCCATTTCATTCATGCATTTGAATTAAATTCGTTGCCACATTTTCAATTTGCACAGCATTTGTTTATGGGCCAAGCGGAGCGGAGAGTGGGGCAGTTCATGTTGACAGTACGCATAATGTTCAGCTAGATATATTGTCTAGCTGCAACAGCGGCTTCTTTTCCGTATTATGCCATTCACAAAAACAACAAGAAGCAAGAGGCAACTCAGCTTTAGTTAGTTTGCTGCATTAAACTTTAACGAGTTGCGCCAAAGTTCTACATTGTTGCACATGCTAATAGCGGACACAGAGGGAAAGAGAGAAGAGAGAGGAGCATAACCTTATTTAGCAGATAAACGAATACTTTTCAAGCAACTAAAAATATGAATGGGTAATCAAAAGTTATATACCCTAAGCGACTACAATTTTGAAAAGATAGACGATTGCTTCACTATATCTGAGACGAATAAACCTATTTGGAGAACACAGCAAAAAGTTCGAAACTAGTCAAAGATTAAATATCCGATGACTAGAAGATAAACAAACCATTTCGAAAAAATTCTAAAATATGAATGGATAGTCAAATCTTAACTAATAACCTTTGACTACCACAATTTTAGGCGAAGCCACAATAAAAATTTCTTATACTTAGAGGTACCAAGTTGGTATACATAATTTTCTAACAAAGTTTGTTACAAGAACTTCTAGCTAATTGTTAACAATTAAATTTATAACAAGCTCTTCAAGTGGTGTATATAAATCAGTAACAATCAGTAACAAAAATCCATAAAGATTTATAAGCTACTATAAGTCACAGATATTAACTGAATTTCAACTTTAAAAAATTTACGCTAGTTATACACATAAACTTTTTCTTCTCCTTTCTATTTCTTTCCTTTCCTTCCCTTCTCTTCTTGTTTTTATTTTAATATACTTTCATTTCAATTCAGTTGTCTTCAATTCTCTGTTCTAGTAACTATTAATTATTTTGATATTCCGATATTAATTTAGTTGTCTTCTCTTCTGCTTTCTTCTCTCTTCCAGCAACTATTGATGCCTTTGATATTCTTACTTAAATTCTTCACTTCTCTCTTCAGGCCAAATGTTAACACACGCACACACAACACATATAGAGAACAGTATCTATACACATACACACATACCCAATAAGTATTTATCGAAAACAATAAAAATACGGAAGAGGCGAGAGCAGAACAGTCAAAATAAACTTTAAGCCATTTAAACAGGGCCAAGACAACTTATACTAATGACAGAGTTTATTTTGCCTGTTGTCGGTTTGTGGTATGCGGTGGTTTGGGGGGATGGTACACGAACCGAATCCGGTTAGAGATTGGTTACACGAAATTTTGGAGTTTTACATATTTTGAGGAAGGCGATGGGATGCGGCTGCTGCTGCTCTCTGCTTCTGTTTCTGTCCTGGCTAAATGTCAAACTGCGTAAGCCAATCAATCAAAATGTAAATAGGCAACAGCCAAGGCAAAGGCAAAGGCTAGCATTTGTAGGTTTTGGCCGTGTGCTGCTCTAGGCCAGTTCCTGGCCCCGTTAGCAGCAGCTATAAATAACACGTAGATCCGCGCGCAGCTTTTCTGGTATTAGCCCGAGTATCCTGAGGGACCTTTTTTGCCTATGCCTCTGACGCTGTCTCTGCCTAAAAGCTGCCGCACATTATTAATTAATTATGTATAATTTTGTCGGGATACACAATTGCATGAAATGCGGCAACGTCGTTGCTTGTGCCCCCTGACCCAAAAACAAAAACAACAACAAACTGATTTTACACGGAGAATGCTGCCAAAATTAAATTTCAGTTCAAGTGGAGTCGAGTGGAGAGAGAGAGAGAAAGAGAGGGACAGAGAAAGAGAGTGCACAAAATCCTGGATAATTGAAACTGCGCTTGTAGAGCTCTAAAAGAGAGCGAATATTACTGTAACTTTCTATATGTATCTGTAACTGTATCTGTATCTGTGTAACTGTTGAATGTATCTGTGGCAGTAAATCTCTGTATATGTAAGTGCATGTTTTGAGAGCATGTTTTTTTTTTGGCCAGCAGCAAAGGAACGAAGGAAGGAGGGGAGAAAGGGGACAGGGTGGGGCTTTGAAGTGGAGCACAGCGCGTGGCTGTTTTTTTGCAAATAGGGTCAAGTTTAATGTGCAGCTTCTTGTTGCCGGTGCTTCCGTTGCTGCCTGCTGCTGTTGCTGATGAATTTACTGTCGTCTCTTTGTGCACGCAACAAGTGCAGCATAAGCGGACGAGAGAACGAGAACGAGAGAGAGAGAGAGATAGATAGAAAGAGAGAGCGAGTTGAAGTCACATTTTGTTTTAAATTTATTGATTTTCTGTTTGCATTGGGCACTTCCGTTACATAAAGCGAGAGAGGAAGATAGGGAGGGGGGAGAGAGCGCCACGCGCTGTGCTAAAATATATGATGTAACAAGTAAATGTTGCTCGACTAGCGGATATCCTGTGCGCGCTTCCTTAAATATTATTTACATTTTTTCGTTAAATAAATAAATAGTATCAAGCTTTGTATGTCATGTGATTAAAACTTAGTAAAAGTTAAGTAGTAAATTCGTATTATTAACAGTTTCAGCATGACACTGGTCAATACATAACAAATGCAAACAACAACTATAAACCATACCTGCAACAACACTAACAACAAACAGTAGCTGAAGCCACCTTTCACCTTACCCAGAGAGAATACGTGCAAAGTGCTCAGAACTTCATTTCGAAATGAAATGGCAAACAAATGAAAACAAAGCAGAATACGGACATAAATTGTGTGTGTGAGGAGGACAGAGACGGAGCACTTATAAATATTGCATATGAATAAGATGAGCAGTGAACATGTGTAGCAAAAAGTCCTGCAAGGCACAAAGTCCGTTACGTGGTCAAGCAAAGGGAATGTGAATGTGAAACCGCACAAAGGTAACACGTTATCGACTGAATTTTTACTATAAGCTCATTTCTAACGGCATCGGATCAAAAGGGAATTGCAACTGGCATTTTTGATACTCTTAAAATAATGTTCATTTTTAATTGTCAATTAACAAAAAATATAACAAAATTACTTAAATTATTGAATCATCTTACAATTATTGCCTTTTTAGAAAAAATAACAAAGAATTGTGGAAAAATATATAAAATGTAAAATGTTTACTTTTTTTTTGCGAAATTTATGCGAAAGAATTTTATCCATTATACAGTTTGTAAAAAAATTCAGCCACTATCAACAACTGTTCTCACAACAACAGCACATTTTATTTTGATGACTGTTCAGCAACAATAAGATATTTTAAAGTTAATATTAACTCAACAATTTTTGGGGAAGACCCTTGTGCTTAGCTTCCTTTTGAGGGCGACGACAATCGAATCCAATCGCATTTTATATAATACAAACTAAAAAGCTATGGAAAGCACAGAACAGCACAGCAGGCATTCAACAGCAGCACAGCCAACAACAGATGCTGGGGGGAATATCAACAGAATGTGGCAAGTGCCAGGGGGGCACTGGATAGAGAGAGCGATCAGGAGGGAGGACAGGGGGAATGGCACGCACGGCATGCTATATTCATAAGGCAAATGGAGGGGGAGACAGCAGAGGCGATAAAAAGAAAAGAAAAGCGTTGCAGAAGCGACAACATCAGCGGGGTGCAATAACAGAAAGGAATGTGTAGAAATTTAACGACGGCAACGGCGAGATGCGCTCTGGCTAAAAACTTAAAATCAAAGCAGGACCTTGGCAAGAACTTTAAGCGAAAAAGTCGATGAGAAGTGTTTAAAGCTTCACTTATTGTAGAAATCATTCCAGTTAGTAATCTATAACTATATCTGCTATTTGCTGATTCATAACTCTCTACTAGAATCTCAGCAATGCTTTTGTCTAAATACCTATTGTTAAGTTCGCTCTTTTTTTCTCACTTCCCGTTACGTTCTCAGCTAGTGCACAAAACTTTGTCCATTCATACTGTATCTCTCGCAAGCAACAACAACAAGAACTATAGCTTAAAAAATGCATTCACAGCTCGCCTTAAGTAGAGACACAAACCATACACACATGCACATGCATGCATGCATAGAAATACTGACACACAATCGAATGGATGTTCTCTGGTTCGCCCCACTTGTCCCTCTTTGTCTATATCTCTCACTCTCTCTATCTCTCTTGGATTAACACAAACAACACTCATGTTTGTCGCTCTCTTCGTTCGTTCTTCTCTGCTTCTTCTTCTTCTTCTGGTAGTTATTGCTGCGGCTACTGCTCGTTTGGAATACGCTGCTTATTTGCACTTTGATGAAATGCGTTCATGTTGCTGTTGTTGTTGTGTTGTTGCTATTACTGTAGATTTATGCATGCAAGCGCGAGTTCCATTTAGTTCCATTTCATTTCGCTGGCAGTCTTTTTTTTGTAATATCATTATTGTTCCTCTTTTCTTCGCGCCACAAAAATTCAATCGCTCTTCTCTACTTTGCTCTGCTCTTCTCTTTTTTCTTTTTGCTTTGCATGTGTGGTTGTTGTTGTTGCAGCTGCTTTGCTAATTCCAAGAATATAACAATTTACGCGTCCAGCTCCCCCGCCAAGACAGGCAGCTAACTAATGGGTGGTTGGGGGCGGTAAAGGGAAGGGGAGGGGAAGTCATCATCATCATCGTTTGGATTTCGCAATGCGCCGCTGATTCTCCAACTCGACTCTTTGACTCTTCTGTTGTTGTTGTTGTTTATGTTTTATGTGCAACACACACACGCCCTGAACACTTCCGCTGAAGTCATGCGAGGAACGCAGAGGTATGCAGCACTACTACACACGTACACACACAAAGACACCAGAAACGCCCTCGCATTGCTTTGACCGGAAGTCGATCGTCGTTGCTGTTGTTGTTGTCCCCCTTTTCCCCCACTGTTCATAATCAATATTTAGCAAATATTTGCATTATGCGTGTGTGTGTGTTTGCGTGTGTGTTGGTGCTGGTCTCAGCCTCCGCCATCGCAGGTGGCTTCAGAAAGCTGACACGTTGCCAATGTGAGTCTCCTCTCGCAGTTAGGCGGGCTGCGCTTAATTAAAGCCCACACAAACTTTGACCCAAATCCCGCGCCGACAACAACGACAAAAACGACTCTGTCAAAGCAAGCCTAACCGTAGGCCGTAGCAGAGTCGACAATTCGAGCAAAGCAACAACCACAAAACTCAAGAAATCTAACCAACTGTTCCGATCCAGCTGTCCGGCGTTGTCAAATGCTTGCTTTTTTCCAGTGTATGTGTGTGTGTGAGATTGCTTAATAAGACGCCAACGTAGAGATGCTGTCTGTCCGCTCGTCGGTCAGTGTGTCTGGACACACATTCATTTTGCATGTGGGCAGTTTTGTTGTTTAGTGTCAACACAAAGCGACAAAAAAATAAAACAACAAGCGGTGCACAGTGTGATGATTATGCCCAAATTCAAGCTGATTTTTCTTCAGATAATGTAAATCTTTAAGCCGCAGATTTCTTAGAAATATATATTGCAGCGTCATCAAATGGCAATTTGTAGCAGTGTGAATGGTTGCCAATAGTTTTGAAATCGTTGGAATGCATATTTGCCAGTTATTTTAATTGGTATTTTCTGTTCATTTTCCATTCCAATTATTAAAACCTAACTAGCAGCAAATAAATAATATAAAAAATAAGAAATATTCATTCTAATGTAGCTAATTACTTCTTGGTAATTGCAAGTTCTGAAAGTTCCAATTTCCTAGAAGCAGAACTCAATGCGTCCTTGCTTCGGATGTCATTTCTATTGAACTCTTCTTTAACAAATACATGTTACTCTCTCGCTCCCTGTGTCTCCGTCGCTCCCTTACAGTATACGCACACATTGTTATGCATGTATATGTATGTATATGTTTGAGTTCATATATAGTTGCAAGTTGAGTCCAGCATCCGAATCAGAGCAATGCCAAAAAGGCTTCTGCTTCGGTGGCACTTGGCGTTTTTCGGAAAAAGGCAGACAACTTGAAAGCTGCTGTTGGGGCAGGCAGCGGGAGAGGGGGAGTGGGGGTGCAGCAAGAAGCCACAGGCAAAGACAGAGGCAAAGGCAGTGGCCGAGGCAACATATTCTGATGAACTACATCAAATTGTAATGAGGCAAGCGTCGGCCTTGGAAACAGATACGAAATGCGACTGTGTGTGTGTGTTTGATGTGCCTCGTGTTGGGTGTGTGTATGTGTGTGTTATGTGCCTCGTGTTGGGTGTGTGTGAAAATAAAGAAAACGCACAACGCACTCGTTTGTGGAAAACTTGTGAAAATTGTTTAAGCCCAAAAACAAAATTAAAGCAACTTGTCCACAAATGAGGCAAACAACTCTCCAACGAGCCACAAGTCGACAAATACACACAAATATATATATATATATATATATATATATATATATTTATACATATATTTTTATATATGTGTGTAGAGAGCGAGTTGGGAAAATGCGAATGTGGCGACGATGACGCGTGGAAATGCATACCACAGAGTTGTTTTTATGGCGACGATACAACGTCAACGTCGACGTCGCTGCGCATGCGCAGCAGCCGAGTTCAATTTCTATAAAAGGGTCGACGATGCAGAGAAGTCAGACAAACGGACAGACAGGCGGACAGACAGACGAGCAGACAGACGAACGAACAGACGACTAGCCGAGAGACACCGAGAACAGTGGAGCAGCTTTG
This sequence comes from Drosophila cognata, assembly GCA_035041535.1. NCBI lineage: Eukaryota > Metazoa > Arthropoda > Insecta > Diptera > Drosophilidae > Drosophila > Drosophila cognata. Next base: position 6,401,514 of record JAWNLC010000688.1, on the reverse strand, counting down.
TATCCGCCTGGCTATAAAATAAAAAAACAACAGAAAAAAAACAGAGTCAGACAAGTTCTGCCGACGCGTCGCCTCTGTCTATAATTTTAACTCAACGCCAATAAAAGTGGCGGCGGCGTCAGCGGCGGCGTCGGCGGCTGCGACTGCAGGCAGAGACGACCGCAACGCATCGTTCGTTGACTTTACGTTCGCTAGGGCCGCAAGGGAAGCACAAGTGCAAGAGAGAGAGAGAGAGAGAGAGAGGGAGAGAGAGACAGAGAGAGAGAGAGAGGGAGAGAGAGATAGAGAGGGAGTGGGTCCATGCAAGGAGCGTGTGTTGATCATGTGATGGGTTTGAAACTTTGCTAAACAGTATAATTGAATTAAATTTTTTCGTGCAACGGAAGCGCTTAGTTTAAGAAACTGCTTGTCAACTGTATATGTGCATATGTGTGTGTGTGCATGTGTGTGCTCTCTCCCACACACACACACACCCAAGCATTGACTCTCTGTGACACTTGGCCCCCATATTAATTGTCTTAATTCTGAGAAATGCATACAAAGTGGCATTTAATTAAAATGAATTTCGCATCTGCAACAAACATAGCAACAGCAACAGCCCCATCAACACCAACAGTAACAGTAGCAGCAATGCATAATGCATCCGGCTGACGCCCCAACCCACTGTGACGCTGCACCCCTCGCACTATCCTTACATGAGCCTTGACTGGGTCCCTCGTTCCTGTGTATGACAGCATCGAGCAACAGAGCCGAATAATTGCCCGCGACTTGATTGAATTTCAAGGTTAATTAGAGCCATGAACTGAGCTGGCAGCAAAGAGTATTGAATGCTTCTTGTTGCGCGCGTAAAGTAAACAGGTCGCTTTGACAACAAACTAATTATCCCACAAGCTTAACTTCTTCTTCTTCTTCTTGTTCGTTGGCCAAACACACAACAGAGAACAATGGCAACACACAGCTTGTGCAAAGAGATTACAATTAAGCGCTTAAAAAAGACACAAGCAGAAGAAGAAGAATTAAAACATATTTAATTGACAACAATTTACTAATAGTCTGTTTTGTCAGCATAGTTCTGTTTACAATCGGCTCCTTTTACTTTGAACTATTTACTATAAAAGCAGAACTATTTAAGGCCTATCATATACCCCCTTTCATGTTCTCTTTGAATCCTTCGCATATGACATCTTCTCTCATTCTGTTTTTTATTTAATCGTTACATTTTAATTTGGCTCAAAATATTGAATGGTGATTTTAAATGCATTAAATGTTGTATTATCTTCGCTTCTAAGCTTGAACTATAGGAAAAATCACTACAAATTTATAACATATAAGAAAATATGAAATATTAATACATAAATAATATTTCTCCATCAGCTGCTTTAACATACTTTACTAATCCAAAATTCATGATTAATTCCAATTGGGTTTCTTTCTATTCACTATCTACAACGTGCAATACATATCCAAGTGAGATAAATATATATACACATATATATGCTCATATCGGTTAACCAACCAATACAACAATAAATGCCATTTTGCCATTTGCATTCACATCAGTATTGAAAAAGAGAAATACAAAAGGGGGATGGGAGGGGTAGCTCCCCGCTGAAGATAAGATAAGCCTGGTGTAGTGAACCAAAGTGGAGCTACGAATGGAAATGGGGATGGTAAAAAAAGAAATAGTGCTTATCGCAAAAAAAGAAAAAAAAACCCAAAAATGAAAAGTATGGAAATTCTTAAGAATGAATACGTGAAACATATATATATATATATTATATAGTTATATAGTTATAACTATACATATACATATATATATATATATATATATATAACTGTAGCTTGTACCTGCTGTGCAAAGGGAAGAGGCAGCGACAGAAGCATGAAGTTAATTTAGCATTTGGCATCATGAGGCGAACCCAACTTGCAACAATGGGCGAGGCGACAAATACTTGAAGCATCCTATTTATGGCCCAAAAAACAAAGAAAGTGCCAGAATTTTCACGCTATTATTCGCTTTCGGCATAAGTGTCATCGGAATTGTCAGTTTTTCCAATTTTCCAGCTAGTCCCAAGGAATTTCCAGTCGTAAAACTGCTGTCCGACCGTCTAATTACCTGAGCAGAGCAGAGGCAGCAGCAGGTAGTCGTCTCACTCAGGATCTACAACAGCCTCTGACGTCACTGCATATAGTCCGCGTATATATATACATATATATTTATATATGTGACCTTATCTTATGCTAATTTGTGTCCAAATTCTGCTTCAAGTTCTATTTTATAAATGAAACGAATAAACAATGCCGATGAGGGGGGAGCAATGAAGAGGAACGAAGGGCAGCCGGGGGGAAGAGTAGGCAACCACAGCCAGCCAGCCGGTCCATTTATTGTCGCTCTATTGTCAATTTGCAATATTAGCACTCGCTGCTGAATGGGGACGTGCTTTTTTTCGGGGTTTAAACAGCTGTTGTGGAATAGAAGGGGGTCAGGAGGGGGCAGAGGTACGGGGAAGTGGAGCATTTGGGACTTGTAAGCGAACGGAAATTGAAAAGTGATAAAAATAAATATGAAGCCAGAGTCAGTCAGTGTCAGGCCAACAACACTATTCAGATAATAATATATGCAAAAAAAAAATACATATACACTCAGCGAAATTCGATAAAAGGCACTTGATTTTTTCCTTATAAAATTTAATTATTTTTTTATTTGACAATGGTTACACATCTCGAAAAGTTTAAAATTTGCATCCATTATTCTTATCCTGCTGTAATAAGAGATGCCTGTTGTCAGCAAGGATCATAGCTATCTCTTCAGGCGAGAGTGGTTCTTCCCTTCCGGTTCCAAATTTCTGTATGCAACTAATTTATTTCTACCTATAATAATTATCCCATTAAAAAAAATCCCTTTATAACGACCTACTTACTTTTCCGAAGCCTAGAAAATTACTGCTTTTAATTGAATTTCGCACCCAAATTAGCAAAAGAACACAAATATGCAAACATCTTGGAAAAACTTAAGGAACTTTTATTCCAATGAATCATAGCAATGTAAGAAAGGTGTCTTAACAAATCTGTAATCTTTAATTATAACCTAAACCCAATAAAAATGATTAATATGGGTATTAATAGGAGTGTGCAAGTAAATAACAGACAAAAAGAAGCTTTTCCGGTACCTTCAGGTATATATACTCTTGAGCATCATTAACAACAGAGTTGTTTCTCAACAGTCTGTAAGAATCGATTATCGATTGAAATAAAATATATTATTAAAGTTATATATTTCCAATCAGGTTTGTATATACCCTGAAAGCATCGCTTAAGAAACGCATGAAAAGTAACACACACATATTTTTCAGTAAGTTTCTTCACTCCTAGTCGAGCACTCTTGACCGGCACTCTCTTACTTATTTTAATTTGAAACCCATTTAGCTGGTTAGTTTGCTGCCTGATAACTTTTAACTGGCAACAGAGATCATCTTGTGATATGCAAAAGAAATGTACTTTTTAGAGAAGTGTGTTTTTGTTGTCGAAACACACGACAATCAGACAGACAGAGAAACTGAGAGACTATAATTGTCATATCAGAAGCGTGCACCTTTTTCATTGTAAAACATCCGTCAGGCAAAAACAAGTTCAAAGCAGCAGCACATTAATTTATAGGCACCACTAAATATTGTTCTGGCGTGATTCGAAAGATCTTTTATAGAGTATGTCTGCCTGTCTGTCTGTGTGTCTATGCCTCTTAATCTATTCATAGAGAGACCGGCGCTATTGCTTATCAGCTGGCGAATATAGCTGCCCCCACCACTGGCGACCGACCGCGTCCTTGTTAATAATAAATAAGCACAAGTATTTTTGAATTTTTGTGTTCCGACTAGACTAATAATAACATTTATTATAATAATAATAATGGCGAGCAAATGTTTATTTATGGCATGCATTTATATGATTTGTTTGGCTTTGTTCTCGTTTTTTTTTTTTGCGCTGAATAGCTAAGCAACATAACAAAAATAAATACTATAACAAATGACTATAATGTATAAATATAAGTGTGTGTTTATTTATTCATTCTTGAAATACTTTTGCCACACATAGAGAGGAAAAGATTGATTTATGAACTCACCTTGCAGCGAGACAACGCGACAACCGTCCTGCTTGAGACGACGATGTAGCACATTGATTGTTGTACCAAACATGGCTAATGCTGTTGCACCAGCCGCTGCCACATCCTGCTGTTGTTGTTGTGGCACGCCTACATCGTTGTAGAGTATAAAAAGACTGAGTTTGTAGTCCGCTTGAATGCGCTCTTTCAGATCCTGCGATTTGATTGTCGATGGCAAATCGATCTTGCCAGCAGCCAAGCGACGCATCATAATGCTCGGTATGCTAAAGTTAACGGCACTTCGAATGTGCGATTCGCTGTATTCCTGCGAGCCGCGACAGTCGAGTATGATCAGCTTTTTGGCATCGCAGCTGTCTCTCAGCTCCGATTGGAGCCACTCTTTGCTGCAGCATTCGTACTCCGTTTCCGGCATTGTGAAAAGCTCTGCTTCTTCTACTACTTCTTATTTTTTTTTTTGGCAAATGCACTCACTATTCACTTTCTTGCTGTTTCGCTTTTTTTAGTTTTTGTGTCTTTTTTCTTTTCTTTTGCCTTACAAAAGTTTACATCATCTGCTGCTGCTGCTGTTGTTGTTGTTGTTGCTGCTTGCTTTGCCTGGCGCACATTTTTTGTGTAATTCTGCTGCTTCTGCTTTCCTTTTTGTGTTGTGCTTCTACTCTCACACAAACAGGCACACACTCATGCACACAACACACATATACACGCGCACCGCAAGCAAGCAAACGAAACACAATTTTTTTACAATGAAATCTTTTTCCAGCAACGTTTTGTGTAGAATTTTCCCAAGCGCTTTTGCTGTTGTTGCTCTCTCTCTCTCTCTGCGATTTGTTAACAATAATAATAAAATTGCATTTGTTGTTTATTTGGCATTGGTTGCTTCAAAATTTATTTTTACACTGTGCTCGTTTTTGTGTGTTTTTGTATCGCACTTTAATTCGTTTTTTGATTATGTTTTGTTGTTCACACGCACACAAGCCCGCCAAATCACTACCGTGTATGTATCGCTATAAGTGTGCGTATGTATATGTCGAAGTTGAGTGTGTTAAGCAAATGAAATAAACAGAGCCTAAAAAACGCGCACTGAACACCGAACACCGAAACACCGAACGAGCGGGCAACAAGCGACACGATGCAGATACGCTAAAGGAATGAAAAAATAAACGAAAAATTTGCCCTCAGTTCACTATTAGCAGAATGTTAAGCACATAGCTAACATACTGTTAAGTTGCTTACTCTCACAACCTGTTATTGTGCTGCTGCTGTCGGTTGATTTTGTTGTTCATTTTGCCGCACATGTTACCTCAATATTTCTCAAATTCTGTGCTCAAGGTGTTATCTCGCTGTTGTACTCATCGTGAGCTGTTATCTCGCTGTTGAGTGCAATTTGGTTCTCTGAGCGCAAAAAGTGTGCACCAAGAGCGAAGACCAGCAGTAAGTTTTAGCATGAGAAATATAATGAAAATTACACACATGAAATAAGAATGAATTGTAAAATCGTTGATTTTCGTTGCTACAGGCGAGAATTATTTCATAAAAAAAAAGTATATTACAATAAATATTTGTTTTAATATTGCTTATTATAAAAATTCGTTTATTTTGTATCAGTGTTCCAGAGTTCCGGCTGTGTTCACTCAAATGACTACAAAGGCAGCAACGACAAGTGTGCGGCCGCCTGCAACAGCAGCACCCACACACACATACGCATATGAACAAAAGGAAAAGAGAGAGGCTGAATCGTAAAGAAGGTGAGCGTGTAGAATTAGCCCGTTAGGAAATTGGATGTCAATTGTGTAGATGTTTATATTCAATTAAAAAATAATTTTTTTTATATTTATATGCACAATATACACAATTACAAATTAGCTAAAATAAGCTCAATTAAATTTTCAGTTTATTTAGTATCATTTAAAATCATTTGCCTACACGTCATTTTCAATTATGTATGTGTATAAATTTCTCACCTTACTCACTGCACTGTTTTCTGCTCTTCGCTCACCTAACAGATTCTCCCTCCCCATCTATCTGTTTTTCTTGCTCTCGCTCTCCCACAACAGCAGAAACCTCGCATGTGCGCATAGCACACGCTCATAAGTTTGTGTAAAGTTCATTGATATTTTTGTGCATTGGTATGCGTTGAATGCGTGTGTTGATTCATTGAGCTCGCTGCTCTGAATATGCAGCGTGTCAATGTGTGGGTGTGTTTGTGTGTGTTGTGTATATGCTGGGATGTTATGTAGAGAAAATTTATGTACATATGCTTGTAAAAATATACACACACATGCTTACATATACATACATACATATAGTCTATACTCCAGCGAGCGCTTATGAATGCGAAGCCACTTGTAGGGTGGAGGAGGTTGGGGGGCGGGGTGGTGGGAAGGGTTAGTAACTGGCATAAAGTGGAAGTGGAAGCTCTCAACTATGCAAATGTTGAGCGAGGCGGGAATCAGCTTTTATGTGGTATGTGTGTGTGTGTTTGTGTGTGTGTGTATGAAGTAGAGCGTCTGTTGGTTATATATTGCAGCCAAAACTCATCAATGAAGTCAACACAATCAGCAAACTCTCCCAAAAATAAACACACTCACACAAGGACGTGGTTGCCAACAGGGTCGTTTTTGGAGACAAGCCGAATGTTTAAATTTATAACCGTGACCCTGATATTTGCAAACAGCAACAGCAACAACCACACAGCCACAGAGCCCAAGCCTCAACATTTCAAGGATATGCTTTTTGCGCGTGCACAAAATATCTCCAAAAAGCTGCCCCCAAGCAGAAACCCCTGCCTCTCCACTCCATAACATGACAACGCATGCGCTCGACAAAAAAAGGGGGGCTTATGTGTATATGTGTGTGTGTGTTTGTGTTTGTGTGTACACACACACATATACAGTCTGCACAACGTGCTTTTTATGTACACACAAACGGCGAACGGCAAACGGCCGACAGCTGCAAAATGTGTGACTCGAAACGAGAAATTTTCATGAATGAAAGTCCCACGCAAATGGCAAAATACAGTTAAGCAACCGAACACCGACAACAACCGCCCAACCCCCACTCCGCACCGACCCGCCCCAACAAAAGAAAAATCTATGCGAAGCCCACGCATTTTCCGCTAGAGGAGGGGCATCGGAGCGGGGGTATGAAAACCTTTAGGATTGGAAATAGAAACTGGGGTGCGAAAAGCGCACGTGGGACTCGGGTAACAAGTTGAGAGAGAAAATTGAAAATTATGTAAGCCCTGCGGTATAAATTACGCGACCTGGCAACAACATCAAAGTGCAACATCAGCCAATGCCAGCCATGGCCTTGAAAACCAACGCCCACAAGGTCAGCCCCGGGACGCCGAGGGGTGCGTCCAAAAAAAGAATTGAGAAAAAAATGAAAATAAAAATTCTGCGTGGCAGATAACAGCGATTAGAGCTACCAAGTAGACTAAATGTGGTCTAGTTGACTGCTGACTAATGAGCCACAAGGCTCTGAATCACCTCACCGCAACTCACTCATAAATTTAACTTTGATTCTATATATATATGAATTGTATATATATATATATATATACAAAAAGTGACTTCATGGCTAATCTATTGCTAAATCTGTCAAGTAGCTTATCTTTAAAGTGTACTTGGCGTGACTTCTAAAGCAAATCAAAACTTGACCAATGCCTCAAAGTAATAATGAATACAGTGGAGCGTCATTAGCAAGGAATGGATTTAAGCTGAAGCGACAAATTGGGTTTTCCAAGACTTCGCCTACGCCTCAACGATCTTAAACGTGCAACAATTTCATTGATTTTGCTTTGTTAAAGTTGAATTTCATTGAATTAAGACGCATTTCCATAAATTAAGCCGATTCGTGTATAATTTCCAGGAAATCGAATAGCTCATGAAAATGCAGACAGAAATAAAACGAAAGTGTTTCAATTCAATATAAATATATATGCATCTAATTTTGGTCGATTTCTATGGAAATGCCAATATATAAATATATACATCTGATATGTACTTCCCCCGAGAACTATTTCCCAATGAGATGAGTTCTCGTTAAAAAAAAAAAACATCATTTCCATCTTTCATTCCAAATCTTCTCTGTTTTGGCCATTCTCTTAAGTTAGTCATTGACTAATTTAAATATTAATTATTTGCATTTATTTTTATTTTTTGTCTTTTTTAAATGCATAAATAAATATAAATTATGTGATCAGTTGCTTCCAGGAAAGTAATTCTATAAATAAATTAGTAACTCGCAATAATATTGAACATTTATAGAAGTATTATCAGTGCAACTACTTAGGCACTATTGCTCGCTTATCCACACAAAATTACTCACATTGAGAGAGCTATCTGGCTGCCGTTCAGTTCAGTGTGCCCCCGCCAGTGGCAAGTGTAACTATCGTCAAAGTTACTGACCTAAAGTAACGCCAAAGGGATTAAGAACGTTGCAAGCACGTTAAGCGATAAACGATGCATGGAGTGCTCAGTTGGAGTTGGCATACTTCCGGTCGATCTGCAGCATTCCAGGCCAGCGACTGCAACCCACATAATATCTCTATCTGTCTCTCTCTCTCTCTCTCTCTCTCCCTCTCTTTGCGTTATAAAAAACTTAAAACTGATTCATGGCAGCGGATGTTTGTGGGCGCCAGTCGGCATTTGCCAATCGGCGATCAACGCTTTTGACGTTTCTTTTTATTTTTTTTGACCAGAGCCGGCTGGCAAATGTGTAAACTTTAAAGTGTTGTTGTTGCTGTTGTTGTTGCTGTTGTTGTTGCTGTTGCTGTTGCTGTTGTTGCTGTTATTGTTGTTGCCAACCAATGACGCCACAGTTTGCAGCTTCTGACGATTGATATAAAACAAAAGGCAAACTGACTGACTGAATGACTGACTGACTTTGGCATCTGTATGCTAAATAAATACAATCTGCTGTTGTTTCTCTCTTCTTCTTCTTCTTCTTCTTCTTCTTGTTGCTGTTGTTGTTCTTGCCACAGGTTGAGTTGTGTGACTCAAATCACCTCACCAGTCACCCAGTCATCCAGTCATCCAGCCAACCAACCAACCCGTCAGCCATTGAGCTCCTCCACGCGCTGTTCCTTAAGACAAACACCTACGCCAAAAAAAGAAAGGAAAAAAATACGAAAAGAGAAATCCTTTTGACGTCATTGCTAGGCCGCTTTTGGCGTTGTGCAAAATGTTCAAAATGCCGCCTAATAAATAAATATTTTTGTGAATCAGGTGAATCAGTTGAATGGCTTAATGATTATTCTTTCAATTATGTTTTATTTTTAGTATGTAGCTTCATTAAATGTGCTTTTGTCTTAAAGTAAATTGAAGAATCCAAAACTAATCCAAAGCTATTTTCGCGATATTCTTCACAATAATTTTGTAAAAAAAAGTTCAAATGATTCATTTGATATGTGGCTGATGGTGTAGAGACTGACAGACTGACAGACAGCCTATTCGATAAATATTTGGTTGCGTCGTCAAAATATTTATCACACTTGTTTTTATATCATGAAATCATAGAAAAAATTGCTCAAAAGTGAACAAAGAAGCTTCTCCGAACCATTTAGGTATATATATTCTTGATCTGTATCGACAATCGAGTCAATTTAGCTGATCTCAAACACATTTGGAATGAAAGTACTCGCAAGCCATGACCAGATCATGCTTATTTCATTATATCGATAAAAATCGATTACAAATTCCAATAAAGTTCGTAATTTTCTTTATTTGAACTTGATGAAAGAGAGTTTTTATTCAATTGCTTGGCAATTTCCTTGCAAAAGCTGAAATTGAGTATTTTTTAAATATAAACAACAATTGTGATGCGGAAAATCCGCTCGCAAAACTCAGGCGGAAATGCCTTCAGCACCGATATCAGTCAACATATTTGGTGAAGCCCAATTCAAGGAATGTGAACAGATCATTCGCTGGACGAGGTTGCAAGCTAACGTTCCTGCGCACTAACAAGGAGCTGCTCGCAATCCAAGATCCAAGAAGTTTACGCCCAAACCGTGCAAGAACAAAGCGCCACGCTCCGTGCTTAGATCCAACTAGAACTCGCATATGCAGCTGCCCAGCCAAACAATGCGGGTCTCGCGAGTCTCGGTGCACCACCAGCCCAGGTGCAGTCAGTGGGCGGCCTTAATCCCGTCCAGATGCAACAGCAGAATGTGACGGATTACAGGCCAGCTTTAATTAAGGATAAATTAACCGAGCACGCTGACTGCCAAGTAGCCACGACCAAGTTAAAGGCGTCGCTTAATTGCCCGCTGTTCAACAAGCCGCGCATCAAGCTGCTCGCACTTGCAGTGCTTGGATGCCAGTCTCAACAAGCCCACCTGGAGTTGTCCAGTCTGCGAAATTCAGCTGAAATTCAGGATGGCTCGTGGAGCATACCGCGCCTACGTAGCGACACTCAAATACTGGACACACCATTAAAGCCAGTCTCGGATGATGTCGAACTGATCACAGCTGCCACAAAGCCGATGAAGTCTGATCTGTCGCCAGCGCCAACGTCCACGTCCAACAGTGAAACCCTCGACTTAACACTAAGTGACCAGCTAAGAAGAAAGCCCCGTGACGTCTTCCCAAGGACATTCAAATAATTTGCAAGAATCTGTTGTTTTTTGAATATTATTTATTCGTTTATTATTCAAATTGAACTTATTTCGATTGTCAAAAAGCACCTTTCATAAATTTTTTCATCTTATTTTTAACATTTAAAAGAAGTTTAATAATTACTTTAATTTTTAAACAAACCAAAAAACTTGAGTATAAATTCAACTTAGGCTAGCGCAATTATTATGTTGATTGTAGGTGTACATACATATATAAATATTTGTATATATGTATATCAATTACTGTGCCACAACTTTCAATAAGCCCGTTTTAATTTCCCTTGTTTATGCTTAAGCAAAACTCGCCAATTTCTTGAATTTTTTCTGTTGGGTTTTTTTGGGGTGTTGGTTTTTCATTTGGCTCGAATGTATTTTTAAACCTTCTTTACTCTCAATTGAGCCGTGGACGGGGCTAACGAAGGTTAATGCGACTGTATTTGACCTTTCGGGTCAAGCTGGAGGCAAATTAATTGCGCGAATTGAGAGCCCATTGAGAATTACAAAACCACGCATGTATGTGTATGTGTGTGTGTGTGTGTGTGTGTAGAGTAGAGTACTCTACTCAAAGCTCCCTTCAGCGCTGGGTGACTGTAATTAATACAACTACTGCAGCAGCAACAACAACAGCAACAGCCAATTGCAGCCAATTGAATCAATAAACCAAAATGTGAACTTTCCAAGTTGATTTTCAATTGTGAATTTGATGTTGTTGTTGTTGTTGCTTTCTGGCACTTCCGTTGTGCGCTTGAATGCGTTTGGCATTTGCAGTGGGTTGGCAGGGCCGTTAATTATGTTGACCCAAGTAATTTGTAAATCAAATGTGGAGTGTACGTATGTGTGTGTGTGTGTGTGTGTGTGTGGGCGTCGTCGCATAAAAGTGCGCCGTCATCAGTGGGCCCCAAAAAAACTGCCACTTGGTTATTGTAATTTGCCACACGACCCACGCAGCAGCCTCGCCTCGTTGGCCTGGCCAAAATACACACACACACACACACACATATATATATATATATAAACATATATATGAATGTGTATACATTTTATTTTTGATAACGCACTGTGGAATTGCACGCCCACGCAACTCTGGCACGCAGACAGCGACGCTAACATCGACGTCGACGTTTTCTTTCCAGCACGCCAAACGCCGCCATTCATTTCATTTCCACCCGCCGCAACAAAGCTGTGCGTATTTAAGAGCAGAGTGGAGAGTATAGAGAGAGGAAAGTGGAGAGGAGAGTGTGAGTAACTAAAACAGAGGCAGCGGCATTTTACGCATTCCAATCAGCCAAACAAAAAAATGCCAACGTGGGCGATTTTCATTTCCCTTTATATTTACACATATATATGTGTCTGCTCATATATATATAGATGCTTATATATATATGTAATTGTGTGTAGTAAAACAGCAGAGCAACAGTTATGAATGAAAAGCTTCGGCTCTGCGCGTGGGCAGGCAAAAGCTGTTGGTTATTGGGGCGTTGTTTGCGTTTATTGCGCTGTTGCTTTGCGCAAGTAAATGTTGTGTGTCTTTCTGTATGTGTGTGTTTGCGTGCCTGTGGGTATTATTATATATTGTGCTACAAATGTAGATTCAATTGCCTCACATTAAATGGTAACTCGCAAGTGGCGTGTTAAATTTACAAGCCATACAGCTTTAATCATGGTTTACCTTTTCCTAGCCATTTTTGTATTGTTTTATGCATTTTCAGAAAAATATAAAGTAAATTGAAAGAAGCGCCATTAAATTTTATAGCAAAGCTCAGCTCTTAGCCATTACACACACAATTTTATGGAACTGCTCACCAGCTTAGCCGATGCACACACCAAGTTGCAGCCCAACGCTGCCCACTTGTTGCACTCAATGCATCCCTGGCCTCAAGTGTGTAACTGCCAGACTTGCACTCACCACGAGCGTGTTACAATCGATATGTGCACATTTTCGATGTGCTACCATCACTAATGGGTTCATTAGCTTTTTGTCTCGTCCCCGCCGCCCACTTCCACAAAACCCACATTCCTCCCCACCCTCCCAAAAAATAAAACGTTTTCGACTCTCTGCATTTGTATTTGTATTGTTTGCATTAAAACAAACGGCGTCGAGAGTGGAGGTCGTCTGCCTTGCGCTATATATATAGATATCAATATATATAATTTGTGAAAAAATCTGCGTCATTTGCATTGCGAGAAGTTGAACTCGAAATTAAAAGCGGATTCAAATTGCAACGATGGAATCGGATACGACGGAAAAAGAAAGTGCGCCAAAGGCGGGCAGAGCAGAGTCAACAGTAGCAGCAGCAGCAGCAGCAGCAGCAGCGGAGGCAGCAGCAGCAGCAGCGACGGAGTTGCAACTCCCGCCGCGAAGTGAAAGCAAAGGTGAAGTGACGCCGCCGCCAAGCAAAAGACTCAAAATTGCATGTGAGGAGCAGGTTGCGGGGGAGGAGCTGGCGGTGGGTGAGGAGAAGCAGACAGAGGCAGCTAAGAGGGATGTCGAAGAGGAGGAGAAGAAAGAGGAGTCGCCGCCGCCACAATTGGTTGCCGTTGAGCGAGCGCAAAGCACACAGAGCAGTCTCCGTAAATTCAATCGAATTCCCGTTTTTATTGTGGATTACCACAACGATGTGCTGGAGTTCATCTATCGCTGTCTGGCCACACGTCATCTGCCCCTGGAGCGCAATGTGTTGGTGCATTTTGATTCGCATCCGGATTTGGTGGTGGCACGCGACATACCCGCCAGTGCCAGCTACGACAAGGACACCATGCTCAACGAGCTGAGCATCGAGAACTGGATTATGCCAACGCTCTACGCAGGTAAGTTGGCTCAATCCTCCTCTAATCTCCCATTAGTCATTCCTCACTGGCAACTCCCTCTCTTTCCGCAGGCCACTTCGATCGCGTCGTCTGGCTAAAGAACTCGTGGTGCCAGCAGATACCCAACGGCAAACATGAGTTCAAGATTGGACACAAGGCGGATCGCATTGGGGTCGATTGTCCGTTGGATTACTTCATAGCCGAGGGCAATTATTGCACCAGTGATGAGCTGCAGGAGGCGCGCACGGTGCAGTTGCAGGTGCACGATGCCGACACAGATCAGCTCGATCCCGCACAGTTTGTGGGCGTGGAGGATGCAGCGGGTTTTATACTCGACATCGATTTGGATTTCTTTAGCACATCGAATCCGTTTCTGGAGATCTACAAGGATGCCAATTGTTATGCCCAACTCACGGAGATCTTTCACTTTGAGAGCGTGGAGCCGGCGAAGCAGGCGGGCACCGCCACCATTGCGGACTATTGTCGAACGGCGGCGATGCGACAGAAGCAACTGGATGCACTCAAGCGCATCTTTTGGCATCTGGAGGAGCAGCGCAGCTTTGCGGGGCTAGAGCAGCCGGATGAGACGGTCATCACGGCGGAGATCTATGCGAAGATCGTACAGTTGGCCGAGCAACTGCAGGCCAAGTATCCGGACGATGAGATCGACTGGCTGCTCATCTTCGACTCCGGCAGCACCACGGACAACAATGGATTGCCCCATCACATCAGCAGCAGCAAGGAGCTGGAGTCGTATTTTGACCACTTTAAGCGATTCCTGCAACGTCTGCCGGTGCCACCGGTGGCCATAACAATGGCGCATTCCGCACAGGATGATTACTGCCCCCAGGATCAGGTGGCGTTCATTGAGGAGCAGGTGCTGCGACTGCTCCGCGATGTCTTTGGCGATAAACTGCACGAGAAGGCGATTCTCCACTACATGGACGATCCGTGGGATGTGATGAAGCTCTAAGCCAGCCCAGCCCAGCACAATATTTGATACGATAAGAGTTCTGTGCTTCAACTCGATGCACTGCATCCGCCTTTCAGTTTGAGGCGAACCACAGCGACTTCAAAAGTGATTCCACAACTGCAGCAAGAGAATAAGAATTAACTCCACGCTAATTATAAAATACTAAAACAAACAAATTATTTTTACTAAAAAAACATACGAAACGTATTTATTATACACGAAAGAAAAACAAAAAAGAAAAGATAAAAAGAAAGAGAAAAGGAAGGAAAAGAAAACGGATACAATACATAATCTACAATTATACAAAGTCCCCTAAGCGTGATTATAAATTTATCGCAATAAAATAGATGACAATTAAATGGATTTTATTCAACTTAGTTTTTTAATATTATTCTAAATTTCTCAATTAAACACTAGTTTCTTAGTTTTGAAATGATAAGGAACTTCAATTCAGGGAGATTTAATAAATGAAATATACTTCTTATAGCTATACAGTATCAAGAAAAATTGAAACTCCTGTATTCAATAACATTTTGTTCTTATTCTGATCATTTTTGAGATGTGCTGACTACTCAAATACTTCATCGATTCTGGGCAGTTTTCGGCAACCATTTTGAGATCTGCTTATTAAATTAATTAATTTAGTATTTAAATATTTTTTCTGATTCTTTTTCAATATTTTATTTTAGCAATTTCGGCAACTCCTTTGAAATTTACTTATACAAATGAATGCCTTGCTCAAATATGTTGCACATAAAATTTATACAAACATTTTGCTTTAAAAAATAAATTACTTCTAGAAAATTGAATTGGAGAAGCAGACATTCATCTGGAAGAGTTCTCATAACAAACCGAGCAGAGTACTGCATATTAATCACGACTAAGAAGCTCCGCATAAACGAACTAAGTAATGCAAAATGTTTGCAGTTATTTTTAGGGGTTCCTCCTTACCCCCATTGGAATTGGGCTGCTAATCGATAGTGGGTGAAACTCCAAACTCGTCGTTGCAATTGCAATTTGTGGTTCAGTCACATTGGAAGCATTCCGGAATACAGACAGAGAGTAAGTTTTTTACTTAGACTATACAAAAAACAGTTTGTTCCCTTAATGGCAAATGCTTATAGCTAAATTGGACTTTTATGCTTATAACTACAACTCCTCCTTAGTGGCCGCCTGTTGTGGCAGCTGCTCTTTGAGGCATTCGCGCTCCTCTCGCAGCTTGAGGACATGATCCTCGCAGAGATGCTGCTGCAGCGATTTCTCCTGCTGCAGCTTAAAATACCAATCGCTGATGGCATCCTCGTATTCCTCGAGCATATTCTCGCATTGGTTCTTCATCTGGGTGACCTCGACGGGTGGTTTGTCCCACAGCTCGTAGGGTATGCCCAGATCTACCTTAACGCCCTTGTCCACCAGACCGTGCAGTGTTTGGAATGTCTGCGACATGCCCTTGGCGAATCGGGTGCTGTCCGTGCGCTCCTTGTGCAGATTGTATTCGAGCACGCGATCGCACACATTCTCCAGGGACTCGAGCAGGCGCAGTTCACTGCGTCTGTATTCGGTGCGCTTCTTGGGACGTACATCGTCCACTGAGTAGCCAATTTCAATGACATCGTGCGATTTGCCGGTTTCGCCCAAGCGCGCTTCCAATTCGGCGGAGAGAATTTTACACGCCTCGCAGCGATTTGCATAGCGTACACCTTGCTCCTCCTCAGGGGTTTCTCCGCAGCTCGAGTCCCTTAGCAGGACTAACAGCAAAAATATAAATAAAATTCGCAGCATTTCCAACAGCTGCCAAACGAAATAAGTAAATCAACAACTGACGTGTGAAAGATAAATTGATAACATACTGCAAAATTATCTGTGTGGCTGCTTCCTCATTTCGCTTTGCCATTCGCATGAGAGCTACTCGCTGTTATCGATAACTTCCTGTTGCTTCTCAAGAGCGCTCTATTTGAAATTTGAGGCATGGCTGCCACGAGCAACGCCATGAAAACCAAAACAATTACAAAATGTGCCCCCAAACCCCAAACGTGTGTGAAACTTTCACTTGGAGCAGATAACAATGTCGAACAAGAGATTCTATTTGCGTCTGGAACTCCAATTTCATGCGGTTCGTAATATGCTGCATTCAGCACATATCTTTAAATTCTTGAATCTTTAAGGTCACCTGCCCGGGCGTCTGGCTGTGCTCGCACGGCTATTTGGAGGCCACGCTCAAGACACTGGGCTACTATTTTCGTACGGGTGCCATGGAGCCACGCTTTCCCATGCTCTGCCACGATCAATTCACCATGGAGGGCTACTTCAGGTGCGTGGATTCAATGCAACAGATGCGAGATCTGCTGAACGCCGAGAAGCTGGAGATAACGCTCTGGCAGAATGGACGCCGATTGGCGTACTATGTGGGCAGCTTGTCGGATGTGATGCAGCCGCCAATACCACGTCTGAGCTGTGCTCACAGCGACAACGTGCAGCTGCTAATGAAGGCGACGAGCGCCTTTCCCGGCATTATTGCCCCCAAGGTGGAGCTGTCTGCGGCACTGAGTACAAAGGATAAACAGCGCAGCTGCTGTCAAGTGGATCTGCAGCGTCCTTTGGGCAATCGTCATGTGGAGAGTCGTTGCTTGAGTCGCTTGGAGCGTCCACGCAAGCAGCAGCAGCCTGTCTGCCATTCCAAGCACTCGAATTGCTGGCCAAACAGTTCCAGTTGCAGTTACGCAAATAGTTCGGAGCAGATGGAGCGCAGATTGTCCACCTGCTCGAGCAGCACACAGCTCAGCACTCAATCACAGACACTCAGTCAGCACTCGCACGGGACGCAGTGCAGTCTCAGCGGTGCTGCTGCCGAGCATCAGAGCAGCTGCCACATCTGCCTGGCATACAGAAGATTATTTGAGACTTGGTAAAAAATAAATGTGCTTATATTTAAAGAGTGATCAACTATGATATGTGGCTTCAAAGGTAGACGGAGAAATCAGTTTGGGCAAAGACCATCACAATCAATGTGATGATGAGATTATAGGGCGCAGCACGCCCCAGCTCCTGCGGCTGCAGCTCGTTGCGCAGCAGCACACACGAGCGTGCTATGTACCGCAATGTGCTAAACACATGCGGCTCCAGCGGCAGATGCAAGCAGACCAGCGTGGCATACAACCAACGTGCCAGCCACGCATCCTCCAATAGATCAATTGGTTTTGAGGCAGCTGCAGCAGCGGCAGCCGAAGTGCTTGGCTCATCACTGGAGACGGGTGGCTCCTCTGGTGTCTGCAGCCACTTGCTAAGCATCTCCAGCAACAGTTCCAAATCGCTTTGGCACAGACGGAGCAACGTGCTCAGCAGCGGCTGCTGTTCGCGACAGAACTGCTGCCACTTGTCCACGTCTGTGGTGAGCGGTGGCTCAATGTTCTGATCATAGTGCTGCACACTCAATTCGCGACGAAGTGCACCAACTCGACGACGTGCCTCCTTGAAACACTTGATTTGTGCTTGCCGCCACTCGGGCGTCGGCAGCAGGCACTTGTGTGGCGGCAAGGGAGGCTGCTAAAGCAAATCAATAATATTTACACTCATTCGCTGATGCAGATAAAAAATAATCCCACTTACGCTCGTGAGGAGTTCGAATCCGTTGCTGGCCACATTGTTTTTGATTTTCGTGGATCGCTTGGTGACCACAGCCGGGCAACGTTTCCGCTCGTACATCATGTGCATCAGATACTCCTCGCCGCTTTGTGGCGGCTTCTGTGGATCAAAGTTTTCGTCGGGCTCACATATCTCCAGCGCCTGCATCTGAAATGTGTCTTCATCTGGTGACTTTTGCATTTTTATGCTTTGGGTTGAAATAGTTGCTTATTTTTTTGTTTGCCGGCAAGCGTTTGCCTATCGAATTGAAAACAAAAATCCATTAGAGATGAGCACACAACTAAAATTATAAAAACACACACATACATGTATGTAATAGGTCGCACAAATATATAATATTCCAATTATAAATCCTGTAATCTTGTCAATCCTATTGCAATAATAATCAATGAATCAATTTAATATTAAGAGAAAAAGAACCGTATGCAAGGTTCGTCCCTAGAGTCGATATGTTTAAATATCGATGCTTAACAGCTGTTTAATGCGATATTGCGAGTAAATAGGGCGCCAAACTGTATGCTTTTGGCGCCATCGTGTGATTGGCAACATTGCCGCTTGGTTTAAATTAAACAGCTGATTTTTTGTTTTTTATGTTTTCGCATTGGGAAACTTTAGTTTGGGAGGAAAGAATTCAAAGAGTTCATTGAGAATATGAAAACGAATTAAAAAAGCCGCAATTTTAATGGCAGACTTGCTACACCTGCTGCTGGAAAAGACATCAAATTTCCCACATATTGTGTTAGACAAAATTAAAATTCTATGCAAAATTCTATAAAATGCAATAGATTTTACTAAATATTTTTAATCCTGCAAAGAATGTATCATTATTGTTAACGTTGCCATGTGGCCTTTAACGGAAAATACATATATTAATTTATGAATTCCAAGAAGCATACTTGGAAAACGTGTAACTGGAGTATTTAGTTTCTACTCCGTAGAAAAGCATAAAACTATTCATACAACTATCTCTTGTATATAACTTTTTATCAAACATTTTTAACAATAAATTAGAATACAATTATGTAAGTTTTTTAACTATTAAGAATTGCGTGCACTGGACAGCCTGCTGAACAATACAATAAATTATTTATGTAATCTACTGCCTTACAAATTGGCTAGTGTTGTACAGGGGAGGGTGGTTTGGACATGGGAGGTGGGATAGGTGGGGATAGGTTCTTATGATTTTGTCAAACATTATACCTCTGTCTGTCTGCTCAACATCCTCGCCTGCAAGCCTGTCGCGTACGTAATCACAGTGCCCCACTTGGGCCCAGCTAATAATAGGCTATACAAAGGTCATTTGATAATTGTCTTATGAGGACCCAGGTGCCGACAAGGCACCCTTATTGCTCAAGTGGCCAGAGGCTTTTGTGTGCAGGCTATAGGGCTATAAAATAGCCATAAGAAGAAAGTGCCCCCCAATTAGCTGTCAGGCCCAGGAAAACTGGGAACGCAACTAACTTGTGCATAGTACCAGGATAGGGAGCAGGGAGAAATTACGCGAAGATGGCGGAGATGAGCGGGTGCTTTTGTTTGAAATATCCATTGAATTTGAGCATTTGCTGACTGCGAGTAGTTACGTATCAAAAATGTTTATTAAATTTTCTTATTGCGCTGCATACTAAGCGAAACGTAATTTAAAATTCATTAAAACACACACTGCCAAATGTTAGCCAAGGGCCACAAAAATAACAAACTAAAACGACAACGGCGAAAACAAAATGGAGTGCAGGTGATGCACATAAATATTTGTACATATGTATTGATATTCGTGTGTATGTGTGCAAGGACGAACATCACAAATTTACAAAGAATTTCTGAGAAATTAGATTAAACTTCGGACCACTCCGTTTTGTTCCCTTGTGCAAATATCTTCAAATTTCAAATTGAAT
This sequence comes from Drosophila cognata, assembly GCA_035041535.1. Lineage (NCBI taxonomy): Eukaryota > Metazoa > Arthropoda > Insecta > Diptera > Drosophilidae > Drosophila > Drosophila cognata. The sequence continues at coordinate 6,381,463 of JAWNLC010000688.1, read as the reverse complement.
TTGCGTAACTTTTTTGTGTATCTAACAAGGAAATCATAAAACAATTGTTAAAAAGCATAAAACAAGCATACAAAAATGTTGATACTAAAAGAAAAAGAATATAAAAATAAAAATGATCCAAGTTCGATATGTTTCAAAGAGCCAAAGAGCCCAGAGTTGAGAATGTGTAGCTGCATTTGAGTTTAAAAGTGTTCATTTAATTGATTTGTTACTGGTTTAAGTCCAGTTGACCTGGTCCTGGCCAGCTAAATACATATTTAAATTCTTAATTTATTTTAAATATGTTTTTCGCTCCAACTCAAATTGAGTTTCGATTGGACGGACGTTGTGAATCGAAATATAAAGGAGAATATAAAATACAAAACAAAACACAATCCGAAAAACATATTTATATTTGAGTTAAAAATGAGGTTACAAACAATACAGATCATAAAATAATGATTTGCCAATGAAAAATTCCCGAACATTAATTTCATTATATTTTGCATTGCATTCCATTTCATTAGAAAGTTTCAGATCAGAGAGGGAGTAAGCTTGCTAGAAAGAGAGAGAGAGAGAGAGAGAGAGAGAGAGAGAGAGAGAGAGATGAGAATGATGTGCATTAAATGAATGAAGTTTGAATTTGAATTTATACAAAATATAACTTAGAATATGGATTTCTGGCGAAGATACAGCACAGCACAACTTACGTGCTTTAACTTTAAAACAAGTTCTCCAATCTCTGCGTGCTGAATGTCGCTCTCCCGCTCTAATTCTCTAGTCGAATATACCCTTCACGTCTGGCGAGTGGGCGAGGGGCGAGGGGCGAAAAAAAGAGCTGAGACAGGCAGCCGGCAGTAGACATTGTGTCGCTGTCGCTGGCGCTGCTGGGTCCTCTTCTGGTCTTCCATCCCCAGCTGCCAGTTGCTGTCTGCTCGCCTTTGTTCGCTGACTGCCACTTTAGCACTTGTTTCCGTTGCATGGTCGGCGAACCAAAAATGCGTTGCAGTTTGATATTGGCTTATTTGATTTAGTTTCGCTCAACTATTGCATTAGTTGGCAAATCATATTTTTCGCAGCTCAAAAGTGTACAAAGAAAAACTAATTTCTATTGCTGTTCGAGAATATTTTGTTTGTGACAACGAATACATAAAATATGTGTTTAAAATGTGTCTCGGGGGCCTTTGGCATACACACACACACACACACACACGCACGCGTATAAACGCTCACTTGTCTGCCCAGTCCGTGTGTATGTGTGTGCTTGTGACAGCCTCCAAAATTGCTTACCAAAATGTTGTTGTGTGCTTTACCAAAATGTATTTACCCGCAAAATTTGTGCTGCGTAGAACCCTTAACCTTTTTCTGTGTATCTTTAATCAATTTTAATTGAATTTCTAAGAAACGCATGAAATATGTATCAACTCTTTTGTACAAGAACAATTTTTATATATAAATAGACTTGTATTAAATTCTAATTATTTGTACCCTTACCCGTTTAATTTCAGACTTGTTTTCTTTTAATTATTCTTTTTGTCTTAATTGCCACAGCTTACAAATGTCTACACATCTACTTGGATAAAATATCCACCTATATATAATTTTAAATAATTTTCAAATTTTGTGAATATGTTTTAATAGTTGGTCTATTGGTATAATTCTGCTCCTTAACTGTTTATTAGCACGCTTGTTGATTTATTTGACAAAGAGTCTCGCCTGACTTTGACTTTGACTTTTTCCTTCCATTTTTAAAATTGCCTTTTCTCAAAGCAATTTCCACAACGGTGTTTTCTACATTGGCCTAGTCATTTACCGACAGAAAAAGTGGAATAAAAAACTGTATTACATATTGCCAGTGAGCGCATTTTGGGCGCTCGACAATTTTTCAATTTTGCAAGGCTGGCAGGCCTCGAGGACACCGTTCAGAGTCAAGGCTAGAGCGGCTGTAGTCGTTTCCATTTTGCAACAAGTTTCAAAAAAATTCCAGCCACACCTGCGACGCGTCACAGTTGCAGTTGCATTGCTCTGCTCTCAAGGCGGCACATGTGTGTTTTATTTATCTTTGAGTGTGAGTGTGTGTGTGTATGTGTGTGTGTGTGTGTGTATGTGTGTGTGTGTGTGTGTGTATGTGTGTGTGTGTGTGTGTGTGTGTGAGTGTGAGTCTGTGTTTGTGTTTGCTTAACCTACGCCCGTCCCGCACCGCTTAACAGCAGCCTACCACTTTTCAAATCATCCACATCCGCACTCGCATCCGTCGCTCACCAACCTTGGGAGCTAAAAATATGGCCAGGCCGAGGCATATCAAAAGGCAAAAATGTTGAGCATTTTTAATGCAAGTGGCGCGTCGGCTAACACACAAACGGAGAGGCCGCATAAAATGGACATTTATATTACATTCACATACATAGCCTGGGCCTGGGGCTGGGGCTGGGGCCGGGGCATTCTACGTATGAAATTCCACTATATTCTGACTGCTTTCGCTTTGACATTAGCCGGAAAAGAATAAATTATTTCTGCCTTACTTATGCGCTCTCCTATAACACACTAAATCGTCAATTTCAAAATAAAAGAAATGTTGAATTCGCGAAAAAGTCCACGGATACTTATCTGCACAGTCATAAGAAATTATTTGGTTTTGGTATTCTCTAAAGTGAAAGAGAAATTCATTTTGGTTGGTGAAAGTATATCTCAAAACGACATCAACAATTCTTTTTATTTTCACAGCGAAAAACATCGATATTTTGTATATGTGTGAGTCGATACATATGCATATGTGAGTACATACGTATACATACAGTATAAGTGTGTGTTTGCGTATTCCACAAAGTCTCGTTTCCGGCTGCGGCGTATCCATTGAAATGCTGATTTCTGCTTCTGCTTCTGCTTCTGTTTCTGTTTCTGCATTTGCTCCTTGTGTTTTTCACTCTGTGGTTTTTGCGCTTAATTATGCACTATGCCCGCACAAAAGCCGAAAATGGCACCGCAGAGGGGACACATGTGGCAGTTACTTTTATATACTCTATGCCTCAAGAATAATATGAATATGTTATGCTTCACTTATCTGTCAATATGATGTGTATCGTACATAATGATAAATCATTCTCCTTTTGTTTCGTTCAGCTACAGTCGGCTGCTCGGCAAATATTGACGCAGGGTTTATAGTGTTTGTGGAGCCACAATACACATTTCTTTCTTAAGCATATATATTCTTTCACTTAATTCCCATTGCTTCCTGCTGGTTCTGCTGTCCCTTTTCTGTCGTCTGCCTGTCTTTCGGGCTAATTTCATTTGGTTGCGAATCACATCAACACTCAAAATGGGAGCACAGTTTCCATCTCGTTGACTCTGGCCCCACATAAAGAGAGGCAAACATACGTGTGTACATATGTAGTGCATGTATGTCCTGTGACTGGCTAATTTAACGAGAAATCTAATTGAGTTTGCTTAATTATTTAGATTAAGATTTGGCAGCAAATGTGCCCGGCGAGGTCGAGCAATTTATCACCGAAATCGTATTAAGTTGTTAAGACAAACAGCGACTGGATAGCATAATAGATGAGAATTGTTTAAGGAAGATGTCGCAGCTGAGATTGAATCATCTGATTGCTCGCAAAATCCACATCTGAATACCAATTGCCTGTGGACTTAATTGCACCGCAATGTTTGCCATTAAATTGGCAAACTGCAAATTAAACTTTGCATTTTCCATTGAAATCGATTTTATATGCACACATACATACATATACACATACATACACACCATTCTACAAGTTGTTATGCAAATGAATATAATGTTATATAAACTCTTGTGGTTGCCGCATATTTTCTACTTGAGTGCTTGCAACTAGAACATTTCAAATAGTTTTAATTACGAGCGTCGTTTAAATCATTTATAATCGTTTATATAACATTTATGACATTTGAATTAAGTGAGCTATAATTTATAGTTTACACATCAGCAGTTACTTTGCACTGTGAATACCAATAAATGTATCTGCTAATGGCATTCAGTTTTCTTGCGGCACGTGCTGTTGCCAATTAAGTGAATAAGTCATCATTAATCTTCCAGCAGCTCCAATTTCCTTGACACTCACCCTTGAGTCCTTGGACTGAAACAAAACAATGATTTCCTCATTTTATTTGTTGGCTTCATCAAGTTATAAAAAAGTACGCTTTAATGATATTTTTTATTTGAAAATGTTTATTGTTGCACGTTTCATACTTCCTTCAGTTACAGTTGTTATGGTTTTTTCTTTGAGTTTTTGTTCTTTTGTGGTTTGGGATTTGGCGAGCTGTTGCAACAGCTTTCTAGTGTGGACATTAAATATTTATATGCATTTATTTGCATAGCGCTATATAAATAATTAGTAATGCCAAAAACCCAAACGACAGGCCTTAATTAAACATTAATTAACGTCACGAGCCTCAGCGAGCTATGCAACATGTTTTTCATTCGGTTTTTTTTCTTCCATTTTTTTTTTGTAATATACAAATGAATAATGCATGTTTTTTATTTTATAAAAAAACGAGAAAAACTTAAACTTACACCAGCATTAATTTGTATAGTATTTTATTTATTTAATTTTTTTTTTATTAACATTTAATTTAACATTTTTGAGTTGTTTTTCTTTCTATAAAATGGTTTGGATAACTTTTAAGCCAAGCTCTTAGAAAGTGGAAATTGGAAAAGGCTCTGAGATTTGTAGAGGTGTGCTTTCATTATATTTATTTATTTGTATTTTGTTTTCATTTTGTAAAATTGTTAGGAAAGTAAGGCAGCAAGTTATAAATGAATTTCGAGTTGGGTTTGTTTTTGGAAAGAGTAAGGCAGCGAGTTAAGATTAGAGATAATTTGTTTCGTTCTGTATTCAGCAAGTGCTTTCTCACAATTAAGCCGCTTAAATGTACATTTATAAACATTTATATGCACTAGATATATTTGTCATTGTATAACTATAAATAACTACCATAATTATTGAAATTTATATGCCTTGCGTTACTTTTATTCAATTTAATATTTAGCCATCTAACAACTCAGTACAAATTTATATTTTTAGCTCATATGCACATCTAGTTATTATATGAATTAATTTAATTATATTATATACGCTTACTACTAAATCAAATATTTGGATTTATACTGAAAGGGTCTTTGAATTGGAAGGGATTCTGTGACATAGTATGTGTCAAAATAAGATTCATATTTCGCAGTTAATGTTGTCTGTTAAATAAAGGCAAACAATCAAATTGAAAGGGAGTTTATTAAATGTTAAATTATATTATATATAATTGACATTCAGATTTAAGAAAAAGCGATTTTAACATACTTAAAATTAAAAAATCACAATATCAGCCCATATCAGATATTTAAATGTAATGAATATCATTTTGAAAATAAATTTCATCACTTGCCCCTTCCAACTATCAACCACATATAATTGTATTCAAACATTAATAACTTTTAACGATAACTCAATTTCTAATCTCGTAATATGCGCATAAGAATTGTTATTACAAATGTTTTGACTGGAAAATCAATTCGAAATTTCTTTTCGCAACTATTGCCAATTGATAATGAGTTTTTTTTTAAAGGTAAATTCGTATTCGAAATGAAAGAATTATAGCTCAATAGTTAGTTAGTTAGGCACTTCAATAGTGAAATGAGTTCTTTGCAACAAAAAAAATAGTTTCCTATACTAAGAAATGCGAGATGTGTCGCGCGCGTTTCGCCAGCGATTTGCCAGCGATTTGGTCGCGCGCGATTCTTGCGGCAAGTAGAAGCGCTTACATTTAATATTGATATAAAAATAATTATATTTAAAATGCTTAGTTATGATAATGCTATTATTGCAATTGAAACACTTGCAAGCCATTTACGTTTACTAGTTGTAAGCCTTGATTTTTATTTGTATGTGTGTCGACTGTCTTGTCTGTGTGTCTTGTGTGTGTGTGGGTGTGTGCGTATGTGGAAATTTGTTTTATCATTTGAAAAGTTTATCACAAATTTTTCGTTACAATTTCCGCTGTTTTTCTGTTACCCAAAGTCGGCCTCCCTTTGGCCCAATTGACTCCTGAACCCCGACAAATGTTTGCCCAGACTCCGGCCCGCCGTTGAGGAAGCCAACACGTCGGAGACGGAGGACGAGGCGTCCGTCTGCAAGTTGGTGCTCGACTGATATGTGACGGTGTAGTCTGGCGTCGGGGCCAGGAGTAAACCTCACGTGCGCACAAATTTGTACACGATGAGAAAGACCATAAATGAGATGGCGACTAGGACGACAGCGGTGACAACCTTGGCGCACGTGTTCAAGCCCGATTCGTGTGGATTGAGTGGCCTGGAGCTGGTGTGCGTTGCCGATCTCCGGCGCTTGGTCGCCAGACCGCGGGCGAGCGCTGGAAATGCCAGCGACTGTGTGAAGGTCAGCTTGTGTATGGACTCGCTGAGCGAGTAGGGACCCACAGAGCCGCGGGCCGCCGCCCGGAGCAGCACGTACTCCAGATCGAGGGCATCGAACAGAGAATAGCGGGCGGTCATTGTCGATGAGCGACGGCGTCCATCATGCTGGTGACCATGACGCGAATCGCGATCGGACTGTGGCTGCAGCCACGGATCGGAGACGCGCTGCTGGGCGCCCGCCGCGCCGACAGCAAAAGCGGAGGAGGAGCAGGCGCCGCTGCTGGCTGTGGCAATGCCGCCACTGCTGCCACCACCACTGCCCCCAGCGATACCAGCGACTGCCACACCCCCGCCCAGGCTGACCGCTGCCACGGATGTCAGCGACGACGTCGTCGACGACGAGGCCGAGCACAAACGCATATTGGTGGCCAGTCCATTGTCATGAAACTCATTTGCATCCTCAATCGATGTCTGATCCGGCGATGTTTGCGCCCGCTCCAGCGCCGCTGCATGCTTCATACGCAACGCAAACAGACGCGCATGGTCCGGATGCAGCAGGGCACTGGACTTGCGGCGATAGTTGCCAACACCGCTGGGCAACACACAGATGCTGTTGCGCATATGCCGTCGCCCCAGCGACAGACTCGGAGAGCCCGGCGTGGGCGTACTTGTTGGGGACACATGGCACGAGCCGCCGCCCGTTTGACCGCTGGGCAAAATGTGAACGCCCGGCGGTGCTACGAACGCATTTGGCGATGGCGATGCCTGTACCGAGTCAATCCCGGAATCGCCAGCGTGCAGGGTATCACAGTACAGGGAGCTGCGTCTCAGTGTCAAATGATTGTTGTCGCGTCTGCCGTTGTTGCTGCTGCTGCTGCTAGTGGATGCAACTGCAAGATTGGTGCTGCCCACGCTCGTCTCCACAATGGCGGGGAAGATGAAGGATTGGCCATCCGCTTCGCCGCGTGGTGAGTCCTGTAAACAGCAAAACAGTTGAGAAAGGCGACAGTTGAATGGTGCTCCTTCAGTGCACTGGGTACATTGATTGTTTTGTTTTGTTTATTGCTTGGATTCTAAAGCATTTGTGCTGTGGAAGGTTTTATTATTTGACTGGTGATCGGTGTTCCAAAATGTTTTGGGTGTTATTTGTTCTATACATAGGTATAAACAATGTGACAAGTGTAAACGGATTTAGTCTTAGCCAGTTTTCACTGACCAGGTGCGAGTATTAAATTAAATCTTTACAAACTCTTTCTTTTTGTACAAACACCTAAAACTCAAAATAAAAGTTGTGTAAAATGAACAAAAAATGTCTTTGTGTAAAAATTTTTATTTTCGGATTTATATTTGAATATAAATATTTATTTTCAATACGCCTAATTAAATATTTGTGTGTTGTCATTTCTATAAACAAACTACATGAAAGTTACAAGTTTCCATTTAAGTTTTGAGACGAACCACATTTAATTTTTTTCTTTTTAATAATTGTTTTAATGAATTTTGCACTAATAAAGTTGCATTTAAGTAAATATATTACAAAGTTTTTCCTATTCTTGGAGATTGTATCAAAGTGAAATGCGATTGTAAATTATTGTTAATTTTCATTCTGCTTCAATTGAGAAAATGCAAATTAAAGTTTCATCTATTTCAATGAATCCTAATGAAGTGTTTATAAAATAAACTATCGGAAAATGATTTTGGAAATTCTATTAAAAAACTCTCTTGTAATTCAAGTAATGATTAGTTTTGTAGAAAACAAAAGGCTTTCGAAAATCATGCAGTGTTATTAATATTTTACAATTTAAATAAAAGTGTTTAATCGTAAAAGTAAATAATTAATGGAAAGGTGATCATATTTCTATTATCAAAATGGAATTTATGTTATTTATGTACACAAAAGTATTAAAATTGATTAAAACCCCGATTGTTGTGCAGGGGAAATCGAGTAGTTACACAAATATTCGACAAAATGGCCCAAAAAACGTAGTCTAGTTAAAAAGTGTGTTAAATACGCCAAAAACCTCAAGTAGGGTAGGTTTATTATTTTTTTTTATTTTGTTTTTTTACACAATTTAGTCAAAAAATGTAATTGGAAGACGGAGCGAAAAGCTCTTTTGCTTTGAATATTTATATATGGTAATCGAGGCATGCAAAAAGTCTACGAATTAGTTGTAACAGTAGTAGTAGGTGGGAAGTAAGTGGGTAAGTAAGTTATTTAGTAGTTTTAGCAAAATGAGCAGACTAAGATAGAGAGGGAGAGAGAGAGAGAGAGAGAGAGAGAGAGAGACTTGATGTATTAAAGGAACGAAAGCATACCCGCTGGCCCTCGGGGCCGCTGTTACGGCGCAACTGTACGAAGCCCTCCTGGCGCAAAAGCGGCTACCAAACCAGAAACCAGAAACAAACCAGCAAAACCAGGAATCAAAACCAACAAACCAAACACGCAACGCACACACAGAAACATTGTATAGTAGTAGTATTAGTAGTTGTTGCACAAGAGGCAGATGGTTTTTTTTTTTTTTTTATTTGGGCGGGGGTGAAAGAGAAAAGTTTGGAAACAAATTAACACAAAATGCACACAATACAACCTCAAAGGAAAAAAAAATAAAATGAAAAAAAAAACATAGCGTGAAACAACAAAATCATTTTTCAATATTCGAGCTGTTGCTCACACACACACACACGCAAACACTCCCATTCACACAGTCTGCGGGAGAAGCGACAACTGCGAAAATGTCTGTTTATTGTGCCTACCTGGCTGGGCCACACCTGCAGCAGCGGCAGCGAACAGGATGGTTTGCTGCTGGTCGATGTGGTGGCGCCACTCCCACCTCCAGCACCAGCTGCTGCCGCGGAGGATGAGGTCGTGCCGGACCCCTGGGAGAGACTGGTATAGTGCAGATGATTGAATCGCTGTGCATCGCTGCTGGCTGGTTTCATTCGCGTCGGACTCTCATAGCCAGTCGAATCGTCCGAGGATGTCGTTTTTGGTGAGCGCCAGAATCGCTTTAGGCGCAGCTCGCGCCTTTTTTCTTGTTTCTGTTGCAAATAAAAACACCACAAAACAAACAGATATTGATTAGCACCAATGTTTCGATGTTCATTCGAATGTGCTTCTCGATAATTATGTGATTTTTGCTGGGCTTTCAACTAAACGCACTTCTCTTTAAATTTGAATTTTCTTATTTAACTTGATTTTCGTTTAAGTCAATTTAAGTGTTAAACGAACTTGGTTTTCGACTTCATTAATCATATTGAATTTTCTATATTGTTTATTGAACAACCTACAGAGTTCGGCAGCGATTAAATTAATATTAATATTAATTATTAATTTGCCATTTATTATTAACCAAAAATCGGATTTAGTTTAAAACAAACATGAATTATGTAAATGACTTTCAATTAAGTCGCTTAACTCTAACGATGATTCACTTAAAATTCCAACACGCTTAAATTGCAGAGCAATTAACTGGTTTCCTGACCAAAGTCAAAATCCAACTTTTCTGACATATCACGATATGTTATCGCACTCAAGGACCTGCGTTTGAGCGCTATATATGTTGGCAATTTGTTCAAATGTTAACACTTACTCACCTGCACACCTCGTACCTGTTTGTGTGTGCGTGTGTGTGTGCACGTGTTAAACAAACAAAAATGCAATTTTACCAAGCGCTAATAAATATTTTTGTTTGCCCCGTTGCCAATGTGGTGTAGCTGCACGAATGAGAGTGTATATTTATTTATATTTATATGTGCACCTGTGGGCGGTTCATCATTTGGGATTTGGCCTGTACCAGTAAGTTGTAATCCAATTTTGGAATTTTAACGCAGCTTTTGGCGCGGTCTTATTGCAATTTATTGGAGTTATTTGTTGCACTCTACGTGCCCAACATCACTCTGGCCACCCAGACTACAGAGAGGCTTTGAAAAATTCGAAAATAATTATACGTCTCTATTAGACTTCCTCCCATTGCTAAGCATTTCATTTCACATATTTTGATATATTTACAAGATTTTATTGACTTTACATTTGGTCTCTGTTTCGTTGCTTAGGCGTAGTATATTTTTGGCCTTGTTTCATATTTACCTGCATATTTTTGTAATATCAAATCGGTCTTATATGTTCGGTGTTTCATCCCCAGTCTGTTGTTGGCGCAACACGAAAATCGATGGAAAGCTGCACAGACATAAAATCTGCAAGAGAAATAAAAAAAACGACATGATGAGAGTTAAGCTAGTAAAATGCCAAGAAAAATACCATTCAGGTAGCTGAGCTGACACACGTTTTTGTTCACACACACAGTCACACACACAAGCAATTGAACATTTCAATTATTCAAACAAACAAACATTTCTCTTGTTTTATTCGAGTTGAGCCAAAATACGCATAAGTAGAAAGGAACTTGCAAAGACGACGTCATAGCATAGGCAAAAGCAGAAGCACGAGCAGGAATCGAGCCTTGAGTGTCGCACATTAACACATGACAAGGACATTGGAGAATTGAGAATGGCGACGACGCCATTAGTGTCTGACAAGGACATTTGACTCAAACGACATTCAGACCAATATGGATGTCCCTCATTGCCAAGCAGCGCCGCTCTCTGGTCAAGTTGAAGGGCATCGTCTACAATATTTACCACATGGATGGCTGCGATGCCTGCTGGCATAAATCAGCAGCAACTGCTGCCAGCTGTGTCTGCCTCTTGAATGCGTATAAGGGATTTGGCCTTCGCTGCGGATGATTAACACTCGCAGCTTATAATTAGTTTGACAGTTGACGGGATGCTGTAATAAACTAGCTGTGGAAATGCAATAGGAAACTTAATTTTTCCCCATAATCGCATCTGACGATCTGATACAGCCTAGATTGTAACTGATTTGTTTGTATCTCATTTCTTTAGTTTACTTCGAATGAGTAAAAGGGTATAATGTAGAACCCATAAAGTGTATAAAATCATGAACAGCATCTACAACTAAGTATATTTAGTCCATATTGTATGAATGTTACTTACTCATAGACTGTAGCAGCTGAAAACTGGCACACAAGTTCTCGTATACCATGCACATATCAAGTATTTTAAATTGCAGGACATAAAAAACACTCTGTCCGGGTTTTATGGATACAGCTTTTAAGTTGAGTGCATAGTTTGGGGGAAAATAAGAGTAGCAACTTATTACGTCAATCGTTTTGTATGGCGTTGCTTGACGCAATCCACTCCAGAACCCATAACAACCCTCTTGTATATACACTTTCTAGCAGGCCTCTTGTAATGTGGATAACAAGCTACTAGTGATGCAATACGAAGACTATAACATAACATCTGCAACCTGACATGCAACCATGCGCTTAACGATGTTGATCGATATCAATTGTGTGATCACCAACTTGAAGAAGAAGAAGGCAGGAGCAGTTGGAAATAAATTAAGGAGAACAGCCGTGGCTTAGAAAGAAATATAATTTAGTTTCGGCTGCCACAAATTACAGATATCAATCAGACGTAATAAATTCGTGTGCAGCTGCCACTGATTGTCTAGCCGCCATATATCTTGTAATTGCCGTGGCACCGACTAACAAAGCACATACTAATGAGCTTGGCTACGTCGTACTCTGAATAAATAATTATTTCACAGTTTTAGTGACAAACAAAAAAATGTATTAAAGTCTCTTGCTCCAATAGTCTCTGAGATCCGTGAGTTCATACAGACCAAGAGACGGACACACGCAAATGGATGTATCCACTCGGCTATTGATCCTTATGAAGAATAAGTATATCTCATAGGGGCTGATATGCTGCTGCCTGTTACTTTACACAAAACCATTATACCCTTTTCACCCGTTTTCAATGAGTACAGTGTAACAAAAAACCACAACAGACCAAGTTGACAATTCCCACACAGCTGGCAGGTTGTTGTATTTGCACCTGTGCTGGCCTCGTGCCTGCGTTGAAAGTCTCGTTTTGCTGCATTCCATGGCAATCGAAGGACAACACGTGGTTTCTTCTACGCCAACCTCGAACTCAACGACAACCTCAAACGCAGACATAGAAATATGCACGTTTTTGCGCTCGTTTATTCAAAGTCGTCGCCAGAGTCGGACTCGCGGTGTCCTTCAGCTGTTGTGCACCGTGCCGGACTGGGCTTTTGTTGTGTCCGATGTCAATCGATGTCAACAAAGCGCTCACAGTGCCATGGTCAAGGATTCCGCCGATATGCAGCCATAAATCGTTGTTATCATTTCAATTACAACGGCGATTGGCTAGCTTGGCCATAAACTTGTTAGTCCCATGCCTGTCACGATAATGTCCTTTCTTTGTGACACGTCCTTGCTGCACGTCGTCGCATAAACTGGATGGGCTAAACTTGTGGCTCCCTTTACTCCTTCTATCTCCCTCCCTCGACTGTTCTCAAGACCAAGCACGCCAGCAATTATACAAATAACGACGACCCCTCCGCAATTGTCTAGGAGCGTCTGTGAGCTGTTAACTCGCTTTTTGTGTTGCGCGTGACGAATATTTTTAAATTGAAATACATTTCTTGTGTGCGCCTTGTCGCACGTTGTCCTTGCTGTCCTTGTTGCACATACACTCAAGCACACACACACACCCACACACACCCACACATTGTATACTATAGTTATCGTGCTTGCTTAACGTGTTTTTCTTGCCGCTCGTTATACATCTTTTTTATTTTGTGTTTTTTGTTTTATGTATTTGTATTTTGTGTGTGTTTCTTCTTTTTCTTCTTTTTTTTGTGTTTGGCATGTATTTGAATTATAAGCAAATTTGTTGCTCGAGACCAGTTTAGTTTCGGTTCCAGTTCCCATTTGCTAATGTCAAAGGTCAGGGCCATTCAATGTATGTGTGGGTGTGTAGGTGTGTGGGTGTGTGGGTGTGTGTGGGTGTGTGTGTGCAAGGACATCACAACAACACGGTTGTCATCATTACATCCTGTTACTCCTGCACGACACGCTTCTATACAAAATTGACAGTTTAGCAAATGCGACTCAGACTTTCGGATTCCACAAATTAGATTTAATAAGCAGCAATTATGAATAATTAGTTTTCGGCTGGGGATGTTTCCCCCAATTACACCGCACGATTTGGCTGGACATTCACTAATTGAATCGCTCACGTGATAAGATTTTGGTGTATTTCGCTCGCCTACAAGAGAGACCGAAACAAAGCCATCCAGACAGAGCAATTGAATTTTTATTGCATGCCATTTAGTCAAAGTGTCCAACGCATGCATAGTTGAAAACACTTTTTCACTTACACACTCAAGCACTCACACACACAAACCCACGCAGGCAACAAAAGTGTTAAAGTAAATTATATACGTAGCCCGTGCGGCCAACGACGTGATTTTAATACCTTGTCTGCAGTGAATGTTTTGGGCATATTGAGTTTATGTATGGCACAAACCTAAACTTAAGCTTCATAAATTTAGACAAAAAGTATGAGTTATCGAATATTCGATCTACTAAACAGTTTACCTCATACTAGAAACTAATGTTTACTATTCTGCAAAAATACATAGAAATATGAAGTTCATTTAAATTAAATGAAATGCACATATAAAGAACATCACACAAACAATTGATTAGCAATAATTGCTTAAACTATAATATTTTGGGTTTAAATGTTTGTATGGTTATTTAAGAAATCTGAGTGTAGAGTATTTCTTAGTCCTTCACCGTTTAGTTAGGTATTTTCCATGTGTAAAATAATGTTGCATACTTTAGCGGGCATTCAAAGTCGATTACCTTCCACAAAAATGTTGTAGTTCGCTAAAAATCTGAACGTACCTTACTGTACGATATTTACACACCTGCACGTAGCTGGAAAATATTTTTGAGCACAAAGCACACTGAATGCGTATGCTGAACATATAGAATTTGTGGGTCCCATTAGCTTAACCTCGGGGAGCTGGTTTGTTTGGCCAACCTCTTACCCTAATTTGTAAAATTAAGTTGGGTGAACCTAATCAAATCGGACGTTGACCCAAGTGCATAGTTTGTTCAGTCTAAAGGCTCCCAATTGACTTCTATTAGGAAGCATAATCCGAACCACAACCATTTGAGAACCAACTTTGATATCCACCCAAACCACAAATTAATTCAACTCACCCTAAGCTCTCTAATACCTTGTGAAAGCCGTTAAGCGTTTGCGTTTACATTTGTTAAGCTGTCCAATGAAAACCATTTATTTGCTAAAGCATTTAATAGTTACATTAAATTGTTTTTCTTACTAAGCTTCTGATGCTTAAATATCAAACAGTTTAGTCCGCGATTATGTATTATGAGTAAGCCGAACATTTTGTCAACGTCTTTGTGTGATTTAGCCTTATCCCAATTGGGTTGACATTGCATGCTGTTTAGCATGTGCTTTTCAAATTAAATAAGCAAAATGTTTCAAAGATTAGTACTTTTATTTCAGAATAACCTTTTAGTTTGAGACGTTTCAATCTTTAATTTGCATGAAGCAAAAGGTAGCTAAATGTAAAGAGATTTTATCATAATTAAACTCAAATCACATTGTAGAAGAAAAGGATCACGAGTTTGCCTTCAATCCGTTCCGCCTTACACAATGAGCCTAGCTCACTTGCATGCCCCAGTTAGGAAGCCACTTTGAAAGGACTTTGGCATTCATCCTCCTAGCATATTCCATCTTGTACATGGAGCGCGTAAATCAGCCAATGGAAATCTTTTTTTCCGCACAATTGAGCAGCAATTCAACTGGCAGGCAGCTGGCAGGCTTAAGAGCTGCGTTTCATCTTCTTCTTTCTTTGTTTCTTTTTGTTCCCTCGTCTTCTGCACGCCACCTCAACTGGCAAATGGAGCAGCTGCTTCTTGACGGCCTCTTTATGCAAAAGCAATTAACTTAATTTTTTTTTGCTTTGCCTTTACATTTATTTTTTTTTGTTTCTACCTTACGGAAAAGCTTCCTTTTGTAAGTAAGTACAAACTCAATAAAAAGGCACAGTTTTCTGGCTTGAAATTTGCATGGCTGGCGAGAAATGGCCGAAAAGGTGGACAAGGGCGTCCAGTAGTCCGTTCAGGTACTTTAACCGTTTTGCGGATTTTGTTTGGTTTATTTCTTTAGCGTTTGCTCCTCTTTGTTATTATTGTTGTTCTGGCTGTTGCTCTTACTGTGTGTTGGTCTCTATTGACATTTTAGCACATTTTACAGTTGAAACGTGACATTTGTTGCCATTGACTTTGGCAATCGTTTGGTTAGAAAAGCCGATTTACATTCGAGCCTGGCACCATGAAAACGTGACGTATATAAACCCAAAAGCCACATAATCTTATATTTTGGCTCCAATTCAGTTCTTCTTTAAGTGCAATTCATTTATTATATGTGCCATAAAGGAGTAACAATAAAGCTGCTTTTAAATTTTCCAAGTGCAAGCAGTCAATTTGAAGGCAGTTCCTTTTTACTCATGTGATCCTTGAATGAATGACTGTTGCATTAAGTTTGTTGTTCTTTTGAAGTCTTCACATATTATGTACACTTTTTTTATTTTTTATTAATACTCAACTAGAAGCAAGTTATATCAAGTGGAGTATTTTAGTTAAACTATTATGAAAATAAAATTCATTTTATTCATTTAATAATGCTTCGGAAGTTCGCTAACACTTCTCATATTCATTCATATTATTCAGATAAGCATAAGCGTAATTCCGTGAAAAGAGCATATAATAAAGGCGATTGCAAAGTTTTATTTATTGGCTTATTTGAGACGGGCACTGAGAGTATTATGATGTCGCATTCAACTTTTCTTATTGGCATTTCCTGTGGCACAAACACGTGCACCATTTGTGGTAGTGGGCTATTATAGTTGCTGTTGTTGCTGTATACGTGGCAAACTTCCGTTTGATGTTGCCTCGGTGGCTTGAGGGATAGCAACCACGACTCAGTCGTTGGTGGCTGCGTTAGCCGGAAACGCGAAACACTTTCCGGTCACGCAGTTTGTAGCCTCTGCCCTTGCCTCTGCCCTTGCCTCTGTCTCTGCCTCTGCCTCTGCCACAGTCTCAGCCTCAGCCTCAATTGTGGCTGCTGCTGCCACTGTTGCTATTGTGTGTGCTCTCACAATGTCTCAAGTAGTCACTTACACTTAAGTGTTGCTGAGTGCCAACCATTTTGTGGCCACAACACCAGCAACACTGTTTTCAATTGGTGGCAACTTCATTTCTATGCGTGGCACGACACGGCCACAAACTTATGCCCTCAAGCCGGCAACAACAAACAATTGGCAGCCTGTTGCCAAAAAAAAAGTTGGTCGCTGTTCGCTGCTCACTTTTGGGCTTTGCATGTGGAATGCGATAAATCGACTTTTAATTGCAAATGCAGTCCGCCAAGTGAATGGTCTGTAAAGGATTGTGCCTCCATTCGGTTTATCGATAACCGAAGCTAGTATGTGCATAACAAGGATATTATATTTAATGTCTGGGCCATTAGTTTAACGAACGCCAGAACCAGAGACCGTAGTTCGGGGCCTCTTGTGTCTCCTCTGGCCCTTATCTTAATAACACAAATGTCAATGTGTTAAAGTTGCCACGCCACGACTTCGTTCAACGTGCGGTATCTGGAGGCTAGACGCCATTTCTGCGTGTCGTGTGGAAAGGTCATAAAAACAAAGGCCACCTTTGCGCAGGCAGTCAACAGTTGGCGAGGGTGGATCGATAATATGCCATAGATTAAACGAATTTATATACTCTCGTCAAATTTATTTTATTGGAAATCATATTTAATAATTTATACATAAGAAAACTACTTCCTGTTCGCATTTTTAATCAATACTAAAATGCATTAATAATGATTTAATTTATGAATGCAATAATACTAATGTTAATGCGACAATAAAGTTGTGTATATACATACACACATATATATTTGTATGCTAACTAGGCTGAAGGAAATAGCAGCTGCTTTCACAGTTTTTGGATTCAAAATAAACAAACTAATTAAGACCGTGTGCTGAGTAGTATCTCCCAGTCGAATCTTCTCCAATGTATTCAAAGTTAATTAGCGCTTATTGCCAACGTTACAAGAAACTTTATTAAAAGTTTAACCAAATAATTAGTTGGTCTTCGTTGAGATGCTGAAACACTTTGACTAGCGATTTAGTGTTGAGTCATGAAAAGTTGTACTCAACTTTGTACAGAAGGAAATTGCTTGGCTTCTGTTGCTAGTTGCTTGAGGGTCTTAGATACAATCAAGGGAATCGAATTCAACCTGTCTGCAGACCTTTGACTTCAGCTCTTGGCGTCATCGTTGTCGGTATCGGTTTATTCAACAATGGCACAAAAACAATGGCAAAGTTTGATTTAAGTTGATGTCATTTTGACACGCTAATATGGCGTGGTAACCAGGTCACACACACACACACACACACACACATACGCACACACATATACATACATAGACACACGCACACAATCCATTTGCCATATTGCTGAGCACATCAAGAATATAAACTACGTCTTGCACTTGACTGCGCTTTGCCATCCTCATCCTCATAATCGTCGCCATCATCAACGGCATCATCATCATCAGCAACATCGTTTGGCATTCAATTCAATTAAGTGAGTTTAACTTTGTTTTTTTCTTTCAAAAAGTTCCAGTGTTTGACACGCCCCACCGCCTCGCAAATTTATCCGGCGTTTTTAATTGTTTTCATTTGAGCTCATCAAGGTTGCCGCTTCAATGATGTTTGACTGCTGTTTGCAACTGTATCTTGGCATCTGTGTGTGTGTGCCTCATTCTATGTATGTGTGTTGTCCTTGAGCAGCTGCTGTGTGTTTGTGCTGAGTTTGAGGCATGTGGCAACACTTAAACTGTAAAATGACTCGACTAAGGTTGATTGAAATTTATATTTTTTTCTTATTGTAGTTTTTGTTCAACATTTTCCATCATTTTCTTTTGGTGTTGTACATTTCCGTCTGTCCCCCTTTGACAATTCAATTTGCACTCGCCCGGATGCCAGAATAAGAATGCAGAATCCGAATGAGTGTCCATGCATGCCATGGACACCATTTGTCGTCGCCATTCACTCTGCAGCACTCCACAATGTCCACATGCTTCGCACACTGCCGGTCAATCCTCCAGAGGGGAGATCCGAGCTCGACTGACAGCTCTCTGCATAAAGTAGCACAAATGCCATTTAATTTGAACAAATAAAATCTGCACCATCATCAAATGCATTGTTTGCCGAGCTTGTCGTATGAGCCATTAATTAATATGCAGAAGTGGTTGTCGTTACCAGAACTCTTTTATGGTCAACAATTATTTTAAACTAGATTAACTAAATCCAAACTAAAGCTTTTTAACAATTTAGAACCACTAACATTGGTTGGCTGAAATGATTCTGAATGGCAAAATTAATTGTGCTTCATTAATATTACATTTAAGTTTGCAAATACGATTTTTAAGCGAAGTTCATGTTGAATTACAGCCCCAGATAAGAGTGCTCTAGTTGGCAACGTGTGTCCAGTGGACACTTTGTCAACTTTTTGGCTAACAGTTGCTGTTCTTTTTAGTTTTTGTCTTCTTTTTTTGCTTTAAATCAACACTCGGATCTGGTTGCCACTTAATTACTTATGCGATTGCAGCTGTCAGAGTGGACGAAGTGGCATTTGCACCGCAGATTAATTGTGTACAAAACCGAAAATTAAAAGGCACAAATATAAAACGGAACAAGTGCTGCTGCTGTTTTGTGGCCGTAATTTGCTTAAACAGGCAATTAATATGCGTGGCAACGCTGCAAACACTGCCGCTCGGGAATCGGCCAATTTATGCTCCTCGTTTCCGCTGCTCACGCATGTCCCCATTCATTTTGCTAATGGGGCGCATCAAAAAATTTGGCTTGTCTGTGTTTGGCTTTTAGTTCTTGCCACCCGTCACAGTCATGACGTTGCGCATAAGCCACGTGTCGCTCACACTGCCACTTTCCAGCACTGTGCATTTGTAATTAATTTAATTAGGTTTTCAGCCAATGGCTTCTGAAATTGTAGCTGCAATTAGTTTAAATACTTAGTAATACCTAATTTATTTAACGATTTATCTAATTGAAATCTTAAATTCCATTTTACAGCAGTTCCATTGACGTTTTAATGTCATTGCACGCGTTTTCATTCAACCTGATTTCATAGCAATGAACAACAACAAAAATACTTTATCTAAGTTGAAATATTACTCAAATACTACTCAACACATATATATATATATATATATATGTATAACACATGTGTTATATATATATATATATATGTATATAAACTTTAAGTAGATCAATCGTGGGTAGTTATGCAAAATGTAAATATTCCTTTATTGTAATTTATGTATTATCAATTTATTTTGTTGCATGTCTCTAACAGATTTGCAAGATTTCCAAGACAGTAGTTTCTCTTGTCGTCTGACTCCTATCAAATGTTTACCACTAATTGTTCATTACCTTGAGCCTTATTAATTATTTAGGCAATTTTTTATTTTAAATTTATTCCATTATTCAAAAACGTATGGTTCTATATGGTCGGAAGTTAACTTGTTGAGGGGAATCGCTAGAAAATTGTCCAACCCTAGCATATAATCGATAGATGTTGAAATTTAAGTCAGAATGGCGAAATCATAAGTCGCCATGGAAAAAGCGTTTAGTGCGCTTATTGCATTTTAATGGGTTTTACGAAGCGCTCAATCTGCAGGCGGATATGCAGCTATAATCTCTCAACCTCCCGTGCATTTTGAGTCAAAACATACAAATATAGCGCAGAAAGGACGCACACACACACACACTCACACAGACACACACACACATACACACACTCACACATGTAGCCTAAGCACTTGCGAATTTATTCCGCCATCGTCTATGTATCTTATATGTCTCCGCTGGTGTTGCTCACCTTGGGGCAACTAAGGCAGTCGAGTTGCCTTCTGCCTGTTCTTGGTACTTAATAGTTGGCCGTCTGTCTACGCTGTGGCATGTCCGTGAGCACTTACACTAATTTCCAGTTATTTGCATGCAAAATTGCCGAGAAGCAACCGAGCAAGCCGCAACACTCAATACTCAACACAAGCAACGCAACGTCGCCACATACTTAAATTCTACGGATCGTCGCCTGTATGGCAATTATAAGGCAAATGATGTTAATTTGAGTTTTGTCGCGTGTGGAGAGGAACACGGTGTTTGACCGCAATTGTCGGCCAATATCATTTATCATCTGACCCCGATTTCTGGACACACTTGCGCACTCTCTACTCCTTCTGCTTAATGGTCAAATGCTGACCTGTCGACGTGAAAACTCAACTCACGTGGATACGAATGCGAACACACTTTATTGCGTGGGTGTTAGCAAACACAGACACAGAAACGCCTACAAACAAAGCTCATCAATAATTTCATTTATGTATATGTATGTGTTCATTCAATTATTTAGTTTGACAGCGTGGGCTAACAGGCTCAATGATAAATGAACTTTCATTTATGTAATTAAAACATGTATTCGCTGTCAAAGGGAGTAAAATATTCACGAATGCTTGCAAAAGCATAGTTCGAATTGTGTATTTATTGAATTTGTGCAGATTATCTTTGAGTTTATCGCATGTTCATTGCATTTTTTTTCCAATGCTTTTAAAGTTCATTTGATGAAAATAAAGTTTGTTATTCATTGAGTTTTGATTTGTAGATTTGTAGATTTGATTTGAGTCATTTTAAATGAGTTAATTTAATTGATTTTCTATTAAATGCCAAGTGTACTATGGCAATCAGATCGAATATTTTCCAATTAGTAGTAAAACTACTAACGAACTCTGTTTGGTCCTTGAAATTATTCTATGCCGTGTATCGACCGCTTCGCAGTATACTCGAAGACTCGAAGATACTCGGGTAATCGTACTCCAACATACGATACGATAATTTACAGCCAATGTGTGCTCATACTAAATATTTAATGTGATTTTACTCGCTGCCTGGAGGACAGCTCAATTGCAAGTTAAACAACTCAGTTTACCCTCGAGCCAAATGGCAAATAAAGTCAAGCAATTGAATGGCAAGTTAACTGCGTCTATGTAAGTATGTATATATGTGTTTGTATGTGTATGTGCTGATGTATGTATGAATGTGTGTATGCACATATGTTGAGGTGAAGCTAAGCCCTATATAGGCAGGCAATCAGTGCGTTTTCCTGTACACTGGTCGCTGGCACAATATAAAAACGACAATTTAATTAAAAATTTATGAGCGGGTTGACGTCGTTGGTGTTATTGTTGTTGCTGTTGTTCTTATTGCTGTTATTGTCCTGGCAAACAGACAAACAGGCAAACAAAGCAACAAGCTGTTGCTGCATTCGCACACAAACACACTTAAGTACAGGAAGCACTCGGGCGCCCCCTGGCGACTGGCGCGTGCACACACATGTCTACCGGAAGTGGCCTGCTACCATTGTTCCTTCTTCATTGTTCACTGTTTACTGTTAACCCATTCCCTCCCTCCGTCCCGCCCTAAATACCATCACCTCCATTCTGATCTCCCGCAGCCATTGCATTTATTGTTATGTTAGCTGTGGCTCATTTGTTTTGAGTATACTGGCTTTGTTTAGACTTTTGCCTGCTAATTACCACAGCACTCCATTCCCTCCCTCCACCACCCGCTGCTGGGAGCACAAGTGAGACTAGCTTAATTATAAAAGTTTTTGAAACTCTCGCCGCAAAAAGTTTTCGCACAGCAACATAATTGAAATGTTTATGTGCTTGTTATGCATGCGACTCTTAGTTCTCTGTGTGTGTATTGCTGTTGTTTTTTGTATTTGCAGCAAATGTTTGTCATTCATTTCAATTAATTTGTAATTTTTGTTCATAATCTTAGGAATTCATTTTGTGATGCGAATCTCAACAAGCAGTTGTTGCAACTTCCGGATGCTTTTTATCCGTCTGTGTAATCTGTATGCTAATTATAAGCGTACGTAATTACCATCACTTTCGTCCTGGTGCCGCATTCTTCAATTTGCTCGTTATGTTTAGCACTTGGTGCGTAATGCATGGCCATGTTTGTCTATTGAGCAGCAAAACACAGTTCAAATGTTGGCTATTTATAAGCGAAAAGAAAGCTTTTCAACTTGCCCTTTACAGATGGTGCTCGAGGGACGTGTGGCAGCTGCAGGAGGTTTTCTTGAACGAGGCACGTGTGCGATGCGTTGAATACCCGAATCACTGTTCGCAAAGTCTGCAAAATCGGGTTATGACTGGTTTGCTTTGCATTCGCTTCGCACAATATGTGCTTTCAGCACACTTAAACGAAATACGATGCCCTGGGTCATGGAAACAATTTCCGAATATTTGTTTGGGAAACTTTGTTGAGTGGCCAAAGTGTGTGCCTATCAAAAATGAAAATCTCATTGTCAGACTCATATTCTGTATGTTAATTTAATAGCTTTTAAAGAGTTCACTGGACAATACTTAATTTATAAAGCGAATATAGGATTCACTTATAGTTCGTTTAGATTGATGTATAAATAACAAATGTCTCTCAAAGTGCTTGAGAGTGTTTGTTGTTTTATATAAAGATATATATTTTATATACTTCTATGTACAGTGAGCGACAGCTCGAATAAAGCAGTGTTAAAGAAAAAACATAATTGCCTGCCATAAACAAATTATTCATTATTTTTCAAAAATTCCAAAAACCGATGGTAGGTACATGTATTAACCACCAATATGAATGGATGACCCTCATAAACTGAGGTTTCCCCACCTGCTAGGTAGGATTATGTAAAAATGTAGCCTATTTTTAGGTGACAGCTTATTTGGATCAGGTACATTGTGGACACCTGGGAGCCATAGAACCCGGATTTTTTACCTAAAGTTGAGTATTTTCGGAATAAATAGATCAATACTTCGTAGTCAGTTTAGTTATATCCTGCATCCCGAGTTCAATAAGCCCACAAGGACTATGGACAAACGGACTACCATTGAACAACGTAAACTCATCCTGGCACACCACAAGAACTGATATTCACATCGCCAAATAGCTGAAATGGTCAATCTGAGCAACTTAACCATGTATAACATCATTCGGCGCTTCGTCGACGCAAATTAGATTGAGGGCAAGGGCATAATGGCACCAAACCCGCTTTTCACCGAAGAGGAGGATCGGAGGATCATCAGGAAAATAAGGTCAAATCCCAAGCTATCGACTCCAAAAATGACTCAACAGGTGCAGGATAAAATGGGGAAAAAGTGCTGTGTGGAAACTGTGCGCATTGTTTTGCGCAAACATGACTTAAATGCCCGAGCACCACGGAAAAAGTCCTTTATAAGCGCACCAAATTAAGGGACTAGGATGACGGTGTCCAAAACCCACTTGGACAAGGATCTGGAGTTTTGGAACACAGTCATATTTGGAGATGAGTCCAAATTCATCATTTTTGGCTCGGACGGACGGAATTATGTGTCCAAGTGGGTTTTGGCGACCGTCATCCTAGACTTATGGCAGGCAATTATGTTTTTTCTTTAACACTGCTTTATTCGAGCTGTCGCTCACTGTATGTTTGTGTATATACGAAGTGATTAGCTCAAGTATCTAGCAAGCCAAATAAAATTCAATTTTCTGCTAGTAAAGAAGAGATTTCTTTCCTCAACAATTGTGTCTCGAATGCTTTGATTTATGTGTAATATCATACAAGATTTCTAAGCTGTCAGAAGTATTTCTTACTTAAATTCAATGCCCAAAATCCGCTTCGTTTTTTATGTGGCCAACCCATAGCTGACGCCCACAGATTTTGCTTTTACCCGCAAGTTTATCTCTGCATAGCCACATTTAATTTTGCTTATACATTTTATTTGTTGCACGCGTTTTTCGTCTTTTGCTTTTGCACCGAAAAGTACAAGCGAAGTGCGATTGTTTAATATGAAAATGTATTGCATGCTTTTCGGTGTCTGGCGAAAATTGCGGAGGCGGCTTACATTTCATTGGAGAGTGCTCCACATGCCTCTACTTGGCTTATGGCTCTGGGAGTGGGATGCTTGCGCAGTGGGTCGTAAAAGCTTTTTCAATTGTTGCATATTTTACACTTTTTCTTTTATTAGCTTTGTGCTGGCGATTACCGCAAGTTTTGTTCATTGGCTTTACAGTTGAGAACCACACACACATACAGACACAAGCACACACATGCATACTTCTTACTTATATGCAGATAATTATAGTTGTTGCCATTGCTGTCAGTATTGTTGTGTTTGCTGTTACATTCTTTGTTTTGTTTGTATGTTGTTGTTCTGTATGTTTATTTGTCATTAACAACGAGCGAGTTGCGCATTTTGCTGGCCCCGTTTTAATGGCGCACGGACCGTTGATTTTAGCGTCTCGTGCCAGTTGCTGTTGTGGATTTTTTTTCACAAATTAGTCGCACGAACATTTTGCTGTTGTGGCACTAAATGGCAGGAAAAAGGCGACCGCGACAGGACTACTAGTGTACCTGCCAGCCAGAGCTCAGCGCGATGGCGGCAAATTGTTTGCAACATGCAAAGTGAAGGCCTGTAAATAGGCCGGAGCAAAGAACCTCAGACCTCAGAGCCCACAGCACAGAAGTAGTCACACTGAACGAGTCCAACTCCTGTTCGCGGCTAAGCAAACATACTACAGGCAGCGGTTAGCGAGCAGCGGGCAGGGCATAGAGACACATAAACACATAAACATACTGGCAAGCAGGCAGGCAAGTAGGCAGGCGGGCAGGCATACAGTAAGGCAGGCAGGCAGTCAGGCTAGTGGCTTATCTGCTGCTCCGTCAGCGTTGTCCTTTCTGTCCGTGCGAAGCACACACAACATATACCCGTGCAACATGCCATACTCTCTTTGCACCTTCTTTTCACCCCACTTCTGTGCAATTCTGCGACTGTTTCGGTTTCGGGTTTCGTATTTTCTTTTGCATAGCATACTTTCGTGCGCATTTTTTGTGGGGCGCTCACAAGGCACGAAATGAATATGGATTTGCTTTTAATTACTGGTTCAAAGCTTCAGCACAAAAAAATAAACACCAACAATAATGAAGAATTTTTGTTGGCTGCTATTTTTATATGCTTTGCAATTTGAGTTGGAATTTTGTTAAGGATTTTCTTGCAGTTATTTTTGGAGCATAGTCCTGCCAGAGCAGATACAACGGCATATTTTATTCAAGTTTCGCGTACTGCGTACTGTTTAACATAGATCAATAGTTGCAACGAACAGTCAACTGTCGTCATGAATTATTTATAATATGCCAGCAAATTAGATTGTCTATGATTATTAACATTTCCATTCTAAGCTTGATTCCACAATTCCAACATAAAGAAAATTTAATTTTTATTATTTTCAGAGCAGATACTTAAAAAGGTTTTATACGTCTAAGTTTTTTCAACAACAACAAACAAAAATATATTTCGCTCTCTGGAATCAGCAGATTCAAAATAATTCCAAAATAATTTTTACTTTCTACTCTGGGCATTTAGTTAAAAGCATTTTCACGTTACTGCCTGTCAGGTTGTACTTCTCACATTTCATCAAGAGAGTGTGCGATACCTCTGGAATCTTTTCGTTTTAATCGACGCAGTCATAAGGATATTGCTTGTCATTGCTGGCGAAGCAGGTCAAGAGAGGCCCAACCCAAAATCTGGGCTGGGCTCACACCAAATTCCTATACAGAAAATCTCTTTACCCACACACACATACACACACTCGTGCGCGGACACATAAAGCATGACATGGAAAATGCGTCTAAATGGCATGCAACGTTGACTGACACAGATACACAAGCCAAGATAAAATTTCTCGCAACCCTCCGCTTAATATTCACTGGCTCTGAATGCCTCGCTTTCAATCAAGTTTTTGCTTCTTCTCACTCCACTCAATGTGTATGTGTATTTAGTTGTTTAAATATGTATTGGATGTGCATATTTTATAAGTTACACGTGCTTTTCAGACTTTACACGTACACACACAACCGACCACACTTTGCTAACTCGACAATATTCATTGGCATTGTGTGCGTCACGTGGGTCAGCACTAACTCAAAAATCACTCCATGTCATTGTAAGGGACAAGACAATAGGCTGCTGTGCACCGCTTACCCATTTAACATGCTACACGTTTTAATCCTTTGTCTCGATCCATTATTGAAGAACAAGCGTTAAAAAACGCGCGCGTTTTTAGCCGCACTCAAACAAAGCTAACACCGCGCTTCTTTTAATGTGTGTGAGGGTGTGTGTGTGTGTGTGTGTGTTTGAGCGTTTCCTGTTTGACAAATTGTACGCGTGTGCTTCTCTTGTTATTACAGTTGTTGTTGTTATTGGTATTGTTGTTGTTGTTGTTGTCGGTGTTGGTTTTCACACATTTTGTAGCACACTTTTGGGATGCTGATAAATTGCTCTTTTGCTGAGCATTTTATATGGCCCCACAAAAGATGATGTGATTTTTCTTGCATTAGATAAATATTTAATATTTCAATTTCATTACACGACACGTTGATACCGAGAGAGAGAGACAGAGAGAGCGTGAGAAGTGTTGAAAGTGTGTGTGGGCGTTGTGGCAGGTAATAGTAGTTGTAATTACACTGGGGACCTCCCGCATGTCCATTTAATTGTCACTTCGCTCAACAATTTCATTATCAGCTTGATTAACCCCCGTCTACATGCACATGGACATTCAAGTATATTTTATATTTAGAAAAAAAAGAATAAAAACCCACTGCTAACCACTTTGTTGGCCCTCCTCTCCCCGTCCGTGTCTCGAGTGCGTCATTAGGCGTTTGTTAATGGCTTTTCAGTGTCACCATTTGCCAGCTCCGACGGCAGCAGCAGCAACAGCAGCTCACATGCTTCAGCTACAGTATGCAGTGCAGCAGTGCGCGTGTAAACTCATTTAATATGCTTAATGACGTCATGTACTCGCCCCAACTGCTTTAACCGTATTCAACTAGCCAACCGCCAACCCCCTCCCTTCCACTCCCTGTTGGCCTCTGCGACTATTGTGTGTGTGTGTGTGAGTGTGTTCTTTTTTGGCTCTTCTGTTTTGTTGCCATTTCAACAGTTGTCGTTCTTGCTGTTTTTTGGGCACGCCTCTTTTGTTTACTTTTGCCTTCATTGTTGCGCGAGCGAACGTTGGCCATTTCAAATGCATATAGCCTTGGTTTATGAGCACAGTATATCCCCGCGGCTGCATGGCTTTAAGGACCCTATATAGGCCTACAATAAAAGTCTGCATGAGAATATTTTGCGGTACTTTTGTGGAACTGGTTTTTCTTGTTAAAACTTGTTTGCCATAAATTGAGACTAATTGTGCGAGTAACAAACTGATTTAAGATTCTTTTTTTATGGCACGCCCATTACCTCTCAAATTGAAAGATAACTTTACCGACTTTGGTATTCGGTATTTAATTTTGAAAATTCTTTAATAGATTGTTATTGAAGTTTAATTAAATCTTGGACTAATGTTGAGTTATACTTCTTAACACTATTTATCTTAAATATTCATCTTCATCTTTAATCAATTAAAATAAGCATCTATTTTGTAATGACTTTTTTCCAAATAAATAATATATTTTTAAATGCATACTAGAGTTTTCGTACGGCAAGCAATCTGTTCAGTCTTCTTCTGTTTAAAAGCGTTTTTCTTATCCACTAAATGCGATAATTCATCTAATTTGTCGTGAGAGCAGTAAAATTCAATTTTAATTTAAGCTAATCTAAGACAAGCCCCAAACTCCATTTGCAAAAATTAGACCCAGGTCAGGTCAGTTCGGTGCTGACCTTGTGACATGCCCCAATGCGGGTCCTGACTCAGACACGAAACATATCCTAACGAAAATTGTTGATGGTCTGTTGATTACATGTCTCAGCTGGAGGTCGTAGACCAGTAGGCTACCTACTGGTTAACCACTTAGCAATTGGTGACACGATTTTGGTCAAAAACTATCCCAGTAACTGCTGTTAATACATTGCCACAGATTAGACCACAGACCACAGAATATCTGGCTGAAGTCACATTTTCTACTGCTGCCTGTTTACCGAAGAAAATATCCTGCTGGGTAAACTCCTGTCATTAGCGGACGGGCTCATTGGGGGACAGCTGATTGCCATCAGACTTGAGAATGAAGCAGCAATTTCGACTTTTACTTATTCCATTTGCGCGCTCTCTTTGTCTCTCTGCATTCCCCAGTTTTTGCCTTTACAGATTTTATGATATTGAACCTTATGCCTCAGCGCACACAATACGATCAAATTCTTTTTCCGCTTCACTTTATTTCACTTTACTCCACTTCAGGGAATTTTCACTAACTCCATTTTCTTTTCCACTACTGTTGTTGTTACTTTTTTTTTTTGCGCAGACAGCGCGAGCTTAACTCCGTTCCCCGACTGACCGTTGGCTGACGACGACGAACCAACAGACGGAACAACAAAAAACATTAACTAAAACGGGGAAAAGCCGTTACTCTGTGTGTGCGCTTCGGATCCGTTTCTTTTGGATTAGACGTCCGTTGGCGTGCAGGCTGAGCAACAAACTGTTGTCGGCCGTCGACAATTCAAATGCGTGTGCCGAGGCTCGTGTAAAGCTTCCTTGCTGGCGAGGAGCTCGTGTTTGTAGTTGCATTTGTAGTTGAGTTTGTGTTTGTATTTGTGTTGATGTGTGTTTGCTGTGCTTTCTCGCCACACGGCACGTGCTGAGCTTGAGCTTTTTATTGTGTGGTGGCATAGCACGTGAGGTCGCCTCGTCGCCTCAATGCTGCCTATCTCAACAAGTGGCAAGCTTTTCAATGCGCCATCAATTAGCGCCTCTGCTGCTAATTGAATTTTCATGGCTACCCCAAAATGAAGAAAAAAAGCTCATTGCACACTCACACACACATAAGCCGAGGAAATAGCATTTTCGCCTCAACCTGTTGACCAGCAATGTTAGGACGAGTGGAACGGGGGAATGAGGTATTGGTGCACCGTCAAGCTTTTATTGCATGCTGGCTTTTGTCCTTAGAATTTCCCAAATACTTTTCTGCTACATCAAGGACCTTGCCTTGCTCTTGAAACTGGCAACTAGCTAGCTGACAAAGCAGAGCTTGCAATATTTATGCATACATAAGGTCATCGAAGCAATTTGTCCGCTCCGCTCAGCTGGCACTAAAAATACTTACCACTTCTGTTCTGTTTGTATGTATGCAAGCACATATATAAATTTGCCCAGGCATTTCACTTTATGTTTTAATACTTTGCCAAGGATATAAATGGCGGCAGACGTAGCACAACTTTGCAATATTCGTAACAAAAGTCTATAATTGAAATATAATTGGAATATAATTGAATGCGGTGTTGGTAAGCTGTAATAAATAAATAAAGATATACCGTTGCATTTTTTATGAGGCCTTGGGCAAATAATATAACAATGTTAATATATAATGTTCGATTTTCAGAATTTTCTTTGCATGGCTTCAATTTATTTTTAAATCTTAACTGCAGTCGGGGAGCTTTCTGCTTAAGACATCTTAGCGCCACCTAGCGTATTAAAATTAAAAAACAAAGCTTTGGTGTGATTTTTTTAATCATTTCAAATGAGTTTAATTTATACAAAATATGTTAACAATTTTAAATTTTAATGGCATTTTCAATAATAATAATAATAATATTAATGGCCAATCTACTTTCTACCCAATAAAGTTTTTATTTATTGATCAGCTTTTGACATTTTGAACCGATATTAATTTTTATCAAATGGTAACCAGGTAATAAACCCGTTTGTAGGTAAAGTTTTGTTGTATTTATAATGGAAAAGGTTGCGGTCCCGAGAACAAATAATAAATAAATTTTGGGATTGTGTATCTTTAAAGCATAAGATATTTACACTATAAATTTGCGGTTTGTTTTACACAAAGCACACAGAATACACACAGAAAAGTGACTAACCGCAAGATGAACTGCTTTAAGAGAGCAAACAACAAGTAGCCAAGAATATTTATTATTGTTATTGTTGCATCCTGGTACAGCATGGCACTTTAGCTTATTAATCATCCTTCGCATTACGTACAACACGAGTAAACCACATGATAGATGCTAAGAACTGACCCAAGAACAAATTTGGACTAACGTTGTCTTGATTCAAGTTCATCAAGTGTTGCAAATTTCGACTGAAATTTTTCGCATGAAATTTAAGGTTGTGTGGAAGATTTCTTTTGAAATAGTTAATCACATTTAAATGATGAACAAAAACTGGTTGCGCGATTGACGTACTAAGTTTCCGCGGGCACCCAAAAATTATTTTATAATTCATTTTAAATGTAAATCCAAGCGCTAGGCAACATCGTGTTGTCTGACTTTTTACTCTTCTTCGGCAAATGTCAAGTGTGACAAAAAAAAAAACGCAACAGAAGAAGAAATATCGAAAAAAAACTCGAAATAGACAATGACAGCTGAAAAAGGTCTCTAGCCGAATGCGAATGACAAGCAGCAAGATATAAAAACCACTTTGGCACACTTTAAAGTTGGAGCGACGACGTTGGCAGTTCGTCACGCCTTTAGACGCCTCTCCGCTATTTAGCAACCGCCGTCTACGAGCCATTATTGTTTTTAATTTGGCTTTAAACTGATCAAGGTCACAGAGATGACAACAACAAAAAATACAGATTTTAATTGGAACTACAAATCGCCAGCAAACGACATTTACCCGCATTGATAGAAATGCCAGCATTTGCAAGGCGAAATCCGCTAGCTCTTAACGGTCTATTTTCAGAAACGCTTTAATTCAAGTTTAGATCTGCTTTTTTTTTTTTAGTTAGTTATCGTGATACACGTTTTTCAATAATAATAAAAATGACAAGATTGAGTTTAAAATACATGTCTAAAACATAAATATGCTAACGTCAAGCTCCCAACAATTTTTAATACGTAAGATTAAAAATCACATTCTATAAGTGTACATATTATAAGCGAGATATTTTAAATGCCTTTCTAAAAGTTTTAGTAAAAAGTATTTTAGTTTATAAATGTAACGTTTTCTGGATATATCGCTGTACAGAGAGATAGATTCTGACTCTTAGTAGAATAATTATTGATTATTTGCTATTCAAATAAATTTAATTTACAAATTTCAGTGAGCTTTGTAAGTGTACGCAAACATTTGGTTGAGTAGAACGCCTAAGGTCTATTACTAGGCCTTATTACTAAGTTCTAATTTTGTGAAATAAAAAATAGGTTGAAAATTGATTTACTGGATCTTTATTGAACATATATTCTGGTTATCCTTACTGAAAATTGAAGGTTATATTGGCCAAATTTATTAAGAAAATGTCGTATATTTTTTTGAGAATTTAAAAAAAGCCAAATTTATTAAGAAAATGTATATTTTTTTTGAGAATTTAAAAAAAAAGTTTTAAGTTTTCTGTGGCTGCTTGAAACCGTCAAATTAATTTTCAAGAGTATTCAATCGTCGACACTCCGTTAATAACTGTTCTGGCTTGTTGGTGGTGATGGTGGGTATGAATGTGAGTACATTGTACGTGTTAGTATTAATGAGGGTACGCCCATAACATTGCGACTTGTTAAGACATACTTTCTGGAATTTGCCATAGGCGATTTGAAGCGCTCACAGCTTATGACTTCAAGCCTCTTGGCTTGAATTTGCATAATAATAAGCAGCAGTCGCAAATGGTGCGAATGCTATCCACAGATGCATTCCACAGAGGGTCTGCTCAACACACTGCAGCTGTTACTCACCACGGGCAGCGCAGACACTAATATACCCCTCACTGCTGCCATTTTGCATATAAAAGAGTGGCTCATACGTGCCGCACTTCTCTCTTTCTGAGGCGACAGTCAAGTCACGAGCGTATTTTGAACGGCATTTGTGCAACCAAACGATAAAAGCCGTTTTAAAGCTCAGACTCGGTGTGGAACGTGTTGCTGTTGCCCCTACCGCTGAGACTGGTTGTGTGTGTGGTTGCTGTGTTTGAACATTTCGAAAGCTCGCGAGCGCTTTCCAAAACCCACCACAGCGTCCAACTGCAAATCGACAGTAAGAGCGTCGCCGACGTCGCCGACGTCGCCGCTCGCCCGTCGCGTGTAATAAAAGAAGCAAATTTGAGTTGGTTTTGGGGCTTTGGAGTCAGCTTCGAGAAATTGTGCGCGACATCGTAGCCAACAGTGTAAATGGAGCTTTGATAGCGAACGGAAGGACAAAACTGCTTCTGCTGCTCTATTTGATCTCAAGCCGAGTGTTTTGAACATAGTGTTTTCTTTATATAAATATACAGAAAAAACTAAAGATAATAATATAGAAACAGTGCGTGTGAAATAATCATCATATTAGACGGCAAACAAAATGGCAAAACTTTTTATAGTTTTTGCCGTTTTGGCTTTGGCGGCCATTGGGGCAGGTAAGCACAAAATTAAAAGAATTACATTTTTAAGTACATATACTTAAAAAAAATAGTTATAGTCTTGGTTTTTTTTTAATAGCTCTGACATGCATTTGCATTTGTGCAGCGGAAGTTGTCAATCAAATTTTAAAAAAAAATAACACAAACTGGCCTTCAAAAAAAAAAACCAAACTGAAAGCTGACTATGAGATAATTTAAATGGTCAACAGTTGCAGGCTGTCTGTAACCTTGATTGCGTGAAAAAGGACGCGTAATCGTTGTTGCTTAAGAGCAATAGCAATCACTTGTTGTACTCGCAAAACAACTTTCATTTTTTGGTAGGGTTTCGGGGATCCTGAGTGCCCAGCATTCAGCTCAATTCGAATTCGATTTCTATACCTAAATTTATGGTATGCGTTTTTTGACTTTGACAGGCCATCGATCAATGTATCTGATGTAAAGTACATTCAGGTAGATACACAAGTATCTGATGTTCACAATTTGCCCAGCGGTGTGTGCCTGCTTGCCTGGTCGACTGTCAGCTAACAGTTATGCAAATATGGCAACTATTTCTCTCACTTCGTTGCCAACTGTGACTGCGAAATGTCAAAGTTATAGCCAAGCGCAACAAGTATTTCATTTTATATGCATATATGTATGTATTTTTGGTCTGTGTTGTTCTTTGCATTGGTATTGGTGACATCGTATTTCATAATGGCAAACGTGTTTTGGCCAACCGCAAGAGGTACAACCAGATAGACGACATGCCGTTAGCCCCGGACTGCATCAACATATGTCTATATCTATGTATATCCATGATTATTTTTTTTTGGATTTGTTTTTGTTTTATGTATAGCAGGAAGTGCCTGGCAAACGACGCATACCAACCCACATTTGTATTACCAAAATGCATATAAGCTCAAATTCTTCCGGTTTTGAAATCTCAAAGATAATAGCCAAGCAATCGAGTTGATTTTTACCGAAACTTGTCTAAAACTTTAAGTACTTAAAAAATCATTAAGGTCGTCTCGTTTTTTATGTGGCAAATTGTGGCACGACTGACCAATCTTTCTGATAGAGCAGAGGCTCTTTCATTAACGATTTCTAAATCGTCTTGTTAAAATACGATCCAAGCTAAGGGTTAATTGATCTGTCAGGAAATTTATTATAAATATTATAATATTTATTCCCTATCGTTTTGCAGCCAATGCTGAAGTAGCGCGTGTCAAGCGTCAGGCGACAACCGAGGAGCCCAAGAAGGAGGAATCCTTCGAGAAGGAGCTGTGCAAGGACAAAGATGCCGGCGAGTGGTTCCGTTTGGTGGCTGGCGAAGGCGACAATTGTCGCGATGTCATTCAGTGCACCTCATCGGTAGGTTACAGCCACTTAGTCATAGTTCTCAGTCCACTTTATGCATCTAAAACTAACAATTTTGGATTCTGTGTCTGCTCTTTTGGTTCCTAGGGCCTGCAAGCGATTCGCTGCCCAGCCGGTTTGTACTTCGACATTGAGAAGCAGACCTGCGACTGGAAGGAGTCCGTGAAGAACTGCAAGAGCAAGAATAAGGAGCGCCGTGTGAAGCCTCTGCTGCACACAGATGAGCCACTCTGCCAGGATGGTTTCCTCGCCTGCGGCGATGGCAATTGCATTGAGCGTGGTCTCTTCTGCAACGGCGACAAGGATTGCTCAGATGGCTCCGATGAGAATACTTGCGGTAAGTGGTGCTTAATTCAATCTATAGAAATAGATGCAAAACGA
The DNA here is from genome assembly GCA_035041535.1 of Drosophila cognata. Taxonomy (NCBI): domain Eukaryota; kingdom Metazoa; phylum Arthropoda; class Insecta; order Diptera; family Drosophilidae; genus Drosophila; species Drosophila cognata. Next base: position 6,346,966 of record JAWNLC010000688.1, on the reverse strand, counting down.
ATATTTAATAAGTTGAATTCAAAATAAATCGCTTTAACTTTAAGCAGATTATTTAACAGAAAGATATGCAATTTATTGCATAAGCCATACTTCAACGAGAATTCGTATTTAAGCCTTAAAAGGCTGTACAAATTTTAAAGACCTTATGGCCAAATGGCAAAAAGAGTGAAAGGTTTGCACAAGACAAAGACGCGCGGGAGTACTCACATGGCAAAACATATTAAATGAATAGAAAATCGCCAGAAATAGACACATGAGTGTTATCTTAAGCTGCTTGAGTGCTCAGTGAACCACTCAGAGTGTTGTACCATAATGCCGGTTCAATGATTCAGCAAGATTGACAATTGAAAATAAGCTGGCAGTATTACATAGGATTGGCTTCAAAGCCGACATTACCCCATCATCAAAAAAAGACTGACAAAAAAAACACTTTTCTAGTGGCTTACATTTGTATGCCGCGTCAATTTCTTTGGATTAAAGCCTGCCCCAGTCAGAGTCGCACCTTAAAACCGGTCGACGGCATTTAACTTTACTTTTGCAGTTGGAACCACTCTGAAAAACTCTGCAACACACAAGTGTTTGACGCCTAATTTCCATGCAGATGTTGCACCAAGTACAGACCGGTTTTGTAAAGCCCTTTAGAGAGATAGAGAAATAGAGATAGAGATACAGAGAGAGAGAGAGAGAGGGCGATCTTATTGACCCATAGAAATTTGGCTCGACTTTTTTGTTTATCTACTACAAATATATTTGGTTTTTTTTTTTTTGGAAATGTCAATTTTGAAATGGAATCAAATGTCAAAGAAACTAATGTTAAGCTGATCTCATCAATGGGTTGGGTCGTGCATTTTATACACATGAAATTAGTGTTATATGGCATGCATTATTCCATGCTTAAGTCACAGACATCTCACATGCAACATCTAAATGTTAAGCAAATCAATAATTAATGTTAACCTTGGACTTAAAAAGTTATAAAAAAAGAGAAAAATTCAAAGCAAACGTTCGTATTTAACTCTCAGTATGGGGCAGCTACCGAAAGGCAGCTCAAAAGGTGTTTCGAAGCCCGTTCGATTCATGTGTAAATTAGCCTTACACAATCGGCTTAAACCGTTGTATTTTTAGCAATTGCAAAAAGCCGACAAAACAAAAAGCAGCAACCGACTTGTTATTTATTTATTTATTACTATTTTTCTTATTTTTTTTTATAATAGCCACCAGCGTAAAAACCACAACTAATTTTAAATAACAACAAATCGGAGTCTTTCTTTGTGCCAGGCTTAACAGTTTGCTGTTGCTGTTGCTTTTGCTTTGCTTTTGCTTTTATTTCGCTTTTTTCGCTTTTATTTTGTTGTTGTCGTTCATGTGGTTTACATACATAATAATTTGCAAAACACGACTCCGACATTTCTCAAGAAGCGCCCGCATATAAATGTGCATTAATGAGCAAATCAAATGCCAAACAATAGTCGAGAAACGAATGGCCATTGCCAGGTAGACCTAACCCGACCGGCCAATTCTAAGACCTCTTTCAGCCACGTAGATCGTAGATTGTGTACAGGTTCAGATCGTGTCTTGACCAATGCGAAAATTGGCTCGTTTTACAGTCGGTGGCGGCGATGGCGGCATCTTTGCAATTGCGCACCGGAGCATTAAGTTGTAAACAATTGAATTTAAAATTAGAAATGAATAATCCAAGCACTTGCCAGCTGCCAGAACGATGTTCATTGCTCGCTGCCACGCCAAGCAAGCAGTAAGGAAGCCGCCACGGTATGTGCCAATTTAAATGGCAACTTCAAATTGCTTGCGACTTATAAGACACACATCAAGACACACATCGAGGCAGCTAAGCGGATGCAGTCTGAAGTGACGATAGATACGCTTCGGTAGTCTAGCAAAATATATAGCTTAGGAGCACTTATGAAAAGCGATAAAAAAAGGTAATAATATATTTTGCGAATAATGATTTATGCTTTCTGTTGAAATTACAAGTATAAGGACAAGGACGTAGTCAACATGTGCTTAAATTGTAAATATATATTCCATTATAGCTTTGAATCCGAATGCTTTTAAGGGGGAAAAACGGATAAAATTATGACAAATTAGAGAAATTTAAGTGAATAACAAATCCAAAGTTTATTAAGTTACTGTATCACGAAGCTATAAACCACATTTCACAGTATTCATTGACTGCTCACGTTATCGTTAAACTAAATAACAAGATCCGTAAAGACCCACTTGTAATTCCATATGCCACTTAAGCAACTTTATCACGTAATCGGCCAATAGCGTCGAACATCCTCTTGAACGAAATGCAAGATTATAATAAGCCAGCTCACATTTAGCTGGAACAATCAAGTCGCAGACGTAAACAGAAATTACTAAGCAAAACGAGAGGCGGGCAAAGAAATGGCACGAAAATAAAAGGCGGACAAGCCCTAAAGTCGCATAAATGCCAGGGAACATTCAGAGGCTGAGGCTGAGGCTGAGGCTGAGGCTGCACAACCGGTTCGATGCTCAATGACATAACATTTGGCAATAACGAAAGATTATTGGCAACAAGAAATGCGGACAGCAGGCAGGCGACAACATATTGAGACAGACAGAGAGAGAGAGAGAGAGAGAGGGGGCGAGCGAGACAGAGCGAGTGATAAAAGGTCAGGCGGAGACAAAAGCCGGTTGCGACCTACTTGCAAAAACCAATTCAGCGATATGAAACCAAAAGTGAAAAAAAAAATCAAAACGCAACTGTTTTTTTTTGTTTTTCTTCTTTTATTTCTATTTTGTTTTCAATATTATTTGCTTGGCCTTTGCGTGTCTGGCTGGCATTTCACTTTGGCAAGCGCCAAAATCGGAAAATAATTACGTCAAAGAGTTTCTTTCACTGCAAAAACTTTCGCAGCTGATATATGATGATTACTTTGCAAGTGCAACGCTTACAAATGACGATGATGTACCTAGTCTATTTGCATATGACCGCTAATGAATGGCAAACACGTGGGCCTCTGCTGAGGATGGCCAAAAGGGAGAGAGATGCGAGCCGCATAGATTAATCAGTCGAGACTCTGCCGTGACCGGGCCCAGTGAACGTTAGCTGCATGCCAAAATAGTTGGCAAGTCAAGAGCTTCGCTTGATTAACGTCGACGACTCGGCTCAAACAAAACTTGAGTAAAAATTGATTAATATTAATAAAAAAATAATGTAAATATGTATGTAAGATACTGAAATTGTGCAGACATTTTCCATTCACTTTGCGTTTTGGCGACGGTGGTTTTCCCGACGCCTGCCTCATTTGTGATTGGTTTTCCAAGCCTCGGTGCAGTTCGTTGAACTGACAGACAGTCAGACAGACAGACGCCCATTTACTGTTAGCTAATTGTTTGAAATATGTGTCGATGAAGTTGATTGAACTTTACCGAAACACCGCAAACAGAATACAAATTGTTGAAACAATGCTCAAATACACTGAGAAAAACAAAACAAAAACAATATACATTTTATTGAAGTCTTGAAAAGAGCAACTTTAAGTTATCAGTTCGTCTGTCAACATTATATAACACTAAGAATAATAAAGATAAGTTAACAGATTTATTTTATTTTACCCAAAAATCAATCACTTCAAAAAATTAAAAGTATACCAAAATTGTTAATAATTTAAGTTTATATCTAAAGCCCCAAAAATTTGCCTAATGTAATACAACTTTTTGTATGCTTTTCTTTATATATATATATATTTTTTTTATTTTATTTTATTGTATTTCAGACATCGATAACGATCCGAATCGTGCACCACCCTGTGATCCTGCCGTGTGCGTGCTGCCTGACTGTTTCTGCTCGGAGGATGGCACCTCGATACCCGGCGATTTGCCCGCCAAGGATGTGCCCATGATGATCACGATAACGTTCGATGATGCCATCAACAACAACAACATTGACCTGTATAAGGATATGTTCAAGAATCGCAAGAATCCCAATGGCTGTGACATCAAGGCCACCTATTTCATATCGCACAAGTACACCAACTATTCCGCCGTGCAGGAGACATCACGTAAGGGTCACGAGATCGCTGTGCACTCGATAACCCACAACGACGAAGAGCGTTTCTGGTCGAATGCCACCGTTGATGATTGGGCCAAGGAAATGGCCGGCATGAGAATTATTATTGAGAAATATGCGAATATTACGGACAATTCGGTTGTGGGTGTGCGTGCACCTTATCTGCGTGTGGGTGGCAACAATCAGTTCACCATGATGGAGGAGCAGGCGTTCCTCTACGACTCGACCATAACGGCACCTCTATCGAACCCACCATTGTGGCCATATACAATGTACTTCCGCATGCCACATCGCTGCCACGGCAATCTGCAGAGCTGCCCGACGAGATCGCATGCCGTGTGGGAGATGGTCATGAATGAGCTGGATCGTCGCGAGGATCCTGCCAATGATGAGTATCTGCCCGGCTGTGCCATGGTTGACTCCTGCTCGAATATCTTGACGGGCGATCAGTTCTACAATTTCCTCAATCACAATTTCGATCGTCATTACGATCAGAATCGTGCTCCTCTGGGTCTTTACTTCCATGCCGCTTGGCTGAAGAACAATCCCGAATTCTTGGATGCCTTCCTGTACTGGATCGATGAGATCCTAGCCAATCACAACGATGTGTACTTTGTGACCATGACACAGGTGATACAGTGGATGCAAAATCCACGCACAGTCAGCGAGGTTAAGAACTTCGAGCCCTGGAGGGAGAAGTGTACCGTTGAGGGCAAGCCAGCCTGCTGGGTGCCAAATACCTGCAAGCTGACCTCCAAGGAGGTTCCCGGGGAGACCATCAATCTGCAGACCTGTGTCCGATGCCCCAATAACTACCCATGGGTCAATGATCCCACCGGCGATGGTTTCTTCTAAGTCAGCGTACAAGAGCGATAGAGAGAGTGAGAGCAAAAGCGAGTGTGAGTAAGAGTGAAAGAGAGCGAAAGCGCATTAGCATCCAATCAGCCCCAATCCAAATTCCTACAGTCATCTAAACTACTCGACTCTTATTATTCCCATATACTCAAGACTTTTTTTATTGTACGTATATTTTTTGACTGTGCCGCGTTAAAAAAAAAAAAATGAAACGCAAAAAAACGCGGGCCGGCTAAGTCTGCTGTGTTACGTTATCGAAACATAAATAAAAACAAACAAAAACCAACAAAAAACAAAACAGAACACAAAGAAAACAACAAAATTTACAAAGAGAAGAACAAGTAAACAACAACAAAAACAAACAGCAAACAAAAGAATCAATTTTGTTTATATACTCATTTTTGTAGTTTTACGTTAATTTGTATGTGTATATTTAAAAATACTTAATAAATAATAAAGTAAAACAAAAAGGAAAAGAAAAAACAACAAATTTTAAAAGAAACAAATTACAAATATATTTCGTCATTTGAATTATTATTGGAGCTAATCTATTGAGTATCAAAAGCAGCCGTAAAAATGTCATTGCGAGCAGACTATGAGATGCGTTTGGCAACAGTTTCTTCTACCTGGCAACAGAGACAACACTTGGCGGCCCAATAGCTACTTATCTTATATGTGTATGCATATATGTATATATGTATATTTCCAAACGTGTACAACTATGAGTATAGTCAACAATCAACCCAATTTGTGCGCGCTACCCACTGACTTACTAACCAGTTTTGGATAATCCCAACAAAAACAATAATTTGAATAACAAAACGCGTTTTGAATTTAGGTTTTCAGTTTCGATTTCAGCTGTGAATTATTTCATATGTAAATTGTTTCTCTCTTTTATTTGATAACTATTTCAGTATTTCCTATACTGGTTTTAAAAAGCGTAGCAACCGGTCTAGAATTAGGCATACTTAGCATATATATTTCCATGCATATTCGATGGTATAGGAGCATATGCATAATATTCAAATGCATAATTTCTGTTTATTTAATGAGCTTTTTATTATTTATTTGTGGCTAATTTATATTGACTTTTATGGATATCATTATGGTTGGTCTTTTGCAACAGGTTCTCAATTCGTAGGGAATATTTCGACATACCCCGTGGCGCCTTATGCAATCCAAACAAATCACACCACAGTCGATAATTAATTTTAAGCATTGCGAATTTCGGCTGTCATGGAAATACCAAAGTTATATGAGTGCCAAAACAAATTTATGTGGCTTGCAATCTTTTGCAGCGCACCTCAGACTAAATTAATAAAATAAATACATTTCCAGGTGGGTATATTGAATCTTACACATATAGTATACATTTTGCTTTGTATGTATTTTTAGTGATTTTTGATGCATGAATAAGTTTTATCGACAATCAAGGTAAGTCGCTTCCATGAAGAGTGCTTCAAAAGTAGCCATCGTAATAAAAAAGGTGGTTTACTTTAGACACGATCTAGATACCTTCTACTTATAGCTGCAATACTTGTATAAAAGTAAAGTACTCTTCCAGTTCAAACTCCACAATAAAACACAGTCATAGAACTATTAAAAGCCATAATTTATATGCGGAAACTTACAAGTTGGACATTTCTATGTTACACGTAAAAACAGCAAATAGTGCAATATTTTATATGCATTCAGTGTAATTATTAAGTATACGCCTTAGCAGCATAAAACCAGTTCCCAAGACACATTCATAACAATGTGGAAGACTGTGTTCAAAAACTTTTACTATTGCTAAGGTGAACTAGTTGCAAAGTGGACAATTTGCATAAGTCACACATGAAAGCGAGCGCACACTGGATGAAATGCAAATGTTTGTGCTTAAAGAGCACTCAAGTGATTTGAAATGCCGATGTTAACAATATACCATTGCCTAAAATTAAAAAAAAGCAAGAAATAAACAACTAATATGCATAATAAGTCTATCAAATGTTTCAATTAAGTTTGGCTATGCATATGATTTTTATAATGAGCATATGTAAATGCAGCAATAGTCAAACATAAATTCAAGTTTTTTATGAAAGAGACTCATAAATGATAAATCAATATTCAATGCATTTGCATTGGCTTTCAATCAACGTTCGCCATCCGCTTCCAATTGACGTCGGCACCCTTGTCTTGCCAGCGACTTGTCGAATCTGCTTCCTTGTTCTGGTCAACTGGCCATTAGACATGCCAGGAAAACACTGAGTGGATTTTAATCTGGACAGACACGTTTGTAAAGGAAACTGTGTTCAAGTATATCTGAAGTGTGGTTTTAAGTAGCATGCAAATGACAACCATAAAAGCGAAAACAAACAACAAAAACCTAAAGGGCACGTTAAAACGGAAATCAAAGTTGACAATTTATGTATTGACAGATGATTCGAAAAATAAACTCATGGCATATGGGAAGGCGACATGGAAGCATGTTTTGTAGATCAAAGCACTGATGACAAGGTTCAGCTCAACTGATGAATCGATTAGCTGTGCAAATGGAAATGGAAATTGAAAGATAAACATTTAAACATTTAAATACACCGAAAAGAAACTCCGTTATCGCTAAAGGGCCTTCACTGCTCTCCACTTGCCATAAATTAAACGCAGTCTCTTCGATCCACTCGGTTTGCTTTGGTTTTAATGGGTTGCTATAGATTTGGGGAGAGCCAGACGGAGAAAGGGAATGCGACTTATGCAACTGTGTATTCTGTGTGAGTGTGTGTGTGTGTGTGTGTGTCTTTCTTTACGGTTATGCATTTCGCTTTTACAGTCCACAGTTTACAGTTCACTGTTTACAGGCTCATCTTCAGCTCGAAGCGCCCGTCGAACATTTCCTTCATTAACAATTCCGTTTTTGTACAGTTTTCTCGAAGGCAATTTCTCTTTTTCGCCTCATCTGCTCATTGCGTTGATGATCTTTGCGTATGTATTGGTGGGTTCGACTCAAACTGCAATTAGTATGATAATAATTTGCGTTGATTAACCGATGATTTGTGAAAAGACCCATTATAATAATAAAACTGATTTTTAAATTCGAAATGCACTCCGTCAGTGGTTTGTCAATAATATATTGTTGTCTAATAAACCTTTACCTCGCTTACAATTAAAAATCTATAAAAACCATACTGCTCAAAGACAAATCACAAAAAAAAAAACAATAATACAAAATTGAGGGCAATCTTTGCCGATTAAATTATGTAAATTTGTTTTCGGAAAAAAAAGAAGGTTTTCACTCGTCGAAAACTATTAATTTCAATGCCTTCGTGAACGCTTGAGGTGCCATCACCAATATTTTCACTCTAATTGAAAAACCAGTTTAACAGTTGATTAAAAAAGTAATAATAACAATAATTATAATCAGCGTGCTCAAATATGCGGGCGATTATATCACCAAAGTGTTAAAACCGTTGCTAACTGAAATTAATTGTTAAAAGCAAAAACAAAATTAAGAAATAAAAAAGTGCAATTCACCAAAAAAGGTAAGCAACTTCATTGTGGCATCTTCTACACAAGCAGACACACAAACATACACACAGATAGGTTTAATATGAGTTAACATTTATCTTAAGATTGACTCACAGCTGTTGCACCCTTCACTCGACGCCATTGAAACCAAATTGAAACGTTAATTGATAAGGCCAATTAAAATGCAGTTATAATGATCTCTGCAATTTCAAGAGTTCTCCAGCAACAAATCACACATACGCCAAGTTGGCCGGCATGCTTTTTCATTCGTGGTTTTTTTAATTTTTATTTCTGCCATTTTCTAGTGCAAGACAAACTCGTTTTCAAGTTCAGGAAATAACTATGCCACACACATACTGCATATACTTTGTATGTATATATCGCCATAGATATTCTAGATCTAGATCAGTCACGAAGCAAGTTCATTTACGGACTGTACCAACAAAACTCTGATTCGAATTCAAAAAAATGTATTGTGTAAGCTGCTGGAAAAGTGAGTAGTAAATCAACTTAACAAGTTATAATCATAAATTAAAAATATAACACGGTTTTTCAGTCAACATTTCTGAAAAGTTTTATTGTAGCCTTCAAATTGGTTTGCCAATCAGACCAATCGATCAACTCGCTGTTTCATCATTTCATCTTAACAAGTCAAATTTATTAAAGCAAACATTTGCTGATGGTATTTTCACAGTGTATAATTTCTTACGTATTTAAAAAATTAGCCAACAAACAACATGAATAAATATTTGTCACAAATATGTGTTTGGACACAGCTTTGCTCATTGTTATTTGAGTTTAAAAAACAAAAAACTCAAGAGCGTTGACCCATTGAGGGCAGGAGTTTAAGTAAATTAAGTTGTCATCCATTGATTTTACATACATGTTTTTTATAGGCATTTCGGAGGGGGCGGAGTTACCTGATTTTAAAAAAAACCTGGGAATTCGTGTTAAAATTTTAAACTCAAAAAATGCTTATTGGAACGGATAAATACTTTTCAGAGCCATAACTTTTTCGAAAGTGACCACATTTTGAAAACCAGGTCTTTTTGATCTTGGCTTGCCCTCTATTTGAGAATTGCATTCAAAGATGGAAACACGCTTCTAGCTAGAAATTCATGCTAAGATTATATCCTCAAAACTGACTTATAGAGTCCAGTACAAGTTTTTCAGAACTGTAACTTTGTCAAAATCATGGTTTGACCTCTAAATTAACTGGACATTCAAAGTTCGACACACAATTTCAGTTCGAAATTCGTGTTAAAGTTATATATTAAAATGAAGCGATCCAAATACATTATTACAAAATTATTTATATAATTTATAAAGTGGTTGCTTAAGCATGAACTTAAATAATATTCATGAATACATATAATATACGAATATAGTGTCATTTAAGTATTATTTAGCTTATTATTATTCCTAAATATGTAATTACATAATGCACTACAGGCCAGTGATAGTTATGGCCCTTGTGCGAATCTTAACATGTTCGCAATATTTGGGCCCGTTCCCAACCAATTCATATCCGCAAGCTTGCTCCGTTTTAGTTTATTTTGGTTTTTGTTTGTTTTTGTTTTTTTTTTTTGCATATGCACAGACGGTTGGAGGGACAGTCATTACCAGTCACTACCAGCATCATCATCAGCTCATTCGAGCTCTTAACTTATTGAGTAACAGCCCCTTTTCGATTGGCTCGCCTGCATATCTTTTACATAACCAGATGGGCGACTGCAAAACTGAACAAGCGCATAATCAATTTGCCATTAATTAAAATTTCGTGATCTTCATCCAATGGAGAATAAAAACAAACAAAAATAAACAGTCTTAAGGTAACCTTACCATGTGTGACTCAGCGACAATTAAAGTGTTGCCACTCGTTTCTGGAAGACAATGGAAGGAGGCGGAGTCGATTGTTTATTTGCAGGAGGTTTATTAACCTTTTTTTCTGCTGTCTTAGCCACGTTAAGGAGAATTTAATGTGCAAGTTGTGTGCTGAATCGACAATTTACCTGGCTAAGCGGGCTGGGCAAAGAGAGCCGTTAAAATGCAAATAGGCTGAGTGTGCGTATGTGTGTTTGTGTGTTTCGGAGTCGGTGTCGCTGTCTAACCAATTGCCATGCCACGCGAGTGTGGGTGAAATTAAAAAGTAACTAAACAAGCGGCAGTCAAAAAACGTGTAAAGAAACATGTTTAAAGCCTACCACATACAGAAGAACGAGTATGAAGACCATGAGGACTGCGACATACTCTATTTATAAAATAATAATGAATTTAAATGTTGAATATTATTCTTGTAATTCAATATTAGTTTTGGTTTAACATTTAAAGATAACATCAATAGTCTCTATGATAAATTTGTTAAAAATACATACGTACATAGGGATAGAAAGGTAATTCACGCACCCAATATACTCCTTGCCGCTTGCCGAGCAGCGTATATAAACAGTTACGAAATCGAGATTTCGTGTTGCAAACGTCTTTTCATAGAATCCCAAAATGACAAAGAGACAAAGAAGCATTTTCAGGGTCAGTTCGATGATTGATGTAAAGTTTTTGATTTAAGCAGCTGAGCTGCCAACTCATTGGTGCATTGGGTAGCAAAAAGAGCTGCCCACCAGCATTAGTGGCAGCAAACTGTAAACACATTCAGAGGTGCAGCTCCAGGTTAGCACCAGGCACGGACGCACACCCAAACCCACACAGAGCAACAACAACAACAAAAAAATCAGCTCACACCTGCGCTCAAGCTAATTAACCTTTCTTCAAATCAAACACACACACACACTCAAACAGGAACTCAGAAGCAGAGCTAAAACCGCCTTGGCATTTTCGAAATGGATTCCACAAAAGCGTCGCATGGGTTTTACCCCTACAAAAGCTCGGCAGCAAGTTGCGCCGGCGCCGTCGCTTGTCGCCGCTTGCGCGAAACTCACCACACCGAGCTAAAATGGCGCACACACCACGGCTTAATAAATAGAACTCGTTGTCCGCGGACAACACCTAGTGTAAGCGTGGCTGTTGTGTTGGAAGAGTGCCCTCTGTTCACTCGTTAATAGCCGCAGTTTCTACATTTGCTGAGCGCTAAAAGTAATACTTGTTTCCACTACATACATCAAGTGCCCATAAAAGTGTAGTTTTGCTAATTTATTCGTTTTTTTATATTCGATTTCTCGATCTTGCAGCCAGCGCTGGTACTGAAAATGGCGCGTTGGTGGCCAATTTTGAGCGTTTTGCTGCTCTGCTGTGCAGCTGGTGAGTACCACAAACCACATACCATATACCATATACCCCATACCCGCTACCCCCCTCCTAAAAACCTAGACTCGAGCTTAAAACTTTAGATGGCCACGTCGGCAAAAAAAAAGAAAAAGAAAAAAACGTCTACTTGACCTTTACCAGCTGAATGAGCAGCAGTAAATAAACACATTTTTTGCACTACAAAACATAAATAATAAATAAAAGAAGAAACAAAAATAGATAAAGAAATAGAGGAAAAACGTCAGTAGACGGCTCGGTCGTTGCCCAAGGCAAATAAACTTGAAAAAAAGTTATAAGTTTTCATACATCATTAGCAACATGCAATGGCTAACAGCAAAAGGAGAGTAGGGACTAATCGAAATACATATATACATATACACTCGCATGATGCAAGTTGATCAATTTCCTGAGAGAAACCAGAAACTGGAAATATTACAACAAAAATAATTAGTAAAATATAAAAGAAAAAAAACTGTGGCAAGAGGACAAGAGACAGCCGGAGTTGGCCATAAAAATTAGCATAGGCAACATTTTGATGCGATCGCGGATTGGTTCCGTTTATTATTTTTGGACGAGACAACTCCGATGTTGTTTATGCAATAATACACTTAAAGTTAAACTGCAAACGGGTTTCGCTGACTCCAGCAACAACTCCAACACAAGCAACATCAATTAGCCAATACACAAACCAGTTTATCGGCAGCGCCAGCTGCACCTTACCAAGTAAACAACATGCTCCATTAGCAGACGTTTCTCACTTACACCTTATGTATGATGTATTTATATTTGTGTGTGTGTGTTAGTAAGCACTATGGCAATTTCGCTTTGCCCTTTCGTTTTCGTTTGCCGACGTTGCCAGTCGAGAGATATCCATGAGTATTAAAAGGCAGCAGGCGAGATAAAAACGAGAGTTGTTTGGCTATTAGAAGTCGTTTGGCTTAAACCAGTTCAACGTCGACCGGCTGTTGCTGGGGGCATAAAAACTAGCGTTAACAAGCCATAAATGCAAAAAGCTGTAGTTTGATAATAATTATGTGCATAATTAACTAATAAAAAGTATATTTGCATTAAATAAAACTATGAACATAAATCAATGCAGCAAAATAAAATAATTTAAACTTTTGAACAAGTCCTTAAAGAAATTTGTTGAGCACATTAAACAAGTTTTAAATAAATAGGCATTTAAAAAAAATTATTATAATTCTTGACTGCGAGCTACTTAGATCTGTTAACGTCCCAAAATTTTCATAAAGATTGCCAACGGAAAATATCGCACAAAACTTAACGAATTAATTTTTTCCATTTTTTCTTTTTTGCATTCACCCTTCCCTTAGTACACAGTCAGTCGGACAAACTTGAGGGCGTTGATGTTGAAGAGGTATGCGCCGATCGTCCCGCTGATGAATACTTCCGTCTGGATACGGAAACCGATTGCCGTGAAGTCTACAGGTAAGCATTTGAGATCTAACTTCAAATTCAGCAAACTGATGTTATTCAGTCTATGATGATAATGATTTTGGGGATATGTATTTGTTTTGTATTCACATCAACAATTTTATTGCACTCGAAAAAAAAAAACAATTTAAAGGTGCGACAGTGCCGGGGAAGATGGCACCAGTCGCTTGGCACCGATCCGCTGTGCCGGCGGCTTGGCGTTCGATGTCATTCGTCAGCTGTGCGATTGGAAGACGAATGTCAAGAATTGCGATATCGATCAAAGTAAGTGGGGTTGTGTCCGAGCCAGTCATTGAGCCAAGTGCCCAAAAGAATACTTCAAATTCGAGCTCAAACCAAAAAAAAAAAAACCAAAATCCTACACACTGTCTAACACTCTGTCCTGTAACGTCTGTGTCCATCTATCAGTCTCTCTGTCTCTATGTCTATACATCTATCAATTTATCTATATGTGTGTGTTTATGTGCTCTTTTATCTTCCACTCCCTGTCTCTGTTACTAAAAACCAAGCGATCGCATCATTGCATTATTCAAAATCAAACCCAATCCAAGCTCCCCAGAAAACCAGTGCCAAAGTTCTGTTAGCTAGCAAAACAAACAGTTCAGGGAAGAAGTGAAAAAACAATTACATCAACGAAACGTATAGCGAACCAAAAACGACAAAAAAAAACAGCAAAAACCAAAAAAAAAAATTTATTTTTTAGATGTACTAAGTCGGGCCTGAAAGAAATTCAGTGCCCCTCCGGTTTGGCATTCGATGTATTTAAGCAGACCTGCGACTGGAAGGCCAAGGTGACTAACTGCGATGAGAAAGAGAGTAAGTGTGTCTTGACTGCCTCCAGCAAGCAAACAAAATTCAAATTCAAATTCAAAACTAAGAAAAAAACCAACAACTACACTTGTACATAGCACTTAGACAGATACATGTATTTATGTAGATATAGTGAACTTTGGAACTTATCAAGAACTAAACTAAACATGCCAAACAACCACAACAACAAAATAAAAAAAAACAACAACAGCAACAACAACAATCACCATCAATAAAAAGCACCCTAACCTCCCTCACAATCACTTGTATACTTCTCACTTCAAAATTTAGACATTCGTTGTCACTAACACAAACCGAACCACAATCATCAATTAAGCCAATATCTAACATATGAATTCACAATCCACTTCTGCACAGGACCACGTAAGGCGAAGCCCATTCTGAAAACGGATGAGCCCATTTGTCCCGATGGCAAGCTGTCCTGCGGCGATGGCGAGTGCCTGGACAAGGAGCTGTTCTGCAACGGCAAGGCCGACTGCAAAGACGAATCCGATGAGAATGCCTGCTGTAAGTTGCAATTTCAATGCATTATCAGATTAATTATGTAAATATTCCTTTGACAACATGAGACTTATATCCTTGATCAGGATGACAAAGATTTCCACCAGCCAATTAAATATTTGCCCTTATTTCATCCAAAATCCCTATTTCTTGCAGCTGTGGATGAGGATCCTAATCGTGCACCTGAATGCGATGCGACGCAGTGTGCGCTGCCCGACTGCTTCTGCTCGGCGGACGGAACACGTATTCCCGGCGGCATTGAGCCACAGCAGGTGCCACAGATGATCACGATTACGTTCAACGGTGCCGTCAATGTGGACAATATTGATTTGTACGAGGATATCTTCAATGGACAGCACCAGAATCCCAATGGCTGCTCCATCAAGGGCACCTTCTTTGTCTCGCACAAGTACACAAACTATTCGGCTGTGCAGGATCTGCATCGTCGCGGTCATGAGATCTCTGTGTTCTCGCTGACGCACAAGGATGATCCCAATTACTGGTCGGGCGGCACCTATGATGACTGGCTGGCCGAGATGGCCGGCTCCCGTTTGATTGTTGAGCGTTTCGCTAACATCACCGATGGCTCCATCATTGGTATGCGTGCTCCTTACCTCCGTGTGGGTGGCAACAAGCAATTCGAAATGATGGCCGATCAGTTCTTTGTGTACGATGCCTCGATTACGGCATCGCTGGGCCGTGTGCCCATCTGGCCATATACCTTGTATTTCCGCATGCCGCACAAGTGCAATGGCAATGCCCACAATTGCCCGTCGCGTAGCCATCCCGTTTGGGAGATGGTCATGAATGAGCTGGATCGTCGCGATGATCCCACATTTGATGAATCGCTGCCCGGTTGCCACATGGTTGATTCCTGCTCGAACGTCGCTTCCGGCGAGCAGTTTGCGCGTCTTCTGCGCCACAATTTCAATCGCCACTACAACAGCAATCGTGCACCACTCGGTCTGCATTTCCATGCCTCATGGCTGAAATCGAAGAAGGAGTATCGCGATGAACTGGTCAAGTTCATTGAGGAGATGCTCGGACGCAACGATGTGTTCTTTGTGACCAACCTGCAGGTCATCCAATGGATGCAGAATCCCACAGAGCTCAATTCGCTGCGCGACTTCCAGGAGTGGAAGGAGAAGTGCGATGTCAAGGGACAACCCTACTGCTCCCTGCCCAACGCCTGTCCGCTGACGACACGGGAGCTGCCCGGCGAAACGCTGCGTCTGTTCACGTGCATGGAGTGCCCCAATAACTATCCCTGGATCCTTGATCCCACCGGCGATGGCTTCTCCGTTTAAGCTCTCTCTCTCTCTCTCTCTCTCTCTCTCTTTCATTCCCTTTCTCTCTCTATCTCTCGCTCCTTCTATATCCTTTCAAAAAAAAAAAAAAAAAAACTAAACAAGAGAACAACGCATTAGTAGTTCAACCGAGAGTCTGATAAACTAAATACAAATCCTACACAACGCAATAAATGTATCTATCTGACTGTACTCCTTCATCTCCCTCTTACTCTCAATTTTCCGTATATTCTTTCATTTATTATTTATACAAACCTTTTCCTTTTTCCTATTGTTCTTCTTTCTGTGCATCTTTTAGAATTTTCCGACTATCTATTTTCTCTGCCCGTTTCACTTTTCCTTTGATTATGTTCAATGACAAAGTGAATTGTTTTAAATTACTACACAAACAAAACCAGAAAAATCCTTTGCTGCTACTTTGTTATATTAAAAAAAAACAACAAAATTTTCACAAAAAAAAAAACAAAATCGCGCCAAATATCGCAGCAGCTAAAAATCTTTGTAATTATATAAGTATTTTTTATAAGAAAAATATAAAAAATATACAAAAAAATATATATAACCCTTTGCTGCAATATTTATTTAAGTTTTTTTTACAGATCAAGCAAGCTTTCGATTTAATAGTTTACCCTTTGAATCGAAACACACCGCTAAAAAAAAAACATTACTCACAATACAAATTACATTTTTTCCACTACAATAATAATACTCTTAAAAACCAGCAAATTTTGCACAAGCAGAAAATCAGAGATGAATTTACAAAATTTGCATGTTTTTTTGTGGAGTGCAATATATGTAAGTATATAGAATATATACATAATATGTGTAGTCATATTGATATGTGCTGTCAATAGTTATCTTTAGTACCAGAGGTATTTACCGCGCCCTCATTACGCACCACGCATGCCCCTAAAAAGGACTATAATTACTTTATGCAACTGCTGGGAGCATCAATGGAACATGTTGACGCTCAAACCGAGAATATAACTAATAAAATAACTTTTAAGACCACTCCGAAAATGCGGACGGAGACGCAAAGAGAAAACACAAACTCAGTGAAAACAAAGGACAAATTCATGAAAATTACAACCGGTAATCCTAACACATGGGGCCGATCTGTTAATAAAAGTGCCCCAATGGAGGCAACGCTCAAAATGGCACAGCTAAGCAAAGATCAATACGGCAAATGGGTATATAATCCGTCGGTCGTAACACACGGCTTTCAACTGAAGGAGAAGGTAGCCACTCCAAGTTCCCGAAAACAGCAGCGTGTTAAAGTTAACGAAAATCCGAAAAAAGCTTACAATCCCATCGCGAATTTGGCCAGCGTTTGCACGGGCACCACAATACCGTATGGAGAGCACAAGATAATGTCCTGGTTAGATCGATATATCTATAAGCATAAGCATAAGAAACGTGTAATCTACATGGATCTGCGTCACGATATGTACACCAAAAGCAATTCGAACGTGTGCCACAACAAAACCATGACAGATTGGATGGAATATCAGGAGTGCTCGATACGTCGCAATCAGCGATTGGAGTCCTTCATACCTAAGTATCCATTGGAACAGCGCGTCAGGGAGATTGCTTCAAATAAAAACTAATATTGAACGTATATCATAAATACATGTTTGCCTTCTGGTAATTCAGTTAATTCGATTTAAATTCAAGCGTTTCTTCAGTTTTTGTGACGCTTCCTCAAGCAGTTTATTTGCAATATCCTGTTAATGTTAATTCAGCGTGCTAAGCTACAAAATTATGCAATTAGACTACGTATATTGAACCAAGTGTGGAGAGTGTAGAGAGTAGAAAGCGAAGTGTGTGTTGCGATTAGAGCCACAAACGCACTTGCTGATCCCAACTGGTCGTGGCTAGACACATGCCATTGGGGCACAGGCTGATGCAAGTTATACGATTCTCATGACCCGACAGCGTGCCTGAGAGATAAAAAGAGAAAACATAAAATGTGTCAATAATAAAAGGTCAATTGTCTGTTGGGAGCCGCCTAGGCTATGGTGTACCTACATAAAGTGGTAACATGGTAATTGCGTCTCTCATTTTCTTGAGTCAAGCATGTCAAGCAGTTGCTATGATTATATATTTCATTTTATTTTATTTGCATAGTTGCAATTAAAGATTGGAGGATTTTATTGAATATTTAATAAAGAAACGGATCATTGCTTCAATGATTTTAAGTCCGGAAGGCAAAATAAAACAAAGCAGCTGCTATGTTTTTGAACACTTGGCAAATCTCTATCGAACTCGCATGTTCTTAAGGCTGATACCTCAAAATAGCTCATGTCACCACCTAATACACTTGCACCATGGTCTAGGCTTTTCTATATCCATGTTGAAACCTACCCGTATGCTTCTGCTTCGTTGTGTCCCACGAGTGCACGTTGCCCTCAATGCCGCCGCACATTAAATAGCGACCACTGGTCGATAAGGCTAATGAGCACAAAATCACATTACAAATTAAAGAAAAGTCTAAAGTCAAGGTAAGCCAAAGAAAAGCGTAAGAAAAGCCAGACAAAGCGCACCAAATGAATAAGCAAACATATATAGATTTAGCACACAAGTAAAATAGCAAAATAAAAATCAAATACGCACCGCACGAAGTGAAGCCCGTATTTTTTTGGGGCGGCTCGTAGAGTCCGATTTGTTGATCCGCACGCAAGTCGTACATGCGCGCCGTTTGATCCTCCGAGCAGGAGGCGAAGCCAAACCCGCTTGGATGATACTACAAATGAATCCAATAAGATTACAATAGTAACAGTCGAATGGGGATAACATACGCAAACGGAGGATACATCCATGTCATGTCCGAAGAACATTTGCTTGTGTCCCTGCTCGCGTACATCCCACAATTTGGCAGTTTTGTCCACGGATCCGGTTATATAAGTTTGCATATCGGGCGACAATGAGAGACCTGCAATATCGCCAGCATGTCCATTAAAGTCCATCGTCTTGACGCCCTTCTCCAAATCCCAGTGACAGCTGTAAAGAGTTAAGAATCAGAGCCAACTTTTTGTGTCTTTTTTTTCTACATACATTTTCATATCGCCCGAGCCAGTTATCAAATGGCCATCATCAAGAAAACGGCATGAGCTGAGAAAACCCTCATAGCCAATTAGTTCTCGCACCATTTTGGCCACTCCGGATGCATCGCGATTGTTCACATCGTAGACGGTGCACTGATTGTCCATGCCACCGCATGCAACAAAGTTGCCCGACGGCGAGAAAGCAACGGTCATCACCCAAGCGGATCGCAATGGTATAATCTGCACCTTGTTGGCCGTCCAGGTGTCCCAGATGATCAGTTTGCCATCCAGTGACCCGGTCACACAGTGGCGTGAATCGCCAGCAAAATGCACCGAGTTCACCTTATTGATGTGACCCTTCAATGTCTTTTTCGATGAGAAGCGTATCTTGGTCACATCGCTCATGTCGCCGCATTTGTCGGCCAGTGTGCAGTCTGCCTTGGCTTTTTGATCATCCTAAGCATGAGATGGTAACAAAATATAAAAATATTTAAATGGTGATGGTAAACTAAATCATCCAAAATTGAAATTTTCAATTTCAATGCATTTATCCAAAGCTTTTGAAACTTCTTAATCCAATGATTATTTAAATCAACGCTAGGCGGCCTTAAATGTATAAGATGTAATAAATTTTAAATTAGTTTCAGAAATTACAATGATCTTAGATCGTTATTTACGTTTAAATATTACTCAGATTTTATTCTCAACATCTAACATTATATATTACTGTAATATTATTATATCTTATTATATTTTATATATTATTGTAATTAAATCAGCATTCATTTTATAATTCGTTTGATTAAATTTATGAAAATTTATAATATTGTAACCTTAAACTTTTGTATCATGCCATTGATCTCATCGTAGAGGCTTTGGGTTTCTGGATCAATTTTCGGCGGCATGATTAAGCATTAAATTTTTCCAATTCCACACAAAAATCCCGTTAGAGCACACAAGACCAGACAAGAACGCGTCGCGAGACAAACTAATGTCGACATAAATATTAAACTCACACTGTTATGATGGTTTCGTGCAATGCCTGCGACGGTAATGTAATTAACTAATTGGATTAGTTCTAAAGCGAGAGACAACTGCAACAATTTTAAGCAATCTCCATAAACTTTGGCGCCAATAGACACAGCGCGCATGCTCAATGAGGAGCGTTGCTTACTGCACTAAACTAAGCGCTTTGCAGCACCGAATGCGCACTTAACAGAACGACTCCTCACTTAACAGAATATGCAGCTGAGAGAAATGTTTAAGTTGCTTTCGTAGACTACATTTATTTATTTACTTGTTTCTTTATTTGAAATTAGCAGAAAAATATTCAATGCGCCTCTAATCAAAGTAAAGATGGAAGCAACGGCGAAGATGTAAGAGCTGCTGCTAAACAGAATTAAAATAGCTCAATATCGTAAATAAGATTTTCAGTTATCGATATATCGATATCGACGCGAAATAAGTATCAGCACACAGCTGTTGAGCGTGCGATTAAACAGCTGTTCGGACGGCAAACGAAATTGGGGCCAAATAATTTTGTTTCTCTTTTTGAAAACAATTAACTCAGCACGTCTTCGCCGCCAAAATGAGCCATAAATACAGGAACTAACAATGGAAGCACTACCATGTACAAGCGAAGTGGCGCAAATTCAGGACCACCAACAACAAACTGATGCGCTTGCCAGCATTAAACGCGTTTCGTTGCCATTTGTAAGTCAAAGCCAAATGGATACGGATTCGTATATAGTCAAAGCGGAAGATGTGTCACAAATGCTGAAACAGAAGCCACAGCATGCGGAAGCACTTGTTGGTGGCAGCTCACAGCTCGTGAATCTCGGCAGCACACACAGCATGTACGACAATGTGGTCAGCATACCCAAGGAGCTCATACTCATATCGCTCGTCTCGCAGGAGCAGGCGCTCTACAATCCCAAGCATCAGCTCTATCGCAGCACGAAGAGCAAGGATGAGAAGTGGACAGAAATCGGCAGCCATGTGGGCTGGACAGGTAATCTATAGACACAAACTAGTTTCAAATCACAAACTGTTGCTAAATAGTTATTTGACAGATACGCAATGCAAGGGCAAATGGAAGGCGATGCGGGATCAATATTGCCGGGAGTTAAAGCGCGCCAAACTGAATACCAAAGGCAACGTCAAATGGAAATACTTTAAGGAACTGGACTTTCTACGTCCCTATGCGCTGGCTCGCAAGTAAAAACAGCAGCAAATTTAAAGCGAAATAGGTACTCAAAACAAGTCTATTCCCTATTCATTTGCAGCTATCGCTCACGCGGCGCACAGAATGGCCATGATGCAACTATATTGACTACTGCAACGCTGCCAAATATGACCAGCACGGCTGGCGCTACCACCAACAACAACTGCAACAATGGGCACAACAACAACAACTCTTTTAGCAACAGCAACAGCAGCAGCCAAAACCTTAATTTATCCACTGAGCCTAGCAAATTTGCCAATATCAAAATCGAAGATCGAAGTGGCTCAATGCTGGAAAATTGCACCTTTGTGGCAGCAACAACGACAACGGTGTCAACGGCGGCAACCGCAACAGGAACAGCTGCTGCAAATGTTGATAAGAAACCGGATGCAATGAGTGCGTTTATAACAGGACAAATGCTGGAACATCAACCGCAGCAGCAACCTCAACAGGACACCAATTGGAACTATTTGAGTGATGCCAGTGGAAATGGTGTTGGGTCCACGACAACTCTGACGGTCACTTGCGAGACACCAAATCAAACGCTCTACAATGATTTCGTTGATTGTGTAAATGCTGCAAATGCTGTCAATCAAAACTCGACGCACAATCATCCAAGCAATGCCGATGAGGATGATGAGGACCCCATACACACATTTCTCAACTTGGAGAGCTACTTCGAGAAAGAGCTAATCACACTCATCGAGCAGGAGGATATGATCTACAACTATAGCAATCAAAATTATCGCAATGTCAAACTAAAGCATGAAGTCTGGGATGAGATAGCGCGCAAGTTGAAAAAGCCAGGTAATACCCGACTATATTTCTATATAATTAATATGCATATCTAACATATTTCCAACCACTCTCAGTCAAGCAATGTAGACAGAAGTGGAAGGCACTGCGCGATCAATATGCACGCGAATACAAACGTCTGAAAACGCAACTGCATATGGACGTTATATCGCGCTGGAAACACTACGATTCGCTCGGTTTTCTACAAAAATATATACAACAAAAGTCGCTGTAAGTAAACCAAAAATATTTGCTAGTAAATGAGTATGTCCCGATTGACTGACTGACTAACGATTTAATTTGTGGATGGTGATTGAAGCCTTGTAAAAGCTCTAAAGCTATATATATATATACTTTAGCTGATTCAGAAATTGTATTTTGTTTCTTATTCCATCGACTTTAAATTGTCAATGTCTTATGTCTGATAGGCCAAAAACCCATTTTCAAAGTTGTACAAAAATGATGCATTAAGCCCAATTTAAAAGTCCTCTCAAAATGTTGGAAAACTTGTTGAAAACACAGACACTATAGCCAGCAAATGCTTGCTAAATATTAAAGCAGTTTCAAATACATAGACAAATAATATCTTCAATATGTAAACTTGCAGCGATGGCGATACGTTGGGCTTGCTGCTGCCCAAGCATGAAGCTGTAGGCGAGCTGGATGAGCATATGGGAGCTCAATCGCCCTTGCGGCATTCCGAGCCACAGGTCAGCACTCTGGAGGCATCGCCCAGCAGCTCCTCCCAGCTGAATATGCCCACACTCCCGCCGCTAACGGGATCAAACAAAGCCGAGCTCTCGGCAACAATGCAACAACAACAGCAGCAGCAGCAACAGCAGGAGGTGCAACAGCCAAGCGAGCTGTGCGTGGCTAGCTATGATGAAATGGACATTGAAAACTATATAAATGGCGATGTGGTGCAAGATGACGATGAGGAGGATGAGAATCAGGATATGGATACAACGACAACAATAGAAGAACCAGCACAACAACAACAGCAACAGCATGTTGTTAGCTATGAGAATAATGAGGACTCGGTTTATATGGCCGTACAGCGTGTTAGCAATGCGCTCTCCAAGACCGATCAGCAACTCAATGAAAGTAGCAGCAGTCTGGAGCCGCAGCAGCTGCAGCAGCATCAACTGCAAACTGCCGGCGAATATGCGCAACCCAAGCTGGAGGTGCATACACCGACATCGACAAGTGCACGATTTCAGAATTCGGCCAATACACCTTCGACGGCTAGCCAGGCACTGTTTCCGCTGGGCGCCTGTTCTATGGCCACGGAGGAGGATGAAATTGGTGCCTTCTTTAAGGCCGTTGCCATGAAAATACGCAAGGCACATCTGGAGCCAGTGGCCTTCACAGATCTGCAAATCAACATATTGGGTGTCATCAACGAGGCGCTGCGTAATCACTAGCCATACATGTTAAAGCCGAGATGTGGATCACTAAATCACTAGAACAGATCTCGTTGGATCACAAAAAAAAAAAAGAAGAAAAAAAACAACAAATGAAAACAATTCAAAGTGGTTTCACAGCGTTGCGCGTTATTAGCTCTTAAGTGTTATTTTGGATTTTTAGCATGATTATACACATAATCTACTTAATTTCTCTTTGTCATTTTTAAATTTACACCACACCCAACAAACACACGCAACACAACTTACACAAACATGTATAACAAATGAACATAAATTTCTCTTTGTACATAGGCCAAAATTTGGCTGGCAAACAGCAATGTTGTTTAGCTTTAGTGTGCTTCCGGTAGACACAACTGGAACTAAAATACAAAATTGTTATAGACCTGACAACAGCATATTGTGTACTCAAAACGAAATGGAACTACATAGTAAACGAAAAATACAATATGCATATTTTTCGAAACAACTTTTGAATTATTTATCTATTTACTTTGATTGAAGGTAGTCCTTGCGATTGCTTTCTTTTTGTCTCCTTCGGTAATTTTTTTGACGTTTAAGCCATAAATAATAATATTCTTAGAATTCTTCGACTAACCCCTAACAAGGCATTGGTATTTTTCGAATTTTTTTTAAACATTTGATTAAAAATGAACAAGAAAATCAGCTAGAGCATGGTCGGAATTACTACTGGTAATTTCGGCGAATTTATGGAAAACTGAGAAGCTTTCCTTAGTTAGCTACATTATCATGGGCAACTTTTCCTTAACGCACACATTCTCCTAGATAAAGTCAAAATAGTATTTTATTCAACAAAAAATGTAGCTATTTATAGACAGGTTAACAGAAGATGGTCTAAAGTTCAGTTTCTAAACCCACACGTAAAATTCTGCTTTAAATAAGACCAGCTTTATTAAGATAGTTTCACTTGCCGATTGATTCTTTTTAATAATATAACTATATATATGTTTGTCTAATACACCAGAGATGTGTCAGAAGATGAGTTAAAAATTTCATTACAGATTCATAATTACATCGATGTAAACGATTACTCAAGAGTGATATTCTGAAAAATGCAGTTATCAATGAGAAATAGCTAATTAAACAGGAAAAGTCTATCTACTCAAAGAATACCAAATGCAAAAGGCAAATCGATTACACATGCATTCATTCGACAATATGAAAAAGGTATTCAAACTGATGTTGAAATGTGCATACCCAACAAGCCCAGACGGAAACGAAATTCTAGAGGGTATAAAAATCAATGCAGCTGGCACTCAGCTCAGCACTCAGTTGATGTAGCATATTTGAGCTTACTTTGGACAGCGCTTTGCGATTTGCTTCGACTCCCTCCGAGTTGGCAGCAGTGGCAGTTGTGGCAGTAGTGGCAGCAACAGCAGCATCTGTGCACAAACATTTAGACAACTGCTGCTGAACGTGGAGCCCGGCCACCCAAATGGAGGCACTTGCGCAGACCAGCTAACCACCCAACCAGCCACCCACAGCAACAACGACAACAACACCAACTTCCCGCAGACAGTTGGCAATTATTATATGTATGCTACACCTTGTGGTATATAAGACAACAGTTGCTGGTTGCTGGTTGCTGGCTGCCGCACAGCTGGCACTGAAAATGGCTGTAGCCTGGCATTGGCCAACTGATTGCGAAACGGGCACAAACCGGTTTAATTGGCGCATCCAATGGGCAGGCAGCTAGAGCGAGACGACGCTAGTAGGCACACACTGTACATAGAACGCATTGGGGGCGTGTCCCGTCGTCGCCATATGGTGGCACATTGGGTGTGGTTACTTAACTTACAGCAGCTGCTGCTGCTGTTTCGGCTGCTAACAAATTTATGTAAAAGTGAAAAGTTTTAATAAACATTTTCATTTTCAGGCGGAAGTTCGCAGCCGTTGAAACCTAATCAAACGGAGAGAAATTCGATATGTGCGCAGCCCTGGCACCAGGGGGCCGCATATACATATATATTTGGAATTGGGGCCACGCTTGATTGATTCTGTTCAGTTGTATGTTGTTGCAATTAATTTGCATGCCACGCTGAACGGTTGAGTGCGCGACTTTTAATTAAATCAATTATGGGTGTGGGCTTTCCAAGTACCACAACACAAAATACAAAATACAAAATACAAAATGGTTCAAGAGTTGTATTCGTGAGCAAATATCAATCAGGTAATCAGGTAAACTGTACATTTGTCAAGGCGCTAATGTATGTAAACATGCATTTGAATATTATCCTAGCTAATGGAAATGTTGCATATGAAACTATCCACAGACAACTATTCGCTGCATGTAGAACAAGTTTCAGTGTCGAATAAAGAATTAAGGCCAAAAATTCAATGTTCTCAAATTTATATACTCTATAATCATTCGCTTAGTTATTTTGTCACCCATCTAGATTAGATTACTTACTTGATTAATACTTACTCTGTTTATCTCAGTACGCTTACCTCTGTAGAAAACAAAGACTAAAAATATTTCATATCTAACTGTTTATGTATAGAATTAACGATTAAGCATAGTATTTCTTATAGGCAACATCTGAAAATTACTGGTGCTCACAGTACTGTGATCTTGGCTCTAATTCTTTTATCATTTTATCGAAAAATGTGTCACTTTGAAAATCAATTTCCAATAAAGCGACTTTAATTTAAATCCGAATTAGAGATGGCTCCTTAATGGGATATTCCTTTTAAGCAACTTTTCATTATATATATATATATATATATATATATATATATATATATGTATTCAACACTACTCACCAAAGTAATTCTCTATTAAATAAATCATTTTAAATTATAGCTGTTTAGGCATTTATTTTCGAAGTAATTCTCTGTACATTATTTACAAAAATAAATATTCAACAACCATTTTAATGGTTCTGTCGTGCTTGTATGCAATTTGTGTTGAAAGCATTCGTGTCGTGTTAAAAAAAAATTCCCTTAAGCGCTCTCATCTCTGCTGGGAACTCAATCATCTCGGCAGTTTAAAAGAAAACTCAAATTTGTTCGCCTTAACGCTAACATGCAATTTGCAAGACGCAAAGACGGAAACTATTTTCGCGGCTCATTTAACGGGTTCGCCCAGCAGACAGATAACTAGAAAAAATCACAAGAAATATATAAAAATATTCTAATGCTTGCGGGCAAGTGTTACACAGTTAGTGCTGCCACAGTTAAACCAATTTGCAGCTCCCTTCTGCCTGCCACCACGATTGAGAATGTGTCCCAATGAAAACACACCCACAAAACGCAGCCTTGCAAGGCCTGCCGGCTAAATATCTGAGGAAACTGTCTGTAAGCTGAGCATACCCTTCTACCTTGTGCAACTACAGAGGACACATATATATATTTAAAACTCATTTCCTGTCCTCTGACGATTTTTCACTCGCTCCAAATTTATTTAGCTTCAAATGGACGCCTGCGGCTTTGGGTCGAGAAAGGCAACTAAAAAAAAAAATGGTACAAAATAAAAACTCACAACGAAAGTCGGCGACAAAATGCTGACAAACTGCAATGTTGTGAAAACTGGAGGGGCTGTTATCATAAATAAAGAGCGCCAAATGTCAAACGTTGTCCGGGTTATAATATCATAAAGTAAATGCAAGTGGCGCAGAAATCAAACATGCAACATTTCGAGCATTCGAACAATTCACGATTTATTGGCCATGTTCATAATGTTGCGAGACTGCGACAGCGACTGCAACAGCGACTTTTTTTTTATTCAACTTTTTTTTTTAAACTGAATTGTTTCCGGGAACTGCCGCTCCAACACCAACAACAATGGCCCACAACAGCAGCAACAACTACAGCAACAACATCAACGAAGCGCTGAAAAGCTTGTAAAACATTTGTAGCAACTGCTGACTGGCAGCAGCAGCAGTTGCAAGTTGCACAGGCCGCAGTTCGAGCAGTTCGATTCAATTGCGATGCCAAAGCGGCTGCTACTGTTGGCCACGTTCACCCAAACCAAAATGTTTTATTCATAAAGCAACAGCAGCGACAAGATCATCGCCGTTTGTTGCTTTGAGTGTCCGCTGGCTGCTGGCTGCTGGGTGCTGCTGCTGCTGCTGCTGCTGGTTTGCCTTTGTGGTCAGTGGCAGTGGTCCTGTTCCTGTTCCAGGCCTATGCTAATTTTTGGTAGCAAAACTTATCAGCCGGCGCGCATCTTGCCCAGCACATTTTGTTGCCTCTTAGATTGCCCTCACAGCACCAACTCACAAAGGGGTGCTAATCGCCAAATTTACAACTTGATGCAAACGCTCGAGCAACACAACAAACAACACACAACAAAAACACACGACACACATTCATTCTCAACTCGCACACACACACACACACAACACATGAGAGCAAATCGCAAATGGTGCAGAAAACAAAACGACCGCAAAAACTCGTGGGGTTTTAGTATCTGCAACTGTTTTGCTAGACAAAACTATAAAAATCAACACAGCGCAGCAGAGAAAGAGCTACATTGATATCCACACCCAAGTTTCGAGTCCCAAGTCCCGGGTTCCGTGTCCCGAGTCTACATACATTCGGCAAGTTGTGGCAACGACTTTCACTCGCCCCGCTAAGCATGCTACGAAAAACGTTACATTTGAAAAATGTACTTTTTTCACACTTTCATCCCCTACCCAAAAAAAACTGTGGCGACACTGTCTGCCGCACAGTGGTAAGATGAATTATGCTACTTTTAGATTTCGACAGAAATCACAGGCGAAATGATGCAATAGAATATTTCTATAGTAAATATTTAACTATCGCATAAGTTTCTATACTTTTTGAAAAACTTAAACCCATTACAATATTACTCGGCAAGAGAAGTTCTTTCGATATATTTGTATAATACGTTTCTTTTGTAGGTAGATAGGTAAAAATTGTGAACAAATTGTTGATGTCTGCAATATTCACAACAAAATGTTGTGTTTTCGTGGACAATATATGAACGCATGGAGTCTTACCAAAACAGATAATATTAGTAACAAAAATAAAATATTGAAATTTATAAAAATCCAGTTTGGATAAATCCGTCTTCTGCCAGATACATTTTATGCATGTTCAGTTCATTGACTAAAAAACAAAAAAGAAAAGCATGCTGGAGATTTATGCGAACCTTTAACCACTGTGCCTTGTCCATTCCTAGGTGTGTGGAATGGGTTTGTGGTGCATTGAAAGGGTATTTTTACGGCCACATAGTGTTAGTTACAAGGCACATAACACTTTGTTATGCGCGCTTGACAAAGTTGTACGGCGCTAAAAGTGCTTAGTGCCTTAGTTTAAAGCAATTTTTACTTTGTTTTTTTGTTTTTTTTTTTTGTTTAACAAGAGATAAACGCACACACAACTTGGGCGGGGTGGTGCGGAGAACCGTTGGATTGGAACTGGGTGCTAATATGGTCAAAGCTCTGCGCTCGAATGGATGGGCTTTCGACCCGAACTGATGTGCGGGGAGCGTAAGTATCTGAATTCTTTTGAATCTTTTCTTTTTTTTGTATTTTTTTATTTTAAATTTAAAGATTTGCACATGCTGATAAGCGCTGCAAATAAATCTCATATAAAGGAAACGGATAACGGATATTTGCGGAATTTGTAGACACGTGTGTATGTGTGGGAGACAGTCCGGAGTTCGTCTGAAACAAATGGATTTAGCGGAAGCCATTTGGTAGCGTTTCCGAGGGTGACCCTGCGAAGTTGCATATGTTATACGTTAGACGACCCCCAGCTGGCAACTTAAAGAGTAGGCAGAGAGGGGATTGGTTCGCAGGGAAGAAAAGTGCCAAAATGCCAGGCGCGACAAGTTCAACACCTTTCGCTGCTGCTGCTGCTCCTGCTCCTGCTGCTGCTGCTGTGGCTGTTGTTGCGATCATGATCCACTCGGCCAGACGCACAAAAAAATACGAAGTTGGTAGAAGCAGTAGAGCTACTGTTTGGGGCCTGGCTGAATGTCAACTTTATTAAAAGAAATTATAAATTGGTATGCCAGTCAGTTGGTGCGGCACCGCGACCAGGGACCAGAGGCACCTACAGGCCAACTCACTTCACAGAAGACGCCGCGCGCAAAATTCCAGGCTCACACATCATTAAACGAGCAAGAAACTGGCAAAAGCCACAGAGGCAAACAGTCTGGCAGGAGCTTAAGTGGTTGGCCAGGCTTTCAGCCATTACAATTACTGACAAAAAGCATCAAGGTAATAATAAAAACAAAAGATACCACACAGCGAGGTTAGCTTGATAAGTTAAGACAGCATTGTGTGTGCCTAGGATTAATAGAAATATCTTTTTCTGGGTTACTAAGTTGCTTGAATTGTTCATTTCAAAATACGCATTTTCTTTGAGATTATTTAGTGTCCGTTAAAGATGCTATTTGCTATTGGATAATAACTGGTTAAATTGTAAAAGTTGTCTTACAACCTTCTGGCCCAAAACTGTTGAGGAATTCTTAAAATAAAAGTATAATAAGAGAATAAAATCGGCTTGCATTGCGCCCGAGCGCTGAGACAAAGGCACAAAGCTCATGTCAAGACATTTAGAATTATGATAGAGTTTTGATGTTGTCATAAAAAAATTTAATTGAAATACCAAAAATGGCAATGAATTGCCAGCCAGACGATGCGACGGCCAGATGAAGACGTCAATGTGGCTGCTATTGCGGCCCGCGACTTTGACTTTTAATGTGTATATTTTTGGTAAGCATTAAGTATTTATTGCAGACAATGTCGACCATGTATCACTCACTCAACTGCTCAGTTCCAGTTCGGAGACGGCACACAGCACCAAGTTTCCAAGTCCCAAACAAGATGTCAAAATGAGGCCACTTAGGCGCGACTTTTGAAAATCAACTCACAAGGCGGTAACAAAAAAAAAATAAAATAAAAAAACGCCAAACTACTGAAAACTGATGCGACAATCATGATGATGGCCACGATGATGATGATGATGATGAGGATGAGGAACGAGTTGCAGACCGCTTGCTGTGCAGACCACAGAGTAGTCAACGCCAGTGGTTAACTCTTTAAGGTGTTGCCAAGACAAACAAGTTGCAGAAACTTGCGAACAGTGTAGAGGACAGAGAAGCTGGTCCACTTCATGGCTACATTTCAATTACTTTGTGGGGCACCCATTTAAATGAAAATGCCACACATTGCCCAGGCACAAGCCACACAGCCACACAGCCACCGAACACCGAGGGCACAGCAGGTAGCGCCCTTTCGCCTACATACCGCACCTCAGAGTGCTCCCCTTCGCACATGTGGTGACAAGCAGGCCAGAGACGAAGGTAAGTAATCATAATCTTAAGGTAATAACAGGCACATTACATGCCACATTAATAAGCCAAAACGTTTAAATTAATATCATAATTCATATTGCAATAACTTAGCATGTTGGCAACACACATGCAACTTTCACGACTCGTCCTTGCTTATTCATTTTATGTGACTTTATTTTTCTTCTGCTCCTCGCTTCCATTCTGGCTTTTCTTTTTTGGCAAGGGTGTGTGTCCTGCGGTTCTGCGCGTGTGTGCCAAAAAAAAATTAAGTAATAGAGGAAAAGGAAAAGCCGCCAAGTTGGTGCGTAATGAGAGCAGGCCTTAGGCAAACATTTACATTCAAGTCCCTTAAGCTTGATAAATGAGTGGGCCAGTTGAGTATACGGGCATAAATATATATTTATATATGTATATACAGATACTGGGAATGCCTAACTAAACCGGGCCATGTGGCGTATGCACAATTATTTTGATTATCGATGCGGGTAGCTCCAGCAATTAACTGTTTTTTTTTCTGCTAACTCTGAACTTTTTGACCAAAAAAATTACTTTTCTACTTTTATCATATATAGACATTTTAATTTATGTTAGCCCTGATTAGGCCAAGGTTTGTCTATAGGCTGTAAATTTGATAACTGCCCTAACTATGTCTAAACTGACAAATTAGCCACAAATTTAATAATGCAAATTCAATTTTTATATGTGTTGAATTGATTCTTACTTTAAAAATAGCCAAGTGGAAATTATATAAATTCAAGTCTTCTTTAATAGTTTATCTTATCTTCGCAACAACTACTTATCTTGGCTACTGAAACTTGCAGCCTAAGCGCTAAATGAAATGATGACCATGGTGTTGTTGGCAACAATTGACAATGCATACAACTAACTTGATGTCAACATGAAATACCAGAAGGCCTTATAATGCCGATACTCGCGTATCGTGTATCGATTTGGGCCGCAGTTAGCAATATCAACTAACTGCCACTTCTCAGGTATTGAGTGACTCGCTGACTTCGAGATTTTCTTGTCTGCATTTCATTTTCATTTGGCAGCCACTGTACAAATGTCAAAAACAATTTAAAATGCCATTTTTACATGACGATTTATTTGTTGACATGTTTACAGGCCCATTCTCCCCAGTCGCCACAGCCAAACAGTTCAGTTTCAGCATGCGAAGATTTTACATTTGGCCAGAGCTGGCTGGCAACGGGAGGGGGGGAGATGGGAGATGCGAGTCTAGAGGCGCACAACTGCAACAAAAAAAAGGCCGTTGACAATCGTCAGAGATTCAAACGGACCTCGTGCTACTGTTGCTACTGTGGCTGTTGCGGCTGATGGTGCTGCTGAAGATGGACGCAGACAGATTGCGTGTTTTGCATGGCCAACTACAAACTACAAGCAACAACAACACTTTGCACAACTCCAGGCAGCTTAGCACTTGTCGCCTGGCTGGGACCATCTATAAATCTGACAATATAGCGCATCCATCGAGGCCACATCCACATCCACATCACAAGCAGCAGCAGCAGCTGCTGCTGCCCGATTGAGCATTGACCAGTTTTTGGTCAGACCACGGTAGCTTCTTTTAAAACTCAATTTGCGCTAATAAATCGCCGAAAAAGCATTTTGACAGCTTATGATGCGCAATGGCGCGCGCATAAATCTTGACTTTTTTTTGCCTCCACTCTTTGCCACTCGCCCGCTCTCTTCCATTGAATTTCCAGCGAAAATCGCGCGCGCGGCATTTGTGGCAAACAGCAAAGTGAATCCACGCCAGGACAACTGACCAGGCGAACCTGAAGCTGAAACTGAAGCTGAAGCTGAACGTCGACGACAACGACGGCGACGGCTACTGCCGGCATTCGTCATTATTTGTTCATTTTTAGCATTTAACATTCCGCCAAAGTGCAGGGAGCTGCCGCCACAAACAAAAGGTAACCTCGAGCCTAGCACTCGTCCCAGTTGCTCACCCTGGAAGGGGTGCGGCAACAATGGGCGCATATCGGCAATACACAATATAATAAGATTTGCATCGGAGCGAGTTTGTTTAATTAAACAATCAGACTACTTATGACTATAATCCAGTTTCGCAAATACTGAAAATTATTATTCATAGCTAACAAATACTCGCTCCCAATAAATATTTATCTGTGCCATTTTTCCCGAATTAGCTGTGCTACAAAATAAATGTTTTTTTTTACCAAATGCCATATAAAAATAAATGCAAGATTTTATTTGACCGGCAGCATATAAATTTCTAAATTTCACTTCATACCTTATTCCAGAACTGGAACTGGAGTGGAATTAAACTATTCTGTAAATAATTTGGTAACTTAATTTTTGATATTTTCCATATAATAAACAAATTTTCTTTAAATATAATTTATAAAACGAAATTATTATTTGCTCAATAAAATAGTAAAATCCCATATAAAAAAATTAAATAAACTTTCTCAATAAATCCTTTAGTCCATTGGTCTGTCTCTCTCTCTCTCTCTCTCTCTCATTAGAAACCACAACTTTTGCCGCCCATTGTACTGGCAGACTTAAGAGAACATTTCGAAATGTGTTTCGACCGGTTCCATTCTTGACCATCTTCCGAACAATCCCCCACTCGCATTGTATTCAATTGTTGTCAACAACTTTTTCGGCTGGTTGTTGTCGTCGCAGTGTCTACCGCAAATTTGGTGTGCCCAAACGGTTGGGGGACCATCGCTAAATGTGCGCCTGCCCGCCCCAAAGGCTAATTAATTCCCCATGGGCAACACTTTTTCGGGTGGCCACAACTTGACCAAGATTTGCATAGTATTTGAATGGAAAGTGCTCACTGCTGGGATGCTGCGCTATGCCTGAGACTGGAATCAGTTTCTACAGAATTATCTGTAAGATTTGAATGAGCGAAACTATTATAAGTTACACACACAACGAGAGACACACAGGTGTTCGAAAATACACAATTTTTCAAAGAGTACAAACAACTTTTTCCAACATGACAATACTGGCACACACACAGTAGCTTGGAATGGCCTCAGCTCGGCCAGCCTCAGTGTCTGCTGGCTGCTGCTCCAGTTTTGGCTGCTGTTTTTGCCCCCGGTCACAGCGAAATCCAAGAATTCCAACTGTGCGCTCAATTGTTGGAAGGCGACCCAAGCTCAAAGATTCTTTATAAGCGCGCACAAAGTCAAAGACAATCAAAATATTTGCATATTACCAATTTTATATGCAAATAACCCGTGTCAGTCGTGAGCCGCCCGTCGTCGCAACGGCTACGACTCGGGAGTCACAGTCACAGTCACAGTCACAGTCAAGAGACAGACTTGGAGTCGGAGAGTCGTAGTCGCAGTCGGACTCGAGTCTTGAGTCTCGAGACTGAGACGTGGACTCGTACTGTTTTTGGGGCCGCTTTGGCGGCTTGTAGCTGGCCTAATGCAAGGAACTTTACATTCTTACTTTACACAGCAGCGGCAACAAACAGAGCCCAGACAAAGAGTCAGCCCAATCCGCTGGACGGCTCGCAAGTGGTGTGACAATCGCACGTGAAAGTGCATTGGACCTTGGCCATAAGTTCGCAGTCAAAAAAAAAGAAGAAGAAGAAAAGAAACAGAAACGGGTGAGGAGGCTACGTGTATGGGACAAGTTCAAAAGAGCTGCGAGAGAGAGGAGCGAAGAAGTAAGGGAAAAGCAAGGAGAGTTGCGACTCATAGTCAACATCAAGTAGACACAAACCATATGGACAATTAAACTCTATAAAGCAAGCAGCCGCTTTATATCCCATATCAATATCATGTGAGTAATTGAGCTCAGAGATAAGATGAGTCAGTTAGGACAAGAAATCAACTTCAATTTGACAACGAAATGATGATCGTCAAATACATTTGCTGATATATATGTATATTCGATATAATATATATATGTGTATATATATATATGAAGATAGTTAAACGATGAAGAGTTAGTTAAACGTTGAAAGCCTCATGAAGCTTGCTATTGGTAAGCTAATAAGCCAACATGTTTTCGGACCAAAAAACTCGACTTTCTAGAAATTTTATTTAAGGCAATCTTATATTATATTAGTAATATACAAATTGAAGAGTTTGATAGAAGAGTTTGATAATATTAGATAATATTAATATATACATCTGTAGGATTTCAAATTTTGACTCGCTCCAATTACTAATTAACCGAATTGAAATATATTCTTCTTTCTAGACTAGACAATAAATATACTTTCCCCATCAAAGAGAGAGATTTATTTAACTAGACACACCAAATTAAACGTATGACTATATTATGCTACATAATATAACTTTTGGCAGTTCTTTGTAGGCTCTTAATACCAGTAATTATCTGTAGAATATTGGTATACATATTGCAATACATCATACGTGCCACAGAGCTTCGATCTTTTGGACTTTTTGTTTATCAAACGGATTTAATCTTTGTGCACATTTTTGCTTGACAATTTGTTTTCTTTTTTTTAATAAATTGCAAACAACATAAATCAGACTATGAACCAACCAAAAACGTCAACGGCTTGCAGCCAATGCGAGTATGTTTAATTTTTTATTTATTTCCATTGTTGTTGGAGCTATTGTAGCCATCAATCCATTTAATAAACACCATTTTTGGTTTCGCCAACCATTTTTAAGCCATTTTTAATGCATCGGAGCGTGGACAAAGGGGCGACAGCAACAAGCAATTAAGAAGCGAATCAAACAAATCGAACAGCTGACCCCGGTTCGATTCCAGAGCTGGTAATGGAGATTTGTAGAGCTGCAGTCGGAGCTGCTGGAGTTGGAGCTGGAGCTGGAGTAGGAGTTGGACCTGGGTCTGTGACAGCTCAACCGGCTTAATGCGATTTATACGAACTGAACGAACGGCTGTTTCTCTTAATTGGTCGGCAGGCCGCAGTCAAGAAAATAAAGTTGCTTGTTCAACATGGAAAGCGGAGTTCTCTCTGCTGCTCCTGCGGCAGCGGGAGTGCGGGGAATTATGTATGTCGTTTAATGCCATTTTCATAGACAAGTCAAACAGGCGGCGAACAAAAATGGCAAATGAATGATTAATTAAAAATCTTTTGGTCGCTGTTTGCTTAAATTTTTAACATAAATTGCACGTTTTTTAAATTTCAAACGCATTATTTCAAGTTCGTTAGCTCCACGAATACGAAATATGCTCCCAACTCCACTTGGATTTGCCTTGTCTCGCTGTCAGCCTGTCTATGTTAGCCGCAATGCAAATAGCATTGGGAAAAAAATATATAATCCGGGATATATCAGTAGCATTTCACGTCTCCCTTTCGCCTCTCTCTCCCTCTCTCTCTCTCTCTGTTCTGGACATTTTATGCAGATAAGTCGAGGAAAGTGACGATGATGGCAAATCCGCAAAGTGCTTTGTTGACTTACTTAATTTGCAAGTGGCCAGCCGTCTGTGGGAAAGCGAGGCGGAGCTAGTGCTTCGCGGGAGTGAGAGAATTCACAGGTCCGTCTGGCTGCACAATTTTTAATTTCCGCTAAATCATTCGACAGCTTCTTCTCATGGCAAATTCACAACAACCAAAAATGGAGATTTGAAAAAAAGGAAAGGAAAGGACTTCAAAAGAATCTCGGCGCTTGCTGGCGTCTTATAAAATAATTTAGCTTCTAGAATGCTGGCCACTTAATCAGCATAAAAATCGTCTTAGCCGTCAAATTTAATTAAATAATGTTGAACATTTGAGGCCACTTGCACAATTAGCTGGGCAGGTCGATGAGTAAATGAGCAGCTAAGCGGCAAAGTGGCGACACCTGTGGGACTTTTTTCTTGTAAAACTTGCAGAGGCGTCAGGTGCAAAGGGGTCGCTTATTCTGAATAAAGCCACTATTTCTTTCAACTTGCAACTTCCTCGCCCCTTTTGAACCACGCTCCATTTGCCGAGTCTGAGCGCGCATCAAACTTCAAAAAGAAATCAAATTAAATGTGTAAAGCAGCGGAGATAAAATACAAAAAATTGTGAAAAAAAATGTGAAAAGATACTTGTAAATACCAGGGGAAAAAAAGGTCAAAGCGCGTTAAATTTAAGGGATTTCTGTCTACTTTTTTGTTCCGCAAATTGTTTGGTTTGCTGGGAGGGTTGGTGTTGAAAATTGACACTTGAAATTTAGCTGATGAGGCCAAACGGAAGGGGGGCAATTTCAGTGCTGCTGCAATCAGACAACGTTGTCGCAAATGCAACTTGGCCGGGCAGCCAGAACAACATGCCCCACGATGCTAATGACAATATAACAATAACGGGGCAACATCATTGCAACAATATGACGGCACAGTGGACGAAGGAGAACTCGGAGCTGACATCTCGCTAATGTTGCTGACTGGATTGTTGAATGTTGATTGCAGCTGCGATGCGCTTTTAAATGCCTTCATGGCTCATAAACAGACAGACAATCTGTTTAACTGAACAATCCGACGTCAACGACGAGGCACAGCCCCTGTGTATATATAATGCACAATGGACCAAGAGGTAGATGGGTTCAATGTTTATCAATAAGTAAGAGCAAGAAGGAGTACTATTAATTAAAGGGTTGATTTCTTAGAATTGCTTTTTAGCTATTCAAATTCCTCAGTCAAGCGGATTTGTTAAGAAATAGTTTGTGAGGTAATTCGAAGAATATACCAGCAAAATTAATATGGAAAATACAACTTTATTTATTTACAAACAAAATAAAAAGAGACCTATTAAAATTATTAATATGTTATAATATGATTTATCTCAGTATTTATTCTGTTTTTACTCTTACAATTTGATTATTGAATATTCCACTATTAGATAAACCAACCAGAACTCAGCTATTTCAGGTGCAAACAATGAGCACAACTTACTTGCTTTCAATAAGAAACTGAATACCATCTTTACCTGTATAAGTTTATGTTATTAGAGGTGCTCAATCACTTCTGTTAGATAAGCCAAACATTATTTTGCTTCATCCAACAACAAACTGAATAGTTTGTATATATGTAAGCCATATGGCAAAATATTAGCTGAGCATGGGCAAAGTAAAGTTCTTCCATAAGCATATGCAATGCATCAACAAGTCAAGAGAGGAAAAAAGAGTAATCAGCACAAATTAAATGCCAAATCATATTTTACTAATTTCAAACAATGATTTTCCCCCCCAAACACATAAAAAGTAATACAAAGGCGCGGACGTGTGGCCAGCCACATTTGGGCTCTGTGTGCGATCGAGTGTGCTCATAAACAACAGCAACAACAACAACAACAACAAGCATACAAATCGGAAATCAATTTCAACATTGAAAAGTATAACTCACAAAGCAACAACAAGAATAACAACAACAACAATAACAATGCAGAGCGTAAACTAAACTGCATGAGGAGTGTTGCCATATGGTGCCACCTTTTGGCTAGCAAACAGGGCGGAAAAACCACACAAACAGAGAGGGAGAGAGCGTGGCCGAGGGAGAGGGTGGCAGGGCTGCGACTGAGGTCGAGGTCTGGTCGCGCGTGGGCGTCAGACGGGGTCGTTCAAAAGATTAGTAAAGTTATATATGGGAATGTCTTAACCCCATCTAAACAAACAAATTGGCCGACGGCTGCGTATGAAAAATATTCCAGCTATTTAAACGTGCAAAGTCTGCCAAACAATAAAACGACAATTTAATTTCATGTCTGCTGCCACATGCCAGAGCTCTTGTTGTTATTGTTGCCATCACTTGATCAGCCAAAATGCAGAGAGACTTGGTGAGAGAGAGGGGAAGAGCGAGTCAGCATCTCTGCCGATTAGCGTAAATTTAATTTTCTGTGACACACATTAAGCTGCAACTCCTCAGCGCCCTCCTTAATTGCGCTCATTATTATTGGTGTAACATTTCGACTATTTTCAGTTCGAGCAGCAACCCTTTGCCGCCCTCCGCCACCCCCTTCCCTTTCCAAACTCCAACTCCAACTCCACCTCCCCTGTCCCCAACTCCATCCCAGCCCTTTGCGGATGGCTGGCAACTGTTTGCATTTGGTTTTTATGCTTGTCGCTTGACGAGTTGCTTTAAATTGGCGCACAACATAAAATTGTTGAATTTATTGTTGTTGCTTGCATTTGGACTTTAATGTTTGGCGCCACATAAAAAACAATTTGGCGTGAAAATGGCTAAAGAGCTAGCCAGTTACTGCATTTGGGAGTGTGGCAGCGCAGTGGAAGAAGCTAAATACTAAACAGAATTTAGGATAAATGAAACTAATTAATTAAGCAAATATTGAAAAAATATTCAAGAGGAGATCATTATTAATATGATCTGTGAATATCTGAAACTGAGAGAGGGAGAGAGAGAAAGAGACAGAAAGAGAGAGAGAGAAAATACGAGTTTAATAACGAGTGTAAAAGACAAAAGAAATTTAATTTATGCCTCAAATATTTTAAATATCAATCCAAAAGTGGCAGAAATCTTTTTAATATTTATTAGATATGCATTATTAATATAATAAAATAAATAAAAGACAAAGAGAGAGAGAGAGAGAGAGAGAGAGAGAGAATCGCATAGAAAGGCTGTTTTACATTTTGCCGATTACTATTCTAATATAGGAATGGTAATTTCAATGTACGAGTATGTCCGATAAAGAGACACTCTGTATGTGATAGCAGTTGTACTCTTACCAAATTACCAAATTGCT
The DNA here is from genome assembly GCA_035041535.1 of Drosophila cognata. Taxonomy (NCBI): domain Eukaryota; kingdom Metazoa; phylum Arthropoda; class Insecta; order Diptera; family Drosophilidae; genus Drosophila; species Drosophila cognata. The sequence continues at coordinate 6,307,758 of JAWNLC010000688.1, read as the reverse complement.
AAATAACATAAGCAACATACAACAAATGTGTGATTGTAGCAGGAAAACCTTTGACAACTCCAAACAGTGTTGTGAACCCTTCGTCTCCAGCCAAATGGGAAAACTGAATGCTTCTGCCACTTAGCAACCGCTGCGCTGTTCGTTGAACTTTTGACCACCAATTAATCAAAGCAAATTTGAACAAAATTCATTTGTGCAACATATGGCAACAACAACAGCAACAACAATCAGAGCAGACTGCTTTTTGTATGTTTTTGGCGACAGAGCGTTAAGCTCCCACACCAAACGAATGCAAATGAATAATTCACTTTTAATTAGGTTTTTACACATTGCGCAAAGCAGAACTTTGATTGTTTTGCCAGTTTGCTGGCATTGTGGCCATTATAAATAATTTTGTATAATTAGAGACAGTTGCCGCCCATTTGCAGCTTGACATATGATCTGCTGGCTCTGCTCTCGTTCCCAGCTCCACTCCACTCCAGCCCGCAGCATATTGTGGAGCAATCGCCCGTTCCATGTTGACAATCTTGTTGAGAAATCCTTTGCTGCTTTGGTTAAGCCTTAAAGCCTGGACAGGGGCACTTTTGGGGCGAACAAAAGCCTTTTGACTATCTGCTAAATTAGCCACAGAGGCTCATAAATTTGGGCAATGACAACGTCGCATTGTTTTTGGCCCTTTTGCTAGCTAGAGGTCACAGTCTGGCCACAACTATTGGCAAGTTATTTTAATGCACTAAGCCAATTAGTGGGCGTCCTGAGACTGTCTTGGTTCATTTGTGGTCTTCGGCTGCTTGAGAGCAACTGCAACCACCGATGTCATCAGCCGCACGTGTGCATAAAATGACAACAGCAGCAACTTGGTGGACAAGTAGGAAGAAGAAAAAAAGTTCATCAAGCCTACTAACACTAAACGTGTCAAAACTTTTATAATATAGTCGCTCATATATCTGCGCAACGCGTCCACATAAATCCCAACCGAGTTGTGGCCCGAAAGACGGCGACAAAGGGCTTGCCACATAGCCAAAGTTTAAATTACTGCACAGGCTGTGACAACAGCCCACCAAAAACGGGAACCATGTGTGATGAATCTTCACACAGACACACAAGAGTTGGGGCCACGCGTGCAGAATTACTTATGATGATGCACGATGGGCCCCAGCTAGAGATGGACAAATGTAGCAAAAGTAAACATTGCTCTTAAATGAGATTGTTTCACTTGCACCATTCGAAATCTTCTTCGCTTTTACAATGACTATGCATATGAATTGTCCCTAAATATAATTCCCATCATTAATAACTAAAGTTTCATATGATATATAAATATATTTTGGTCTGATTTCTAACGAGCGCACTTTACAAATTTTAAATGCTGAAATGCTTTATTTTGAAAGCAGATAGAAAACCCTTTAGAGGGAAATTATTTGAAAACCGGCTTATTGTTATAATTGCTGCCAGCTGCTGGGTCTGTTGTGCCACTCCCTTGTCAATCAGTCAAAGTTCTTGGACAAGTCCTTGAAAACCGATAGATAAGCCTTCAAATAAATTTATTGGTGCTGGCAAAGTCAGCCCTTCATAAGTTAAAATATCTGCTAAAGAAATTGTTATTGTATAGAATCAATAACAAACTGAAATACACAATATAAAGAAACACTCATCTCTAGGATAACAAAAACAACAAGAACAACAACAGCAACAACAACAAACGCAACATTGGCTAATACAACTTTAATGGTCTTTGTTGTCCGGCTGATGCGTGTGCCACAAAAAGTATGCAACACAATAAGTTTGCCAGGGCTCAAGCGGTCATTGTCGGCTGAGTGACCACAACAAATTGAGCTTATCATTGACGGATTAACACTAAACACACACACAGAGAGAGAGAGTGGGATAAGGCGAGAGTGAGAGTGAGAAAGAGAGTATCTGTGCTTGGTTGGACAGCCACTTGTTTTGGTGAGCCGTGTGGACATAAATCTGCACGTAGCTGGCGAGGTTGACTAAAGCGCAAATTAGCGGCGCCAGCAAAAGCATATTGATGAAGCGTTAAGACCGCAGCTGACCCATGCTCGGAAAGCCCGAAAGTGGGATTGCCAATGGAAATGAGATTGGGATTGGGTCGGGTCAGAGACAGAGTCAGAGACGGACACGGAGACAGAGTCAGAGTCGGAGTTAGCGTCAGCAAGTCACAATGTATGTAAGTGGAAAATCAATGCCGACATCAGTGGCAGGCAACATGACAAGTTGAGCCCTTTAAGCCGCAAGTTATGCCATCCACGTTGACATGAGGGGGGCGGATGTGCTGCGGGTAGCGCCCAGTTACGGGGTTGACTTTTTTTGTTGTTGTTATTGTTGTCGCTGCCTGCGTTTTTCTGTCACTTTGTGCAAATGTGTCCTTGCAAATCCTGTTAAAATTGCATTTGAAACATGTCAACATTGTTCTGGCAACCAAAAAAAAAAAAACCACTAAAAAGAATCCCCCCAATTTCGAACCCGTCGCCAACATGTTAGCGCTTTGCCCTTGTTTTTTCACACTTTTTGCTACGATTTTTATTGTACGTTTTGCTTTGTTTCATGCAATTTTCGTACATTTATTTCGCTTGTAATTCATTTCCATTCATATTTACATGAATGTATCGGTGAATTTTTCTCTCCGTTGATTTTCACCACTGCACATTTGTCGGGGATTTGTGTAGGATTCGGTTTTTCCATTTTTTTATATATTTTTTTTATTTTTTTTATGTGAGTCGCAGATGTTTGACTGCGTTTGGTTTGCTGGTTGCTGCTCGGAATTGGAATCGGAATCGGAATTGGCTCTGACAGTCAACACTTGCTCTGCGGTTTCAATTAATTTGGAGGCGTGGCTGGCTGGGATTTGAGCAGATAAAGGAAAAATAAAGAACAAGGCCAGAGAGACTCAGAGAAACAGAGAGCAGGTGCAGCCGGTGGAAAGGGCAGACTGCTGCTGAATACTATGCGAGTGACAGTTGTGGGAAGGCATTGAAGGCGATTCTTGCAAAACGGAACTTGTAATCTGTTGAGAATGCTAATATGGGGCGGATTAAATTAAGTTGCCAAATAAATGAGAAAACTAAACGAGTCTAGCACAATAGCTAAGTATTGTGTTACTTTTTATACCCCAAACCGATAAAAAATAGATGAAATTGGTGTAATGGACGTGAGCAAAAGTAGGTAAGAGGCAGAGGGAAGCATCTTCGATCCCTTAAACTATATATTTTCTTGAATGAGGTTAAACAGTCGAGTCGATATAGGCGTGTTCATCTGTTTGATAACGCGGTTCTCAGAGACTATAAGAGCGCAAAAGTGCAAATTTGAAACCGGGCGCAGATCAATTTTATTTTATTTTATCGATAACGATGCATATTGTAGTCCGATAGCAATAACAGATATCATTGCCAGTGCCTCCCAATTGATATAAAATAATCACTAACAAACACGCAATTAATAGTCCACAACGATTACTCATTTAATTAGTTAGTTATTATTGGCCATTTCATGTCATCAATTATAACAAATATTTAATTAAAATAGCAAATATTTTATATATTTTTTTATATTTTCGCTATTAAAATATTAAGGTGAATATGAAACCATTTTTAAATCTAAAACTCTGACTAAGCATCGGCAAGCTCGAATTTCTTATAATATATTCTATACATCTAGTGTTTCGAGACGAGCAATTATAAATAAACGACGTCTATCATATCTCATTGAATACTGCTCAATTAAGCACTTTAAATTTGATTATTTTGCAAAACCCAACTAATTGAATGCTTTTTAAAAATGATTTATTTACATGCCAATTGGCAAATGTCATCTGATCATTAATTATTCAAAGTTTTTCTGTGTGCTTTTTTTCTCCAATTTGAAATAAAATATATACACGTATGTCGGCAGACTACACACTAATCCACAAACCGAAAATCATCAACCATAAACATAAAATTCAACCAATTAAGAGTACATTTTTGGCCAGTCATTGTGAGTTACATATGTGTATAAATATGAGTGTGCTTCAAGCCAACAGAAAACGCTACTAAATTATAGAAAATTGTGTTTGCCAAAATTATTAAAGAAGTGTGTAGAAAATCCTATGGCGCGGCAGCTTCTTTCTTGGCTACTACATAAATTAGGCCAACTTTGTACATACATACATACATACATACATTCATACATACATACATACATACATACATACATACATACATACATACTTACATACATGAATACCACATACAGATACACACCTTTCAAACATGCGTGCATATGACCACGGCCACGCCCATGCCCCTCGACCTCCATCTGCCACACATCTGAACGCTGGAGGCCATAAAAAACAAAGACAAGTATTTAATTTTGTTGCAAGAAGCTGACAAACTGAGAAATACAAGCAACAAAAAAATATATATACATTGCTGGGTAATCAGAGGAGCAGCGAGGGGCACCGAAAGAGTGAGAGCAGGAGAGGGAGGGAGGGAGTGTGAGAGGGAGAGCGGAGTGAAGTAGAAGACAGCAAGCAGCACATAAATAAAATGAAAAATCTACTGCCAGCCAAATGCAGTTGAGTCCAGCAAAGCGGGCTAGCTGTACATGGCAGTAGTTCCGCAACACTTGGTTACCCCACCCTCGCAGCTCCCCGCTCCCCTTCTCCAACTCTCCCACTCTCTCTCCCTCTCTGCCTCTCTCTCTCTCTCTCTCTCTCTCTCTCGCTCACTATCTTGCTCAGTGTGCTGTGGTGTCGTCCTCCCCTATGTATTTGGCAGCCATATAGTATTAGGCACATAATGTAGGCTACCTAGAAGCTGGTGGAGCAGCGCATGCGTTCATCTGGACAGCTCCCTAGCTGTCCCACTCTGTCACTCCCGCTCTCTAGCTCGCCCTCTCTCTCACGCACACACTGTTTGGTAATAAACCAGGCAATGCCTGGAAATTATAAAGTACAACTGTGTGCAGGAATTCTTGAAATGTAAATATAATGAGCAAAAAATTAGCCAAGACTACGCGTCACATCTTTCGCAGTCCGAGCTTCGGGCCCAAACATGGTCACAAGCTAAATTTACTAGGCACCAATTAAAGACATGGCCAAAGTCAGCTTGGGGGCGGAGACGGAGGAGGAGGGAACTGCTTGACGGGCACTTGTGCACCCATAAAACATGTCAAAAGACTTTTTGTAGCCACTGCTCTTCTCATTTTTTTATCCACTCTCAGGCGTTGCCCGTCCCTGTTTTTTACGACTAAATTGCAAGCAAATATTTTATTTAGTTGGTAACAAAAAAAAATCACAACGCTTCAAAATCAGAACCAACATTTTTAACAAACAACGTTTTTTCATTAGCTTGCTCTGGTTTTTGCCACTCTTTTGGGTAGTTAAAGTTCTCTCTTGTTGTTGTGTTTTTGTAGATGTCATGTTTGTTTGTTTGTTGTAATTGTAGTTGCTGTCGTATTAATATGCTGTGCCACAACTATTTGGGTTTACTGCAGAGTCCCACAGTGGGCTCAAATAGATTATTAACAATACAGCAAAATAGTTGCTATTTCTTAGCATCAAATTTACATCCCAAAAAGAATATAAATAATATAATATTTTTATTTAAATTATTTTATAATTATCACATCTATCAAATAAAATACAATCAATACAAATTCTTCGCCCCGTCTAACGAATGTCAAATTTAAATTTCAAAATGTATATAAGATAGTCTGCGACAGATACGGTTGTAAATTATTTGAAAGAAAGATTTTTGAGTAGGGAATAGTAGCAGGGAATCGGAATGAAAATTCAGGTAAGCTGAAAGACACAATTCCAAATACGAGTGTTTGCTTTGTTTTACAAGTTTTAAAGTTTACCGATGAAGCTTTTTTTCGGAGGTTTCCATTAGGTTTATTAGATCATAATACAAAAACCACTTAAGAACGTATATTTATCTCCAAACTTCAACGTACGACAGCCATTTGCAACATATTCTACAGATCACTTTACTCTTTCATATCATTGAAAGAATTTTCGCCATCATCTTGGCCAATAAATACCACAGTAATGTGCTATATTAAGTGTCCGGCCAACAGCCAGCTAAAAAAAATATTAAAAAGACCATACAGCAAAAAAAAGTGACTTCAAGATACTTGTAGCCACTGCCCAGGCTAACAACAATAACAAGAAGAAGATGAACAACAACAACGAACAGCAGGCAATCCAAAGTCAAAATGCTTCCCATACGGTTTATTTACACAAAATGTGAAAGGGGGTGGGCGGAGAAGGGCGAAGTAAATGGTTGAGAAGTGCGGGGACCAGTCCCAGGTGCTGGCAGACAAACAGGCGTACAATAACCAACAGATAAACAGACAAACAGGCAGCAACAGCAGCAAAAACAACAACAACAAGGAGATATTCAACCATTTTGGAATAATAATGCAGAAAAACAAACTGACTAAAGAGGTAAGCTAATGTAAAATAGCAGCGAGGGAGAGGGGAGAGTAACAGTATCAGGCAGTAGCAGTCACAGCTGTGAGTGAGAGCGAGCTGGCACACAATCAAACCGGTTCGCGTGCTCTGGCCAATCAGAATGCCGCACATCAGAGGCGTTGACAGAGCAAGCGACTGCGCAGCAGCTGCAGCAGCAGCAGCCGCAGCAGAGCAGAGCGGAGCAGCAGCGTATTAGGCAGCACAGACTTGAACTGGCTGCGAAAACAGTTGGTCCAGTTGGACTTTTACAGCGCGTACGTGCGGATGCCCTGAAAAAAGAAAGAGTGCTGAGCTGAGCAGAGAGCCGAGCCGAGTCGAGTCGAATCGAGTCGAGAGCTGTGCGTTAAATGTTTCTGTGCCGACGCGCGCGTGTTTTGAATATCTCAAACACATATACACAAATATGTATACATAAATATACTTGCTGTACATAAATGCGCACATAAATACATATGTCTAATTTAATTAACTTGTGCCAATTAATATGTGTAATTGCATTTATAATTACAATTATAATTACTATTGTTAATTAAAGTGAAAGTTGACGCGATATGCTGACCAGTGCCAAATTCCTAGCATATTAACAGCAACCTTAGCCACAACAACAACAACAACTAAAAAATTAGTTAACGAAACGTTGCAGATGGAAAGCAACGCATTTGTTAGCAGCCATTTGCCATCACAAGCGCTTGTTGTACTATCGGAGGCCGCTTCCGGTTTGCATGAGGCACTGCGTGGCCAACGTCCGTTTCCAGCTAGAGTAAGTAAAATGCCAATCAGTCTCCTATCCTGCTACTGCCAATCAGTTCAATCCCGGCTAAGAAGCTAATCACTCGCGGCCAACAACGCAACAACAACAACAACAACAACGGCAACAACAACAGCAACGGCAACAGCGACGGCGACATATTTATGACAAATCATAAACTGAACAGCGACTGCGCCGGCGGTTCAGTAGAATAAGTAATAGTTGTTGTTGTTGTTGTAGATGTTGTTGTTGTTGTAGTAGTAGTAGTGGGCCGGAGTAGTAGCCGTCGAGCTGCCAAAAGCTCTCGTGTCCACAGATGCTATAAATCAGCAGCACACCGGGCAACGAGAACTGCACACAAAACAATGCGCATTGTAAAACAACAAACCAAACAAAACAATACACTGAGAAATACTATATATGACTCAATATATGTTTCGGATTTGGAAAAAGAAGCAAAAATTACTTAATTGACACTTAAATCAAGAAAAGTAATAACTAAGGAAAACGATTTTAGCAATAGAAATTGCGTGTTGTAAATTGAAAATAAATCGCAGCAATATACATATAACATTCAAATCCACAAACCAATTTTTCCTTAATTTTTATTATTACAAAACTCCCAATTTCTTGCTATATGCAAAATATGCATATTTTTTAAAGAGATTCTAAAATATTCTACATTTTCAAATTGGTAAATTTCTTTTATATAAATCTGAATAATAAATAAAGATATTAAAAATAATTCGTATTTTAGTTAATATTATTATAAAACTGACAGTATCTTCCCATAATGGAATAGTTAAATATTTTAAAGAGATTCTCAAATGTTCAACATCATCACATATAAATTTGAAGAGATACTGTTTTGTATAGGAATTATAATAAGCAAAATTTGTATTCAAAGAGATTCAAAAGTATTTCATATCCTTAATATATACTGATCGCTATAATCGGCAGTCAATAGTTGTGGAAAATGAAAGGGAATCCCAGAGAGGAGTCATATATTTGTATTGTGATTACTTTTTAATCGAATGCAAATATTCAATAAACTTATAAAAATACTTTAGTTAAATGTATTCTCTAAATTATTCAAATTGAACATTAGACAAGTTCTAATTAATCAAATGCTTGTTGCCAAATCAAAAGTGTCCAGAAATTTGGCTGAGTGTAGGCGATATCGAGAGTCGCAGCTGAAGACAATCGAAAGTCGACAGTCAGTCAGATTCAGATTCAGCTACAGTTTTCAGTTTTTAGTTTTCAGAGTCGCATTCCTCGATCGAATGCGAATGCGTTTGCAAACGCCCCATTGTGTGTAGATTTTTGCGATGAACAGATTTATGATAGCTACCAGATTCTCCCAGCTCGCCAGCTTTAGTGGATCTGTTCTGATGATTGTTTCGAGGCTCTGGGCTTTGGGCTCCTCCGACGTTGTCGATTCGATTGCCCCCGCCCTGCCTGTCATCATTGTAAACATGAGCAATGATCTTGACGCTGATGCTACAAATGATGAAGAACTCGAACTCAAGATGAGCTGGCGACTGGCACGAATTGGAATAACTTGGCCAGCAAAACTAACTTAACTGGTTGCCGGCCGACTGGCTGGCTGGCTGACTGGCTGGCTGGCTGGCTGGCATTCGAATTGAAATTGGTATCGAAACTTGTGCATAGCATTGAGTAGCGTTAAGATATGTTAAACATGACAACAATATGTCCTGCCCTTGTAGATGCGAGCTGGGTGATATGATGGGCCCGAAGGAAAATCACTTGAAACAGAGTGAGACAGCAACTGTCTTAAGTGGGACTCCGTATTGAAAAAGTAAAGTAAATGAGCATACAAAACAAAAGACAAAGAAAGTGTTAACAACCACATACTTTCGATTATCTTAATTAATCGGCTATAGAATTCATCTCAAAGGATCCCCGACGACAATGATATTGCCAACTATAAGGGATTTATATAAGCTGTTAATGAAAATTGTATGCACAAAGTTGACACTTGCATCTAATATATCTACATCCAATCTAATAATTTTCAATCAACAACCAGTTTTACATGCTTATTACATCTTTTTTCAAGTACAACAAATAAAAACGTGGCTACTTGCATTATATTTCTTTGTGCCAACTCTCTAATAAATAATAGTTTAAAGCTACCCACTCTCTGAGATATGCGCATTATTTATAGCCCTGCACAATGTATGACAATAAAAATTAATAATAAAAAAAGCATATTAAATGCAATGTCAAATGGTTTAATGTGGAGCTGGCTCTACCACTCGAGCACAATTTAACCACCCGGACACAATTTAACAGCGAACAAAAAAGAAACAGGGAAAAGCCAGAAAAAGAAGAGAGAAAAAACAAGTACTCACCTTAACAATTGCTGTAACCACAACAACGACAACCAACAAAGATAAGCAGACTGACCCCCCACAAAAAAGATGGCTGAGAGCAACCCCGACTCGGGCCAAAATTATGAGTCCGAGCTGAAACAACATATGAAACATAATTCGTTACTTTTTGCACTTATTACACTTGTGCTTAGGTGTGTGTGTGTGTGTGTGTGTGTGTGCGAGTGTTTTTTCTGTGTGTGAATGCGCTTAATTTAATTTATAGCAATTCATCAAGGGGCACAGTCAACGAGGCATGTAACAAGAAGTAATCGCCAAGGCCCAACTGGCCAAGGAATTGCTGTGCCTTAACAGCCTTTAAGAGGGCAATGAAGTTAACAAGTTGAGCTAGTTAGAAAAACCTATTTATGACTTTGTTAGTTTCCAATTAGAAATACTTTAAAATGGCTTGCAAGAAACAAGTTAAGCACACAATTTCTGTCAATGTGCCCATTAAAAGAGTTTTTATAAATTCATTGAGATTTTCTAGGTTGCCTGTGTACAAAGACTATAGAAGTATATAGAAATATACATCAATCCTTCATATCTCATGCAGAATGATTAATATATAATATATATTTAACTAGTGGCTTATAGGATTGACTCTCATATACAAAGACTATAACTATAGGGATAAAACCCTTTAGTCTTTGCTATAGATACGTAAACTCTCTTCTAACCTCTTCGTATATGGCTTTATACATCTCCTACTCGATTTGTCATATGCGCGAATATATCTCAAACAGAGTCATTAATATATAATATATATATTTAACTAGTAGCCAACATTTAATGCTTTATATACGTTAACTACATCAACCTTAGAATAAATAATCACAATATTCCTCACACACAGTAAACTGCATTTTAAGAGAATTTACAGCAAATAATAACTGAATTATACTTCTAAAAGAAAGAAGCGTCAGTTGATGATGCCACGCAATTGGGGGCACAACAGTTGCAGTTGCAAGTCCCGGCTGTCAAGAGTCGGAAAGCTGCCATAAACAGTTAGTTCGAGAAAATTGCCAATTGCTAAACGCTTTCTGGTTTCATTTTTGTTTTGCTGCCACAAATTGAGATTTATTTGCAGTGGATCTGAGCAGGCAGTTGTTTGTTGTTTGTTATTTGTTGATTTTTTGGATTTTTTGTTTGTTGTCTGTGTTGTATTTTATGGCCAAGTTAAGCGAAATTGGCAATTGTATTATGCGGACTCTCGTTATCGTGTTGTTGTAATTAAGCTGTTATTGTTGTTGCTGCTGCTGCTGCTGCTGCTGCTGTTGTTGTTGCTGCAGCTGCGGGTAAATTACAAACATTACAAAATGTTCAACAATCTTCGATTCCAGTGATAAATGCCAATAATTCAAGTGTTAAAACACAAGAACAAACAAGAACCCAAGCGCATTATGCAAATGAGCAACCCTCGGAGAGGGCAAACAAATCACACATTTCAATGCCTGCTAAGCAGAGCAGTGGATGCGGCAAGTGGCAAGTGGCAAGGGGGTGGCAAATGGCAAGTGCCACCTGCTGCACATAAATCAATGGCAATTTCTATAACCAAGTTTACATATTGCATTAAATACTCATTCGTAAATGCTGACAAATTCACAAAAGTTGGCTAACGCAAAACGCGTCCAGAGTGGTTGACCACTTGGACGACCCTGACTAACTACCCCTCAACCCCCAACCCCAAACCCCCAGCCTGACAACACAGGCAGCCCACTTGTGTTATGCAGCACATCTGTGCACGTGGCATTTAATCAGTGCCACTCATTGGGGGGCCACCGCCTTCAGCTGACTTAGCCAAAGTGCAACTCATGCGGTTGGCAACACTCCTCAACCCCAACTGCAACTCCAAAACTCATTTACCACTGCAATTTGAGCCCGTCTATTAGACTAATGTGATTTTTGAGCTGGGCTGACTTGCATTTGTTTGTGCTTGGCAACAGCTTTAAAGCCTCATTGGCCATGCTGCAGCTGACGACACTGATAATGATGACGATGGAGCTGCTGATAGGGAAACTCATCCCATTCTGCTTGAGTTGAAGTGCTTACTTTGTATTGTCAACGCTTTGATAAGCGTTACTTTATTGCATTTTTTGGCGTGGAAAGAGATGGCTAAGTTGTAATAGACGCATTTAAATGCTACATCAAAACTTGTGGTTATCAGATATGGAATTTTATGGAACAATCAGTCTGAACTCTATAAATATTTGTATAAATGTTCACACACATTGAATAAGTTTATTTATTTGAGATATTCTTGCTCTACTGTGCCAGATTATTAAATTTTATATATTATAGATAATAAAATACAGCAATTTGCATATATATATTATGTGTATATATATGTATATATTATACAGAATAATTTTAATAATAAAAAAAAAGCTATTAGCGAATGGTTGAAAAAAGTTCGCTGATAATAAAGTGTCAAATTTTATAATCTTTAAACAGTTCAGTGACTTTTGAAATGATCTCAATGTTTTTTGAGCAGTTCCTCACCTTCAGCGTGTTTCTCTTGTCAATTCCACCAAATATTCAGTCTATTTTGGTTCCTGTTGAGAGCAGTTGAACACAGCGCTAAAAGATGAAATTAAATTGTGTTTTGTTTATTATATGCTTAAGTCTGACACTGATCATAGGTAAATCCGCTTTGGCTTCGGCAGCTAACGAAATCGAGGTAAACGCAGAACACGCAGCAATTATTGAAAAACAAACTGAAAATGGGAAAACTTCGTTGCTTGATTGCACTACCTTTGGAGATGAGCCGGGTGTTCATAAAATCAATTTCCTCAATTTTTCCTTTGATGCCTTGTGTGATTCTGAGACAGCAGGTCCTGGCTGGACAGTTATCCAGCAGCGAATCAAAGGAAAGGAGAATTTCAAGAGGAATTGGAACGCATATCGCGATGGCTTTGGCTCCTTTGATGGCGACTTCTTCTTGGGCCTGGAGCATATCCATCGTTTGACGAGCAGTCAACCTCATGAACTCTATATACATATGGAAAACATTAGGGGCATAATCACATATGCGAGCTATCATCAATTTGCCATCGCTGGCGAAGGCGACAAATACCGACTGATCAGCTTGAGTGAAAACATTGGCAATGCCACTGAGAATTGCCTAGAAGAAAACCAAAATCAAACATTTAGCACATATGATCGTGACAACACTGTCTTAAATTGTACCAAATATGGTGGCTGGTGGTATTCCAGTGGATGCGGATCCAGGTAGGCAAAAGACTCTCCACAGCATCTCTCAAATATATGTATATAAATATATCTGCTGTTTACCAGTTTTTTAAATGGACGACATGGTGATGGGGAGCCTCGAAACAATGGTATACAGTGGGGCTACGACTTGATGGAAAAAGTCAAAATGCTTATACGCCCGACCAAAATTGAAGCAAAATAAAAATACTGCATTTTCGAATTTTAAATATCACTTGATACATTTTCAAATAAATAAAGTTGTGTTCAATTTGCGACTATTTTTTATGAATTTTTGACCTATTTTTACCCCAAGCAGAATTTCGGGATCTGATACCGATAACAACTCATATATTTATAACTGTTTAAGGCATATAAATCATTTTGGCAATTATTTTAATTGAAAAAAACCTAAAAACTTTTCAATACTTTGAAAGATTGTATTTCTTAGAAAACCTCTTAGCAGACTTAGAAAGGTGGAAAACTTCGAAGCTTAATGTTTGGAGTTTTAGTAGGGCTAGTCAACGCTCATAATTTATGTATACAATCATTCTACCATAATTTCTAGATGTGTGCAGAAATCACATATACACAATTCTGCTCGCTTCGCTGATCATGCTGCTCGCTTCTCGCACAGGCACGCATTATATGCATGTGGTCAGAAAATGCTGATTCCTGCTAATAATGGTCTGTTTTCCTGAAATTATGTTTCTGAATTTTTTCTACCTCTTCAATATTTTGTCAAAACGTGGTCATAAGAGTAAAACACTAAATTAATCAACGCGTAGAACTTAAATGAAAGTAGTTAATAACAAGTCTACTTTAAACCATTCCTTTTGAAACAAGTACGAGAAACTCAGCTGAGCAATGCTTAGATATAAACCAAAAGTATTTGTTCAAATCAAGTATTCAATGTAAGCTTAAATCATAATATACATACACATTTTCTATTAATTGTTTAACTAATTATTTGTAAAATATCTTAACAACTTTTGCAGTGTTTACATTATATTTCACACCATTTCCAACTACAAGCGTCAAATTCACAAACTCAGTCTCGATTTCTCTGATTACTTTGCGTGAGATATGAGAAGCAAAGTGAGCGTAAAATATGTGGCCGTAAATACAGACATAATGTGAATTTGGCTAAATTATGCCAGCTACATGACTAGGCACAAAAATTAGCCAATTACAGTAGGTGAAAAGAGGGCGGGGAGGAAAGTCTGAAAATAGGGCAACATATGCGCCAGCAAAGTGAGGAAACGATAAATAAATATAAATTAAACTTTCGATATTAAATGAGCCAATAAAATACCTTAGATTTCAAATGGTTTAAGGAGATACACATACGCGATAAGAGGAGGCCTATGTAACAAGAACACATCTCAAGCTTAGACGCCCTAAAATATGCAGCGAAATGTTTAATTTACGACAAATAAATGTTAAACGGCGCAAAATTGAGAGATTTGAGAGTAACGATATCGCCGCACATAAACTGTGTCATGTGAGCAACTTTGTGGGTGTTGGAGAAGTGTGGAGTGTGAGTGTAAGTGTGAGTGTGAGTGCGAATGTGAGTATGGGTGTGAGTGTGAGCCACCAATGGGGTGTAAAATAACGAGCGAAAATTTACCAACAAAGGACTTTGCAAATGACATGGGTACCCCAGAATTGTTGGGGGTGGCTTCTCCAGGGGTTGGGCACTCATGATAAAAACAGCAAAGGATAAACAGACAAACCGTTTATAACAAATTGAGCCTGAGACACACACACACACACACTTGCACAGATACTTATATCCAACTAGACAGGAACATAAGCGGCGACATGTGTGACAAGTACCAAACTGCTCACCCACAAGCAAAGTTGCCAAAATAAAAAAAAAAATTGGGAATTTACATACAAATTTGTCTGCAATGCGCTGGGAAAGTTATGCGAAAAAGTGTGGGAAAGTGAGTGTAATTTTAAGTTGCGGGAAACACCAGGCGGGAAAGCGCTTTAAGCTTAATGCACAAATAAACTATGCCAAAATTTCTTTGCAACTTATCTTTTTATATGATAACTAACTGAGTTAGTTCCCCAAATACCAAATACTTTTCAAATATTTAAACACGTGCAATTTCGACAATATTTATCAGATTTATAGAGTTAAGGTTTCTGTTTTACAACGCTCAAAATTTACTTGTTGTTTAAGAAACTTTTTGATTTTGCAGATATTTTAAAAATTACATAATTCTAATGTTATAGAAGCGTTAATTTACATGCATACATATAAATTATAAATATGTAACAGTAACTTTTATTCAAAATGTTTGAAAACACCTTTTTTTTAAACTGATGTTTTTTTCTCTATTATTCTTCTTTTTTATTATTATTATTATTATTATAATTGAGGAACCAGCACTGTGAAGGCGAAGCATTCTCCTAGGATGTGCATTGAGGATTCCTCCTCGTTTCCTTCTTTTTTATATGGCGTTTATATTTTTAAACATTAATCAAAGTATTGAAATGTTATAAAACATTAATTTGACAAAGTACGAATAATAACGGGAAGTTAAAGTCTATAAAATAAATATAAAAATGGTTTTAACAAATGGTGCATAACATTAAATGTTGCATTTTAATTTCAGCGTCCAACCGACCAGAGGTCATTCATACATTCATTCATTCATTCATATTCATTCTCTGCTTAAAGTTAATCAAAGTTAGTTTTAATCAAAAATAAAGTCTTTAAAATAATTTACCAATTTTTCGTTCATTTTTGTGCTGTAATAAATGAAAAGAATAAATAATTATTAATTTTGGAATATGAATATGAATATGAATATGAATATGAATATGAATGTGAATATGAATGTGAATATGAATATGAATATGAATATGAATGTGAATGTGAATGTGAATATGAATGTGAATATGAATGTGAATGTGAATGTGAATATGAATATGAATGTGATTATGAATGTGAATATGAATATGAATATGAATATGAATATCAATATGAATGTGAATATGAATATGAATATGAATGTGAATGTGAATATGAATATTAATATGAATACGAATGTGAATGTGAATATAAATATGAATAACAGTAAAAATTTACTCTTGTGATTCATTCAATTATAACTAAATGATTTCCCCTCACTTTATTGCCGAAAACTTCTCATTCTCAAGTCCCTAAATGATATTGTATTTTTAGTTACCTGACGCCAAAGATCTACACAATATGTCACTAGTCGGCAACTATAGCACCCAATTCCTGCACAACTTCCATCCGCATCTGCTGCAGACCCTCAACCATGGAATGCTGGCGGCAAATGGAGCAGCTGCCGCTGCTGCCGCCGCTGGAGCACCTGGCGGCTATTTTGCCAGCGAGCGCTCGCCGCTGGGGAAGCCGTCGGTGCTGTCGAATTTCTCGCTGCCGTCGGCGTTTTCGCCACCCAAATATATTGGCATATCTCTGGATCAGGTGAGTGACAGTGGAGAGACGGCGTCGCTAATCGTCTGCAGATTGGCAGTGTGTCATAAGTGAAATTGAATATTTCAGAATCTCTTCAATGGCAGCGAATCATTTCGCACGGATTCGGCCAGTCCCACGTGCACATCACACGAATCCATGGAGGGATCACAGGATTACGATGCCGTTGAAAAGGGTGAAAGTCCGCGCAGCAATAATTCTCAGGATCCCAGGGATTTGAGACGTAAGTTGGGTCTCTCAATATCTCTCTCTCTCTCTCTCTCTCTCTCTCTCGACTGTTTACTTTGCAAATTTGCATGTTTGCGATAAACCAAAAATAAAAAAGTGGGCGGCAATTTTGGGATACGTTTGCTGCCTGCCTTTTTTTATCAAAGTCTTTGGCGTATTTGTTTCAATTTTACTTTTCTGTGCAATTTTAACGCTTCAGTGGGTTAGCTTTGACTGACAGGCCAAAGGCGCCTGGCAGATGAGAAAAATGCCGCACTTCACTCACTTTTTTCTATTTTTCTATTTTATTAGTTTTTTTGTTTTTTGCTGTTCACAAGCAGACATTTAAATCAATTTTGGGCAAATATTTACCTGAGGGTTGCTGCCGCTTATTGCATTAAAGCTGCTCCCAATTTGCCCAAATGTAGGCTAAACAAATTGCCTCCAAATGCGTTGCTAATTGGTGTCGCAAAGAGCCGCTGGCCTTAAGCGACTTATGCCTCATGCCCAAAACTCGGCAGCATATGAACATGATAAATATGAATGCAAAACGAGCAGTGTGAGTCTCAGGGTTAGTGTCGGTGGCACGAACAGAGCGCAGGGGTGGGCGGGGGTTGTGTCAACAAAAGTTTTCGAATCAGTGGCGCAGCTGCTGGCAGGGTGTGCTAATGAGCAATCTGCATGCCCAATGACTCTTCAATACTTAGAAAGATCTATGCCCACCTAAACTATGAATTTAAATTTTATTTCTATGCTAGTTGCAAGCTCAAACTTGAGCGCAATGAAAGAAATTTAAAATTAAACAATACAAAAGTTAAATAAATTCATAATAAAATAAAGAGAACGTTGAAATGGTAACTAACCAACTTTGAAAAACTCTATTTAAAGCTGAAGTAAAATAAGTTTTCCGATTTGAAAGTTAGTGAATAAAAAATAAAACTTTTCAAATTATAAAATATAAATGAATTTTTTAATGATTAAGTGTTTGTTCGTAGTCGACAATATAATGTTCTCTAGCTGTAGACTTTCATAAATAGATTGCAAACAATATTTCCTTTTTAAGTAAAATTCATCTTAAACTAAGATTGCATATAAAGAATGTCTCAAAATTGTCCACTGCTACAACTAAAGTAATCCTAATTCTGGAAACACCTCAAAGCATAACAAAAAATTTACCTGAAATTTGTAAAAAATATGTTTATAGTTATTAGTATAGATTTCTGTATATTGAAGACATCATAGTTATATAGATATATATTTACACATATCCATATTTCTATAATATATATATAGATATATACACACATATCTATACATCTATCATTTATTCAATACACCCCTATCTGACTACGTCCATTTCCTTTCTTCCTTTCAATAATATCAACTTTTTATTTGACTTTTATATTTACATGTAAACTTACGCTGGAAAACCAGTTTTCCGCACACACACACATACACTTCCCTCTCTCCTATCCTCCCCTGAACACCGTCTCGCATTGTGTGTTTAACTTTTGGCTTATGACAGTGGCTGAACTAAACTGAGCCCATAAATTATTTTAAATAAATAATGCGCTTTTAATTAGCTGCAGCGCAGCCAACATCAATAAACCAATGCAAACTATAGATAAATTCAAGACTGCTTTAGGCCAAGTAAATCAGCTAAGTTAGAAACACCGAAGATGATATACCCTTGCAGAACGGGGTCAAACTGCCTTCGACTGTCGATTTCATGTCTCGTTAAACAAAACAGTTATTCATCCAAGAACTCATCTTTCAGCCGTATGATATAGTGATCCGATCTGGCTGGCTCTGTCATATATGTATATATGTAGTTAAAAGATGGGAACATGCCAAGTTCCATCAAAATAGCATTAAAACTGAGCAGTGTATCGCACACACAGACAGACAGACGGATATATAATGTTTTCTCGGCTAGTTACGCTGATCAGAAAGATATATATTTTATGAAGTCGAAGACGTCTTCTTCCAGACGTTACAAACCTTATGACATTATTACAAAACCCTTTGCAAGGGTGTAAAAAGCACGCGCCGTCTGCCAAAAAGCGCCAAAAGTCAAAAAGCCACTTGGTATAAGTATCTATACAAGTATGTATATGTATGTATGTATGTGTGTGTATGTATGTATGTGTGTGTGTGTGTACATGTATATTTGTGTGTATGTGTAAGGGTTAGAAGGGTGCACATTAAGTGTTTTAAATGTAGCAATGGCTTATTGAAATGTAGCAGCCGTACTTAATTTTTTTCTTTTGGCCTGCCACTTGACTACAAAGTCAAAAACCGCAGGACAGGCAGGACGCATCCTTTTTGCGGCACGAGGCAGCTAATTACTCAGCCTGCAACTCTTCTTCACTTGGCACTTGAGCCAATTATATGGCAGCTAAAGCTACCCCAAACCAACCCTTGGAACGACAGCGACGACAACGACGACGACAAAAAACTCATAATGTTTGCTCATTTATTGTACATGTTGTTGTTGTTGTTTCTGTTGTGTATTGGCTTCGTTCAAAGGATGTTGCAAGTGTTGCAAATCGCTTTGATTGCATTGTTGGTATTGTTATTATGAGCATTACTTATTATTATTATTATTGTTGTTCAGATGATGTATTATATCCAATGCACACTTGGAATTTTCATATTAATTTCTCGAATATTAATGGCACACACACACCCACACATACACACACACACACACACACACACACACACTCAAACAATAAAACTCATATTTCATGCTATATGCGATATTTGGAATTTCTCCCTTTGGCGGCTTTGAAGGCAACCAGCGATTGGCACGTGACTCTTTGGAATTCGGGTTTTGTTTTCTAAAATGCCAACCAGAAACACTGATTTTGTGCAGTTAAATGTCAGTTCTCTATTCCTATAACATCTTGTATAAATTTGGCAGTATTCCTGATCGAAATTCTCAACAAATATACCGCAGTAAAGCTACTAATGCGGAAAGATTAGCTACAAGTGAGCGTGCAACTCGTTGGTTTTCCGAGATATCTTTATCAAACCCAGCAGTTGTGCTTGTTATTAACCCATTCACATTTCCAATTATAATCATCAACATCAAACTACAATATCATATAGCTTTCACAGTCAGCAGATTCACACTGGTCTACAGGTGTTTTCTTTTTTTTCTTCTTTTTCTCTGATAAATTGTAAATTTATGTAAGGTTTAGATAACAATCGCAGAAAATGGGTTTTTTGCCTAAAATATCTCATCTTTCAGCCAACATGCTCTTATGCTATATATAAATATATATGTATATATACAAATGATATAGTATTCTGATCAGGTCGATGATAACATATGTACTATCTGCAAAATGATGAATATGTGCAAAGTTTCATCAAAATAAGTTAAACTTTGACATTAACTTAATGTGGAAAACAAAATGAATGTGGCAAAGACTTAAACATCCAAGTAATAAGTAAATAAATATTTAACATGATTTCTTGCTAGTAGTATTAAATTTCCTTAAAGCTAAACTTTGATATAAAATTCTATGCCAAAAATGCATTTTGATGAATTTAACTTTTGCTCGGCTGTTCTCGTTGAATAATTTGAAAATAAATAATATGTGAATTTATGCAGAACGTCAGCAAATTGAACTCACACCTTTTGGCCATTTTGTTGTTAGCCAGTTCGCTGAGTGTTTCTGTTACTGTTATCCGCGGTTAACCGTTGCCAGCCAACATATTATGTTGCCCATCTATACGTATACCATGTGCGTATTTTAGGCCAAAACATTTGGCAGGCAACAAAAGCAACAACATCGGCAACATTGGCAACATCGGCAACATTTCTGTTTGTATTTGTTGTAATAATATTTTAATTGCCGCCACAGTCACGTGCAGAACTTTTGACTCTGGTGCCGCAAACAGTTTGTATTTATTGTGGTTTGTTGTGCACATTCTTTTTTGTGTGTGTGTGTGTGTGTGTGTGTGTTGTACGTGCGTCTGACAGCTGAGCAGATTCAGCAAGGACATGCCACAAAAAAAAAGAATACAAAATAAAAACCAGAAAATAATAACGAGCGCCAATTAATTTGGGCTAAGTACGTGTTAAAAATGTGTAGCATGCAATTAGAAAATGGCCAGAAAATTTATGGGCCAGCAATGCTGGGTGTGGAAATTCCAAAAATTGAAATCAATGCGAGTTACAGGGTGGTGCAGGGGGGCAGCGGTTGGGAGTGGTGCGGGGTGGGTGTATGGAATTTCAATTTGTATTGCGGCACTTTGATTGATGAATGCGGCATGCGTCCAATTTCAGATCTGCATAATGTTAGCAAAGCGCATACGATTGCCTCCTCCTCGACGGCATCCAGCAGCTCCTCATCTTCCTGCTCCACCAGTTCGGCTGCGGCGGCAATTAGCTCGGCCGCAGTCGCAGCGGCGACGAGCAGCGCTGTCGTCTCCATGGCCAATCATTTGGCCGCCCATCAATCGTCGCCAGCCCATCATCATCCGCATCATCATCATGGCCATCATGGAGCGGGCCCAGCGACACATCATCATATGGCGCATGCACATCCGCATCCACTGTCACATCATGCCGCCCATCATGCGGCTCTGGCCAGTCTGGCCGGATTGCGTGCGGTGCCGGGTGGCCTGAGCCTGGTCAGCGGTTTGCAGGCAGCTGCTGCCGGTGGCGCCATACCCGATCTGTGTCCCGTCTGCGGGCTGAAGCTGAGCGCCGAGGAGTGGCATACGCACTTCCTCACCGAACTTGATCGTCTGTACAAGCTGAGTGCCGGCTTCGAGCGGGCTAATCTGCAGGCGACCTACATGTTTGCCCCACCCTGTCCGGCCCAGGAGAATGCCATACGCACCAGCCACAATCGTTGGGAGGTAAGCCAATGAAGTTGTCAACGAAGTTTCCGTTTGTATATTAAGCACCCTTTTTTTGTAGACCTTTCAGCGGATTCGCAACAATCGTCAGAACCGGCTCCGGCTGAAGGTGCGCAAGCGCAAATATGGCGAGATGTACATGATGGAGAGTCTCTACTGTAGCAGCTGTCCCATTTGTAAGCGAAAGTATGCGCTGGAAACAGGCAAATTGCCGCCAGAGGTGCGTTTGGATTCTATACAAAAAAATCACATTTAATAGTTAATCTATATCTGATTAATACATTTTTTTTTAATATTAAATTTAAGTAGTATTCGGAGCTAAATTTCATTTAATAAAACAAGAAGCTAACTTAATTGTAGATAAAAGAAATTAAGTCAACTTTTATAAAGATGAGATATGTTTGAATAGAGATTTTTACAAAATTCCACTCAATTTTTATAAAGTCGAACTATTTTTGGATAGAAATTTTCGGAATATATAAATACTTTAAAAACTTTCTGCAAATATCAAAATTTTTTGATATTAAATAAACTTTAAGCAAGAGCTTTTGAGTGCTCAATCTCTACCTATCGATATCGATATCAAATGATATCGTACATAGTTGCATGTTATGTTACAGATGTTATTTTACAGTTTTAATTACTACGTCACTAGTGGCCTGCTACAATACAAAATATTGTAGCAAAATATTTATAAAAGAAAAGCATATAATTAATAATTAATGATATAGAAATTAAATTATTAATTAATAAATCAGTTATTTATATTACTACAATAAATATTAATAAGCCCATATATTAATATTTGTATTTATATATTTAAACCATTCAACATTATCTTACTGTGCTTGCAGGATGAAGTCAAGTTGCAGGACGAGATCGAAACGGTGGACGTAGAAAGCTGCAACGATGATGTGCCGGATTCGGGTTCGGAGCTACCCGGCGCGAATACAGCGATGACAGTGGCAGCCAATAGTATGCAGCCGACGAGCATGCACAACAGCAATGCACAGCCAGGCAAACTAGATGGGATATTATATCGCACGGCATGCGTTATCAATCAGAAGGAGGGGCATGCCGATGAGCAGGATGTGAGCACCAATGTGACTACCGTTGCCAGCAGCAGCAACAACGTCAGCTGGTCAGGCGAAACAATTACGCCCAGCAACAACCACACACAGGCACATATCAGTGGTAAGTTGAGGGGAGCTGTGGTGAGTTTCCAGTTTTCCAGTAGCTAACTGCTTTAAATGCCACCTAAACACAGTGAAAAACGTCAGCGAGCTGTCATCAACCACACATCATTATTACAATGCGGATTCGTGCGGCGTGGGCGTCTCCGAAAATAACAGTAATAGCAACAACAACAAGGAGCTAATGATGGAAACGGCAACGTGCCAAAACGATAGCGATGAGGATGTCATTGTGGATGACGATGAGACGGTGAAAATGACGAGCAAATCGCACAGCTTTAAGCGACGCCTGGACGAGAATGTCGCCAGCAGCAGGTAGGCAAAAATATTGCAGCGAACTGAGCGAAAATTAATTAAACATGTTTTTAATTTCATAGAAGCCTGGAGAATATATCGCCACATGACGAGCGTCCGCGCTCTGAGCCACAGGTCAGCAGCACCGAGCCGGGTCCCATGGATATCTCGCACAACAACAACAACAACCATAGCAACAACAACAATAATAATAATAATAGTGCAACAACAGCAACCAAATATGTTGAGCCCATGGAGAGCAGTTTGTCGCAGCTATCGTCAATGGGTGTGCCGGGATTAACGCAATTGGACACAAAGGTGGGAATTAGTTCGGATTTAAAACCGGACGATGAAAACAAATGTTTCATTTGTAAGGTAATTTTCTCAGTTTGCTTCAGTTCTCATTTTCTCGCTGTCACGCTCTATACTCCTCCCCGTCCCCTCTCTCTATCTATATATCTCTCTCTCTCTCTCTATCTTTCTGTGTGTGTCTGTCTGTTGTTAAGTCTAACTGCACTATTTTGCATGTAAATAATTTGCACTCTATTCTTGCTCAATTTGTGCTCTAAGCCATGCTCTCCGTTTGTGTGTTCTTCTCTCTCTCAAGACAGGCATAAAGGATCTCAACACGGATGCGTTTCTGCGCGGTCGCAATTTCTATTTCCATCAGAGCTGTGCGAATGTGATGAGCAGCTATCGGCTCAACAAGGAGCTGCTAAGCCAGGCCCAGGCACAGAGGGAGGCGAATTCGGCTACGTCGCTGTCGCCCGCTCAGTCGCCGCAGCAAAGTGTTGCCACACCGACAATGATTGAATAATGGAGAATGTCAAAATGTCGAGCAATCAAAAAGCGTGAATTTATTACAGTTAATTAATTCAAATATTGTGGTAGCTAATGAAACAAAACAACAAAAAAGGAAAACAAAAACAAAAGCAGAAATCATCTTTAAGTGCGCGTTTCAAGCGCTCGCCCAAAAGCAGACAACACATTTTTTCGCCAAAACGCTAGCCACATTTATTTTAGGTTTTATTTATTTATTTTTTCGCTGTGTATAATTGCGTGTTTGAATTTCTCGTAGTTAACCCAGTTTGATTTCCTCAGTGTAAATGTTTAGTGCAATTTTTGCGTTGCTTTTCAGATGTTTTTTTTTTTTGTGTGTGTATGTGCAGCTCAATATACAAAAATATATTTGTATTATTTTCTTTGTTTTAGTGTTCAAAATTCTTGAATGTGCTATAATTGTTAAAAAAAAAGAAATGAAATTAGTTATCATAACTAAGCCAATTAGTTGTACATTTTAAGCCTAAAATATTTATGAAAAATAAAATAAAAATATATGAAATACTAACAAAAATTAATCAATTCTTTTGAATTAAAAAAGGAGAACTAATGAGAGAAATAAGAAAAATATTGTTGTTTACCAAATACTATTAATGGTCTAAAAAAACATTAAATGTTTTTTGCCAGGTTATCTTCAAAATCTTGCATATTTTGCTTAGGTAAATTTATAATTTTTCAAATGCACTTTTGAGATTTAGCTTATCATCAATTCAAAACACGCTGATTGCTGTATATACAATAATAAATAATACGCAGCAGCAGCAGCCACAACAAAAACAAAAGAAATCATTCATAAAGCTATTTTTATACACACATCAACATTTGTGCATAAATACGCTTTGCCAATTTATATAGTATACACTTTTTATAGCGGAACACTAAACAGATAAGACAGCTAAGCTGTCCAGCTAAGCTGCAAAAGCAACACATAAAAACGAAGAGAGGAGCCCTTAGGCAATCGCGGTCTCTTCTCCACTCTCTCACCCTCTCACTCTCTCTTTCAGTTGGGGGTCTGTCGTAAAAGCTTACCAAGAAACACGTGATGCGATTAGCGAAAAGGGTATAAATAGCGGGTTCGCAGCGCGAGCGAACTTTCAGTAAAGCTAAGGCAGCGATCGAGAGCGGAGGTGCTTGAAAGTATCTCCAGATTTACTTATATTTTGCATTCAATAAGCACAAACAATATGTTCTCCAAACTGAGCACACGCGGCATTGCCAGTCGCCTCGGCAATCTGGCGCAGAAGACACTTGCCAATGATTCGCCGGCTGTCTCCACAGAGAACGCTCGCTCCCAAGCGGTTTTTGAACGTGAACAAAAATATGGAGCACACAACTATCATCCGTTGCCGGTGGCGCTCTCGCGGGGCGAGGGTGTGCACGTGTGGGATGTGGAGGGTAAACGCTATTTTGACTATTTAAGCGCCTATTCCGCGGTCAACCAAGGTCATTGCCATCCCAAGATTATCAAAGCGCTAACAGAGCAATCACAGAAACTGGCGCTGACGTCACGGTAAGTAAAAACAGCAGTTTTTGTTTTTCGTTTTTTTCAGACGTGCCCCTCTTGAAAGCTTATCTACTCAATGTAAACATTTCGCTGGAGGAGAGCTTCACGAGCTTTATTCGTAAATATATTTCTGACCTTGGCTTTATTTGGGAACTGTGTGAGAATAGCTAGCAAAAAATCACAAGCCGTAAACAACACAGAGTGATTTTGCTCAGCTATCAGTAACAACAAGTGTCGTTATCATTGATGGCAGGGCTAAGCTGTTGTCGGCTCGAGAACACAAAGCAATAAATGGCCATTAATGGAATATTACTGTTGCTAAGTCGTTTTTGCATGTAAGCAAGCCATCAAAAATGTTGAAATTTAAACAGCAATTTAAATCAATTTTATTTGATAACGTATATCAATTAAGTTGATTCATTATCAGGTGTAAATGGTAAATAGTTATTTGTACTTGACCAAAGTTTTTTCTAAATATTACAAAGTAATATATAACTATTTGAGAACGATTCTTGACTAAAATACAAAAATTAACACACATTGTAATCATATTATGTGCACAGCCACAGAATTCTAGGGTAAGTTCAATTAATCTTTGGCAGATTAAATGTTTAAAATCGAAATCGACCAAAACATGTAAAAGCCCTTTCGAAAAAAAATCAAATATTAATCTCACAATTAATAATATCAACAAATTAAATGCAATTTGAATATGTGAATTTAAGAAATACTTTTGTTGTCAAATATATACGTATACAAGTAGTATTTATGTATAATCTTGGTTGATCATTCTGTTAATCTTTATGTTTAAATGACTTCTAGAACACCAATTAGATCCAGCTGAAAAATATCAAATCAGTCAGAGGAAATGTATTTAAATTCAACTAATGACAAATGAATACGAGGGGCTTACTTAAAGGTTATCGGCTTAGAAATACAATGATGTTTTCTTAATGATAGAGATTTGATGATTACTATTGTATATAGTTGACTTATAAAATATTCTTCCCTTAGCGCTTTCTACTCGGACGTTCTGGGCGAATATGAGGAATTTATTACCAAGTTCTTTGGCTACGACAAAGTGCTGCCAATGAACACCGGCGTCGAGGGCTGCGAGACTGCCTGCAAGCTGGCCCGCAAGTGGGGCTATGTGAAGAAGCAGATACCGGAGAACAAGGCCAAAATCATCTTTGCCCGCAACAATTTCTGGGGACGCACACTGGCTGCCGTCTCCGCATCGAATGATCCGACAAGCTATGAGGGCTTTGGTCCATTTATGCCCGGTTTCGAACTGATCGATTACAATAAAGCGGCTGCGCTCGAGCAGGCACTGCAGGATCCGAACGTGTGCGCCTTCATGGTGGAGCCCATTCAGGGCGAGGCTGGCGTCGTTGTGCCCGACGATGGTTATTTGCGGCAGGTCCGCGATCTGTGCACCAAGCACAATGTGCTCTGGATTGCGGATGAGGTGCAGACGGGACTGGCACGCACCGGACGCATGCTGGCCGTCGACTATGAGCAAGTGCGTCCCGACATACTCATCCTGGGCAAGGCACTCTCGGGCGGCATCTATCCCGTCTCGGCGGCACTCTGCAACGATGAAGTAATGCTGTGCATCAAGCCCGGCGAGCACGGCTCCACCTATGGGGGTAATCCGTTGGGCTGTCGTGTCGCCATTGCAGCGTTGACGGTGCTCCAGGAGGAGAAGCTGGCCGAGAATGCCTTTAAAATGGGTCAACTACTGCGCACTGAGCTGTCCAAGCTGCCCAAGGAAGTGGTCTCTGTGGTCCGCGGCAAGGGACTGCTCAATGCCATCGTCATTAATTCGAGTGAGTTTTTTCTTTTCAATTTTCTCCAACTCAAATCTAAGTTTATTTCTTACGATTTGCTTAGAATTCGATGCCTGGGATGTTTGCATGAAGCTCAAGGATAATGGACTCCTGGCCAAGCCCACCCATGGCGACATCATTCGCTTCGCTCCGCCTCTGGTCATCAGCGAGACGCAAATGCTCGAGAGCATTGACATCATTAAGAAGACCATTCTATCCATGTAATCATTATATATACCAGGCGAAAATAGCATTTAATTAGTTTACTAACATTTATAAAACCAAACTGAAAAGTCTGAAAATATATTTTTTACTGTTTTATGTGCATATTTGATAATATCTTTTCTCGATCTTTCGCAGCTTATTACCATATTATTACTTTATTTATTGTTCAGTAAAACTTTCCATACTGCGCAATCCCGAAAATCTTTTATTAGATTTAATATTTACATTAATTAACTTTATTACATTATTATTTAACATTTGTTTCTATTATTACAAATACTTAAATATTTCCAATCAAATTGCATTTTATAAATCTGAAAAACCAAAGATTAATTTATAATTTATTTATGGTATATTTATTATACATTTCTTATCATCTCTCAATATTACAAGTTTCAGGTCTTTTAAATTCCTCTCATTATTATAATTGGGGAACCAGCACTGCGACCTATGAGGTCTATTGTGCCCCCTTCTGAGCCTACAGCTCCTCTATCAACACCAGCTCCTGCAAGAATGCTAGAATCTTTGTTGGGTTGAGGGTTTCTATGTCCTAGGTCTTCATGACATGGTTCCCTAGGATGCTGCATCTTTTTCTAATTAAGGCGACGCATTCTGCTAGGATGTGCATTGAGGATTCCTCCTCGCTTCCACAAAACCTGCATACATCGCTACTATAGATACCTAATTTGGTTAGGTGACTTCTCAGTCTGCAGTGTCCTGTCAATAGACCGGTGAGTATCCTGAGCCTGTTCTTCCCCATGGATATTACTTGCTTAAATCGTTTTTGATTATAGCCACCTAAAAGACTTCTGGCTTGTCGGAGTCCTGGTGCCTCTGCCCAGCTCCGATTTCGCCTCTGTCTTTCTTCGTTTCTGAGTTGCACCCGTATTGTGTGTCTTCCTATGCCACAATACGGTTCAGGTCCTGTCAGAGGTCTCTCTGCCCCCATTCTTGCTTGCTCGCCGCTTTGTTCCCCGCTATGTCGCTGTGGCTCGAGACCCATCTTAGGGTAAGCCTATTGTGTCCCGAGTTGGTCAAGCTTGGATCTTACTTCGTGGACTACTCTTCTTCGTCTCCATTATTGCATTTATTGCTGCTTGACTATCAGAGAGGATGGATATATCCGCCATCCGATAGTGCCACATCTCCCTATCGCACACGTCTCGGCTTGAATTATGCCTCTTTTAAATTCTACTTTATTCATTTTTAGATCTTTACTCAACTCAACCAAGTCACTTGCTCTTATTCCATTTTATAACCTGTTAAATGCTTTATGCTGCTTAAATGTGTCAATGGGCCGACATAAAAAACAAAGAAATCTTTTTGATTTCATAACGCTAATAATACTTCTCAACATCCCCTGACACTCCCCTCCTTCCACTCCCCTTCTTCATGCCGTTGAGTGTGTCATTCTTGATTTTTTAATTAAATTATAAAAAAACCACACTGGCTGAATGGATCGATGGATGGATGGAGGGATGGATGGGAGCGTGCCGCGGTCGTTAGGCAATAAACTTGGACACCGCGCATCCTGCAGGACAATTACCAGGCGGAAAATGTCGCAACATTTTCCGCCTTATCTGCACACTTGGCACTTTAAAAGAATAAGAAAACGAATTAACAACGAAGCAACTACAACAACAACAACAACAACAACGGAAGAGGGTTGCTTTTTTAGAGCAGGGAGTGTAGAAGAATGTTGTCTCTTTGTCGAGCTTATCGCACGGTTGCTCGGTGCTCGGTGCAAAGGATGCGCTGCGCTCCAGACAAACATATTTCCGCCCGAAAAAAGAAAACCTTTCGTTGTGGAAAATCTTTATTTTTAATTTTAACGCTTTATTTAATTATGTGAAGCGCCTGCTGAGGACAACAACAACAACAACAACAACAAGTAGACAAGTAGACAACTAGACAACTTCAAGTTCAAAAGTTGGCTGCTAATAAAATGCTTAGGTTGTTGCTGCCTTGTTGCCAGTGGCCTGTCTGGCAATAAAACCCACAAAAAATGGGGCTAAAAATTGCATTTTTTGTGCGACTTCTTCGCTTTTTTTTATTTTTTTAATAAAGACATCAACAGATGGGCGCCGATAAAATGCCAAAGATTATGGACAAAAGGCAAAAGGACAACCGGCAAGCAGTAAACGCACAAAAGGCAGCCAAGCGGCGTGTGGTTTTTGTCACCACCATCCAACCATCCAACACCCCCTAAAAAAAGTCCTTTTTTCCCTTGGCCATAGCTGTGATAAGCTTTGTCGGTCTGCAAGTTTCCATTCACATTCAAAGTAGCCCTTAAGACGTTGCATTAACCCAACACTTGCGCACACTTGGCCAGGTCAACTTGAAGATCTGTGATTTAGTTGACCACTACCCCAACCCCAACCCCTACCCACCATGCCCGCCCCCTCCATCACCCGCTGTTAATCGTATGTTTTTATGAGTCTGCAGATAAGCGTTTTACATTTCAGCAACTGTTTTTTAATGTTTTAACTTTTAATTAGCTGGGCGAGTGAGACGAGAACAAAAGCGAACCCCATTTCTGCCTCAACCCCCACCACGCCCCCTCGCCGTTTTCAGTTGGTCTGTTAACAGTTATTTGGCATATCGATTTCAATTGCTTTTCAATTGCTTTTCAATTGCTGACAGCAAATTGCAACAACAAACATAAAATCAAATACAACAAATACAACGCGATAAAAATCACAAATCGAAACGATTCCCAGAAGGCAGTTTTCTACACCTTGTCGACAGGCCAAACACAAATGGAGCAAAGAAATTTGAAGAAATTTGTTTGCTCAACTACTAAAATACCCTACATATTAATATATATATATATATATATAGGCTCTTTGTTAAATAAGATCGAAATGCATTTAAATCTTTATGGTAACCAAGTAAAAATGTTGGAAAAGAAACATTTATAAAATATTCTTCAAAGTTCTTAACAACGTTAAATAATATTTTTATAAATAAAAGCAATATCTAAACTTTTTGACAACTTTTAATAATATTTTATATACAAAAATGTTTTTTTGTAAAAATAATATTAGTTATTTAATATAATACATCTATATAAATATGTAATATGAATATATTAACTAAATTAAATAAAATATACGAAATATTATTATTTGCAGGTATCTAACGACTGTACCTGATCTTAACAACCCTAAAATTTACCACTGCAGGGTATAAAAACTGTAGCCTACTTTCGGGACTTGGGTTCGCTGTCACCTGTTGTTGCCTGCTTAGCTTGCTTGGTTTGCTTGGCTTTCTGCTGCCCTGATGTAAATCTTTAAAATCAATATGCAAGTGACAAGCAGCTGAGGCTTGAGGCTTAAAGGACACGCCCCAGCATCAGAAAAAGACCACCGCCCACTCCCGCTGAGTATAGCATGTCAAGTGGCAAGTGGCAAGTGGGTGGGAAAGGTGAGAAAAATGTGAATTGGGAATGGAAATAGGAATGGGAAATGGAAGCCGAACAGTGAGAGTTGACTTGACGGTTTGTCAGCCAGATTTTTGGCTTGGAGCAACAGACAGCCGCACAAATTGAAACGGTTTAGATTACGTTGAAATTGTCGCTCAATTTTTGTATGTAAGCAGCAAATAATTTGCAGGCAGTTGACAGAGATAACGGTGCTTAAGTCTATAGTGGGTAAACTTTTTCAATATTATGTAGAAACTTGAGATAGCTATTACCTGACATAAATGAAATGGCATATTCTAAACTGTGAAAGAGAAAAACAACTGTCTCTAATTGGTTTAAGCATATCGCTACTTAATTCAAGACTAAACTAATCCTTTGTTCAGTTCCGAAGGATATTACAGTAAGTAGTTGCGATCTGAAATAAAGTTTGTCTTGTTCCTAGGAATCATTTATAACTAATTCGCTTCTGCAGCGTTCTCTTAATAATTTGTTTAAGACCAGTAATAGCATAATGGATTTACGAAGAAGTGCACGAAGAAGTGAATGTACTTTTGATAATGTGACAACTTGCTTTAAGATCAAAATTCCTGTTTCTTTTACACGCTGTGCAGCATAGATAATAAATCGATAACGATACAAATCGATTACTTTTCGACAAAGATATTACGCAAAGATCGCTTAAACTTGAAACGCTGATTATTATTGAGGGTCTCAAAAAAATTATACATACTATAAAATCAACATTTTAATAGGGAATTGTGCAAATTATGGCCTGGTTGCTCGTAAATTTATTAGAGCTTAGCTTAGCGCGCCGCAAAATGTTTCATAATAAGCCCAAGGCTTATTCACATGTGAACAGGCAATTTCCGTTGATTAAAGGGATTTGCAAGAAGCAGCGAAAAGGCGACAACGGCAAAAAAGAAACGATAATAAAATGTGGACGGGCGACAGGCAAGAAGTGAAAGTCAAATGATAAAATAAAGAGCAATGCAAAAGTAGCTTATTACAAAGAAGAAGAAGCAGAGCGAAAAAACGCTGCGAATAAGGGTGCAATGGGTGACAAGTAGACAAGGATAACTGGGACTTTTTTTGTGGTAAAAAAAAGTGCGCATAAAAAAACTGGTAATATTTTTACGCTTATGGCGCACTTTGTGTGTGTTAACAATAATAATAATAATCTTGAAGGCCATAATCGGTTTTTCCCATTGTGATAATTACATTGAGATGGAGCCGAGTTATTTTCATGGTTTCGCTTTTTGGTTGGTGTTTTGATTTTTGGGCTTGTTGTTTGTCGCATGAAAATTCAATTCAAATGCTTCAAGAGCACATAGAACAATTAAAAAAAATGGCACAAGGTGAGTTGGGGAAATGTTGAAAAACTTGTGTTGCATATTAAACAGAATCAGTGGAGTAAAATCGGTGCACGTAGTGCTTAACTTCTCCTTTCTTTTTTTTTTGTGTGCAGCACATTTTTAAATGGCAGCAGCAGCGAGTGAGGCACGTGCATTAAACAGCCCCAAAAGGCTGAAACAACAACAACAACATGCATGGAGAGTAATTTACAAAACTCGTCGGCAGTTGTTGACTTCGACGCGTTTGTCTGCGCAATTAGGCAATTGACCATATATGTGTGTGTGTGTGTGGGTGTTGTGTAATTGACAAAAAATGACATGCAATTGTGGAGAGCAGGACAGAGTTGTCCATGCGTCGCACAAAAATAAACCAAAAATTGATTTTCATGTAATGAGTTCAACTTCGGAGCCGGCTGCGGCTGCTGTTGTAGTCCTCCTTTTTTTTATTTTTTTACAGCATGCTGACTGCATATTAAAATGTGCGTGATGCCAACTGACGAATGTTGAAGTTACTTTTTTTGGTTTTATTATATTGTTGGCGACTGTAAGGGCTGTCAATTTTTATGAAGTTATGTTGGTGGGGCAACCCTCCTCCCAATCAAACAGTAACCAAATTGTGGGCAGTGTGTACAAGGGTGTTGCATGTAATGACGCGCATAATTTTAATTGGCCTTTGGTTGAATTTAATGGGGCAACAGTTCAATTGCAAAAATGCTCATGCATTAAAGTGGAAATAAATGCGAAAAAAAACACATGCATAACTCATAAATATATGTATATAACAATAAATGTTTAATTGTGATGTGCATAATTTCATTTTAAATTCAAATTGCGCGCTCTGTTCAACACACTTGACCGTACGCATTGTGCAGAACGAGGCCTATCGCTTAACGATAACATACGAACAGCGTTGCCCATTATCCAATAACAAGTGGCAATAACAGAGACAGCTGTTTTATCAGTGCTCTGTTTTTGCGTTAGCAGGTGTTTTTATTCAAGTTCGAGTGTCATTCGTAGCTATTCGGTCAAGCTCAAGAAATTTATAATCATTTTTCCATTAAAAAGTTGGCCAGCTCATTAAAAAATACAAGAACAATTTGTAATTTTCTTCGAAACGAGTTATATTAAAACACATAACAGTGCGCGCTGCTCATAACATTTGCGCGCCTGTTAACATTTTTTGGGTGACCACAGCTGTAGTTGCAAAGAAGAAGAGCAGCAAACGACGAAACATTTTTATTTAGTCAAATTGTGCAAACGGCAGTTTGTCGAGATTGTGTGTGCAACAAAACCACAAAGAAAAACACGATGTCGCAACAGCGTTCAACAAGCAACAATGATTCAGAGCAAAATTCAAGCATGAACACAATTGTCAATCTGGACGACAGCGACGACAAGGAAGACGACGACGACGTGCAATTTGTTGGCATTTTGCGTCCAACAGCAACTACAACAACAATCGATCTCTGCTTTCTGCCATCGACCTCAGCGGAAGCGGCTGCGGCACGCGCTGCAACAACAACGGCGAATAAGACACCCAGCAGTGCTGCCGCAGCTGAATCACTCAAAAGTGCCACAATTGAAACGGGTAACTGGAAACACTGAAAAAATAATCTAAACTTGTAATACTTTTTTTTTTTTGTAGCTGCGACGGCGAATACCTCTGAGAGCGCCGCCACTTTGGAGTGCCCTATTTGCCTGCAGACTTGCATACATCCCGCTCGTCTTCCATGCGGCCACATTTTCTGTTTCTTGTGCGTCAAGGTGAGTATAAAAAAAAAATACATTAAAAAAAATTGCGGAAGCGTTTGCAATTCACTTGCGCATTCAACTCGCGTCGCTCGCCGATGAAATTTTTAGTCGGCGAGTGGGTGACGCGTGCGCCGAACGAGCCTCACGCACGCACCCAACGCACGCAGCAGTTCACGGCCGCGCCGCCCTGCTTAACCCTTAGGCTGTGCGCTCTTTTTTAACCCTTAGCCCGCCCGCTCTGTTTAACCCTTCGCTTGTGCGCTCTCTGCATATCCCTTAGGCTGCGCGCTCTCTTTTAATCCTTAAGCAACTCGTTCTGTTGCACCCTCAGGCCGTGCGCTCTGCTTAACCCTTATGCTGCGCACTCTGCTTAGACTGCGCACTCTACTTAACCCTTAAAGGTGCGCTGAAAGTCTTATTCTTTTTAAATCAATTTTCAATGTGAATTACCTTCCGCAAAAAGTTGTTTGCCTTAAAATACAGATTAGTCGCCAGTTTAAACTGAATAATTGACAATGTACACAGTTTATGTAAAGTGCAAGGTAGACGACTAGTTGCAACCTAGAACAAGTTGTAATTGTTATACATTTTGTAAAAACTAGTAAACATTCCTAATAACAATTATTTATTGCACAGGGCGTTGCATATAAAAATCGTCGTTGTGCGATGTGCCGTCGTGAGATTCCCGCCGCATTTCTGGACAATCCACAGCTGGTGAATGGCATCGATGACATTTGTGCGACACGTGCTACGGAGGATGGCTATCAGTGGTACTACGAGGGACGCAATGGTATGTATTTAATATTATCATTTGGTGGTAGTTGCCAGCTTCACTCCAATCCTGCGCCAAACACAAACTAACTAGGCGGCTGGTGGGAATACGATTTGCGCACATGCGACAACATTGAGATGGCCTTTAAAGCATCCATCAACGGGACGCAGAAGGAGAATTCAATCCAGACGAAGCCAAGGAGCAGTGATTCATCAGAGTTAACGGAGCAGATCTGTGGCAATTTGTACGTCATTGATCTGCTACAAATGACGCAAACGCTGCTCGGCCAGCCCACAAAAAGCCGCAAGATCTTAAGACGCAAGTGCTCGGATCCGCCGCTAAATATTAATGGCATCGCGGGACTGAGACGCAAATAAAACACACAAGACTTAATCCCATTCCCCCGCCACTCCCAATCATTCCCATTCCTAAAATCCCAAGAAAAAAAATACTTTGCTAACTAGTTGATATACAGGTTGGTGGCAATATGACGATCGCACCAGCCAGGACATTGAGGAGGCCTTCAAGAAGGGCGACAAATCCTGCACCATACTTGTCGCCGGCTACGTGTACATTGTGGACCTGGAGCAGCTCATCCAGCAGCGTCAAAATGAACCCACACGTTGTCGCCGGGTCAAACGGGATCTGGCCACGATACCCAAGAAGGGCGTTGCCGGTCTGCGCATCGAGGGCAATCAGGTGACCAGTGACACCGTCTTCACCCGTCCCAGCAATCCGACACCCAATGCAGCCGCCTCCTTAGGTGGTGCTAGTGGTGGTGGTGGTAGTCCCATCGCCACCAACTTTATATCGGCAATTGCTGCACGGGATGCTGCCATTCGGATAGCTAGCGATATAATTGGCTCGACGCTGGCGCAAGCGGATGAACTGACGCGAGGATTGGCCGCCAGCAATATTAGCAGTGACAGCGCTAGTGACTTGAGTGGTGAGCTAATCTACACAAATCCACAATCCTCCAATCCAAGTCAGGCATCATCATCAGCAGCAGCAGCGGCTGCGGCTGCAGCTGACAAGCAGTTGCAACAGCAGCAGCAGATGGGAATTGTTGGTGGTTCGCTTGCCACAAACTCGCAGTCGAATTCCATACAGGATCTGATGCTCAGCGCAACGGAGGATTTGCTCGACACCACACAGCAGGTGATCGAGACCAATCAGCATTCCATAGATCTCTTTGAGCAGGCCCTCA
Source organism: Drosophila cognata (assembly GCA_035041535.1). Classification (NCBI taxonomy): domain Eukaryota; kingdom Metazoa; phylum Arthropoda; class Insecta; order Diptera; family Drosophilidae; genus Drosophila; species Drosophila cognata. The sequence goes on along the minus strand of JAWNLC010000688.1, from coordinate 6,271,974 downwards.
ACGATTTCCAGGCGCTAACCATGCTCAATTTTGTGGATTCCAGTGACGATGACGATGATGAGGATGATGATGATGAAGATGATGTTGATAATGTTGCTAAAGATTTGATTATGGAGAATGCAGCTGCTGCTGCTGCTGCTGCTGCTGAGACAACTGAGGCGAGCGAACCTCATGAAAATAAACAACAAACTAATTCGTTGGGTTTCTAATTGAACACACACACTCTCACACACACATATTCATACACACACTATGCATATTCCATATGTACCGTTGGAAGTTCCTTTTGAGAGAAATGTCACAATTTCGGAATGTTAACTAGAGAGAAATGCCACGCGTACCTGAGAAAGAACTATATATGTAAAACAAATATATATATATATATAGGGTGCTCCAGGCGTGAGCGAATAGAAAAACCTACAGGGTAAAACACACACACACACACACATATTCCTTATCAAATGTGAACCTGAAACAACTGTACATATATATATCTAAAACTTGGAACTATGGTTAGGAATGTTGTGATTTGAAAACTGTGTAATATCAAAAGCAAAAATCCCAAATAGTTAAAAAAAAAAAATAATAATTACAGCATTCGCTCAGAAATTGAAAAAAAATTAATGTTGCTTAAAAGTTATTAACACGAAATATGATCAATTAGGCAGAAAAATATGAAAAACGTTTAAATCAGTGCTTGATTATCTGTTGCTGTACATGTATATATATATATATAATATATATATATATTCGCATGCTAGGCATTCTATAAATCTTCCCCCTCCTCCCAGAAACTGAGCCAATTAAACAACCACCAAGAAAGTGTAGTGTGAGATGGACAATATATATATATATATATATGTATATATATTGGATTGGGTGTTGTAAATCGAAAGTATTCAGTTCCGCGAAGAACAATTCAGTTAACTTTTCAATCTGGATTATGAATGATCAAAAGCACCCTGTATTTTTATTATAATTATAAGTCGCCGTTGAAGTGCGTTAAAACAACAAACATTTCTGTGAACATTAAATATATAAGTTATGATAAACATTTCGTCTGGTCACAATTGAGTTTTATACTTTTCTTTTTTGTATATTTTCTTTGAATGCAACTCAATTGTGTCTAAACGGTATTTATTTGGAAGAAAAAATGCCTATAATATTAATGTATAAATATGTATATTTTGTGACTACTGTTTTATAGATTCGATTTGTACCCCGCCATTACTTCTAACTGTGAAATGCCTAATCGTAGCTACCCTTATATCAACGATATTCCTAAAACTCTACTGAGCCCAAGCGAGAGAGCCCCTCCCCATCCCAATCCGGTAATATGAAACAAAGAACAAAAATCAAAAACAAAAAAAGTTTATTTATTTATTCATTTCAATAAAAATAATCAATTCTAACTCATTTTCAATGCCAACAGGGAGAGTATATCACTATCTTTCTCTCTCACTCTCTAATCTCCCTCTCTTTCTCTCACTTTCTCTGTCTATTTGCCTCGCTATATTTTCATGTCTTCAACCAATTGTTCTTTTGGTCTGAAGACTTTACACATTTAAGTACTTCTCATAAGAGCATCATCCATTTCATGATATTACTTTGCTAAGGGCAACAAACGGATTGCGTACTTATAAAAAAAAATCTCATTTATTTTTCTTGACTTAATTCAAATCGAAATCGAACTCATTTTAATACCAACTGTGCCAAGCGCAAATCGCTTACAGATATGTCTACTGTTAGGCAAACAGTGCATTAACATAACTGTTAAGAGAATGAACATTAAAAGCATGTCACATTTGATCACCCGCAGAACACTCATTTTTATTATCATTGGTATTTAAAATATAGTTAACATTACAAATGCTACACTACGAGGCATACTTTTAGATACAGTTACGTTTAGATGATTATCAAGAAGATACGACGTGCAAAGACACGTTGATTTATTTAAGCGTAAGACTATAAACTATTACTGTAATTAAGTTGAAAATAAACATTCTGATTCATCAAAAAAAAACCCAAACATCTTGTTTATTCAGTCGATAATTCTATTGTAGGCAATAAAGTGCTGTAATCGGATGTTGCGCTGCGTATAAATAAGAGTCTCGTGATTTTCATTTCATTGCTGGAGAAAATTTCCATTCCCATCTTAATCAAATATTTTGCCAAATATATGTAAAAATTTTCCAATTGTTAAAAAAACGCCCACAGATAAATATGCCACAAATCATAATAGATCATGAGGCAGCAACAAGTTCAACTGCTCAAAAATCCACCCTATTTGAAACACAACTGGTTTTTTCTATATTCAAACTGTTGACGCGTTTACCTGCACTCGACTTCAGAAGAAATCCTTTTTATTGTTGTTGGTTGCTTTTCTTTGTTTGGGAATCGAAGTCGATATTGGACCCTGTCCGTCTACAACAAATACTTGGCTATTGAGTCATGCGCAATGGACCAAAAGAAAACACGCATGCAGCATATTAATTTACTGGACCTCTTCTTGGAGTTGTTGCTGTTGTTGTCAGTGAACAAACAAGAAAACGGGCAACAGGCTTAAAAAAGGGCCTCTAACAATGTGAAAAGAGTGAAAGACTGGCACGGTGAGTCAGAGATGGTAGAACAAGTGAGTCGAGATCAGAGTTGCTGTTCGGATTAGGGTCGGGAATAGTTTTCTTGGTGTTTGGTTGTCTGCATGACTCATCTTTGTTTACATAGAAATTATTCTACCTGATGCATTTTTATCGCCTGTCAGTCTGTCGGTATTTCTGTTCTCATAACGTAACATTGAACTGGCAAGCGGCAAACAAGTGTTGTTGCACACAACTTGTTGTCGCCGCTTATCAGACAGCCACAAATCATTTTTAAAAAAACTAAACGGCGAAATCTAATCTCGCAATTTAAATGGGAAGTCTCTTTAAACATGTTAAATTTATAAATATTTTTTCTTGAACTTTTCTGGATGGACACACAATAATATACAATATAGATATATAATAATATACAATATAATAGACAATAATATTTTACGATTAACCAAAGATTTTCAATATAAATCTGCAACTTTTGCTGTATTTTAAGAAAGGTAAACTCTGGTTTGGACAACATAAAAGTCGATTCGTATTGTTTTATGATGAAGTATAGGCTAATGAATTAAGCTTTATATTAAGAGATTATATGATTAAATTTTATATTATTGAAATAAATCAACATTTATTGCTTTTTATTTATATATGTATTAAATTCTTATTTATGTCTGATTTTAACTTCGAAATCTGCATCACAAAGTTATTAGCATAATTTTACTCGCTTGTAAGATTTATTTACGTAATGACAAAAAGGATGCGCGTTCAACACCAATAGTCAGCGCTCCATAAGCTTTCGCGAGCTTAAAAAGAGTTTTGTGATCGTGCTTAACTCCGGCTTTAACTGTTAGCCAAAAGCTTCAGTCAAGCAATAACAAGAGGGCTTGCAAATGTTGGTGGTAGTGGTGGCTGCGATGTTGGTGGTAGTGGTGGCTGCGACGTTGCTGCCGACGCCGACGCTAACTGGCCATGGAATGCCTCGCTCGCTCGCTCTCCCTCTCTCTCACACACACATACAACGACACTCTTCGGCACATGCGCAGTTTAACCTGCGCTCCAAACTGGTTTTGAGGGAGGAAATTGGCCCGCTTGGTTGTAGTAGATGCTGTTGTTGTTTTTATTGGTACACATACCAATTTCTGATGCTCTCGACCAGGCAGTCGGCAGTCAGGCTGAGCGTGCGCCAGTTTTTTTTCTTTTTTTTTGTTGGTTTGGTTTGGTTTGGTTAGTTGATTTGTATCTACCTTTGGTGCGGACGGTTGGTTGGTCGGAACGTTATCTAAAGGCCAACCAGTGTCTTTGTATTTATTTTACAATTATTCGCTTAAAAACTTATGAGAAATTATCACAAAATATACAAGAAATGTAAGTGAATGCATGTGAAGTGAAATACGTGTGCAAAACAATATGAATATTAGTTCAAAACTTCGTTGGAAAGTGCAAATAAAAATTTATTGATTTTCTTCAAAGCGAAGCAAACTTGATGAAGAAGAAGCAGCAGCAACAGCACAAAAGTATAAGCTGCGCTGTAAGGTTTCTGTGTGTGCGTGTGTGTGTGAGATTATGTGCATGTGTGTGTAACAAAAAAATTTCGTTGTAGCTGCTTATTGTTGTTATGTTCTAGCCAAGTTAAAAAGCACAGCACCAAAAGCAAAAGGCAAAGCAGAAGTGAAATACAAATACAAATACATCTTTATTTATGTGTGTGTGTGTCTGTTTGTTCTTTTGTGCAATTTGCCTTTTAAGGGTATACAAAAAAAGCAGCGCTGCATTCGAAAGTGAAATGTGCAAAACTATTAACATTTATTTTTATGTACATATTTAAATACAGTTGTAGATATGTGAGTATGTATGTATGTGTGTGTGAGTGTGTGACAAGTGTTGGAGGTGCACTTGAATATTATTTGATAGCATGTCGCCGACGCCGACGCGTCTTATACTTCTGCTTCTCCTTGTTGTGTTTTATCACGCGCTTCCGCGGTGGCTTTAAGCTTTACTCTCTCTTCTATTCTCTCTCTCGCTCTGTCGCCGTCGCTCTGCTTGCCTGCGTTGACGTTTGCGTGGGTCGCCGCCATCGTGTTGTAATTTTTGCTGTTTTGCGCTTTTCGACTTCAACTGCAAAGCGAAACGTGAGGGGGCCAACGACAGTGCTACACTCAGAAAAAATTATGCCATATAATCTAAATAACTGCCATACTTTTGGCGCCAAATTGAGATAGTAAATTTCCAAAACCACAACATTCTGCTTCAATCCAAAAAACCAAAATCAATTCTTCATATGCACAGTTCTAAGAAATTTTTAAAATTAAAAAAACAGCTTATTGCATATATACTTTAGAATTAAGTATTTTACTACAAAATATAAATTAAACATTTCGTAAAATTGTATACATATTAATAAAATACTACTTGTAAAAAAATTGATACTTGAGCGATTTTCTAAAATCGAATGCATTTTTTTTTTGTGAGTGTATTGGAAGTGTCCGCGTCCCCTTTAAAGCTAGCAGACACACACATGCATATATATTTACATGTGAACTTGCACACATACGTACACACACATTTGTGAAGCAGAGCATCCTGCAAGTGGGCGTTTGACGTCGTTTTATTGATTTTGAATTAGTTCATTGATAAAAAGCTTTGCGTGTGTGTTGAACTTTTTACTTATTGATTTAATTTTTGAATATTCAACGAACCCGAAGAGCCCCAACTCAAAATTGACACAACATGTCGTAGGGTGTTAAGAGCCTTAACCCCCAAAAAGCCTAAAATAAACGGACAATGCAGCCATTTAGCGACAGTCTAAGCAAAAGTCGCGATGATTTGGTCAATGTCGCCGCCTCCAGGCACCAGCAGCAGCAGCAACAACAACTGCACAACAACTACACCAGGCGTAAACATCATGGCAGCAGTCCAAACTTATCGATGGATACAACCGATAATTTGCGCAGAAGGTAAGTTATTGATCAAAACTCTTTCAACTAAAAATAGTTATTGGTCAAGGTCATGTCGGCAAGGGAACAATGAACAAGCTGGAAATTTTAACTCGCTTCCAAAACTAGAATCTAAATTAAATATTCTTAATAAAGATAGTGAACTGGGGAAGTTAAGTTTGAATGATCGTTAGTGCTCCTCATATTGGAAAGCTTCAGATTTTAGTTGCTTATAGATCTTAGATTTGAAAACAATAAATATAAAACATAATAATTAGCACCACAAGGATAGAGATGCAAACATATATATAATATATATATATATATATGTATATACCTATAACAGTTTTATCTTGTTCAACAAAAAATATGCACACGTGCAAAATGCGATTTGTGGTGAAATGAAACAAACAAAAACAAACACAAATACTAAGAAGTCTGAACGTTCCAATTAGAAACTTCCTTCTTAAATGCCTATACAATACACACATACACACTCTCCAATGAGACACACACACTTACGCACGCACACACCTGTGTTTTGAAAACTTGTTTCACAGCCGGAGCAAGCCAGCCGCATGCTGCTCCAATGCACAAGCACTTCTCATAGTTGGTCACTCTTCACAATAACAAAACTTGATAACAATGAACGAGCAAAAGAGACATAGAGAGCTGAGACAGAGAGAGAGAGCGTAAAGCTGAGCTGATAATGTGCTGCGAGCTGTGGCTCGTTTTTGGGGGCTATGCTCGCAATTTAGTATGCGAAAATCAATCGTTTCAGCTGGTTGTATGTCGGCAGCTGGAAAGAGAGAAAGAGAGAGCGAGCGAGAGCGTGTCAATCAAAACTGTGAGCCTGCCTTCAAATGCCTGCGTGTGTGTATGTGTGTGCAGACAACAATAACGCTGCTTATCGCCAAATCAGTTGCTAACTTTTGTCTGTATTTGTGCGTGTCTCTCCATTTGTGTGTGTAGCAGTGTCGCAGTTTTTCTACACTTTGTGCAAAAATTGATGAAATTTAGCATTACATTAAATTACATTTCGAAGACACACATGAATCGAAAGTGTTACTTTTTGATCTTGTAATAAAAGACTGCAGCAACAATAACAAAAATATTACCAACTTACCTTGACGTCATTTTTTTTTTTGTTTGTCACAGACGACAAAAACGCCAAAAAGTATTTGTTGTTGTTATTTGCTTTGGTTGGTTTGGTGGCTGGCTGTGCTTGGCACGAACCGAATGAACGTTTTTTTTATTTAATCAGAAATTGTTGTTGTTGTTGCTGTTGGTGTTGACGCTTATACAGTGCGTAAAAAACGTCAAAAGTAGCAAAAGCGAGTGTAAAAATTTGCATTAATGCAGCAGCAGCGCAACTTGGCATTAATGAATGAATTTGTAAACAATAAAATAAAAATAAAAAACCACAAGTGCGCCAGCATCAAAATCACTTGGAAAAACAAACAAAACATTTAGCCGCGAAAGAAGAAGCAAGAATGGTTTATATCATACCGATTTTCGAAAAAACTGAGCCTCCGGATATAATCATAACAAAGGAGAAAAGGTAAATAAAAAAAGGATGTCGATTAGCGATAGATTTTTATTTTGATGTTGGCAAATATAATAATAAAACCGTGATCTTTTGCCAACACTGCAATTTAGTTTTTGGGGTGCCCAATTGACTGACTCACGCTACCAAATTACAGTTATTTGTTGCACTTGCTGTGCTATGCAAAATGAGAAACAAAAAAAGAAGCCCAAATTTAGCTAAATTTCCGCGTTCTATGAACTGCGCGTCATCGCCAGTCAAAACAGCGAGCAGCAACAACAGAGGTCAAAACGTGCTGCCGCACTGATTTATTTAATGCGTTTAAATTTCATAAGTTATTAAAAGGTTTTTGACACTATCGGCGACGGCAGCGGCATTAACGTGTGAAAGGAACACATCGCCCCCATAAACGTCATGGGTGCGAGGGGGATGCCTATACATTCAAATGCTGGGAATAAAAATCTGCAAAAAACACTGTGTATAATATGTGTTTGTGTTTGTGTAGGTGTACAATCTATAATTGGGTGCGCATGTGTGTGAGTATGTGTGAACAACAGGTGATTGCGCCTGTTCTCGCACGTCATTTCGGCTTGACAGCCCATCAGAATTTTTTCCCCTTGCCCATTGTATTTGCTGTGATAAATGTATTATTTTTTTTGCACCTGAACGACGTTCAGTACTCGTGATATTCTTTCTCGCTCGTTCGCACAGTATTAGAGAATGCTGCTTATCTTATCGCATGCAAAAAAAAAATACACGAAAAAACAAATACACAAATTCCAAGCTTGGCAGGAAAGTTACCATTGTGTGTGTGCACACATCCACGCACATTTTGGAATAGGTGTCGCTTTTTGAAAGAAATCGCAGTGTGATCAGTCTTCACGTTCCCCCCTAAATACATACACACACATGTGTTTATACATAAAAGTGTATGTGTGTGTGTGAGAGAAACATTATCAATTATGTGTAAATATAAAAAACCCCCGAAACGTTGTGAATATGATATGCAATTGATTTAGAATACAAAGGTTAGTTGCTCTTATTGCGACTTATTTATGTAAACAGAGTTTTGAAAACTGTTCCCGTTTTCATTCCTTATGCTGAATATTATACAAGTCCTTGTGATTGATTATTTTCCATGTGTATTTATAGATAAATATATTCTAAGAATTATAGAGTTTCTATTGGATCACCAAGATAGATAGAGCCAAATCCGGCCTTATAAAGTTCCAAAAAAAAAATTGTATTTTTAAAATTTGTTTAGGGAACTTCTGAAGACTTTTTAGAAGTGGAATAACACTTAAATAAATGTGAAAAAGAAAAATGCCATAATTTTATTCGCCGTTTTCAACCTATTTCAATCAAATTAAAATTAAAAAATAAATTGTTATGAAAAAAGAAAAATATTAACGAACGAAATTTGCAAGTATAATTATGAAAGATATAAATTTAAAAAAAGATTTCTACCATTTACGCACTGGTGCTATAATTTGTTCCCACTTTTTGGGACTTTTAATTTCCAATGATAAAAAGAAAAAGGACTTCATTTAATTTATAGGAGGAATACTAAACAATATTATTATATATATATTATAATTAACATTTGAATAAATTGCAAATCTAATGTTTTTCCATTCGTAAGGAAAAATGTCGTAGAGGTGCTTTGTTTTTTTCGCCTCTGAATATAATTTATTAAATACAGCTTATAAAATGTCGAATTGAGCAAAAGCTGATAATTAATGGAGTATTATTCAATATACAGGAAATAACAATAAGGAGTTGAGCATAGAGTTTGGTTATTAAATATATAATAATAATAATAATAAATATTATTAATAAATCTCTTGTCTAACTATAAATTCCTTTTCTGTTTTGTAGTATGGTCTGTCTGCAGGATGAATTCGGCCATCTAGGAATTGCGACAGATCTGCCCTTCAAATCATCGGATATCGATGCATCTGTGCCGCAACACAACCACCACAACAACAACTATGCGGAGATCACGGACAGCAGTGCGGAGAATACATGTCAGCAACGCTGGCCACCGCATTCCGGTGGCGGTGGCGGTGGCTTGGCCAGTGCCTTTGGGCATCCCGACAAGCCCATTAACTGGATGTACGGGCTATTGGGCTGCATGAAACCGGTGTTGTCATTCATCGGCAAGGCGGGTGTCATTGAGGTGAAGAGTCAGCGAGGCAGCGAAGACTGGGAAATACCTTTCGAATCGATTACGAACCTGGAATGGTTGGCAAGTGGTGCTCAGGGTGCGGTCTTCAGTGGCAAGCTCAAGAACGAAATTGTTGCTGTCAAGAAGGTGAGAGAACTGAAGGAAACGGATATCAAGCACTTGCGCAAACTTGATCACGACAACATTATCAAATTCAAGTGAGCTAACTATTAACAACAACTATACAGACAGATGATTAACATATGATATACGTTTTTGCAGAGGAGTTTGCACACAATCGCCCGTATTTTGCATTATCATGGAGTTCTGCCCGTATGGCCCGCTGCAGAACATACTGAAGGAGGAGCAGGTCATGTTGCCGTCCCGTTTGGTATCCTGGTCCAAACAAATTGCAATGGGTATGCAATATTTGCACTCACACAAGATCATACACAGAGATCTAAAGAGTCCCAAGTGAGTATATTAAGTTCTACAATACACAAATTAAAATTTACATATTTTATTTTGTTGCTTTTTGTTAGCATACTGATTAGTACAAACGAAGTGGTGAAGATTAGCGACTTTGGTACCAGTCGCGAGTGGAATGAGATTAGCACTAAGATGAGCTTTGCGGGCACTGTCGCCTGGATGGCGCCCGAGGTTATACGCAATGAGCCGTGCTCCGAGAAGGTGGACATTTGGTCATTTGGCGTTGTGCTGTGGGAGATGATCACGTGTGAGATACCCTACAAAGATGTCGACTCATCGGCCATCATTTGGGGTGTGGGCAACAATCGGCTCAAGTTGCCGGTGCCCAGCACCTGCCCGGAGGGATTTAAGCTGCTCGTCAATCTCTGCTGGAAGAGCAAGCCGCGCAATCGACCCTCGTTCCGGCAAATACTCAGTCATCTGGATATTGCGGGACCGGAGTTGTTGCGCAAAAATGAGAAGCAATATTTCGAGACGCAAAAGTCGTGGAAGGAGGAGGTGCGCTGCCATCTCAAGGAGATCACACAGAACGGCACCAGCCTGCACAAGTACGAGCAGGATCTGATCAAGCGACGCACCGCCGAATGGCGACATGCCCAGGACATTCGCATGGTGTACGAGGACAAGCTGCAGAAGACGAATCAATTGTTCTTCGAGCTAAGCGAATGCATGACCCAGCTGCAGGAAAAGGAAAAGGAAATTGCCGAGTAAGTTACAGCGGATAGTAGGCTAAGAAAAATAATCATTACTAATCTATGATTCTGGACAGGAGGGAACGTAAATTGCCTGGTTCTGGTTATAAGCCAACGCGACGCTTGGGCAACACACTCAGGAAAATGCAACATTATCGCCGACGACTCAATGCGCCGCCCGCTCAGCAAATCCAGCAGCAGCAATCGACGACGCCGGATCCCGAAACAACGCCAGAGGTAAACTAGAACGAATTTCATTCTATTATCTGTCCACTTTCATTCTCTGATCCCTCGCACAGAGTCCCGTGAAGTGTGCTTTATATGCGCAACTGGATGGCAATTGCCAGCCAAAATCGTTTTGTGCTGTGGGCAGCACACTGATCATTGGCGGCGGCAGCATGGTCAGCAAGAACAAGAAGACTTGGCGTCATCGACGCAATGGGTCCGGCTCCTTTGCCGCACCGCCCAAATACAGTCCGACACGGGATCGCCGCTATCAGAGCGAGCCGGAGAATCGCAAGGTGCAGTTGGTGGAGCAGCAGACGCAGACCGATGCCATGGATGTCAGCGAGACGGACATTAGTCCGAGCGCTGAGCAAGTGATCGATGTGCCGCCATCCAATCATCGCCAGCTGCCGTTGCAGCTGCAGCGTGTCCAACAGTTGGCCGCCGCCATGGCGCAGGCTCAGGTTAAGGGCAGCAGCGGCAGTGAGACAGTGATCGACGCGTGTCCCTCCAACGGCAACTCGATGAGCAACAGTGATCTGGCCTATCATGACGCGTGCTCCAGTCCGGATCAGCTCATTGACGATGTGATGAACAGCAACGAGCGCTTGGACATCACCGATTGCTACAGCGACAACGAAAATCTCGAGCGTTTGGGGCGCAAAGTCATCGGATTCATCAACGAGAATCGCTTGTCGATACAGTCAAATGCAACCACGGTCACGGAGAATGGCAACGGTGGCAATGGTGGAAACGATACACACAGTCCACATACCACAACGGTCAGTCCCGATCTGGGTGATGCGGCTGTGGGCCACAGCAGTCCTTGCCTGAGCCGCTGCAGCAGCACGCACAGCCGAAGGCAGACGAGGCAGCAGTTGACAGAGCATAATACAACAACAACTGGCATTGCTAGCAATGCCAATGGGGAATCCTCTCAAGAGCATTTTGGCGAAGACAGCTGGTCCGATGAGGAGGGTGAGGATACCGACTACAATTATGCACTGCGCAGAAGAAGGTAAGTTTTTATTGTTAGTGCCCCTGTATCAAGGCATACTAAATCTCTGTTTCTTTTGCAGCATTGGGCGGCTGCCAATTGGACGTGGAATGCGTCCAAGACGGAGCTACAAGGCGCCGCTGTCCCAAAAGATGGCCATACACAAGCGCAATGCGGTCATCGTATCCGATGAGGAGAACACCTCCGAATACAGTCGTTCACCCTCGAGTCAACACTCAACGCTGGAAAGCAATACGGATGTACCGGCGGCCCTAAAGCACACACAGCAACAACACCAGCAACAACAACAACAACAGCAGCAACAACAACAGCAGCAGCAGCAAAAACAGGTGAATACAAACCACAGCTTCAGCGATTCGGATTCAAGTGACTCCAGCGAGGATGACGTCGAGGTGCAGGATAAGGATAAGGCCAGCTCGAAGGCAATAGCAGCTTTGGCGTTACCCACAGCCGCCATTCGCAGCAGCGATATTATATCCATACCGACATTTGAGGCTGATGGTGCCGTTAATATGGTTTAAGTTAGTTAAGTTAAGTGAAAAAGAAAACAAAAAACAACAACAACTCCTACAACAATTAACCGAAAACAACTATCTCTATATACTCAAAAAAAAAACAAGAAAAAAAAAACAAAAAATGGAAAAACAAAAGCCCAAAACTCTATGGTATTATTCTATGTCGTGTGTCTCTCATACATATTCATGTCCGATCTGTGTGTCCCCACTTTAGTTTAGAATGTATGTTTGTATGTCGAAGCGTTGATCGCCTCATTCCACATTAAACCATGTTCACTTTTAAGGTTTAGGGGCAATGCTATTATCTATTATATATCTGTTTGGATGCATTTCCTATGTTGCAAACTTATGATTTAATTTTAATTTTAATTTGTAAGCTGCCTTTGTAACATATTTAAATGCCGTAACTGTACATTTAATTTAGTCACTAAGTAGGCTTCAATCTTAAGAGCTTAACCGCAACACGCTCCCAACTACAAACAAAAAACATGAAAAAAAAACGCAAAAAAAAAATCAAAAATGGTAATAGAATTGGCCTCAGGCAATATATATATATATATATATATATATATATATTTATAGGCAAGGATGAAACAAAATAGTCAGGGATATTTTTTATATAACGAAATTTGCTTAGAAATCGATGAGAATGTTTTTTAAAAGAAGCGCATCATATAATTTTGTAGTTCGCATTGGAAAACACTTCAAAGCATTTTGGAGCCAGTTCTTATCCGGTAAACGTACTTACTTTTTTGTAATGCACAAAATTCAAAGCTTCAGTGCCTTAAAGCAAATATTTGAGAATCGATAAAGATGATGAAACAACAAAAATAAAACATATATATTGAAAAATGTGTAAAATAGCAGACCGCGGCTATGACGTGGAGCATGTGCGCTTTTAATCCCTCCGCCCCACGCCCCATCTTGTACCCAGAACTGTGGAACATTTGCTATGAAAGCCCCCAATTCTCTGCTCTAGTTAATTAAAACCGAAAAGGAAAAACCAACTCAAAAGCGCACATTACGCTGCAAAAAACAAAAAAATATATAAATAACGAGAAAACGAATTACAAATTGAAAATATTTCTATATACACTCAATAATATACAAACACTATATATTTACACACTAGTTGGATGTTTAGCTACTGTAAGATGCGTCGCATGCAAAAATTTCTTCATATTAAGTTTAAATTTAACGACTCATACGAATTAGCCGTAATCATAATAAAAACAAAAACCGAAAAAATTAATATTCATTCAATTTGTATTATTGAGATGAGATCCTTTTCTTTGTGTTCCGATACATATTCTAAAATCCTTATTTTGGTTTAAGATTGATATATCGAATAGCTGACAGAGGAACGATCAAGCGATATTCATAATTATAATACTCATTTTATTATAATAACCGAAAAACTACTAAAAGGAAGTTCAACATATTTTAATTGTTGAGGTGAGATCTTTATTTTGGTGTTCCAAGAAATATTTGTAACTCTTTTATGCTGATCTTTTGGTTAAAGATTGATATTTGATATGATAGCTAACAGAGGAACAATCAATCGATATTCAAATTTGTAATAATATTAATTTTATTATAATAACCGAATGACGCCTAACCTATATAAAATATTAAAATCGGAGGTGCTGCTCTTAAGTGCCGCGACTGGGCTGCTTTAATCGAAGGCTCAGCAATGTCAAGGCTCTCGTCTCCCGGGAATCAATCATGAAGGAGACCAACTTCGATTGGCTCTGGAAGGTCAGCAGACCTTCGGTGCCTTTGCTCAGATCCAAGTGCCTGAAGCAATCAATGTTGCAAGTGCAGCCATCGAATAAGAAAAACGAATTTTGATTCGCCGAATCCTGTTTGTGGCCAGGTACACGAAAGACCACATAGTTGCCCCATGGCGTTATGGTGAGTACACGGTTGCTTACCCTAAAGGCGACATCCAGCAAACGGTTCAGACTCTCCACGGTGCCGCTCTCGGAGCCAACGACGGCCAGATTCTTGGGTATGCTGCTATAAACGGGATACTTCAGCCCGGGCAATGGATCTTTCGCAAGTGACTCATCGGATTGTTGAGTCGATTGATAACTCGTCTGAGATACTTTGCAAGCGGTTTGTCCTGCGGAGCAGCGTGAACTTTTGCCCAAGCCACCAAGATGACCAATTGGCGGGGATTGATGCATGGCACATATTTTAGCATCTATATTGGATAACTTTTCTTTTCCAGGTGGTTGTCTCGTAGTTGATGCTGTTGGATTCAAAGCAGTTGCCGTTGGGGTGGTTAACTTGAGTTCTGCTTTCCGCTTGGCAGTTGCAGCTCCATTTTTGTTGGGATCAGCAGTGGCATGTTTCCTGCGCAAGCAGTTCAATCTTTTGGTGGTCTTGTTGTCCTTTACATAGTCTTTAACTTTAGTTGTGATTTGAGTTGCTTTTGTCGCCTTAAGCGAAGGAGGACTGCTGAGCGGCGACTATGGGTTGGTAAAAATATTTATCATTAGCAGCTTTCCGCTTTCAGGACTCTTCTACTTACAGATTCATTGTGTATGTCACACTTGGCTCGAGAAGATTTTAGAACCTTCACCTCCACCTCAATGTTCTTTAAGTCACTATTGATTAGCGTAAAGCTATCCACATCAGTTGCGTCTTCCGGGTCACTGACCACATCCGGCTCATAGTCGCTATCCTCGGCCAGCAGCTGCTCCGAGCTGCTCAGCTGCTGAGGAAAATTAATAGTTGCATTTAGCGGCTTTAAATTAGTATCAATATTCAGTGGCATTGGCTTCAGGACATAATCTGGCGGACACTTGGCTATATGCTTAATGGCGACCACATGAACATAATATGTCGAATGACGATTGGACTCCCTGAGCATTTGATGAAACACGCTGAGCATGTTGGGCAAATCCGGAAACATGCGCACCGTGGCCCATTTGGCGCATTTCGTAATCGTATCCTCTGTCGTTGCGGGGCTCGTCGTTATTACAGAGTGCCGATATGGATCGAGCAAATAGAAATAGTCGTCCCTGCACCAAAGTGTGTAGATCTGACTATTGATCTGGAACAATGCGTTGCCATATGTCTTCAGCACCTTGTGTAGCTTGCTTGAATAATCGATGCCCTGAGAGGTAGAATAGATATAAAAGTAGAAGATAGACAATAAAAAAGGTCTGACCTGGTAAGTGCGACTCCTATGCCATGCACCGTTCCACATCTCAGGCAGCAGTTTGACCTCGGCCACAAACTGGCCAAGACGCACCTGTGTGGGAAATGTGTCCAGGTCAATGGGCGATCGATTCTGCAAATTTTCGCACCAACAACTGCGATACAGATCGAACCCAAAGCAGACGATGCTATCCAATGTGCTCGTATTCCACGAGGCAGGATGCTCGATGTTGGATGCCAATATGCCGATCACACCCACAACCAAGCTGCTGCCATTGCGCAGCATGTTCGCCGGATTCAGCGATAGATGCAAACTGCTCTTGAGATAGGCATAATTCTTATTGACGAAACTGTACTCCCTGGAGACCTGATTGTTGTTTCGCAGAAAGGTGCGTCCATCGGGAGTAACCAGTCGGCTCACGATCAGCTCACGTAGAGTGAACTCATCGCAATCCTTGCAGTCACCCAGATTGCCAAGCAAATAGACAACATTGTCGAGCGTCTGCAGGCAGGACAGCATTTGAACTCCGTGCGGCAAACTATTCAGATCATCGCCAAATCGCATTTTCACATCCATAATGAAGAAGAGTTGTCGCCGTCGCCAGATGAGCAAATTAAACCTTCTATGGAGAAACATACAATATTGTGAGGAGCGAAAGAAGTTTTGTAGCACCGGCTTCAGATTGCTGATAATGGGTGGAAAGCGATGTTGATTGCAGGGCGGTTTCAATTCCAATGTGAACTTGTGTCCACCAAACGTAAAGGTGCGCTTGATGTCAATGCCGGACTCGAGCAACGGTCCTTCAGTGCCGGCATCAAATAGCTCTTCACCTTCAGCCAGCAGACGTCCAATATTTTCGGGTAGCCAATCCTCCTCGGGCAGTATGTAGATCAGTGCAAATGCCTTCAGATAAATGCCAAAATCAGGGAAGCATTTCGATTCAAGCAACTCCTTGGAATTGGGACGGGTAAGTCCAACATCGAAACGAATTTTCTTTCTCTTTGCTGTGCTTGGGATTTTAAGGACTTTCCGGTCAGCCCCCTTGCCATATTGTGCATCAAAGCGGGAGCTATCCAAAACCCTGTAATACTTATCACAAGTTCCGTGACCAACAAGCTTGGAGCTAGACAAAGGATTTCATTTAGTTGGGCAAAGATTATGTTATGAGAGTCCGCACCTGCCAGCGGCTTTGCTATACATTGGACGCGCCCTGAGTCCGGAATTGTTCTTCTCGCCGGCACACCGCGGAGAATTGTGGCGCCTTCTGGTGTCTGTCATTGTTTGAATAAATTGCAATTAATTACAATGAATTTTAATTCACTTATATTTGTTGTTTAAATTTTGAGTTGAAACGCAAATCAATGTATAATTTTTTAAGTATTATAATAGTTGCTTCTAGCTGAAAATTATATGGAGAACGGATTTCAACTGCTAAAATCTGAACTTGATTATTTATTTAAACCGTCACAGATTGGTTTCATGAAAGCTGTATGACATAGAAATTTGATGTTGCTGATGATGTCCAAATGCTGGAAGCATAATAAATCCTGCAGCTGATTGTGGTTCAGGGGGTTTTCATACAAGAACGCAACAGTCGATTGTTCCTTTTGCTTCTATATTATATAGTGAACCGATCCGTCCGTCTGCATAAAATGGATTACCTGCAGTAAAAATACGAATTAATTGCAAGTCTCAAAAATATAGCTTTGGAACTTAGAGGCTAGCCAAGATATGGCTATATGTATTGCTCGACTTCTGATGCTGATCAAGAATGTATAAATATATATATAAATTAGAAGACAGAAAGACAATGCCGTAAAACAAACAATTACAAACAGATTTAAAAAAAGAGATTACAGATAATTAATTTTATTAACAGCGATGAGGTTTAAATTACAGTACTTAATTAATGGGACCAGTCGAGGAGCTACGTATTTTCGGCAGAAGTAGGGAAGGGCTCACAAGTCTGTACCACAATATGTGTATTTTGTATTTCGGGTGTTGCTTGTTCTGTGGTTGTTGCAGTTAAACTGATGACGCTGCCACTAGCGCCTGCCTGCCTGCCTGTGCCTGCCCGTCTCAACATTCCATGGCCAGTGAATTTGAGTTTTCGTTGAGCGCCTTGACACCGTTCTCAATGGGCATGGCCAGACTGTTGTCATCCATGACCGCATCGTGGTGAGCCGTCGATGACGACGACGTTGATGGGCCATCCTCCAGCATCATTTGGGCGTCGGCGTGTCCATTGTTCTCATGGCCATTGCCGTTGCTGCTGCCCAGTCCATCGTCCCAGTTGATTTTGAAACGGGTGACGCGCGGTTTGCTGGCCAGAATATTGCGCGTCAGCTTGTCGAAGAGCGGTTTCGTCGGTGGATTCTCGCGCATCTCCTGATCGGCATAATCGTTGTTCACATAATAGCCAACGCGTACGAATTCCTGGCCGCGATAAGAGCACGTAAGCAGAACAATGGTGACACCAACTGCATCGGGTTCGGGAATTTTGCTAACATCTGGCGGATCGGCCTGGAAGACAAATATGTGACGGCCCTCGGGTACGGGGCCAACGTAAATAGTGTCCAGCACTTGATCATGCTCCTCGGACTCTGCTGAGCCCACATAAATCATTTTCCATTCGAGATCCTCTTTCAGCTCCTCAATGCATTCGAATGTCAATTCAAATTGAAACGGATTGAAGAAACTGCTCGGATTATCCAGCACCACAACGTTGGTAATATGCACCTTGGCCATGATGCTGACTGATGACGCGCAGGGCCTTTTTGACTTTTCGGGACAAAGATGATGCTAAGCGGCGCGCGTTTTCTGTCTTTCTCTTTCTTGTTTTTTGCGTGATTTCTAGAAATTACACAAATTATTAGCAAAGTTAGAACAAGCGAATGAAATAGCTGTATAGGCACTTATTTTTTCAATTAATTGGCTTAAAAGTTATTTTTAGTGCTTGTTCACATTAATTTTGTTAGAAGCGTATTATTGCAGCAAATAAATTCGGTGAACAACTAATGACAGCAGCTGATATGCCGCTTTCCCGCCAATTCCCGCTGCCAATACACGTTCAGTCTTTACTATACAACGCTGTCTGCAAGTGGCAGCATTAAAAGTACTGTCGCATTTTTTGATTACTTTTACTTGCACTAATTGGATTACTTTCTTTTATTTTATTGTTATTGTTATTGTTTTATATTTTGCAGATTTGCAGCAGATTTGTATTTGAGAATGAAAATATATGCAAATATATTATAACTAATTGTTTTACATCAAATTAAATACCACTTTATTTGAACGGTCTTACTGTTATTTAAATAGCAGTGTGACCTGTATGCTAGAATGGAGTCGATAACTTTGCGTGACACCCACGAAAGTGATAACGGTCACACCGCGGACGATAGGCCGATTTGGGAGGCGTTTGTTGCAATATTAAATAAATAGCTAAAAATATGATACATCTTACGGGCCAAAATTATAACGCACGTGATGTAATCAAGAATATATTCTCGCCACTCATCGGCGTTATTACCAGTAACATGGCCGATGAGATATGCCATCGGAACAACTTGTCCTTTGTGGAGCTGCTGCAGCCATTTGCCAAACTCCCCAACGACGGTGAGTAAACAAAATAACTTGATGGGGATGACAACCATCTCCACCAAGCAGATGGAGTTAACATGAATCGCGAACGGATTTAAAATTTAACGAACAATTGCTGTCATTACCAGAATGTTGAAATGTTTATTAATTAACTGCTTTAATCTATTGATATGCAATATTTGTATTTGCTTCACAGCTCACTTTCGGGATGTGTCCGGAACCAGTGTCTCTGTGCGCGGGTTACGTCTCAATTTTTGTGACGTAGACTGGCGTCCGCCACAAACTGTGCTGGCACGCAAAATGCTCAACGAGTCGGTGACCAATGCGCACAACGAAAAAACCAGACTGGCCACAATTGGTAAGTATATAGTGAAAGTCAGTTAAATGAATATGTATAAAATCGATGTCTTTGTAGCTGGCATCGATCTGGAGTTGCCGACAGCAGAACCATGGTTTGAACAATGGCGCGAAACCTTTTTGACCGTGCAGTTTCCAGCGGAGCATGAGTTTACGCGCCATCTGTTGAGCTGTCTGCTGGTATTGTCCAGCGCCGACACGCAGATCGTTGAGACGGCCCAGAAGCTGACGCAGCGTGTGCAGCAAATGCAGAGCATTACGCCACAGAAGCTGCCGAAATGGTTCCAACCCACAGAGGTGCTCAACAGCTATGTGGTGCTGCACGAGGCCAGCCAGGCGGATTTGTCCCGAGCCCAGCAGGGCTTTGAGCTGCTCAAGTCCACTTTCGGGGATAATAGGTGCTTCCTGGTGTCGATTAACTCAACGGATCCGAATAGCGCCAGCGATATACAGGACTATTGGCAGACGTACATTAAACGACAACCCAAAGCCGATGCCATGACAACAAGTGAGCTCAGTGCACCCAAATCCCCACAAGAGGCAGTCTCGGTAATTAGTATGCCAGCGATGCAAATGTCGCAACTAATGGAGAGTCAGGCTCAGGCGCAGGAGAACGATCTGACCATGTTGCATCCGCTCAGTCCGATGCAAGAGAGCGCTACCGAGGCGATCAATTCGAAGTTTAGCATTAGCAGCGAAAGCATTGCCTCGCAGACAATCAATCCGAATGTCTGGGCCAACGAGTTGGATGTGGATGCACCACATGGCTGCTGTCTGGCTGCACGCGATGTAGATAATTTGCGGCACTTTGTGCAGGATTATGCTGTACGCGCTCTGATACCCTACATTGAGCATCTGGTGGTCAAGCTCAGCGAGGGCGTTACCAATAAGAAGGGTGTCAGCAAATCGCTGCTAAGCGCCACAAAACGTTGGTTCGTCACCAGCAAACCCGGTGCCGGTGCCAACAATCAAAATGCTGTCATGTGAGTCAAAGATTAAATATGTATTTTTTAAATTAAAATATTTATTCGCAGCTATACGAATGAATCTGCTGAGCTGCAGACGCGCAAACTGGGCGATCTCTACTTTATGTTTGGACACTATAATCTAGCGTTTCAATCGTATCACCAGGCCAAGCGTGACTTCAACGCAGACTCCGCCTGGCAGTATTATGCGGGCGCCTTGGAAATGGCTGCTCTCTCAGCGTTTATGCTGGGCACAGCGCATAGCAAAACATATGACTACATGGAGGATGCCATTGTCTGCTATTTGACTGTGTGCAAGTGAGTCAATTGATTAACCTTATTATTATTTATATTTATTATTATTTATAATTTAAAGACTGCAGCAATTTGCCACTCGCGCCACGCTGTTGAGCATGGAGTGCCTGAAGACGGCACGCCTGTATGGCGATGTGGCCAAGCAGCTGATACGCATGACCAGCGAGGAGTCGGATCTGCGCTCGGCTTTGCTGCTCGAGCAGGCTGCATATTGTTTTCTGGTTACCCAGCCGCCCATGCATCGCAAATACGCGTTTCACATTGTGCTCGCTGGCAATCGCTATTCGCGGGCGGGACAACGGAAGCACGCCTATCGCTGCTACCGGCAGGCGTATCAGGTCTTTCAGCAGCGGCAGTGGAGCCTCGCCGAGGATCACATTCAATATACGGTCGCCAAGCAGGCGTATATGCTGAAGCAGCTGGAGGACGCGAGTCGCTCCTTTGCCCATCTACTGCGTCCAGGCAGCTTGCAGAGTGCCCAGCAGCAGAGCAGTTTTCTCAAGGAGTACATACAGACACAGAATGTGAGTCTTTTATCCCCTTTCCCTAATGATTCACTCAAACTTAATATTTATATTGCTTTGCAGGAGTTACTGAAACGCAGTCCAGAGCTGGGTCTCTTGCCACATGCTTTGCCTCAAGTTGTGCAATCGTCGGTGCGAGTGCTGACTCTGGTGCAGCCACCCAGTGTTCAAGCGCCACAGGTGCCAGCCAGCAATATAGACATCAACTCCAATTTGACAAGGGATGAGTCCATTTGGCACAAGATGGAGGAAATGCTGGTCATCACAGCCGCATCCAATAAGCCATTTGTGTTCAAGCCCTCACGTTATTTGTACACCAAACAGCAGCCGGCTACGGAATGCCCGCTAGCCGTGCAGGGCGAGCCCATTGAACTGGCCGTGACGCTATCCAATAGTGTTCGTTGTCCCATCACCTTGTCGGAGATTGATCTGCTCTGGCGTCTAACGATGGAAAATGAGGAGGTGCTTTCCAACCTCTGTGTATACGAACAGTCCACGGACAGCGCTAGCAAGGCTGCTGTTAGTGCAGCCATAAAGACCACCTGTCCGGCTACCTTGGAGCTGGCCGAACAGGTCGAGCAGCTGCTCCATTTCAAGCTAACTCCCAAACTAACCGGCCGTCTATCCATTCTGGGCGTAGTCTGTCGCGTGGCATCCAAAGTGGAGCCAACTGCAAGTTTGCTGGGCCTCTTGCAGTTTGAGACACAACGCATTAAGCCGTCGATGGCCAAGCAATCCTCTCAGACGCTGCTGGACAGTAGGCTGAGCATCAAGCTGGTGCCACAGGTGCCTGCTCTAAGCGTCAGCTTTAGTCCTGTGCCCCCCGAGTTGCTGGCTGGTGAAATTGTGCCTGTTCACATAACGCTGCGTAACTTGGGCATTGCGCCCATCGAGGAGATCTACTTGGGTTGCGACAATCCGCGTTGCGTGACGCTTCTCGATCAACAGGGCACAGAAATGCCACTGACCATACTGAGCTGTAAGTGAAGGATCTCTTTTTTTTTTATAGTGACTTAAAGTTTGTATTACTTGCTTACAGCTCTGCGAAATCTATCGAATGATAAGCTGGTCAAGGATAAGGAAATTAGACGTCAGCGAGTTTTCCGTCTGCTCCAGCGACCGGGACACGCTGCACTGGATGCACAACAGGGACACACAATATCCATGTGGCTGCAGGCACCGCACACCGCTGGTCCTTTTACACTCCGTTTGCTGTTTTACTATGCGCTGCCGAGTGCTGTCAATGCACAGATTAAATATCGTCTGGTGCGTCACATTTGGCATGTCCAGGTGCAGAGTTGCATGCAGGCCGAGGCCACCTGTGTGGTCAGCAATGCAGTCAGCCGGGAGCTGGGTCTAGATGTTAGTCTGAGAAATGTGAATGCGGCACAGTTGACAGAGGTGTACATTAATTCGATGTCCTTGTACTCCAAGGAGTACTCTTTGAAACCTAACAATTTGTACAGTAAGTGACAGGATAAGAATTTGAAATTCAAGCAATTATATTTTTGTTCATCTTATACAGTTCTGAACAACATGGAAGTGTGCGCTGGGCAAGCTGGCGACCATTGCCTCAAATATAGCAGTTGCTGCAGTTTTCAGTGTCGCTTGCAGGGAAAAGATGTGCAACAATTTCCCGATTTGCCCACTCTGAAAACGCTGCTGCAAAGGCGTCTGTCACGCTTGGAGATTATGCCGGCCCATCATGCCCAGCAGCTGGAGCAGCAAACGCCTCAGTTGCAGGAACCGCACAGTTTTCTGACCAACGAGGAAACCTCTTACTTCAACACCAACATCAGCACGGAGGAGTTCAATGCCAGCGTTGCTACATATGATCCACATGCCACTGTCGCAATTAGCTGGAGCGCCCTGGTGCAAAAGAATAGTGTGCAGCGAATAGCAAGTGGTCTGCACTTTATAAAGCTATACAATCTGTACGAGACCGGTAGCTGTCCACCAGTTGGTGATGCTACGCTCAGGCGCCGATTGTCCGCAGATGGGTCGCATAATCAGCACGAATTTCAACTGCCGGCAGATGAAGGTAGTGAAGCTGCCAGCGAGCCATTGGGCGACGATGATGTGGCTGACTTTTGGGAGCCCAATGAGCATTATGTTGGTCAGCGCTGTCTCCTCGAAGATGAGACGTTTGTGCTTTCAGTCCGAGCTTAGATTAACTTCCATACGTTCCAAATATTGTGTCTTTTGCATGTGATTACACAGATCTAATTAGCGAATAAATTGACTGTCAATCTACAAATGTATTCCATAAAATTAATGATATTGCCAAGAAGATAGCCACTAGAAGATACCCTGTACCCATCTCTACATAAATTATACGAAGAGTATACGTAAATTTTGATTTAATTTGTAAATCTACAAATACAGACGAGAACTAAATGCCAAAGGAGTCTAAGGCTCTGGAAAGTATCGGGTTTTAGTGTCTTTCATGATGAACAGATGAAGATAGGATATAGCAGTGTTAGTTGTTAGTTTATTAGTTGATTGATTTAAAAATGAATTAATTGTTAATGCTAATTAATTGCTTAAACTTGTAACATTAAAGTATTGTTAATTGCTTTTTGTGTATATATATATTTATATATATATGTATTTATGTATGAATGTGGATGCCTGTAAATCATAAGCGGGTTGACTAGACGACGATGCGATTCTTTGCTTCTTCATTGGATGTGGATATGATGGCAGCGCAACGTACATTTTCAATTTGGTGGCAGGATATCAATATATTGATTGCATTATTGTACTTAAGCACGTTTCTTGCTCATGTAAACACGTCCGCACGCGTAGAGGACATGTGTGCAAGCATAGATGTTGCCCAGAGCGCTGCCCAGCAGTGCACCAATCACATTTGGTATGGGATACACCTGCCAGTCACGGCCCCAGTCCAGCGGGGCCACCACACTGCCAGCCCAAGCGCCCAGAATGCCGCCCAGGGCATTGTATTTGAACAGATGGAGCGCCGTGTCCTCGCACTTGGTCACAAAGTCGGGCTTCTCACAGAAACAGACCTGCAAGGCGCCACCGCCGCCCAGTAGGAAGACTGTGGGCGAAACTGTTAACAGTGTCATCAGGAGGGACAGCACAAAGGTCTGCTCGTAGTTAGCCAAGACTGGTGCACCCAAAATGATGCAGATAAATGCATAGAGCAGCGTGCACAGAAATTGCAACGTAAGTCCGCCGAGCAGTTCACGTGGCGTAAAATAGGCAGCCTTTTTCTGACGTTGCTTGACGGTTAACACGCCATCTTCGATGCGACCGAAGAAACGGGCTAATATTACTTTTAGCAGTTCGCCAATGAAGACAATTGGCACGATCAGTGAATCCCAGAAGCTGCCAAGATGCGCCCAATTGCGGCGATACTGCATGTAGGTCATGCATATCAGTATAGTGGCCAGACTGAGCGACACATGGAAGAGTTGGTGCTTTGTCTTTTGTTGATCGAATCGCGATACCATTTTGTCACACAAAAAATACAAACAAAAATTGCAAATATTTTCTATTTACTTTCGATTTATGTATGGATGTGTCGTTGGCGACCGGTCGATAGCTCGATAAGTGCTAGTGATGTGTAACAAATCAAATCTATCGATAGTGAAGAGGCAAACAAAACGTGTACTATTTTGATTGAAGCTAATTTTCGTGCATAGCGAACATGAGGTTCATTGGTACTAGCTCTGCAATTAAATAGTGATTTCAGAGAATAGTAAACGTAACGCTAAAGCGGTAATTTATTTTCAGATAATACTCAACCTCTTTCAAACATTTTAAGCAATTGACAATGTGGAATCTTACAAACCTGATAATTGCTCATCGATATAATACGTCGATAGTTTTGCCAAGAGGTGCTGTCATTTCACCAGCTCCATCACATAATCATTTCACTTACACTTTTAGTTCTTTGCTGCGGCGCTTGTTTTCCGTTTATCAGTTAATTGGTCCGCTAGTGCGCATCTATATAATTTCCGAGATGATTGCACGTGCCATACGTGTCCGTTCCATGCTGCGTGGCTTGTCCACAGTGGCCGCATGTACACGAAATCGCCGTACACAAAGCTCCTTGGTTGAATATTTCAGTGAGGTGCGGCTTCTCCGATACAATGGAGCCGCTTTAATGATGCAGCAACAGCGCTTCTACGCCAGCCGGAGGCGTGGCGAAAGCGATGATGCTGAAGACGAGCCCGCACTGTTGTCGGATCATCGAGAGCAGCTGCCGGCAACAGTTGCCGTTCCAGATGTGTGGCCCCACGTGCCAATGCTGGCGATGCGACGGAATCCCCTCTTTCCCCGTTTCATGAAGATAGTCGAGGTAGAGTGCGCAGCTGCAAAACAATTGTCCTTTTTTTGTTTAAAACACTTGTTTATTTTCGCAGGTTTCCAATCCGATTATAATGGATCTGCTGCGACGCAAAGTGAAGCTAAATCAGCCGTATGTGGGCGTCTTTCTCAAGAAATCAGATGGCGAGGAGGAGATCATACATAATATAGACGATGTGTATTCTGTGGGCAGCTTTGCACAGATACAGGAGCTGCAAGACTTGGGCGATAAGCTGCGCATGGTTGTTGTCGCCCATCGACGCATCAAAATCACCGGTCAAATACTGGAGGAAGTGCAGCCACCAGCAAAATCAGGTAGGCTACACATATGAACACTTCCCAACTATTGTGACAATGGCGTTGTCTCTCAACTCTCAACCCAGTGAAAATGACAACTTTACAATATCCACTCTTTAATATAAAATTACGCATCCCATCTGAAGATCAAACTTCTAACACAACAGACAAGTCGGTCATTAGAAGCACACGCAAAGCACGAGGACGCGCACAGCGGCGACAAACGCAGAATTTGAGCGATATGGCCACCGCCGAGGAGGTTGCCCAGCTTCAGACGCTGGAGGCACCACTGGCCAGCGGTCGCGTGGAGCCAGCAGCTGCACCAACCAAACCGCTAGAGAATGACGCCTCTGAAGCCTCTGCAGATGCTGCTGCTGCTGAAGAGTCTACAGCTCCACCGCCAGTGCTGATTGTAGAGGTGGAGAATGTAAAGCAGTCAGCGTACAAACAAACCGAAGAAGTCAAAGCTTTAACGCAGGAGATTATTAAAACCTTGCGCGATATCATCACTATGAATCCTTTGTACAGGTATGCAGCAATCTAAATATAAGCGAATCGCATCTGGGTATATATATGTTTATATAAATATATATATATTTAATGCTAATTGCTTAGACTATCAGCAAATACTATTATCACTTTTACCTATTAGCTGTGGTGAATCTTTTAATTATAGAGAAAGCTTACAACAAATGCTGCATCAGAATCAGCGAGTTGTCGATAATCCCATATATTTGTGTGACTTGGGCGCCTCACTCTCCTCAGGCGAGCCAGCTGAACTGCAGAAAATCCTCGAGGAAAACGATGTAAGCTGTGGACTGTGGAATACAATATCGAATAATTTATCCAATTTTTTGTCTACAGATACCCCAGCGATTATTGCTCGCACTGGCGCTACTTAAAAAGGAATTGGAGTTGTCGCGATTGCAGCAAAAGATTGGACGCGAAGTGGAGGAGAAGGTCAAGCAGCAGCATCGCAAATACATACTGCAGGAGCAGCTGAAAGTCATCAAAAAGGAGCTGGGCATTGAGAAGGACGACAAGGATGCCATCGGTGAGAAATATCGCGACAAACTCAAGGACAAAACAGTTCCGGAGAACATCAAAACTGTCATTGACGAGGAATTGACCAAGCTGAACTTCTTGGAAAGTCACAGTTCCGAATTCAAGTGAGTCGTCAATCTCTAATTTTTAATTTACCCAATCTTAACTATTTGGATTTTTTTTTTAGTGTTACACGAAATTATTTAGACTGGCTCACCTCATTGCCTTGGGGCGTTATTAGTCCCGAGAACTTGTGCCTCGACAAAGCCACCGAAATTCTAAACAACGATCATTATGGCATGGAAGACATCAAGAAGCGTATTTTGGAATTTATTGCTGTTAGCTCTCTGAAGGGTACGACGCAAGGCAAAATTCTGTGTTTCCATGGGCCGCCTGGAGTTGGCAAGACGAGCATAGCGAAATCGATAGCGAACGCCTTGAGTCGCGAGTATTTCCGCTTCAGTGTGGGCGGCATGACGGATGTGGCGGAGATCAAGGGTCATCGCCGCACCTACGTTGGCGCCATGCCCGGCAAACTGATACAGTGCCTGAAAAAGACCAAAACCGAGAATCCTCTAGTGCTTATCGATGAGGTCGATAAGATTGGAAAGTGAGTAATGACGACATTATTATATTGTGATTGATTGTAAATACTAATAGACAATTATGTTCCCCTTAATCGAACAGAGGTTACCAGGGTGATCCTAGTTCTGCACTGCTGGAGTTGCTGGACCCCGAGCAAAATGCCAATTTCCTTGATCATTATTTGGATGTGCCCGTTGATCTGTCCCGTGTCCTCTTCATTTGCACAGCGAATGTGATAGACACCATACCTGAACCACTGCGAGATCGTATGGAACTCATCGAAATGTCTGGATATGTTGCCGAAGAGAAGGTGGCTATTGCGCGTCAGTATCTGATACCACAGGCCATGAACGACTGCGGACTAACGGATAAACAGGTCAACATAACCGAGGATGCGCTAAAAATGCTCATACGCAGCTATTGTCGAGAGTCTGGTGTGCGTAATCTGCAGAAGCACATCGAGAAGGTCATACGCAAGGTCGCCTTCCGGCTGGTCAAGAAAGAGGGCGAGGAGTTCCCAGTGAATGCTGACAATCTAACAACGTTTCTGGGCAAACAAGTCTTCAGTTCAGATCGCATGTACGCAACGACTCCAGCCGGTGTGGTTATGGGCTTGGCTTGGACAGCCATGGGCGGATCATCGTTGTACATTGAGACATCCCGCCGTCACATTCGATCCGAGAAACCAGAAGCGAGCAGTGGAGCATTACACCTAACGGGCAATCTGGGCGATGTTATGAAGGAGTCAGCCCAAATTGCCTTGACTGTGGCGCGAAACTTTTTGCACACATATGATGCAAAGAACAAGTTCCTACAGGAAGAGTAAGTAGCTTAAAGCTAATCTTTTAGCTTGCCTCTTAAAACCCGATTACGTATACGTAATAGATGTAACATTTAAATATAATTGTAGTTGAATATATTAGCTATAAGTAACAACTTAATAGTCCCATTACAAGTTTTTAACTTTTTTAATTTTCCTTTACAGACACATTCACCTGCACGTGCCTGAGGGCGCCACACCGAAAGATGGACCCAGCGCGGGTGTTACCATAATCACTGCACTGGTTTCACTGGCCACCGGCAAGCCAGTGCGTCCTGATGTGGCAATGACGGGCGAGGTTTCCCTAATGGGCAAGGTTTTGACTGTAGGCGGCATCAAAGAGAAAACCATAGCTGTAAGTTCAATCTAAAACCCATTTTTATAAAATATCACACTCATATTACGATATTATGCATTTTAGGCTCGTCGCAGCGGCGTCACCTGTCTCATTCTGCCTTTTGACAATAAGAAGGACTTTGATGAGCTGCCCAGCTTCATTACCGATGGCTTGGAAGTGCACTTTGCCAGCACCTATGACGATGTGTATAGGATTGCCTTTGCAGATCCACAGCTATTAGCAATAGACAGCAAAAATGAATCTTCGGCGCCGCTTGAAAAGATAGCCACTGTTTCGGCTAAGCCAGCCAGCACATAGTCGCATCGACTAATTTAGGCTAAGCACTTGGGTTGGGCGTTTGGGGACACAAACTGCGTTCATGTAAACTTTTTAGATATGACTTATGTTAACCTGTTTATTAGTGTCTAAATAGCTGTATGTATTTAGAGCAAAGCATTTGGTTAGCTAATGCCAAGTAAATTAAATGTATATGGTAATATATCTGCATATTATATGTCTGCATTGGAAACGACCCACTCCAGAAAGCGATCCACGCGCGTATACACGCCTGGACGGTTCTTTTCGCCGCATCGCACGCCCCAAGAGACAATGCCAATGGTGACCCAGCGCTGATTGGGCAACTGTACGACCAACGGACCACCGCTATCACCCTGACAGCTATCCTGGCCGCCTTCCGGATTACCAGCGCAGATAGCCGTGTCCGGTACGCGGTCCACATTGGCAGCCTGGCAATCCGCTTGCTTCCACACTGGCAAATTGACCTAAAAGTTATAAAATCGATATAGCAATTTTGAACGACGCTCTTAGGGTGTTTGTGTCTTCTCACCTCCATGAGTATCTTGGAGTGCGGACCACTGAAATTGAGTGTGCCCCAGCCCATGACAATGCCCATGCGTCCCGTCCAGTCTTCGTTCAGCGGTGGCATGCATATGGGCCATATGTAGCTATTAAACAGCGTTGGTCGTTCGATGCGTATGATGGCAATGTCATTCTCATATGTTAGCGCATCAAAGTCCACATGCAGGACCATGTTAGCAATGCGGAAATCTCGTAAGCGCGTCTCATTCAATTGCTGTTTATTTTTAGGATTAGATGGATGTCATGTTTATAAAGAATGAATAGAAATCCTCATATATTTACATGCGTATTGTACTCGCCCAGTCGCACATATATCTGCTCCTTGAGGATCTTGTGCAGGCAATGAGCCGCCGTTAGCACATGGCGATCTGTGATGAGCACACCGCCGCACCACACATGAGGATAACCTTCTCGTATCAGCGCCACCATCCAGGGCCATTCATCCGACTCCGCTGGACGTCCACCACTGATCCGGGGAAATTGACGTGTTGTAATGCCGCAACCCCGTTTCTCCGATTGATTGACAATGCGCGGGGATTCGTCATTGCCGCTTACAAACTGTGGACTGAAGCGTGACGCTGCCGACTGTTCCGTGCAGCAAATGCCAATTGAACTGTGATACCGTAGAGTATTTTAAATGAGTTTCAATGATTGACCTTTTATTTTAACATTTAACCTTTTATCAATGATGCATAGCTGGGAGACCAAACGCCACACATCGTTCTTCAGCTCCGGCATGCGGCAGTAAATGATATGGCGACAACGTCCGGAATCGCCAAGCGACGTGCGACATGCGCCATAGTCCTTGTTTTCCTGTAAATATAAAGTAATATAAGTATAAAAAAACAGCAAAATGTCTTTCCCAGCGGATCTATATTAATTAAAAGTCTATTATTTTTAATATTGTTTTACAATGCAATATTTTGTTTATATTTACAACTCATTTCGATTTGAAATAAATTTGTGGTGATTTTCCAATACTCACCAGAAGAGGAGATCCACTTTGAGCTGGTGTCTGTCGCTTGCTCAAACGATGACGTGATAGAAAACTGGATACGTCGGCACCATCGCTATTATTATTGGCCAGGGCATGTTGCTCATTCTCAGCGGCGCCCCACAGGAACTCATCGTTGTCGCTGAGCTCGAGCAGATCTACAGCCAGAAAGTATGTATTTAAACAGGTGAGTGATGGATGTCACAACTTTACCCACCCGTATACTCGACGGAGTAACTTTTGGACATCACCGGCGGCCATCTGAAGCTTAGCAGCGCAACGAATATTAGCTCCAAACACTTCATCTTACCCTTGCAAACTGAATCTTTAATAGAAACTTTTCTCTCAAATGCAAATTGTGGTTTTTATCGCGTGCCGTTTCCGTTGCGAGCAATCGGAGCTGTGTTTTTTGTACAGCTCTCGATAAGCTGCCGAAGTCAAGCTATAGAATCTCAAATTAATTCTCTATAAATATCTCTCATTGTTTCTCATCAAGCTCAGCTTGGATTACAATAGTTCACCTTGCACGCGAACTTGTGTGACTCTTTGGGATTTTACTTAATAAAAAAGCTATTTACTTTATATATTGTATAACATTTGCAAGTCGCGTAACTTAAAGATTCCAGACAAGAATTCGAAATATTTTGACACCGAAAGCTCAAGCAATGAAGAGCGTAAAGCCAGTTTTCGACTATTTATATATGTATTTATACTTTATACTATATATGTATATTTAGTTGGACTTATCAGTGAACTGGAGCTCTTAAATGCCGGTCCCTTTTAATGCTTATGAGCTTAGAGTTAGACCCAGTTTCAGAGGAATAATGTCAACTAATTCATATTAGAATAAATTCAGCTCAAGTTTCTCGGAAACATGCCTCTGTCAATGGCAAATTCGCAGTAAACGTGCCGTGAATTGCTAATGATGCTGTTCGGCGGGTTTCAATTAAATACATTATATTTATAAATAAAAAAACCTTGCTAAATTGTACAATTGAATTGCCTTATATAACCAGCCCGCTGTCAGTTGAGCATCAAACAGTAAATCTATTCAAACCGGACTAAGTGAAGAGAAGCTCACAGTATATTAAAGATTCGTTATAAAATTATTGTTAAGCATTAAATTTCACAAGTAACAGCCACACCATAAAGCAGGTTTTATTAAATTATCTTCAATAAGTTCACTTAGTTTGAAATCTCCATTTTGTTTTGGTTTTCAAGCTTATGTTTAACTGTTTTCTCTATCCCCCAACTTGAAGATGCTTCCCAAACACTTTTGAAACATTGTTACATTTTATTGCTGATATTTGTTAACTGAATACAACAGTATTTTTGTGCATTATGCACATTTCATATTACATACATCGTCAAGCAAACATATACATATTAAAAACTTATAATCTTTTGGGCATTACAAAATAAATGTCTGCAGGTTTAGTTTTACAGCTCTTATATCAAAAAAACTATTTATAAAGACTGTTAGCTATTTATTATATGATTCTTCCATTTTTTGATTTTGAGTATGTATGTAGATAGTTTTACAAGTAGTCTCCAAAAAGGGTCTCACAAAAATATAAATAGAGCGTGTCGTATGGAAACCGATGCGGCATAGAAAGTTGTACGGTATTGCGGTGTAAATAACTAAATTTATCTAAGTATATAAGTACATGTATGTATATAAAATCAGTACACATTTATATGCTTGTATATAAGTATTGAACCGCGGGTTTTCACAAAACATTCACTACTACACACACATAGCTAAATAGTTTCATATACACATCAATATGTTAGGGTGTATTTTATATATGTATATACATATATATATATATTGTAAAGTTATCAATAGGTGGAGTTTGAGAGGCCTGTTATTGTGTTTGGGCTCTATTCACTTTAATATAGTATGTATGTGATTTAAATTTGATTTATTCCATTGATTGTTGTGTTGCATGTAGGTGAAATGAGATCTTTCGTTTTCTATTTTTTACTTTTAATAGTTAAATTTCAAGTTGCGTGTTCCTAATAGTTTCTAACCTAAAAACGGTTTGTGCTTTACGACTTCCTTCGAAACTTGATTTTATTTATTTAGTTTTTGATCACATTTAGGTTAACAAAATGAAAAAATAATGCTGACATACAGGTAAATTTTGATATACAAGAGTTTTAATCCAATTGAGGACTGTGTGCCATTTAAAGCTCTTCTATGGAACTTTCCTAACAATGGGAAGACTGAAATTTGTGCTGAGTACGATTTGAGCAAAATAAAAGTATCCTATTTAAGTTCGTAACGACAGGCTAAGGAAACGAAAAATTGTTTATGAATATAAATCCCTTTCCATCTGTCCAATTTATCATTAATAACAGAATCTCTCCAGGGTCTTCACCCATTTATATTGGAGAAGGAAATCAACTGAATTAGAGTTTGAATAACTAGTTTCTGCTATAAATTAAATATTTGATGTTGGCAGCACTGAAATTACAGAAGATTACTCTTTCCAGCTTCATCTATTTTTTTTTTTTAATTTGTAATTTCTCAATTGTTAATCATAGGCCTACAACTAATGGTCATTTAAGCATAGTTGTCTTTAGTGTGGACTTTCATTTTTGTCCCCGCTCTTTCGGTGAACAGAATTTTTGCATATTTTGATTATATTCCTTGGACTTAACATAGACATTTGCTTTTGATGAATTGAATTCTTTAGTCGACCAGTCGAACACCCGCCTCCACATCGTCGGCTATGGTGACACCTTTGCCCTTCTTCTTGCCATCCGCCGATGGCTTCTTCTTGCTGAGGACTAGCGTTTCAGGCTCATCCTGCGACTGTTGCCGCTTGCCGCCAGCTGCCGATGCGCTGCCTCCGTTGCTGCGCAGCTTGAAGCGCGTTGTTGCTGCGGCCGCATTGTTGTTGGCACAATTGCAGATGGCATCAAAGATGCGCACCACAAAGCCCCGGGCGCGATTCACAACTTTGCCGTTCTTAAAATCTGGTATGGCGAAACCTAAAGAGATTAGTGCCAAGGCAGACGTTTGAAGAGGGGGAAAAAGTAAACAAAATTATAAAAAAAAGGTTTGGTGAAAGGCAGACGAGGAAAATGCAACGTAAATATTCAATCATGCAATCGAGCAAAAATAAATGAACATATCGCAAGCAAATATTACATTTCATTAATGTCGCTTTTAATTACCGGCTGTCAAAGTGACTTGCCAGTGGCCACCCACCCACCAAGTTTATAAAGGGCACCATGCAACCCACATCCAACGCATTACACTAAATACATCATGAGTCTTAACAAATACGGCCCAGTTCTACGGTCGGCCTCCGATCCCTCGTCCAGGAGCAGTTCCTGGCAACTGCTGTTGCTCGGCTTGCTGCTGCTGTTCCCAGGATTTTGCGGTGGCGTCACAATGCAACAATTTACCCAATCTATGGATATGATGCGCAACGGTTGCATCGGTAAACATAAGGTGCCACTGGAGATCCTGGATCGCATACGCTATGGCGATTTCGACTTGGAGCCCACACAGGATTTACTGGTCAGTTTGATTAACCACTCAGTTGACCCCTTCCTCTATCTATTCATTTCACTCAGTGCTATACAAAATGCGTTGCACAACTGGCTGGAGTTTTGACCAAGAAGGGTGACTTCAGTATACCCAAGGCCTTTGCTCAGGTGCCCCTCATTCTGCCAACGGAGATGCAGACAGCAGCACGAGATGCACTCAATCATTGCAAGGATGAACGTAAGTCACAAAAATTTCCTTAATCCTTACATCACTTACGAAAGTAAATGGATTAAAGTTGTTAAAATGACTGCTGATTTTTCTTTCATACAATTTTACTAATCTAAAGTCTTGGCAGTTAAGTGGCGCAGATAAGCGAATTTAAGACTGAGAAGTTTTGCCCACATTCAGATTATTATAGCGATACCAAATTTTACATTAAAAGTGCAAGAAAAAATAATACAATTCGTTGAACTAAACCTGTTTTAACTCAGAATAAGAATACTGCCAGTATTAAATAAAAGTAAGCTGAAATAATATTTGATCCTATTATAAATCAGTCTTGTTATTCACATCAAATCATTTGCTTTGGGTGATAATAACACTTTAAGCCATTGCCTTGCAACTTTGCAACAAATCAGACACACTTACACACATACGAGTAGCTACTAGTTAAGCACTGAATTAATAAAAGGATTTTCTATTTGGGACAGAGAAAGTCCATAAGGACACATGCGCGAAGGTCTACTATACGAGCAAATGCATGGCAGACTTTGATCGTACACACTTTAAGTTTCCATAGCAACAAATGATGAAGAAGTACAATTGATGGATGAGAGATGAAAAGATTGGCTGCTACTTACTCGGTCGCTTCTCCTTGCCCTGTAAAAAGAAGCGTGTTTTCAAATGCATTATACGTTTCCAATTAACGGATAATAAATGATTAGCCAACCTGTTGCATTTTTTGGGCATCCAAGGCACGTTTATTGGCCTCCGTTTCGGCGCGTTGGGCCACCTCATCGATGAAGCCGTGCAGCGTGGCCATGTTGTTGGGATTTTGTTTAAAGTTCTCGATGCGTGCCTCCAGCGATTCGCTTTCAATTTCATCCACACTGTCCGGCGAGGCGGGCTCAGGTTCCGCAAATCTTGCATGCATTTCACGTTTTATTTATTATTATTTATTTCTTGGCAAAAACAATGCGAAAATTTCGAAGCAGCTTTGCGCCTTTGTCGAACACACACACTGATTATTTTTGGTATGTACAAGGTGTTTGCTTCGTTATGCGAAAAATCGATAGACGACCACTTCTGGCGCTCTTCCCCGCACATGCGTGCTGAGCTGAGTTGAGCAAGGGGTAATGGGGAGCAGAAGAGGGGGCGTAAGTATTAGAATGTTTTGGGGGTTGCTTTTTGAAGTTTAATGCATGTTTATTGCATGTTTTTGTTTTTATTGTATAAACTGGCTTTTGAATTTAAATAACTAAGTGGTGGGGAGACGCATGGGGTGTATAAGGTGTGTGTGTGTGTGTGTGAGTATGACTGTGGAGAAGGCTACTCCAGATGCGATAAATCATCCAGGCCGGGCGGTGAGCGCACCAATTCCGTTTCAATGATCAACGAATTGACATCCATAATGCTCTGAAATGCGTATAAACACAGCATATTAGAGTTGTTGGGGTATTTAGGGAGTTGGCAGGTACCCAGGACTGCTACACACATTATCACTGCTGCGCGCGGTCAGCAAACTGTTCGCCACACTGCCCGTTGACGATGAATTCGAATTTGATGCATTCGCCCCATTGGCCGACGATGAGGACATCACTACACTGTGCGGTGAACTGCCACGTCGCACCACCTTCGCCTGCGCCTGCTGCGGCGAGTTCTGTGCAACAATCACAAATTTCTGCGGCGGTTGATTACCCTGGATGGCGCGTATTTGTGGTAGAGTGGAGACCACAGGGCTGCTAAAGAAAATAAATTTAGATTGATCTCAGATTAAAATGATTATTTACAATTGGAGCGTTATTCACTTAAAGTAAAACTAAACAGAATTTCCATTGAATATATTGCAATGACCTAGATTTGAATGTGGCTTTACGTATATTTAAAACGTATCTCCCAATACTCCGAATACCACACATATAGTTGGTACACATAATTACTATATAAATACCTATTTGGATAGATACATTTTCGGCTCGCACCTTCCATTCCTTCACTTCAAGTATTCAGTCTTTTATACCTTATATTCTCGGAACTATACGTTTCAATTTGATATATTCAAATACAATTTTGCACCTAATTTATTTATAGAATTTGTTTATTTATTTTATAACTTACCCCTGCCTTTGGGAGCTGGGCATCGAGACGCGTCCGATTGTTGTGGCCGTTTGAGCAGCGCTTGTTATGGGCGCCGTATTGATGGTAGTGGAGGATAGCGTTACTGTGCTGCTGGCAGGAGAATTGCGCACCTTGATCACAGCCTGACACAGCGAGGGACCAAGAAAGCCAAAATCCATTTTATACTCCTCGGCAATGTCCGGTGAGCTACGCATTTGCTTCAATATGGGCGGACAACATTTCTGGAGCATAGCTCGTATATGTCCGGCGGCTGTTTTGTCCGTGTTGCTAATCGAGGTGCCCAACAGATGCGGCTCGATGCGTTCCGAGATGAATTTGAGGCGTAGTATGACAAACGCTTTAATTACCTCACCACCTAGCTCGGAGAGACCCGCAACGGATCCGTAAAGCGATGACAAATGGGTCTT
This sequence comes from Drosophila cognata, assembly GCA_035041535.1. Lineage (NCBI taxonomy): Eukaryota > Metazoa > Arthropoda > Insecta > Diptera > Drosophilidae > Drosophila > Drosophila cognata. The sequence goes on along the minus strand of JAWNLC010000688.1, from coordinate 6,235,301 downwards.
ATCATTTTGGAGAGCTTTGCTAAAGATGCTGCAAGGGATTGATGATTAAATGTTTGTTTCATGGCTATTGTTGCTTAATGCTCTTACCGTGTGACACGAGTTTGCAAATTATTTGTGAGCGTGTTGAACGTCTTACAAATCTGGGCCATCAGTCGGGACGCGAAATCGCGCAGAGCCCAATGATTGTCCAGTTCAGGGCGCATACAAAGCTGCTTGGACACAATGCAGGTCATCACAGAGGGTATCAGCTCGTGCAGCTAAAATAAACACAGTACTTAATTTTTGTTTATTAAAAATAATGCTTGCTGCTGCTGCATACGTATTTCTCTAGGAACAGCGATGGATTGTCGAGCAGGGCGCGCACCATCCGCATCAAGTAGATCAGCAGCGCTAGATTATTTTGAACAACGTTCACTTTGACACCCTCGGCAATGAACGTGCACATGCGGGGCAGCATTTCGTGCAGGCCGGGATCAGAGCCGAGCGATTGAAGCGCTTCGGCGCGGCGCGGCTCATCGGATCCGACGCAGGCTTCGGTGATCTCCTTGTAGTAGAGCTGCTGTTCAACGGACAGTTCGTGTGTGGCCAGCTGCTTGACATGTATCGTTTCCACATTCTTGAGCTTGTGAATTTTGCCAGTGGTCGGTTTGCCAGCGGCATCTTTGTTCAGTCCCTGATCCATTTTAATGACTGGATTCACCGAATCCAAAAATTGTGAGTCCTTGGAGAGGGGTGGTGGATTTTCCGGTACCGTGGGCTGAATGCCCTCGACAACGAACCAATGGGAGCGCAGAGTCAAATCAAGTGGTATCTTAGCCGTGCTATTGGCGATTATCTCACTCAAATCGATCTCCTTGTCCTCCGTAAAGTGCAGCTCACGTCCACCGCCGGAGGCGAAGCGAAACGGTATAAAATCCCTCGAGACAAATCCATACTGGGGCTCAATGTTGCGTACCTTGAGTGACATATCGATGTCCCGGACGGATAGCTTCTGCCGTTTGGCATGGTGCATAAATTTGGCGGCATCTTGTGCCATGCGCTTCAGTTTGATGGAAACATCTTCGGCTAGCTCCTTGGAAGCGTCATCTGATAGGGAGCCAACGCCGATGCTTTCCGCTATTACTTTAATGGATTCGGCTGATATGCTCGAGCCATACAGCATACTGCTGGCGGCACTGATTGCTTTCGACGATTTGTTACTCATTTCAACAGATAAACAATGATTTTCAACTGGTAGCAATATCTTGGCCTCCTCTTCCCTTACGCCTACTGATGACTGATCATTGTGAATGACAATCGATATTTTGTTTTCGCCGACATCTCAGGCTCATCCCTTGTTGCGGTTAACTAGTGCTGGGAAACGTCACAATTGTACAAAATGCGCAATCGAATAGCTCGATAAGTTGAACAATCGTTGAAAACGATGTATCGCTATGTGCTATCATCCCTAATTCGTAGTTTCTTTTCTTTATTTATGTTCGTACCTTGTGGCTTTTTTGTTTTATTATTAAAATTGAAGAATATTTCTTGCAAAATATTGCAAATGTTATGCCATAAACAATTAGAAGCCAGTGCAAGTGTATTATATCATCAGAAAAATAAATGCATGTGAATTGAAGCATGTCGCGTCGCGCCTTTCGAACAAAGCAGCAGTAGTAGCAGAAGCAGTGAAAATTCAACGCGACTGCAGGGTGAAAACGGCGCCATTTTAAGAAACAAAACAAAGCCACAAGCAAAAGCAGATAGCAAAACTTGAATGCGATGCAATTAAAGGCGCAAAAAGTATTTGCATATGCCCAAATAGCAATTACATTATTAGTGTGCATAATCAATTAACACTAAAAAGAAAAATAAAAAAAAAAACGTAAGTGTGCGTGTTTGTCCGTGTGTGTTTCTATGTGTGAGAGTTTTACTCACCCGCGTTTCCCCCCTCCCCCACCCTTTTGGCATTACTGCAACGTATTGCTCAGTGTGTGTGTGCATGTTTTGTCTGTCGCGTTTTGTGGTTTGACCTACTTAAATTGTCAAAAATTCTGAACGTGTGCTGCTGTAATTAATGTGACCAGGTTGATATATTTGTTAAATTACTTCACAGCACCGCCTTCGAGTCGAAATATGAGCAGTGGCCAAAATGAGGCATCAGCAGCAGCAGCAGGAAAAAAGGAAAAGGTTTTCGAAACGCAGCAACGTACACAAGAATCCGGCAGTGAAAATGAGGCAAGTAGTGCACAAAAAAAAAAATAGTTAAGAATTATAGTACAAGCCACCATACGATAAATTGCTATAATAAATTGCTACTCGTAAAGTCGTACGTATCAAAAATGAGATAAAGTCCGGTTTTATACAAGTCTTGATGTATTTTTGTACAAATATTAATTTTACCTACGACTTAATGTTTGTCTGTTAAAGTAATCACTTAATTTTAATTTACTGCACAATAAAGTTCAATAATCATTTTGTTTTGCAGGAAACTGATTCCATTACGGATCAATCGAGTCAATCGAAGTCAACGAAATCAGCAACACAATTTAGCGTGCAACGTTCGGATACTGATGGACTTCGTATGAGAATATCTGCCATAAGAAACCCGCCATTGACAACAGCAACAAGTCTAACAAACTCAACAGCTACAAAGGAAATAGCATCAAAAACGATAGCAGCAGTAACGGCAGCAACAGCAGCAGCGGCGACAGTTGAAAACAGTTCACGCAAGAAGCTGACAAAGGTGCGTAAAATGAGCGAGGCTCAGGAGACGAGCGGCTGCTCAACAACGGAGGCCAGGGACAAGCCAAAGGAAAAGGAGAAGGTCAACTTGTCCACTGTAAACACAACCAAAAAGATTAAAGTCAAGCGAAGAAAAATTGCGCAAAAGACGAGCAGCAGCAACATTAAAAACACTACCCATAATAACAATAATAATAATAATAGCAAATCACATCGGACGACGTCAGCAGCGTTTAGCTCCGACTCTGAGGATAATTTGCCGCTGCAAGTGCATATACAACGTGCGCCACGTTTGCTGCTGACAGCGATTGGAATTAGTCAAGGGCAGGGCGATAACATGGGCATCACGAGCAGCGACAACGAGGCAGCCGATTTGGTCAAGGCGGCCATCAAGCGCGTCGAAAGTGATACCGAAGACAACAGCAGTGTGGCAGCAACAGCAGTCGCTGCCAAAACTAGGCAACAATTGCCGCAATATCAATCCACGCTGCTGCAGGACTTTATGGAGAAGACACAAATGCTGAACCACACGGGCAACGCTGTAAGCTTAGTAACTCCAGCAGCATCTGTTTCTCAGCCAAATGCAATAGTTGTTGAAAACAAGAACAGCAGCGGCAGCAACAACAATAACAACAACAACAACACGCAGCCGTTACAACCGCAGCAACAACAACGTAAGCGACGCGGTCGTCCAAAAAAGTTGCAGCCAAATGTTGCCGCTGCTGCTGTTACTGCTCCGCTGCAATCTGTGGCAGTGCCCACGATCAATGAGTCTGCGGACTCAGGTGTGATCAGCACGACACCATCGCCAAAAATGCAGCAGGCCCTAGTGAGCGATAATGCCAAGCCCAAAATCGATATGGCCTATCTGGATAAGCGAATGTATGCAACGGAGCGTGTGCTGTATCCGCCGCCGCGCAGGAAGCAGCGTCAGGGCAACAGACAGAAAGCCAATAAGGAGGAGCTGCAGCTCGATCCGCTCTGGCGCAAAATCGATGTGAACAAAAAATTTCGTTTGCGCACAGTTAGCGGTTATAAAAGTGATGGCGGAGGCATCGCTACTGTCGGCAGCGTCACCACAAGCACCATTTGCAGCAAAATCCTCGCAGCCAAGAGTGGCTACGTCTCTGACTACGGCAGTGTGCGGCATCAGCGGCACAATCACAACTCGGGCTACAAGTCCGATGCGAGCTGCAAGAGTCGCTACAGCAGTCGCAGCTGCACCAGTCGCCGCATGAGTCGTGCCAAGAGCTGCGGCTATCGCAGCGATTGCAAGGAATCGTCCGGCAAATCGAGCAAATCGATGCGTCGACGCAGACGCGCCTCCATGCTGAAGAGCAGCCATGAGCCGGCAAATGCAAATGCGCTGAGCGATGAGCACGATCTGGACATATTGCAGCTGGCTGGACTGTCTCTGGGCCAGAGCAGCGAGGAGAGCAACGAGTATATAAGTAAGCCTAGTCTCAAGTGTTTGCCCAGCACCAGTGCCAGCAAGAAATATGGTGAAATCAATCGATTTGTGGCAACCGGCCAGTATTTTAGTGGAGCAGCCAAGCCAGCAACTGGCGCACAGACTGGTGGAGCCACTCCCACAACAACAACGCCAGCAACTACAACGGCGGACAGTTTTATACAGGGTGAGCGTTGTTAACTTTAAGAGTAGTTCGATTGTTAATATACTTTACTAACTATTTATTGCTTTTATCTAAAGGTAAAATGCTGTTGCAGCGAAAGCACTCAATCAGTCAGGACACAATCTTGCCAAGCAAGAGCGCGTGCAAGATCAAGAGTCGTCGCTCATCGGCGGCGAGCATGTGCAGCAGTTATGTGTCTGGTGCATCGCGAGTACGTCGTCGGCATCGTCGCAAGAGTTTCAGTCATGCCAAATCGCTGAACATAGACTCCAAGTTACTCACCGAAATCGATATAATAGCGAGCACGTTTTATGCTCGCTGTCGCATACAGGACGATCGCTTGACGGCGAGCAGTGGCAAGGAGAAGCTGCTCGCCGATGCTAACAAACTACAGGCAGCAACGCTCACAGCGCCAATTGCGGCCACGTTGCAACCTCTGCTAAATGGCGGTAGCAGCAGCATTAGCACAGTGCCAGCGACGGCGGCAACAACAACAAAGCCGTTGAAGCGGACACTCAAGAAGCGCAAACCCAACGAGCCATTGATCGATTTTGCCATGCTCTCTGCCAGCGCTGGCAATGCGAATGGCATCAGCAGCAACAGTGGCAGCAGCAACGGTGCCAAGCGACGGCATAAGAAGTCGAGCAGCAACAGCGGCGGCAGCAACAGCTCTAGTCCCGATGATCACAAGTTGCCGCTAAAGAAGCGACACTATTTGGTCACCACAACTGGTGCTGAGATGGCGATTGGTATCGCCAGCAACGGCGGAAAACTGGATGCCGAAGCATGGGCAGCTGCTGCAGCGGCGGCCAAGAGCAGCGCGAACACCAAAGCTCAGGCGCAGTTCAATGCCAAGAAGTTGACACCCAAGAAGCGCCATTTGCTGGTTAGCCAAGAGGCAACCGGAGGGGGAGGAGTTGCGACTTCTGCACCTGGCGGCAATGACTCACCACTGCGCATTGTTGTGGAGAACAATTCGATAAGCGGTGGCAAGCTGTTGGACATAAGTCCCAGCTCACTGTGCTCCCTCAAGCAGCAGCGGCGTCAGGGCGGCAAGTCAAAGAGCTCAACGGTCGCCGGCTCTGGTGCAGCATCAGCAGCAGCAGCAGCACGTGAGCTGCCTCAGCAGCAACAGCAGCTCCGATCGCCCGCAGGCAGCAACAGTTGCCCGCCGCCGGGCATATTTGAGCCGTCCGTGGAGCTGGAAATTCAAATACCCATAGCGAAGCTAAATGAAACTGTTATCACAAAATCGGAGGTGGAATCACCGCTGCTCGCTGCCCTCGATATCAAAGAGGATGCCAACAAAAAGGAGCAATGCCAGCGCGTGGTGGAAACGCTGCTGCACAAAACTGGTGGCAATTTATTGCTGAAGCGCAAGCGCAAGAAAATCAATCGCACCGGTTTTCCCACAGTGCGACGCAAGAAGCGCAAGGTGAGCATCGAACAGGCAACAATCCCACAGCAGCAACAGCAGCAATCGCCACTGGCGCAACAGCAGCAGCAGCAACAACAACAACAATTGCCGGCGCGCGAAACACGCAGCAGCAGCACGCTGACAGCAGCTGTGGCCATCGATTGTGAGCGGGTACCGTCGACGGGGGAGGCGCGGGAAACATTTGTGGCACGCAGCACCAATCAGCGCACGCCGCGTCTGTCTGTTGTCGCGTTGGAGCGCTTACAGAGACCACAAACGCCCGCCAACAGCAGCAGTGCCACTGGCAACGCTCGAGGCAGGCCTCGCGGCCGAGGCAGACCTCGTCTGCAAAAACCACCCGAACCGCCAGCTCCTCCCCTGCTGCAGGTGCAGCCGGCTAAGAAGCGTGGACGCGCTGCCAAGCAACCGGAGATGAATAGCATGCCCAGGCTGGAGCAGAAGCTGGAGCCTAGCATCAAGCTGCCGGCTGGCATTGATCCTAATACAAATTTTAGCTGTAAAATTCGCTTGAAACGACGCAAAACCATTCTGCAACCGCAACAAGAGGCAGCAGCTAAAGTGCAGCAGCAGCAGATACAGATACAGCCAGTGACAGTGATGAAGGCAACCACGCCGCCAACTCTTGATGAGCACATCAAAATCGCAGCAGAAGCGGCAGCGAAGCGCTTGCAGCAGCCAGTGACGCCCAATGAGCATGAACCTTTGCCCGCTCACGAATCCGCCTCCAATTTGGCAACCGACTATGCCAGCTGTAGTGATACCAGCGAGGATAAATGCAGCACTGCATCACAGCGAAAGCGAACGAAACTAAAGAAAAACTATTTGGTTGCGGGTCTGTTCTCCAACTATTTTAAGCAGCTGCCAGCTGCTGCAGCTACAACAGCAGCAATAACCACCGCAAATGCAGTCACTTCTGCTTCCGCCAAGCAGCAGGCAAATAGGAAAATTGTGGATGGGGAACAGCGGCAGCTCCTGAGCAGCACTTTATTGCCAGCGCCTGTATATTGTGAACGTTATTTTCGACGCAATCGGATTGACTTTGAGCTGCCCTATGATATTTGGTGGGCTTATAGCCATGACAAGCTTCCCACTCGGCATGTGGTGCCGTCGTGGAACTATCGCAAAATACGCACCAATGTCTATGCGGAGTCGGTGCGTCCGAATATTGCGGGCTTCGATCATCCCAACTGCAATTGCAAGCCCCAATCGAATGGTGCTTGTCTGGACAATTGCCTGAATCGCATGGTGTACACGGAATGTGCTCCTGGTAATTGTCCCGCGGGCGATAAGTGTCGCAATCAGAAGATCCAGCGTCATGAGGTCGCCCCCGGCGTGGAGCGTTTCATGACCACGGACAAGGGTTGGGGTGTTCGCACCAAGCTGCCCATTGCCAAAGGAACCTATATACTGGAGTATGTCGGTGAGGTAGTCACGGAGCGTGAGTTCAAGCAGCGCATGGCCAGCATATATCTCAAGGATACCCATCACTATTGCCTGCATCTGGATGGTGGTCTGGTCATCGATGGGCAGCGCATGGGCAGCGATTGTCGCTTTGTGAATCACTCGTGTGAGCCCAATTGTGAGATGCAGAAGTGGAGCGTAAACGGTTTGTCGCGCATGGTGCTCTTTGCCAAGCGTGCAATTGAGGATGGCGAGGAGCTCACCTACGATTACAATTTCTCACTATTCAATCCCTCCGAGGGTCAACCCTGCCGCTGCAATATGCCGCAGTGTCGCGGTGTCATTGGCGGCAAATCGCAGCGCATTAAACCGCTGCCAGCAGAACTGAAAACAGCTGGGGGTGTGGATGCTGCAGCTACAGGTGCTAAGGATGCCATCGGGAATCAAAATGGTCGACAGCGCAAACACAAAGCCAAGAAACATGCACAACGACTTCTACAAGCGGCCAAGGAGGCGGAGGTGGTGGCGGCGGCCCGTGTGCAGCAGTTGTCCGAAAAGGAGAAGAAACTGGTCAAACAGTATAACATCTTTCTGGTGCGCAACTTTGAGAAGGTAACTAATACTAATAAACCATGTGTTTAATTCGAGCAACTCAACAACTTTCACTCCTTATATAGATTCGTCGCTGCAAGGCCAAACGTGCTGCGGCCGCAAAGGCGACAGCGGTTCCTTTAACAGATGCTAGTGATGTACCTGGACGTCGTCCATCGACACCATCATCTAGTTCAATGCTAGCCGCACAAATCTCGGCACTCTGCACGCCGCGCAATATGAAGACGCGTGGCCTCACCCAAGCCGTACAGGATCCCGAGTTGGAGAAGATGGCCAAAATGGCAGTGGTGCTGCGTGACATTTGCAGTACACTCGAATCACTGAAGATGTTTGAACTGCTTTCCACTGTAGCAAGCAGCAAGAAAAAGAAGCAGCTAAAGCCAGTGCGGCTCGATTTTAGGACAATTCAAACGCATGTGGAACAAGGACATTATAAGACGCCACAGGAATACGATGAGCATATGCAGCAGCTCTTCACGGAGGCGCGTCAACTGCACGGCGACGATGAGGGTAAATCCAAGGCGCTGCAAACGCTGCTGACAAGCTACAAGCAGCAGAAGGCGGCTAGCTATGCACAGCTGCTGGACATACTTGGTAAACGGGAGGCACTGCACAGTTTCAAGCCCAAGGACCAGGAGCAGGAGGTGCCAAAGAAAGCGGCTCAGCTCAGCATGGAGTGCATAAATCGAAATCAAACAGAGACCACTGAGCAACTGGCAGCAACCGATGAGGAGGATGTCATACGCTGCATTTGTGGCCTGTACAAGGATGAGGGTCTGATGATTCAGTGCGCCAAGTGCATGGTCTGGCAACACACCGAATGCACCAAGGCGGACATTGATGCGGACAATTATCAGTGCGAACGCTGTGAGCCTCGTCAAGTCGATCGCGAAATACCCCTGGATGAGTACACGGAAGAAGGACATCGATATTATCTATCCCTAATGCGGGGCGAGCTGCAGGTGCGCCAGGGCGATGCTGTTTACGTACTGCGCGACATACCCATTAAGGATGAGGCCGGCAAGGTGATGCCAAGTCAGAAGCACACATACGAAACAATTGGAGCCATTGACTATCAGGAGTGTGACATCTTTCGCGTCGAGCACCTGTGGAAGAACGAGGCAGGTAAGCGTTTCATCTTTGGCCATCACTTTTTGCGTCCGCACGAGACATTCCATGAGCCATCGCGACGCTTCTATCCCAATGAGGTGGTGCGCGTCTCTCTGTACGAGGTGGTGCCCATTGAGCTGGTGATTGGACGCTGTTGGGTTCTCGATCGCACCACATTCTGCAAGGGTCGCCCCATGGAGTGCAACGATGAGGATCATTGTTATATCTGCGAGCTGCGGGTGGACAAAACGGCACGTTTTTTCTCAAAGGCCAAGGCTAATCATCCGGCTTGCACCAAGAGCTATGCGTTTAGGAAGTTTCCCGAGAAACTGAAGATCTCAAAGAGCTATGCGGTAAGTGATAAATTGATAAATAAATATTAAATGTATACATATTTAATATATATATATTTAATTATTTGCAGCCACATGATGTAGACCCATCGTTGTTAAAGATGAGGAAGCAAAAGACTGATATAGAAGTAGCAGCAACGTCCATCAAATTGAGCAGGCAAGAACAGAAGGCGACCCAAGCAGTGGGCAGCAGAAAGCAGCGCAATGCACAAATGGCGCTGGCAGTGACTGCACCTTCATCTGGATCGGCGGCAGATGCAGTTGTTCAAGTGCTGACACCCCTGCCGCCAAATGGACAGGTAAATGTCTCTCTCTGTATATCAAATATTTTCCTAAATCTCTCCTTTACATATGCAGGTGTTGAAAAAGAAGCGCTCCCGCTTGGAGAACGTTCTGAACACCATGAAACTGAAATGCCTGGATGCGCAGACGGCGCAGGAGCAGCCAATCGATTTGTCCTATTTACTGAGTGGACGTGGCGCCAGACAACGCAAAACCAACGGCACCAGCTGCGGTAACGTTGAGACGTCTGTGACGTCTTGCGCCTAGTGTATGCTTAAATATCAAGCCATGTACATATACAAAAAAAAATCGACTTCAGAGGCATTGCGTTCTATTTCTACATATAAATATATACATATATTCTATGTTTAGTCCTATTTAATAAGTTGTAAGCGCATAAAATGGTGATAGTAGTAATTCTAGTTTGTAAATTGTTATGAACAACTCCTTGAGCAACTTATAATTATGTACGATTATTATGATTATTGCTATTTTTTACACAAATATGATTCTGGCAGTCTTTTTAATACACAAGTATGCCTATGATTATGATCCGTATTAAGAATCTATATAGACAATTGCTTATGCTTTTTAAAATGGTTTTTAACATATGCATTTCCATTTATTATTATGTTTCCAAGGCCCCTTTTTTAATAGCGTTTAGCATTGTTATTTTAAATTATTATGAATTATGTTATGGCTGCTTATCAAACTACTTGTACAACACAAGTAGTTCACTCAATGCGCGATTAGCTCTAAATCATGTACATTTTAAAAATTGTTATCAACTTCTAACACAAATTTGAAAGTAAAATATATATTTTCATTAACAAGCAACACAAATTTAAAATAAAAATATATATTTTTATTAACAACAACAACAACCAATTGCAATTTTAAATATTCGTTGATAAGCTATCGAGCTAGTCGATAGTATGCACTAAAGAATATATCGTGTTCAATCGATACATATCGAACTAGCTGGAGCAACCGTGCTGTGGATTTCTTTTTTGTTGGCACGTTGATGAACGACCAACACACTGGGACGGTGGTTAATCAAATAGTAATAATAATCAATTAAAATAAGGCCAGTGTCACTGTGTCCCATTGTGCAGCAACCAGTATTGGATTGCGTGATCAAGGTCAAGTGTAGGAACAACAACCACCATCAACAGCGACACAATGAGTCAGTTTGCGAAGATTTTGCAACGTGAGTTTCCGGCCATAGACAATGAGCTGAAGGACTACGTTGAGGGCGTCCTCACTGGCAGCGAGGAGGACTTTAACACCTGCGATGACATATTTGAGGCTGTCGGTGACATTCTGCAAGGTATCGATGGTGAACGGTCCGAGGAGAGTATTCGTGGGCTATGCGATGAATTTTTCATTATAATGAAGAACAATTCGAAGGACGTTGAGCGCAAGGTGCTCAATGCGCCTGTTAATATAGAAGAAATGGCCAGGAATATGGAACGTATGGACAAGGATATGCAAAGTATTTGGGTGGTTAACAAGGATGGCGCCAATGTGAGTTTCAAACTGGCTTTTATCAAATAGGAACTCACAATATTCCTCATTCTAGAAAGTGGACTCCAGGAAGCTTGAAAAAGCGGAGGCTAAACTAATGCAGAAGCAGGAGAAACGCCAGGAGGTGACCAAGCAGGGTGTTGTGCCGGTGGCCGTCAAGCTGCAAACGGCCACTGCTTCGCAGGTGACCAACAAGAAGAACACCAAACTGGATCAAAAAGGCCTTAATCGTTCCATGGACATTAAAATTGAAAACTTCGATTTGGCATTCGGTGAAAAGTAAGTAGAAGTGATAAGTAATTATTGCTGGTTCCCAGAACAAATTGGTCAAATTTTAATTTTAGTTAAAAATTGCAATTTTCGATTAATTTGATTAATTACTTCAATTTATTTTACCAGGGTGCTGCTGCAAAATGCCAATTTGCTGTTATCCTTTGGTCGGCGCTATGGTCTGGTTGGCCGCAATGGTCTTGGCAAGACGACGCTGTTACGTATGATTGCTGAGCGACAGCTGCAAATACCGTCGCACATCACCGTGCTGCATGTGGAGCAGGAGGTGGTTGGCGATGATACCACGGCCGTGGAGAGTGTGCTCGAGTGTGATACGGAGCGTACACGGCTATTGGCGAGGGAGAAGGAAATTCTGGCCGCATTGAATAGCGGCGTACAGGATTCGACGCTCTCCAGCGAACTAAGTGATACGTATGCCGCACTGCAGAATATTGAGGCGGACAAGGCTGTGGCACGCGCTTCTGTGATACTTAAGGGTCTTGGCTTTGATGCCGACATGCAGCTCAGACCGACCAAATCATTCTCAGGCGGATGGCGTATGCGTTTGGCATTGGCACGTGCGCTGTTCTCTAAGCCGGATCTGTTGCTGCTTGATGAGCCGACGAACATGTTGGACATTAAGGCCATTATTTGGCTGGAGACTTACTTGCAAACGTGGCTCACAACCATTTTGGTGGTGTCTCACGATCGCAACTTTTTAGATACGGTGCCCACGGACATCATCCATCTACATTCCCAGGAGCTAGAGGCATATAAGTGAGTACATGTTGCCGCTGATTGCTCAAGCCTTGTCTTGAACCTCATTCACCAATTCATTTTGCAGGGGCAATTACGAGCAGTTTGAGAAGACGAAGACCGAGAAGCTAAAGTCGCAGCGTCGCGAATACGAGGCACAATTGGCGCATCGGGCTCATGTTCAGGAATTTATTGATCGCTTCCGCTACAATGCTAATCGAGCCTCATCTGTACAGTCCAAAATCAAGATGCTTGAGAAGCTGTAAGTAAAAACTAAATCCTTAATTTCACGTAGATTAATTGCCTACTTCGTTGTTTTCACCGTCAGACCCGAGCTAAAGCCGGTGGAGAAGGAGACGATTGTTACCCTTAAATTTCCGGAAGTGGAGCCACTTAATCCGCCCGTGCTGGCCATCTCAGAAGTGACGTTTCGTTACAATCCCGAGGATCCGTTGCCCATTTTCAAGGGCGTTAATCTATCGGCCACCTCGGATTCGCGAATATGCATTGTGGGCGAGAACGGAGCGGGTAAATCGACGCTGCTTAAGATCATTGTCGGCCAATTGAGCACCATCTATGGCAACATTGTGCTCCATCGCGGGCTGCGCATTGGCTACTTCGCCCAGCATCATGTCGACCACTTGAATATGAATGTGACCTGTGTGGGTGTGCTGGCCGAACTGTTCCCCGGCCGGCCGGATGAGGAATATCGACGACAACTGGGCAGTTTTGGTGTTTCGGGTCCATTGGCTCTGCAGAGCATTGCCAGCTTATCCGGTGGACAAAAATCACGTGTGGCCTTAGCGAAAATGTGCATGGGTTCGTTAACAAGAATATCCAAAATATCTTTAAAAAAACAGTAATATAAAATATGCCATTATTGAATAGCGGAACCAAATTTCCTGGTATTGGATGAACCGACAAATCATTTGGACATTGAAACAATCGATGCGCTTGGCAAAGCTATTAATGCATTTAAGGTATAACCGATCGATTGATTATTAAGATTTAATCTAATAGCTAACTGAATTTATATCTGTTTGCAGGGCGGCGTCATTCTGGTCTCTCACGACGAGCGACTTATTAAGGTTGTTTGCAAGGAGTTGTGGGTCTGCGGCAATCGCACAGTTCGCGCTATCGAAGGTGGTTTGGATGAATATAAGCAGGAGGTTTACAAGGAAATGGAAGCCAATAGTTGAATTTTATTTAATTTACAAGAAACAGAATATGTGAAACAATTTAGCAATAAATTTGTAGTATGTCAATGATATATAACAAAAAAAAAAATACCATTGAATGCAAGAAAAACTGAAAAACTGAGGCAAAACTATAAATTTTGAGTATTTATATAACCCATGACAAAAATTATGTTTAATCTTCTTTATTGATAAGCTTTCGGCGCAACTCAAAAAGTATTAATGTTAAAGCAGACGCCACATTTAGGCTATCAATGCCCGCAGCCAGAGGAATGTGGACGCACTTACCTCTGCTGCCCACTAAATGCATAAATCTGGAAAGGAAAATAAATCAGCTGAGGGTTAACTAAAGAGCGGTGTTCAAGTGAGACTTACCTGTAAGCATCCTCGCTGACGCCATGGCTCTCGCCGCCAATGATGATAATGTTGTGTGCTCCAATCTTTCCCAACTCTGCATAATCTACGGTGCTGCCTTCTTGATTTGCCCGCTTTTGCAAGTTGTTTTCGGCAATGAACACGTGACAATCTTCGGCTGCTTCGGGAGGTATGTGCAGCGCTAGCTGCTCCCAGGTGACATCATCGCGTATAGGCAAACGGAATTGTCCGCCACAGCCGCCGCGCAATGCCTTCGACTCCCAAGGATCGCAGCAGCCGTGCGTCACCACCACCTGAGTGCAGGGCAAGGCGGCACAGGTGCGTATAATGCTGCCCAAATTGTTTGGCTCTCGTATGTTGTCGCAAACCACTGTTATGGGCATTGGGTCACTGCCCAGTTGCTGCTGCTGCAGCAGACCACGAGCCGATGGGCGTTCGAACAGTGCCAGCAGCCCGGGTGGCGTCACCAGCGCTGACCATGTCTTCAGATCATGCTGTGGCACCTTGTATATCTTGGCGTTGCGCTCTTGCTGTGCCTGAGCCACCGGTTCGCGCAGCAGTGCAAGTTGATCCTTCTGGCTAAAGAACAGTGCGTGCATTCGCAGACCACATTCCAGAGCTTCCTCAATGAGACGGCGGCCCTCGATGATTATCTGTTTGTTCTTATCGCGACGCTTGCGAGAACGCACCTCGGTCAGTAAAGTGCTCATCAGAGGATCCTGAATGAAATATGGTTAACAATTAAGGCAATGCAAATCTATAGTTTGGCTTTACCTGCAAGGTGAGTCGAGTAAAGTCTAAATTCAATTCGCTGTCCTTGATGAGAGGCGCATGTGTCCGACCAAATGCCGGATTGGAAATTCTGGTCAATGAATGCGTCTCCGTGATTTTTTCAGCTACCAACACATTTTGCGACTCCTTTTTGGGTTTCCTCGTAAAATTGGATTTGTGCTTGCGTAAAACTTCCCGCGTGTTCACCGGCCGATGCTGTAATAATGAGTTGTCAAACAGACTAGCTTCAATGTCCAATGCTTCCTTGATGTCATCCCTTGGCCTACCAGAGCTACTGCTAAGGTGCGCCAAATTGTAGTTGCTCACATTCTTTATATTTGTTTGGACAGTTCGCCTAAGAACGTTATAAAGCATGTTTGGAATACCTCTTCGGCGGATCCGAACGTGCTATCGATTGCATTATTGATTGCATTATCGATAGCAACTAGCGAAGGCTCATTTCATTTTACAATTAATTCAATGGATCTGATGCATCGCCTGTGTTTGTTTTGGGTAATTGGGTGTATGGTTATAATTATAATCATTTTTCCATTTTTTTAAATTGATAACTTAGTGACAAATAAAACGATATCAAGTGGTCAATTGACCACATTGAATTCAGTATGCTCATTTCTAACTTTTGCAGTAGGTCACAATAGATCAAAATGTTATCGATACTTCATAACTTTCTTGCACATATGCTTCTTTCCGAAGCCAAAAATGATTTTTTTGTGATGAGTAGCGTTAAAATAATTAAATTCATGTCTAATTTTTATCTTACTTTTATTGGTTATCAAAATTGACAATAATGGCGTTTTGTGAAAAATTCGCCGATTACTGCTTTGAGTCTATCGATAGTTCAGGCAAATTCAGGGTGCGGCGAAGACAGGTTGCGGTGCGGCGAAGTTTGGCAGTTTTGTGCTGCGCTTGCTAAAAAAGAATTATACATATATATACTATTTTATATTTACGAAAAAATGGAATTGTCAAAGAAATTGCAAGCGAGCGGATGGTAAGTAGATCAATCACACACGTTAATTACATTTGAAGTCAACGAAATGATTGTTAGGCATTTAACGGACGAGGGCATCAAGATATTGACAAGCGCCGTCGGTGACGACCCCGACCCACTCAAAATTATTGATGAAGCTTTAAATGTGAGTAGCAAAAGCAGGCAGTATTGGTAGTCATCTTGCAATTATAATTCCCTTAATTGCAGCGCGATCTGCGCGACATTGGTGGCGGTGCATTGCCGACGAAAAGGGACGATGTCAGTGGGACTGGGACGCTTGCTGGTCGCATTGTTCTGCAGGTGCAAAGAGTGCGCAACGTTTCCGCACCCAAGGCCAATGAGGAGTCAAAGGCGGCGCCTCGTCTCCTTCAGTTGGAATTGAGCGATGGTATATCAACGTTGCAGGCACTAGAATTGGAGCCGGTGCCGTCGCTCAGTCTGAATGTGGCACCGGGCACAAAGATCTACTTCAAGGCCGAGCAACTGCAGCTTATCCAAGGCTTTCTACTGCTGCGTCCTAATGATTTCCAGTTACTGGGCGGTCGTGTTGAAGCACTCTACGAAAAGTGGGACTTTGCACGCACCATGCTCAAATATGCACGCAGTGGTCGGCCAGCAACCGGTTCGAATGCACCACCGCCATGGGTTGCTTTCGGCAAGAGCATCGATGATGCGGTCGATAAGAATTTTAAAAGTCTCGCGCCGGGCGCTGATAAGGACAAGCCAAGCAAGGAGAATGACGAGTTCAACACAATGCGAACGGAGGCGATTGCAGTGGCCAGCAAGGCGGCTGTTAAGAAAGTTTTCGGCGGCGGCGGTCAAAATATTATTGATCATAACATTAAGAAGATACTCGAGAAGGGCTACAGCAAGGAGGAGGCAAAGACTGCACTCCAGGCAACACGTAACAATTTAGAGCGAGCTCTCTTCAATCTGAAAAGGCGCAAGGACATGTCTGACAGCTACAGTGAGAGCCACGTGCGTGGCGGACGCGGTGAACGACCGGGTAAGGAAGGCAAACGTGGCGCCAGTCTCAAAGATGAAGCCGAGGCAGCCAAACCGGCTGCAAATGCAACGCTATTTGATTTCCTGACAACAAAGCTACGCTCAACGGACGCAACAACTACCGAAGCATCGGGCGAATCAGCAGTAAAAACAACATCAACTGCCGACAAACCGATAGTCAAGCAATACGATAAAGATAGTAAAATGCCCGCTGTCAATTTTAACGAAAGCAAATCCCAAAGTTTGGGTGAACGTTCGCGATTTGAGAACAATGTTTCCAGCAGCTTTGCTGCGAATCGTGGTGGGCATTCTGGTCGATTTCAACGTGGAGGTGGCGGTGGTGGGGCACGTGGACGACCCGGGCGCGAAGAGCGTCCCTCTCGTGGTGGGGGCAACAGCTACAATGAACGGTCTGGTGGTGGTGGTGGTTACAATTACCATGATCGTGGTGGTGCTCATGGCGGAGGTGGTGGTGGTGGTGGCAGCATGCGCAAGCAGGACATTAATCCACGTGCAGCGGAGCAAACGCACGGCAAGAGCACCAACCGCAATGGCCACGACACTCCAGCTTCCAATAAGCCTGCTGCTGTCTCCGAAGCAAAGCAAGAGAATCTTTCGAGCAAAGAGCAGGCCAACAATCGACGAAGCCACGAACGCCAAACCAATCGCAATGTAAATGCTCGAGCCGAAAATGGAGCTGTTAGCAACAGCAACAACTATAACAATAACAACAACAATAGCAACAATAATCGACGTCGTCAACAACAAGCAAGTGTTGCTGCTCCATCTGGTGGTGGACCGGCTGCTGCTTTCCCACCTGGCAAGTCCACTTCTAATACTGATGAGTTCAACAATCGCTTGAACAAAGTCGTCACCGAAACCAGTAATTTAAAGGTGAGCGCTCCGAAACGTGAACGTGAACATAAACGTGGAGGCAGGCAGAGCTCCGGTCAATCCACGCGGCAGCCAGTTGAATCCCCGGCAACAACAACAACTACTACGACGATGTCAATACAAAAGTCAACAGAGAAACCTCTGCCAGCAGCCACACAGCGACCGCAAAAATCCCAGCCGGTCAACGCTCGACAACAATCGAATCCCAATTGCACTCAATTGCCAAACGGATACACCTATGATCCGAGCAAAATCATGGGATTCCAGAGCAAGGAGACCAATGAGTTTGCCATGAGTTTGCTTAAGAGCCAAGGCTTGGCTGTGGCACCAACAGCCAATCATCCAGCTGTCCAGGCCCCGCTCCCGCCACCGGCAACTATTAAACCAACAAGGAACATGCATTCTGCTGCACCACCAGTTGCTGTTTCCCATGCGGGGCTCAAGGTTCAGCCAGCTGAATTACAACCACCGCCGCAGGATTTTGGCCAGGTGCCCGGCGATGCTTGGATGTGGAAGAGTGCGGATTTGTGCATGGCCAAGTATTGGGATGATGGACGGGTAAGTAGTAAAATATTTACAAATATTACTACTATATTATAAATATAATATTTATTTACATTTTCTATAGTACTATGAAGCTGAAATAACGGCCGTATCGGAAAATACTTGCGTGGTGTTCTTCCTCGGCTATGGTAATCACGAAGAAGTATTAAAATCGGACATATTGCCGATAACGGACGCCCAAAACAGACCGCTGAGCAACATGTCCCAGCAGCAGCAGCATCCACAACAACATCCCCAGTCTCGCTATCGTGGCGATCGCCAGGCTCATCATCAGCATCAGGTTTATGTGCCACCACACAAACGGGAATAAAAAGAAAAGGATGCATATGTAGAGGGAACGTATATATGTATGCCAGTCGAGCCGACAGAATTGAAATTAAATTAAATGTGGCGAATAAATATAATTATAAACACTTTTTTACATTTACATTCGTGTGTGAACAATGAACGTACATTTGTATTTTCAAGCTAGAACAGTATTGAATTAAAAGCTTAACCACTAAGCAAATAATATTTATGCATCCAACGGAACAATTATTAATTTTAAATTACATTATTCCCGATCCCGTTAAAAAATAAAAATTAAAAATTCTAAGGCGCTATTCGAAGAATTTCTTGTTTTTTTTTTGTAACTATATGCTATTATTAATAATAATAATAAATGAATCAGAATAATTGTCGTTTAATCCTTTTCTGCGTCTTGTATATTCAAAATTTGAGGAAAGATAAATATATGCATTTTAACGCCATACTCTCCCAGAGATACCAATTTAGCCTTTTTATGTAGAGTTCTGAGCCCTAAAAAGTGTGGCTATACGCAGTTTTGGTAATCAGTTGTGCACATACAAGCAACTTATTTTTAATATAATAATTTGTTTTAAGAATATGAGATCCGCAGACATTTTACTTAAATTCAGGTAACTGTTTGCGTACAAAGCTCAAATATAAATTTAAAATTCAAATTGTTTACTTAAAAAAAAATACTAAAATGTCAGAGCTGAACACCTGAGATAGTTTTGCAAATTGTAATCGATATTTCGCCTCGTCAATGTTATCGAAAAAAGTTAATTTGGGCACACTGTCAGCACGTGTTCAGTAGCCAAAGAGGTGGAGAGCAGCTTGTGTTTTGAAATTAAGAATAATAAAATGGTTAAAGTAAAACTGGAACAGACTGGAGATGCTGATGATTCAATTACGGTCAGCGGATCTGTCACTGTCAAAGAGGAGGAGTCCTATGACGACAAATTGTTGTTTATAAACGCCATAGCCAAGCCAATGGCCGGCAAGAAACTAGCCAAAAAATGTTACAAACTGGTGAAGAAAGCCATGAAGCAAAAAACATATTTACGCAATGGTCTTAAGGATGTACAAACGCGTCTGCGCAAAGGCGAAACTGGGTAAGAACCATTCTCGCAATATGAGTCTACCTTAATTAATATATTTTGTACCTCAATCTCAGCATTTGCATCTTTGCCGGAGATGTGACACCTGTGGACATAATGTGCCACCTGCCCGCCGTTTGCGAGGAGAAGGGCATTCCCTACACCTACACGCCAAGCCGTGCGGATCTGGGCGCTGCAATGGGTGTTAAGCGGGGCACAGTTGCTTTGCTTATTCGCCAGAACGACGACTATAAGGATCTGTTCGATGAGGTCAAAGAAGAACTATCTAACTTAAATGTTCCAATCTGAGTTACAACTTTAATTTTGTATTCTACTTAAGAAATTCTAAAGATAAGTCACATTGTTTTGAAAATAGCTTAAGCATACAGGTTTGTTCATGCCGAACTTCCAAATCACACATACATGTGTACAAATAGATATACAACAAATATATAATAGTGCATAGCTAATGTGTACAAATTATTTTTGTAAAATATTCACGTTTTTCAGATTTTGTCGTGGATTAGATGTATTCATATATCAGCAGATTCTACAGTGCCACACGCTGATACATAGACTATATGCAATGTTCCAAAATGAACGTAGAATATTATGGGATTACTTTTGAACATGGTTAATTGAATGCTACGATTTCGGTTTCAAGTTACCCAGAGCTGTAAAGAAAAATTTAAATCTTCAAATTCATCAAGACAGAAAAGGCTTGTTCCATGTGGCCCAAGATTATTTACAGTCCGACTGCAATATTCATCAATATTACGTTTATTTTAAGCCATCAGTCGTCGTAAACATTGAATGTGACTCCGTAATCGTTTTTATCCTCTATGAATGAAATCTGTTGTTCGCCTTAAAATGCATATTCAAATTATAGCCGTCGCAAAAGAAAGATTTACATGTTTCTTTTTTTGTGTCCCTTTGGGATTTTTTAAAACATTTTTTTTATACGTATGTATTTATATAAATGGATTTACACAGGTTTTAATTATGTGTAGTTTGGATGCGATTTATGTGTATATGTGTGAGTGTGTCTGAGTTTCGAAATCAGTATTCAAAGATATTTGTGCTTAATAAAATGTGTTGTTAAGACAAACTGACATACATATAACTATATTTTTCTGCAATTTGTTACTGTTATTTAATTTTAGATACATATATATTTCCTAGTTTAATTTTGTTATAATATAAATGATGATTAGATTTTATAAATAATTACATTCATGCATACTTATTAATATGCATTCAAGTCGCTGGCCAAATACATACATACTATCAAAGATCAAACTCGTGGAAAGCACTGAGAAGGGTAAATAGAAATAATAAAATCATACCCACTGGCCTAAGCTAATCGGTGTCCCAGCTTGATATATCGAATGAATCCAGCAGGGAACATTAAACATACTTATCCAGTTCCTACATCCACAGTAAGCAACAAATAAGATGCACCAAGTGAAGCATTTAAAGCTTTGGCGCTTTTACATACATGAGTGAAGTTGATTTATGTGTAGGGTATGTGTATGTGAGTGTACATACATGCATACATACATCGAATGAATCTCCCATAATAGCCATTATATATTTAAAAGTACAATTAAGAAGCATTATATTTTGTACGATATAAGTACGTAAATAAATTAAAGATTTGAATTAAGACAATTAATAATGTATTTGAGTACATGGTAAATTTTCAGTTTCTAATTTTTCGAATGATCGTCTGCTGTACAAAACTCAAGGTACTATTATATATATATATGTATGTATTTATAACTCAAGCGCACTTAGGCCAAACTGAACATTCTCGTAGCATTTGATCTACGACTAATAGAATGATTATAAAATACAAACTTTGTTGAGTTGCCTTAAAAACTATCTAATTGTTGTTGTTTTTTTTTTTCATTTTCTTTTCAATTTTTTTTTTTTTTTTTTTTTGCATTTTTTTATTTTATAAGTTATTATTTACTTTTAGTTTCAAGAGATGGGTGCTCAGAGCGACCCTGCTACATACGACATGACAGCGCCAGGGGCGTGCTTGTGTGTGGTAGGTGGGGCAGGGAGGGGGTCGGGGTCGGGAGCGGGGCGGAACGGCCTGCTGCGGCATTTGTAACTACTAAACATATGCATATAATATATATAATAATTTTAATAATAATTAAATCTACAAATTTAAATTAAGTGCGATTAAAAAAGCAAACGGGAGAGCTAAAATTAACAAGCAATTAATTTTTTTTGTTTTGTTTTTTTGAGTGTTTTTTTTTTCATTTCTAATTTTGCAATTTTTTTTTGTTTTTGTTTTTGCGCCTTTTTTTTCTCGAAGACCCTAAAAGACTTTGATGCCACGTGCAGCAGGCGGGGGTCGTCGCCGGCGCATTGAACGCTGCCATGTGGTCATAGGCTCATTGAAAGTAGTTGTAAAAGCCAGTGGTGGCCTGTCCCAATTCACGTATGGCCGCAAATGGATCCTTTTCCATGTCATTGCTTGGCTGGGAAGATTTCGATGATGGATGCAACTGTCGCGCCGAATTCATTGCTGACTGTTGTTGTTGCTGTTGCTGCTGCTGCTGCTGATGTGCAACGGCTGCTTGCGGCCCCTGACTGAGTACGGCCGCATATGTTGTGGCAGCTGAAGACTGCTGGTGCTGGTGCTGATGCTGATGATTGACGGTGTCCGCTGCAACGGACTGTGCCGATTGATTTGGCACCGCCGCAAACAAGTCCAAATCATGTCCGCCCTTCAGCGAGCTATAGTTGTTGTAGAGCAGACCGTGGCCATGATCCGATTTGTTTGAGTGCTCGGCGACAACATTGTTGGCTTGGAACAGGGCCTCAATGAGATTGGTGCCCGGATCCAGGCCAGCAAACAGACTGGGCATATTATTGTAATTGTTGCCCCCATTGCCGGTCATTGGTTGGCGGCGATAGAGCGGCACCGAATTATTAAGAAGTCCGTTGCTGTTGTGGCCAACATTGTTATGGCTATTGTTGAAGTTACTGTTGTTGTTGTACGGCTTGTCGTTAAGCAAAGCATTATTGGCTACAGAAACAGCAAGATGACTAGTGTTAATAAGAGCAATACATATTTTCTTTTTGCGGTAAACAATTGCAACTGGCAAAACAAAACTTACCAGCGGCCATAAAGCTGGCAACACCCACGCCCCCTCCTGCGGGATGCATAGCTGCTGCCGATACCGGTCCAGCCATATGATTGCCATACATAGCTTGCGGCGGCTGCAGCGGACCCTGATTAGGTGCATGCTTGGCCAGAGACAAGGGCGCTTGCTGTTGGGCTGCTTGCTGACCTTGCATCATGTTAAAGAGGCGACTCTGCTGCTGCTGCTGCTGCTGTTGTTGCTGCTGCTGTTGTTGTTGCTGTTGCTGCTGTTGTTGTTGCTGCTGCTGCTGCTGCTGTTGATGCTGCTGTTGTTGTTGCTGATGCTGCTGTTGTTGTTGCTGTATATCGACACCATTCATCATGCCATTGGAGAGTGGTGGCATGCCTCCTGCACCACCTGCCGCTGCCGTTACACCCACCATGCCGAGCACATCACGTAGAATGGGTTGCGCTATGTCATTGGCCCCATTCATAATCGAATTGAAGACCAGATCGATTTGCTGATTGAAGTTGTCTAACGGTGGCGATGCATCCACTGGTTGCTGCTGTTGGTTCTGCGCCTGTGGCGGATACATCATGGGATATTGTGGCCGCTGTGGCTGTGGCCCCATCGCCATCGCATGCGGATTGGGCAGCATCTGTCCTGGTCCTGGCCCTGCCGGCTGCTGCGGCTTGTGTCCCTGCGGATGATGCTGTGGCTGGTGACCCTGCTGCTGCGGCAGCGATAACATCACCTGCCTCAGCATATCACCAAATTTGTTGGCCGCCTCCTGGCCCACGGACTCGAGCAGTTTCAGATACCATTTATATTGCTCCTCCTTCGAATTGAAGGCCATCTCGTATATGCTCATATTGGGCGGCAGCAATTCGTGCGCCGATGGAAAGCGCAACGCGCTTGGTGACGGCTGCTTCCCGGCCGTATACATGTAGGGGGCAGGTGGAGGCTGCTGTGGCGGCACCGCCGGCTTATCATAGTTGGAGTAACCCGGTCCCGCTCCATTATGCCGTAGATACGGTGGTGGACCGTTTTCCATGGGACTCATCGGACCGTTGGGCACACTGCTGCCCCGCTGAATGGGCATCGGTGGCTGGCCGTACAGATGGTGTTGTGGAGGCAGGGGCTGCTGCTGCGGAGGTGGCGCCTGGCCATGGTTGTAGAGCGTTTTCTTAGCCAGGTAGCCCAACTCACTGGGATTCCGTAGCAATTGTGCGGCACTCGTTGCGTTGCCAGCAGCCGGCGGAACGCTGCCTCCTCGAAGTGTCTGCGTGTAAATAAATAGATACGAAATTAATACAAATTAAATCATTTCTTCAAATTCTCAAATGCTTTCTCTTATCACACGATAGAAGTTAGCAAACCTGGGAAATTCTTTAAATTAGAACTATCAGTTAATACCAATATAGCCGTAACGATAAGAAGGTAGAGGTGGCGAGTCTAGTAGATTACAAGTCTATTTATATATATACATATAGGCAATTATAAATAGACTTAAAATATATGTGCAGTCTAATAATATATATGTACACAATAGACAGAGATCATCATTTGCATAACTCAACTCTCTGGCATAGATCATGCAACAGCATAAATACATGAATAATAATAATATAATAATGATAAGTTGGAAAATTCATTTTTGCACTTACTGGTGGTGGCAGTGGTCCTGGACCGCGACCGGGCGCATTTGATTGCTGTGGCGGTGGCGGTTGCTTGTTTGGGGGTAAGACGCTCCAGGGATTCGTCTGCGGCGGTGGGCCCCAGAGACTGGCATTGGGATTCTGTTGCTGCTGTGCCTGTTGCGGGGCGACAGGTGGCCGCCAGTGCTGCATGGCCGGATACTGGCCATAAGGTGGCGGCGGCGGACCACCTCCACCACCTGGCTGAGACTGACGCAAATGCGGCCCAGGCGGCGGACCATTTGGCGGCGGTCCACGCATTCCCATATGACCACGCAGATGAGCACCCGGTCCCTGTCCCGGTCCAGGCGATGGCCCATTGGGTGTCTTGCCACCGGCAGCCACAGCAGCTGCCATCATTGCGGCCATGTGGGTGGAGTACATATGCGTCAACTGCTGATTGGCCATTGCGGCGGCCATCTGATTCATCTGATGAGCGGCCGAGGGTCCGGGACCCATGCCAGCATTGGCAGCGTAGTGTGCCGCCTGACTGCCGGGTGGTGCGTGTGGTGGTGCATTCAGGTAGAGGGCCGCTTGCTCGCGCAAATACGCCTCCGGCTGGAGCGAACGCGGCACAAATTCTGGCGCCAGCGGATTGAGCACATAGCCGCGCTTCATCTCAACGCCATCGAGTTGCGAGCGGAGATTGGACCAGGTGAGACCAAAGAGTGATTTGTGCTCGTCGCATATTTCAATGAAACGTTCCCAGACCTTGCGGCAACGGCCAATCGAGCACAGAGCAACCGGATCACCGACGACAGCAACCAGAGATTGGGCACGCGTTATTGCCGTATTCAAGAGTTTTGAATTACTGAGAAATCCGTAATCCGTGTCCGTATCACCAACATTGGCAGCGGTGGCGATGGCAGCAGTTGCTCCGCCCGTACCCGATCCGCTACCGCCCTGGGGCAAACATGTGCGCCTTGTGCGCACCGTGGATAGGAAGACGGCACGGAACTGTTTGCCCTGCACATTGAGCACACGCTCCACGGAGATGCCGCCCATGCGACGCTTGCGCAACTCGGATCGGATGCGAAACACCTGATCGGCATAGGGTGTCATTATACCAATGCTCGTATCGTTCAGTTTGCCCCAGGCACTGGGCCAACGCTTCCGCAACTCGGAGACACGTTCGACCACCTCGTAGACCTCGGCGTTGTTGTAGAATGCCGTCGAATTCTTGTCCTGTACATCCTCGCCGCGTGTCGTAAAGAACGTCAGCGGATAGAAGCGATCGTGGCGCGGCTGTTTCCCCGATGCGACCAGCTTTTGCTCGTAGAAGAGCTCCGAGGTGAAGCGTATGATGGCCTCGTGTGCCCGATAGTTCTCACAAAGCAGAATTTTACAGGGAAAATTCGAGGGATAGTGATCGTAGAGACGCTCCAGCAGCGATATATGCAACTTGCGCTCCTTGGCAAAAGCGGAGAAGAGTTCGGGACTCATCTGCATGTGATCACCGGCGAGCACAATGCGTGTCGCATCGTTGGCCAACGCTAGCGGCATAATCGCCTCACATTCCATTGCCTGTGCGGCCTCGTCGAGGAAGATGTGTGTGAACAGACCCTTGGGCAGACCCAGCGTGGCCAGCTCCATGCTGATGCTCAGTGTGACGACAATGATCCGATGACGCATTATATCCTCAACGCTGGGCCGACGAAAATTGCCAACGCCATCTGTAATGCAATATTTTTGCACGACACCGTTGACGGTGGCGGACCAACGTTTGTGGTAGTAGACACGCAGTGGCGTCGCCTCCTCCAGACCCTCCTCTACCCACGGATGCAGATACTCCTTGATATAGAGATCTGCCGCCGAATTGGAATGCGTGCATATGAGTATCTTTGCCTCCGGCTGGGCCAGCAGCTGTTTAATCGCCTGCGCCAACGTGTATGTTTTGCCCGTGCCGAATGGCCCGATCAGCAGAATGGGCGGCAACTTAATACTCAGTGCCGTGGTGATCGCATTGACGGCCTCGCGCTGCTTTGCATTCAGCTTGGGCTCACAGGCGTCGGCCCATTGCTTCTTGGGTGTCCAGGGTATAGCGGGTTCCAGTTCGGTGGCCGGAAATATTAAACGAAAATCGGTTATCTTATCGACGGCATTGTGCCACTCACAGTAGGGCATGCGATTTAACTGGAACTGAATGTCTACATCCAACTCGGTGTCCGCTTGCAGCGACATAGCTTCCACGCACTTGGAAGACAACTTTAGATAGATAACATTTTTGCCTTTGTCCTCAATGAGGGCCTCAAACACAGCACGTTCCGATTTATCGGATTTATCCAATTTATCAGATTTGCTCGCTGCCGCCTCCTCGGGTGCTGAAATGTAGACGCTGCTGCAATTGGATAGAATTAGACGACCCGGCGATGTATCCTCCGAAATGTCCTTGCCCAGTCGCATCAGTGCGAACAGTTCACCCGATAGCGAATACTTTGCCGTGCTGGTCGCCATGCCCGCTGGAGTTAAAATATAATTGGAGGCCACCGTCAACTTGGTGCGCACATTAAATCGTGCGATCTGCTCGTATCGAGCAATCTCCTCGACGTAGAGCAGCTCGTGGATGCGAGAACGATAGTTGTTCTGGGTCAGTCGTTTCTCCACAATCGTGGACTGTGTTAACGTGAACGTGGCAGCCCGTGGACACGGATATCTCTCCAGCAGCTCCCGTTCATGCTGCAAATCGCTGAGATAGGCTTCCGTTTTGAGATGCGTACCAATTGTGGTTTCAAAGCGTGTTAATTGCGTATTCGCCACATCCCATCGTGTGGCCGAGCTGTTGATAATGTCACGCTTGATCTCCTCGATCTTTTCGGCATCACTGACGGGGAGCACATCGACGCACAGATGTCGCACCAGCAGCGGCTCCTGGCCAACATCAAAGCAGATCGATTGACGAAACGTGCCGTAAATTTCCGTATGAAATTCGATTGTGATCTCGTGTGTATGAACAATTTTCGGCGGTGTGACGGCGGTTTGCCCATCCTGACCATCTTGGGCTGAGGATTCGGGCAATGTGGCTGTTGTCACCGCACCACTTGTTGTCACCCACTCCTGATCAGACTTTAGTTCTACATTGGTGGCCTCCGTCTCGGCTCCTGCTGCAGTCGCTGTTGCATTGCCCAGCTTGATGGATTTCAACGCAAAATGATTGCGATGCGCATCCTGCAGCAAGGCGACCGCTTTCAGAGGTCGCGATGTCTCCAGCTGAAAGAGCCATTCGCGCTTCGAAGTCTTCGAACTGATGCTCGTTACCAATTGCTGCTCACATTTCGCTTCCACATCCGCAACTCTTTCGCACATGACACGCTCTGGGGCCGTTGCCTGAATCCAACGTTCGAGCACCTGCTCCGTGTACGATTTCCCATATAATTCTTTCTCGCAGGCCTTCTGCACACGCATTCGCCGATACTCGAAGCGTTCCTTCCACTCGTTGAGCTCCTCGAGGCCGTGCGCCTCCACACACTGTGCCCCATAATGGCAGGTGTGCGCCTCGGCGAATGTCTCGCACACACTGTACGTGTCCAGTGTATAACCCCGAGGTGGTGGACGCCACTTCCAATCGCGGCCTATTCAGTAGGTGATATTAATGATAATTAGATATATATTTATATTAATTAAAAATGCCTACCTTCATCGCTCATTATCACTTTCTGGTGGCTTTCAGTCTGACAATGTTGCCTCAGCTCGTTTCGCGTTTGAAAATTGATGGCGCAATAGCTGCACGTTATTGTTGCTGATGTTGTCGCATGTGCTGCTGCTGCGCCTTGATCCGCATCGAGCCCAAGATCCACTGGTGAATGCTTAACGCCAGTCAGCTTAATCGCAGACAGCAGTTCAATATTCTTTGCACTCGAGCTGGACATGGTGCTACTGCTGCCTGTGCTGCTGCTGCTACTACTGAAGCTGCCGCTGCCATTCTGTTGCTGTTGTTGCTGCTGCTGATGTTGTTGTTGGTGCTGTTGCTCGCGTTTCTTGAGCCCCTTATTGCTGAGCAGCTTACTGTACTTGTCCAGTGGCAGATTGTTGGTCGCCCAATGATCCAGTTTGGTATCCAATATGGCCATCTCATCCTCGAGCCGGGCATGCGGTATCTTTTGCGTTTGCGTTTGCAACTTGTTGTGCCCGTTCATAATCATTTGAATGATGGACTTGTATCGCTCCAGCGTCTTCGATATGTCCGAGAATATTTGCTGGCCACTCAGCTCGTTGATCCATTTGCTAAGAAAGTGCTCCGCATCCTGCATGCATACAGAAATATTAACAAATGAAAATTAGCTGTTCATCGTGTCTATCTCAAGCTTAACTCACCGAATATTTGTGCAGCTTGAAGAGCGCGTGGACCAGCCAACGACGTGCTCGAGACACACTGGCCAAGCAATCGGTTGGCTCGGGAAGCAGCGTGAGCACTTTGTGGGCATCCGCCAGGCATCCCTCGTATCTTCCCAACTCCAGCAGGCACTCGCAACGGCCAAGCAGGCAGGCGATTTGCTGATCCTTTTGGCCGCGCAACGTTCCATTCGCCTGCGCCGCCTGCTGCTGCTGGGGCTGTGGAGTTGCACTGGAGGCGAGTATTTGATCGTAGAGCGCTACAGCGCGTGCCCAGCTCCGTCGTCGCACCATGTCGTGTGCCTGCATCTCCTTTTCGGCGGCCATTTGTGGCCCTTCAACGACTTCGTTTGCTTTAGTTGTTGGCTGTTTTTCTTGTCCCGTTGGTTGTTGTCCGTCCGGATGAGAGCTCGTCTTGTTTTGTTAAGATATAATTCCCAGTATTTGTATGAATAATTAGTTGGTTACTTCCTTAAGTTACAATTTACAATTATAGAACAGCTACTGTTTACTGCAATTAGAAGAAATGCAAGAGAAATAAAGAGTTTGCTTGAAATTGCAGGTGTCGAGCTGGAAGCCGCCTGGGAAGGCTTCTGAGAGGAATCGGTGATCGTTTCACAAGTGCTGCCTTTAACTGAGATAATAAGTTAATTAAAAAGCCTTTCGTAGATAATGTATTCATGATAATTAAGCTGTTCTTTGAGCTATCGAAATATATATGGAATCTAACTGACTGCTGATATAGTTTAATATAAAATATATGTATTATTTAGAAGCAGTTGCCATCTTCTTTTGCGGACTCCATGCGATGATCCCTATTTCATTTTCTTAACCCGTATGGGAAATATAAAAATGGCATTGCATACAAGCGGCGGGAAGTTATCAAATACATTAAATGGTTATGTATGTATTCATGGTATATATATATAAACATATATATACAGTATGTGTATAT
The DNA here is from genome assembly GCA_035041535.1 of Drosophila cognata. Lineage (NCBI taxonomy): Eukaryota > Metazoa > Arthropoda > Insecta > Diptera > Drosophilidae > Drosophila > Drosophila cognata. Next base: position 6,205,910 of record JAWNLC010000688.1, on the reverse strand, counting down.
AGACTTTTGTTCATATTATAGAGAAAATTGCATTTGATACACAGTGATACACTGTGTGATAAACCACCATAATAACCGAAAAACAGTATTCACATATTTTCCATTGAATTTGTTTTATTTATAAGCGGTAGCGGCAGCAGCGGCTGATAATGTTGTTGTTTCGGATTATTTACACAAAAGTCGCACAGACTGCTTGCTGTTAACTTAAATGCGAAAGGCCTATTAAATGAGGATGAGTGGAGGGGAGAGGGATGAATGGACGGTGTTCAATTTTTTGTTCTTATTTATTATTTTATTTTATATTATTGTATGCTTTTCTTTACATTTACATTTACATTTATTTAAGGCACGCCTGCTCTTCTGCCAATTTTGATAGGCTGCAGCGGACGCCTGTTTTTCCATTTGTGCTGCATTCGCATATTGTTGCTGTACATCAATTATAATTTAATTTTCCCATTTTGTTTTCGCACAATAAATTGAGTTTTTCGTTTTAGATTTTTCGTTTTTTTGGTTCTGCAACAGTAGACGACGACGGTGTTGAACACAAAACGAAATGTCAAATTAGCACCGAGTGCTTTTTGATACGGCCATACGCAATGATGTTGCCATATAAATGTGCATTGTACATGTGTATATATACACACATATACACACTTATATTCACATATATGTTAATCAATTGAATATTTTGTGTAAATTAATACAATGGTTCTGCATGTGTGCGCTTTTTGCCAATATAAGATTACAAAATTTTTCGCAAATCAAACGAATATGCCAACAGAAAAATGCAAAAGGCGCAGCAGCTGTCATTCGACAAGGGGAGAGGTGGATATATATACATTTTCACTGCTTTCAGAACGGCCCACAAGCACTTCGTAGTTACCTTTGCACTAACTGTTAATAATTCTACACTAAAGTCTAATTTAATTTTACATGGTTAAGCACAAACTATGATAGAAAATGCACATCTCACGTCGAAAAATGTTAAAAATAAGCTATGTATGTACTAGTGTTGGATCGTTTATGACTGACTTTACATCGTTTTTATCAACACTGAACACTGTGGTGGTCGGCCGATTGACGGCCAGTTGTCAAAATGAAAATCGGACTATCGAAACGAAAATAACTAGTTTATACGTGTTTTCAGGTAATCAATCTTATATAAGAATTACATTTTCTTCCCCCTACTCAGATAGAATTATTATTATAAAATTGACAAATATTATTCAACTTTAATTTAATTGAAGCAGCCCTGACTTGATCTTGTTTTATGCGAACATAAAACAAAATTATGCTGCGAATTCCTATATATGAATTTAAATTGATTTTGTAATATTGATCTTATTTCAAAGTTTGAAAAATAAGAAAAAGTTGTTAAATTTGTTATTGTTTATTTTAATTGGGTACATGATAAAAAATAAAGTATTGGATTCGTAGATTCATGATTTATGACTAAACATACAAAAGATCAGTTACACACAAAAAAAAAACATAAATACAATCTTAAAACATAATTAAAAGAACTTTTTGGCAAATTTCATCAGATCAATGGCCAATTTTAATTCTTTGACACCACGAACACCAAGCGATTCCAAATCATCCAAAGTCATCTGAATGAGCACTTGCAAGTCAATTTCTTGACGTGTAAACAATTCGGTCAAATGCTCATTTCCAGTGCGACTAAGCAGCGAACTGACTCTAGGACTAAGTGAAGGATGATTAACGGGTGAAGCGTGCTTAAATTCCCGTTTTATGCGAGGCTGTGCAAAAATTTCATTCTCCTTTTGAGCGGATTGGCAAAACAATTTTGGCGTGGTGCAAACATTTTGAGCCACTGTGCTCTGAGCGCATGGCGAAAAAACCGATCGTAGACGCCTAAAATCCTCTGAATAATTTTTTGTACCCTTTGAATGATGTGTGGTTGTCTGTGACAATTTGGGCACCGTTAATAGACTTGGCTTCTGACCGTGAAAGGTGTTATTCTGCGGTGTGGGCGCGGCAGGCGACAACACATTGTCAAAATTGAAGACACGCGTAGTAAGAGGGGTTATGGGCGTCAGCGGAGATTTGGGATCTGTATGTGCACATTAATTTCAGTTATCATTCTATAATTTTTCTTTTTTTTTATTGAATTTACCTCTCCAAGCACGGTTGTAGCGATCCATTACTGTTTTTTTGGATTATCTTATTTTCAGCCAGCACAAAATTTGTTCTTCTTAAAAAGTTTAACTGTAAATTACGGATAACACGCACACACACACGTAAACAGCATAACTGTTGGCGCCCTTTTATGCTAGATTGCAGCGCCGTCGATAATTGTGTGTTATTTAAAAGTCTTGTTTACATTATCGATATCGCGCTTCTTTTAAATGCATATTTTAAAATTATTTTCTTACAGATTATCATCAATCAATTTACTAGAAAAGCCATGCGCTTTAGTTGTTTTACAGATGTTTTGAAATTAATTTGAATATTGTCGCAGAAGATCAATTGTCTAACGCTGATGATAATGAATAATATATACTACATAGTTTTATAGATGACTTCATTTGTTCGGTAACACTTAGAGTAATATCTATATTTATATATTTATTTGTACCTATACTTATACTTATATTTTAAATTAAAATTACAAATTAAATTTTGCATTGTCACATGATGTTAAGATTTTATTACAGTTCAATAAACTCAAAACAAAACAACGCATTTATTTTAATTTAATCTCGTACGCAGACAGGTACTCTAATTTATATTGAAGACAAATATTTAGCGCCTAATTATAGCAAGTTTGGCAAGTTTATTTTATTGTTGGTTTTTTTTTCTTTCTGTTTTCTGTTCTTATTAGATACTGCGCATAAAGTTGAAAAATTAATTTTACCGCCATTGTTGTAAAAAGAAGAAAACGAAAAATAGACAGTTTTTCATTTGTTTTATGCAGCATTTTGGATGCATTTCAAATAATGATTCTAAGATATCACAAAGATTTGGCAAAAATCTGCAAAATTCGCAGAAAATATATGCCAAATTTTAACATTTATTTATTGTCGTCAAAAGTGTCAAAATGTGAATCACAAATGAGTTCAATTTTCATTTTGATAATTTAGCAGGCAATGATAATTTTCTTATGTAGATTTAGATCACAAAAATTGTAGATCCTCTCGAAAAAGGTGCACAATAAATGAACTGCTTTGTGTAAGAAGTACATTTATTTATAAAAAATACTTTTAGTAATATGATGTATAAATTAAATTAAATCAAATTATTAGTTTGGGTTTGGAACATGTAACACATTTTTCGGACTAAAATTTTTTTTTGCCTTCAATCCGCGAAACTAAAGCTTCGACTATTAAACTTTTAAACTGAACAGGTTATAGATTTTTTACAGCTTTTGGAGGCGGTAATAGGCGTGAAAATATTATGTTTGTCTTGTTCCCTTAAAATGATCAACATAATCCACCAAACAAAATTTCACTAACTGCTTAACCTGTTTTAGCTTGTAGCTTTTTAACTAGCTTTTTTTAAACTTGTAGTATAGGCTTCATCTGTGGAGTGCGTTAATCTGATGAAAATACATACATCAATACATGCATACATATTCATTTGCTTTGTGTTCATTAAATGATGTTTTTACATGTATGTACGTGTGTGTATATGTGTACATCAGCAGTTTGCATCATTCAACTTGTCGGGCTAGAAACGATTGCAGGCTCTGTTTCGCTCTTATTGTTGCCGGCTTTTGCAGTGACAGAAACAAAAATAAAAAAAGAAAACAGCTGTGCCTGCACTCAGCGTAGCCAGCTGCTTTGTGTTTATATTTGTTTTGTCGAGCACATGCGCAGAGCGCACAGCACGAAGCTTCTATATTAGCTTATAAGCTTCGGCTACAAACGGGGCGCTTATAAAATTGTGGTTTGGCGCTTGCCGTTTCAGTCGTCTAACGGAGTTCGAACTAGATGGGCAGAAAAGTTCTGGCGAGCTTTTGCCAACTGAGTTGCAGTCGTTTATTGTAACGTCGTTGTTTAAAAAATTTTTTGTCGAAAATTTAACCCGTTCTTACTACAGCCGCAGCAAGCAATTGTAATAATCGTTACGAAGTGCGTTTAATAAGTGTTGTACGAAAAAGAAAAATTATAATAATAACGCATTCGTGCTGTTCTGTTATGCTAAAGAGCACAAAGAAATTCCATTAAAAAGTCGATGATTAAAAACAATTTCAAAATCAACAGGCCAACTGCCATTGATTAACCAACCATTCTAAAAGTTTTCCTGTGCTGTGTGTTCTGAGACACGAAAAAAATCAGTGAAGTGTTAAAAACAACAATAACAAAAACAAAGCAATAACAAACACAGACATACATACGTATGTATGGATGTATGTATGTACATACATGTGTACATACTTTGTAGTACTTGCGAAACACTCTGCTACGCCTGAACAAAAGAACTGAGGTAAGTTTTTCTGTCTTGGCTTTATTTTTTAATTTTGTTTTTGCTCATGCAAATCAAATTAAGCAATTAAGCTCAAATAAAAAAAGAAGCAAATATTGTTTCTTGTGATTATTATTATTTTTTTTTCAAACTTTAATTAAGTCGATTTCATCAAGCCAGCGTCTCAATTCAAGCGATTGCAAATCTTTGTGTGCGCAACAAATACATTTACCAATTCTTTGTTTAATTGGACTTGGGTCAATTAGTAGTCAACTTATTATTGGAATCTGTGAAAATGTTTATCACAAAAAAATAAAACAATTTCATCTGGCCGGCGCGGGAAATCAAATGAAATCTCAGAAACTTTTTTAATTTGTATGTACATGCAACAAAAACTGTGCATTGACTCCCAAGTCATAAAATTAATTGAACAACAAAAAGACAGAGAAAAATAATACAAAAAAGAAAACAACAACGCAAAAGCAGCTGCGATTTGATTTTATTTAGGCCTTCAAACGATATACAATGGAACGTAGCCACTGCTCGTTCTTAGTTCAAGGAAAAATCTGAGAGAAGTCTGAAAAATACTGGCAAATTTGCATGTACTTACTAATACTTATTTACATACCTATACACATGCAAACACTGCTCAATGTATGTGTATGTTCAAGTTAATAGAAAATATTTTTGGGTGTGCCAAAGATTAAGCACCCACGCAGATTAGTTAAGCCAATTATTCGTCTGTTATGCGACTAAGCTATTCCTCGAATTCTCATTAAATGCCAAATAAATTTTAGCTAGCGTAATAATCATTCAGTTAATTGGGCTTTGAGATATAAATTTTGTTTTAATGTCTAATAAATTATGTTCATATCGTAGCTTCTATCCTTGCGCATCGTTCTATTAAAGTAGTGTAGAAAAATTTTATATTTTAGCAAATTTAAATGTTATAATCCCAAGTGCTCGACTAGTAGATATCCTACTAAAAGTAGTTTGTTCAATAAGAAATTTCGTTTAGATTCACAACATTTTCTTGTCTTTTTTTTTTCTTCCTGTTAAGCAATAATGTGTTAAGGTATTTTACATACGAATAGGATGGGAGGTAAAATATTTACCATTGTGGTAAACTCTAAACTCGAAATAATATAATGTTATCGATAATATGATAAATCAAAATCATCACTACTGTGTGTACTGGTCAAGAATATTTATATATATACTTTATGGTTGGTCGATCCATTATTTGTTCTGCCTGTTACATACCTTTGCATAATTGCATTATACCCTCATTCACACTTTTAATCCTTTTCGCATGTCACTTTCATCTTCACAAGTAATAATACCTTATAGTTTGTTATAAATGTAAATACATTTATAAGTTATGTAAATAAAACTAAATGACAAATAAAACACTATCGTAGACAGTGTTCATTAGCAGCAGTTTCATATTCAAATTATTTGATGTGGCTGTAACATTTCCGGTAGCAATAGAACAAAATACAAATGGTCGGCGACAGATTTACATACATTTCCATATACTTACAAATTCTTGAAGAAAATAAATACATGTATGATTTATATATGTATGTATGTGAATTTATACTCATTAAAATGTTGCTTCCGTTGTTTCTTTGCAAAAAGTAGATTGATGTTCAAGTGTGGGACTATTACATATATATTTAGATTTGCATTGTATTTAAGAAATGCCAGTAAACGTGCTGCTCAACTGATAAATACCCTGTATACAGAATTTGATATTTATATGTTGTTTGTAAATCCAGAATCCATGAACCCTTCTGAATCTTGCTTGAGTCAATCAAATCCAGACAGAGGACCGAAATATTTGTGAAATGAAAATATATTTACATATTTTATTATATTTCACACTTGAATCAGTTCATTATGCCCTTTTGTTTGGACACATTTTCAGTGGGTCTTAAGTACGAAAAGGACGAAAATGTATAAAAAAAGTAAGTAAGGTTAAGACAAACACAAAAAACAAGCCGCATTCGATATCCTTGGATAATGAAGAATGCCACACAAACAAAGCAATATTAATCGATATCCAAATACAAAAAAAAATACAAGAAATTGCAGAATAAATATATATATATGTATATATATAAATATGTATATATATAAGTATGTATACATATATATAGTGCTGCCTTGATTGCTGCGATAGTCAAAAGAAATGCCCAGCGGTAAGCTTTGATTGGCTCGCATAGCACGGAAGTGCAGTAAATTTTTCAGGAAACTTAAAGGATATTCGACAAATTCTTGGTTGATTTGCAGTTTGATTTTTACGGACCCTTCTCCTTTGTGCACATTGCATTCGAGTGAATCGCAACCAAGCTCATCCCTATCTGTAATGCTGCCGATTGGATTTCTTTCTGCTTGATATTTGTTTGGGACACAAAAAACTATTTATGCTTGGGTTTATCCCTTTAATTTACATGTCATCTATTTATATCTTTTATATCGACTGCGCACTGCTCTGTTCGTAGTGTAATAAGATATCTAAACAGGTGTGTAGATTATGTAAATAAAATAAATGGTTTTAGTTGATTGACTTACAAATTACACCTAGATAAACAATGGTAGATAATGGAAAAAGTCGACCTTCAAAATCTATATCTATAACTTTTTTTTGTTAACTGAATTGATTTTCCAAGGCAAGAATGCTATTAAATATGACATTACTGTTTTATGTCACATATTTCAAACTGAAAAATTGTGAAGCTAGTAGAAAAAGGTAAACATTTTATAGGTCCAACTGTGACTGTGATTCCCCTAGCTAGGTGTCTAGGCATTTGAAAAAGCCAAAAGAAAAAACAAAAAACAATGGCAAAAAATCGTTTAATTATATACATGAGTGTCTACATACATATACAACTCTCATATATACATGTACATATATAAATCTGTGAACAAGCAGTAGAAAATCACCAGGCTGCTAGAAACACAAACACCTTCAGTTATTAGTTTTGTTTGTGTTGTTGTTTTTGGGTTTATGGTCGAATAAGTAAAGGTAGTTAAAACTCAACCCTGTCCACAATAAACACTCAGCATGGCTGACCGAAACGCCAGACGAGTGACGAATAGCCGCACTTTTATGGACAAAGATGACAGCTCTTGTTTTCCAATTGAAATGGATGGTGATTAGCTGGAAGCCAACATACGCGAAACGACCTTCCTCATGGCTAGAGTTTGCATATAGAGATGTGCGAGATGAAGTGTCATAAATTCATACATATATATTGCTGAGCATTATTCAAATGACAAATGCTTGTTCTTCTTTTGTGTAGTGTATTAGATATGGTCTCGATCACTATGTTATTTTAGGTTGCTTCAGCTCATAGAGATATTTTCCTCAGTTCTTGACCAACCAATTAACATTCAATTTGATATTTATTTACGTATATCTTTCTCAGTGTCACAAGCTTAAGCTAGTTATTTAAGGCAATAGTCGCTTATGAATAATCAATAACCACAATCACAGGAAAATCTCTTCAAAATATCCAACGTTTTTCTGTGGATGAAACCTAATCATAATTAATTGGCTTATGTGTTTATCAGTTAAGCATCTACATCTATTATTGAAGTTGAGAGTCAGCCGGGTTACTTTGACTTTGTTGAATTTATTATATAAAATGTTAAGTAAATTGTTATTTTCGTACTCTGAAAGAGTACGCCTAGCAGTTTGGCAAAGTGTTAAGATTGGTAAGTTGGCAAAACCATTAAACCTCCAAACACACCGAAGAATAAATCGATAAATCCCATATATTTCTCACAAAAATGTGAAAGGTTGATTGCTGCTGGTTTTTCTTAAACATTGGCTTTTGGATCGTTGCATAAATTTACGTACCACGCCCACACACGCGCCTATAAATTGCAACAATAATTTTAGAACTAGAGTCGGCCAATTTTGGATAGTAGAATAATTTAAAGCTGATGGCTCCAGTAAAATAACTTTTTACACACCTGTTTTTAGATGGTATCAGAATAATTTCGCCTTAAATATTTTGTACTGTGCAATGGAGTTTTTTGTAGCTTTAAAATTGGTATCCTTAAAAGTGGAGCGAGTACAATGTGTGTGATAACAAAAGCCTTAGAGGCACCTTCTGCTTATCATTAAAAAAAAACAATGGGTCAGTCCCGTGGCGTTTTGTTGATTGTTTTTTATGGATAGGTAGGATGTACTGCCATTAGAAAAATTAATGCAAGTACAGCTTTTGGCTGGCAAGTGACACTTTTTAACGCTGTGCTTTACTAATGTTCCCCTCGTTGCCAGTGGCAACTACACTGGGGAGCCAGCGCCATGTTGCAATTATTATTTCCGGTTCGGAGTGAAACATAAAACGAGCAGGATGCAACACACACACACGCGGTGGTAAAAAAGAAACGCGTGAAAAAAAAAAAACAGAAAAAATGGGGCGGCCAAAAGCCTGCCGCAAACGGCGCACAACCTCAATTCAAAACCGGAGCCATCGTCATCAGCACCGAAAAGTATTTCAGTGCATCCAACACAAGGAGGCGGAGGCGGAGGCGGAGCAGCAGAGGCGTTTCCGCTTTTGTTTGTGCTCGACGCATAATTTGCGAGACAAACATGCAAAAATGCCAGCAGTCAAAGTACATTCAAACACGCACACACACAGACACACACACACATATATCCAAACACACACCAACACACAAATGCACATACTTATGCAGAAATGCATTGGTGCAAAGTAGAGTTGAGGTCCCGGAGCTCATGTACGCTTCAAGATGTACAGTTTATCTTACGCTGGGGCGTCCGGCGTCGGTTTCTCTGCTGCAGCAGAAAAGCAACTGCACGGGGACCCTTGAGCTACGGCGGACGTGGATTGCACATGGCTGATTCTAGTTGTGGTGCTGCCTCCGGGTGTGAATGCTTTTTTAGGCGTTCCCTGCTTATTTATGATTATAAGTTTATGTCCGAAATGAAATTTCCCGGAGAGGATTTGGAGCTGCTTTCGTTTTTGTTATTTTGGTTGCAATTTTGTTAGTTGGCCACAGCAAGAACCACGGAAAATTGTAGCCCAAAAACAGTATTGCAATTGAAAACTTTTGCCTGTGGGCTGCATTGGGTCCCAATTTAATACGATATATAAAATAGAACCCGAATGTTTATGGCGGCAAAATTGAGGTTGCTTAAGATATTATCTTGAAACTTGATCTGCAATTCTATTTTGTGTTATTTAATATACAGATAACTGGAAGTCGAAAACTTAGAGATAACTTTAATTCGAAATTTGCAAACATCTGTAAAAAGCGATGTGCTCATATATTTGTGGTACATATGCACTATATATATATATATATATATGTATATATGTATTAGTTTTGCATATAATAATGCCTAAGTGTAATTTCAATCAGGCCACGTGCTTTCATTAAAACTTTCAAAGCATGAAATATGTGCATGTGAGTAGGAAAAAAAAAGATTGCAACTTTTTATGCTCCATTAAATTTAATTAATTTTCATTTGTGATAAAATTTTGTATTTTTTTACTGTGTGTATGTGTGTGTATTTGTGAGATGCTGTCAGATATGTTGTTGTTGGCGTGGTCTCTTCTGCAGATGATGACAACGAGAGAAGGGTGGCTGAAAGCGATGAAAAGTTACGCTTCTCTCTCTTTCTCTCTGCGTGTGTGCGTGTGTGTGTTTGAGTGTGTGTGTGCGTGCGTCAAAAGCAAAATTAAATTTAAATAAGAGAGCCAAGTGAGAACTATGTAAGTACGCTGCTAAGGACTTTCGAACGTCTCTTCAAGATTGACTTTGCCATTAAAACGTCCAAAGCTATCCTGGCCATCTTTAATCAATTTCCGAGTAAACAATTTCCTCATCATTTCCGCGATGAACAAACTTGAATCAGTCTGAATAACTACCTTAATATTTATTCTCTCTGCTGTTGGCCAAGTTGCGCTTTCGCACTGAGACAGGTAGCACTGAGCTTAGCCAACTAGCAGTCCTTTAAACGCGGCATCGATTTTCACGAGTTCAGGTTTGAGTTTGAGGGCTTTAAATGGTTTATTGAGTGATTTCAACTGTGTTTAGAATTGCAGCTATAATATAATTTTACGCGTCTTTGGCAGTTTGCGTTTTCTATATTTACACATCTCGCCTAGTTGTTTGGATTAGCAGCCAGAGACTTTCGCCTATCTTCTAAGCGTTTGCTGAAGTAGTACTGTTTTGATTCGTGTATATAAAAAAAAGTACTCCCACCCTGGGATTACTAGGGAATAGTCTCCATTTCCATTTCGGCTGCTGCTTTTGTTTGCAGCTGTCTCAAATGTTTTATTGTTACTGTGCTGTGTTCAACATAAAATTAATTTGCACAGCCATTTTTCATTTGGTTTGTTGGCCCAATGTAAGTGTTTATCGGAGTGTTTGTGCGTACCATGCATATTTTACAAAATTGCATTGATTCTTAAGTCCTACCAACAAATAAAAGAGGGGTTAAAGCTATTCGTGAATAGCCAGTGTAGCTTAAACTGACTTATGGCCAAGAATAATTGGACTCGTGGAACTACGCTTTTTGTGCGTGGCAAAGACGACATTTTTCAACCAGCTGAGAGTAGAGAGAGATAAACCCCCAATTCACATTCGCATTGCTCTAACTTTAAATACACTTTCATGGCCCCTTCATGGGTAACTATTTAGCTTATCAGCATTTACATAAATAGGGGCGGGCCTGTTTCCCCGAACGTCCACCCAGCGAACACAGATATTATCCAGTCGATATTTTATGCCATGATGCACTAAAAAATAGAACACTTGAATAATATTATATATTGCCCCAAAGCGAATTGCAATAGACGACGTGCTGCTGCTTTCCGTAACTCCTTCGGGGAGTGAACAAGGCCGTAAAGTTCTGGCAACAACAACAATCAATTTATAGTCAAACTTTGGCCGGGCTCAATGCTCTAAGAGCCTGCGCTACCTCGCTGGAATATACAAATGTTATATTCATAAATTTAACGAATAAACGAATAAACATTTCGCATATTTCGTGAGCCGTAGTTTCTCTCTCTCCGTTTCTGTTTGCTCTCTGCTGTCACGCTTATCGCGTAGGCTACGTCAAGTACTAATACCCCTTTCCTCTTCTCTCCCCTCCCCTTATCGGAGAGCCTTTCGACTTTTCTTGTGGTGTTTTGTGTTTTGGGTTCTTTTTTCGGTTTGCATTTTGTTTGTTTCTCGTTTGTGGCTGCTTCCAACCGAAAATAGTAAAAATAAATAATTCATAATGCAAATAGACCATAAACTGAGGGAAGCTGTTGGAAAATAGTCGTAAATGCAGACAAAGCAAGATCACAGTCGGCATGGATACGCCATTTTAGCAGTTGGTATTATCCCCGTCTTCCAACAAGACAATCAGCGCCAGGCACTTGGATACATATTTGTAACGGATTTCATTTGCATTGTTTTTTACGGCTGGGGTAGATGATCTTTTTTTTATCAACTGAGCGACCGCGATTTACAAGAACTGAGTAATATTCATAAAAGTATGGATAAGTAGATGGCATAAAAATGAAAAATGTGAAAAAATATATAAATTTTATCCGCTGATTTTAAGCCATGTGTTTAACTGTGCACAGTACCAAAATGATTGTATTGCATTTATTAACTTACCAAAAGTTTAGAAAAATTGTCTGCGTTTTAGCAAAGACTAAAGAGATACTTCTCTATATCTGTATTGTCTGTGATTTTAGTAAATCCTTCTGAAATCCAGAAAATTTATTGGCAAACTGTTATTTAAAAAAAAACCCGTTTTGAATTTAAGAAATTAAATGAATTTATTAATTATTGACAATATTTGTATATCTGAATCTTGAATTACTAATGCTTAATAATAAATACATATCATAAACACCCGTTAAATATTATCTTTTTTTTTTAATTTTATCAAATTTAGAAAAGGAAAAAACCTGTTTTTTTAATTTCGTTTTATAAATTTACTTTCGCTTTGGCATTTTTCTAAAATTGCGATATTATGTGTAGGATATGCGACAATTTAGATCCCAAATTTAGTATCTTGAATATCAACTTCGATTGAAAATACATGCCTATACCTTATAGAATAGGAGATGTCTGCTTTTATATACAATCCTATACAACTTTATACAGAAACCTACCCCTTAAGCGATTTTCCAGAGTGGAAACAGTGTATAATAATGCTAAGCCTGTGGGATGTAGAATAAAATAATCAAAAGTGGTGAATGAATAGAAAGAAAGAGGAATAAGCGAGCGTAATCGCTGAACAGCACACAACATTGCAAAAATGCAACAAAATCGGATTAAGAGAGCTCAGGGGTAAAACAACTGGGCAAAAGCGTAAAGCCAACCGCCGAGCTGCTCTTTTTGTGCTGCTAAAGGAGATAGAAATTGCAATAAGACGGTATTTTATAGTTCAACGATGGATTTACGATGTTGCGCGACTTTGAACTACATTTGTCGAGGTTGAATCATCCAAAAGACCAGCAGCCTTCGCTTAAGTTGCCATCCATATATACTTGCACTTAAAAAAAAAAACACAAACAAACAGTCTAGTTTGTTAACAAATGGGTGGTGTGGGATGTGGTTGAGTGGGTGGCTGGGTGGCTGGGTGGTTGGGTGGTTGGATGTTCAGCTGTTTGCTTTCATCAATCCAGAAAGAGTGGCTTGTTTGGATGTATTCTGCACGTTTGTGTGCCCTAGACCATTGCGAAAACGTCGTTAAACTTCAAATGCAAAGTTGCAGCTTGATGGTGGTTGGAGTATGTAGATTCAACCTTGCCACGGCCACATCTAGCGTGGCCAAGCGTCATCAGGAGAGAAGCGAGGCCGTAAAAGAAGTGCCATAGTTGCAACAAAATTGCCGAGTTCCAAACCGTTTTACGGTCGTAGCCACCCACAGGGACTCAACGTGAAGATTCCAATGGGCGGCAAAGCAAATTACGAATTCAAATTAGCGGCACTCAATCGCAATCTAAGTTCTGACAGAGCGGCTGGCGTTGCACTCAACCGACTGCTAATGCGTTTAATGGCAACTCTCTATGCCCACAACTTGATCAAAAGCAAGTAAAATCGACGAGCGTTTTTTTTTTTTTAACAAAAATTTGCTTAAGTGGCTCCCGCCCCTAAAGAAATCATTGATTTTTCAAATTTTTTATTTAAACAAGGCCTTACTCATTGGCTGAGCTTTAGAGGGGTGATTTTGATTTGGAAGTGAATACATACTTAAATTTTGTTATAGATTTCAATCACTTTCAAAATATCGCTACATATGTACATACATATGTATATAGCTAGAATAAACGAGAGATTGCGGGCAAAATTTTAAAATTTTAATTAAAACAAGATTCACGTACTTGCATTAAATGTGTATAGATTTGTAATAAAATTACTAAGCGATTGCTCGTCTCGTCTAAAATATATACATGTATGTAAATGGGTTCATATATATGCATGCATTTATATGTATATCGGACAGGCAGACCGGTTTGATTCAAGGTTATCAATCATTTCTTTCAAGTACACATTAGTTTTCACCCTTTGCTGTTGGAACCAAAATGGAAACAAGTTTTTCACAAACTGGCTCGACATGCCACTTGCATATTCATAAAATATATAGTTCCCGTACCTCATTCTCAATTAAATGAATTCAAACAGAAAATATTGAGAAACTAACGACAGCTGTGTGGTTGAGTTATATTATTTATATACATATATACATACATATATATAGTTCGCTTAGCGCATCATTTTTCACACCTTACCGAAAAATACCCATACAACTGTTGTTGCTGTTGCTGTTGCTGTTGCTGTTGTCGACAATGAGCTAAGCTCCATCTAAGTATACCCCAACGTACCTTGCACGTGATGTAGAACTTTTAACAGATACAAGGTCAAGCGCATGCAGCAGCGCAGCAAACCAGTTGGTGAATGAGCCGAGCCAGAGCCAAGCCAACCCAATGCTATGGTAAATGCTATTCGTATTCAGGCCCGTCAGTCATCTGGCGAGTCGAGCAAAAATACTCGAGTCGCTGGTCGGCTGGAAGCACTTAATAATTCACATCTCAAAACAGCTGTTTACAATGGACAAATCGACGGTGGCGTGAACAGCGGAGCTTTAAGTTGACTGCAATAGCGTCAAGTGTTTTAGGCTTACTACACTCAGCAAAAAAATACCGCACTTAAATTAAGTAAAGTTAACAACTCGCCTTTGAAACAAGAAACATTTTCTCGATATGAGAAATAATTTCTAAATATACCAGAAATACAATTTTTTGAAGAAGAAATGTTTTTTTTTTATATTTATTAAGAATTGAAAATATATCTATTAAGTGAAAATGCAAACGCTAATTTTTAGTAAAATTGTCTTCTGAAATTCAGAATACAGTAAATTAATTTACTCTTTCTTTTGCTATAATAATTTAAGTTATATATATATACTTTCTTAATAATAAAGTTGTCATTGGCGCACAACTTATGATTTTATAAATTTCAGGGCAATTTTTTTCTGAGTGTAGTTTTTGAACACTTGTATATGTATGTACATAACAATATTTATATGTGTACATTAATTTTGGGATGCCTGCCTTTGGCAAACAAAGATCTTGGAGCCGGTTATGACGACTGACAAGGCTGCGACTGCCAAAGCTTAATTGTCGACTCGAGCTGTGTTTATATTTTGATAATTTTCAACGAATAAACGTTGCTGACTGATTGAAAATCTGTTCAATTTGGTATAAGGTTAAGATTTTGCTTGTGATAACAGAAATACCATGAAACCTATTTTAGCACCTCTCTGTGAATATACGCTCACAATGTATGTATGTGTCTATGTATATATGTATGTATGTTTGTATGTGTATGGCAGTATGCTCTTACTCGTTAGATAAACAAATGCAATTTTATACGTACAAATCAGTGCAAGCCACAATGTTTACATAAATACATATATACACATGTACATATGTGTGCATACTCAGAAAAAAATGTGCCCTAGTTTTTGGATAATTAGCATATGCAGCATATTTTTGGAAAATAAATAAATAATAATAAATTAACTTTCTTTCTTTATAACTTGATAAAATATTTTGAGAATTGCCGTAAGTCATCAGTTATCAGTAATTAACATCAGTTTTTTACATAGTAGTAGTAATATATAAAACTTTTTTGCTTTGTGGACTTATTTTTCAATATCTTAAACATTATTGCTTGAAATGAAACAAAATAATTCCTGGTTTTCAGTTTGTTTTAAATTTGATGATTATTATTATTATTATTTGAAATTGAAATATAAATTTTATTTTGCGTGTACATGCATGTGGACATGTGTGTATTTCCGTAGATAGCTGTAGACAAGAGCAGACACTGTTGCGTATTAGGAATTTATATGCTCATCCCGTGCTGTTGCCAGCTTCATGCATTCAGCCCCAAAGCTGTTTATCTCCAAATGACAGTTTAACTTCATTTTGCAGCGGCAACAAGCCGAATCTACATTCTATGTCGTCGCCCATGCACACACAGACACACATTTATACACGTATTACGTATACGTAGGTCTGTGTGTGTGTGGGTGTGTGTGTACATATGTCTGCTAAGAGATGTCCTTTAATTCATGCGGGAATTATTTAAATTGCACATCTTTAATGCTGTTAATAGCTTGCAATCAAGTGCTTATGTGCTGACGCTGTTGTTGTTGTTGTTGTTGTTGTTGTTATTCTAGTGGTTATTGTTGTTATTGTTGTACTTGTTTTTCTGCTAAGTAGTTTGCCTGCGGCCTGTGCTCACCTACAAGTGATATGTTAATGCAATTTGTAAACTACTGTGGTGCGTTGACACCATGAACAGACCATCAGATGGAGAGAGAGAGAGAGTGGCAGAGAGATGGGGGGAGAGAGAGAGAGAGTGGCTAGATTATGAGCGAGAGGGAGATATTGATGGACAGAGTAAAGTGCTTCGCTTAATTTTCCTAAACTATGCTGTTGTGTGACCCCTTGTCAAACCACATAGCCTTCTGTCTGTTTGCTGGCCAACAATTTGGGGGTTCATGTTCCGCATTTACAAAGTTATGTTGTTTTATATATATATATATATATATATATATGTATATGCTGTATATGCTGTAGGCGAATTTCTATATTATATGGCTATAAGTTAGCACCCAAAATGTTTGAATGCCAAAGATACAAACAGAAGTTTAGATGCTGCCAGTCTTTATTCAATTATTCATAACTGTACCATTTAATATAATCAATGAAGATAATTGAACAGTATTATTGTTGTTAACGACACTCTTAATAATAGTATATGAATCACAGTTTTTGCTTGTGCGCAATCTTCTAATTAATTTTATTTGGCGAGTACTTAATGCCTGGAAGTTTAATTGCATCTCGCTTCGCTAATTATACGTTTGCATAGTAATTTTTTCAATTTTTTTTTTAGTATATTGGATTGTTCGTTTGTTCGGCCTGAGCTCATAGAACTTCGAACCGGTTTTAAATACGTTTCTGATCGACTGACAGTATGACGGAGTAATAACAAGTATACACATTCATACCACATTCAACTCGATTTGCCTCTCGGATCGTCTTTTTGTTTGTGCCTCGACATTGGCGAGTGTTTTTGAAGAGATCAAAGTGTATTCTCGGCAAAATCATGTTTAATAAGCTTCTGCTTTTTGGTGGGGGGCCTTACTAATGGATTTTTGTTAAAGGTTGAATATGCCAGGCACACCATTTTTAATTGTATAGCATACATCTATAAGAATGTATGTATGTAAAGAATATCGGCAGATATGCCAAGAAATTTTATGTATTCATGATCAGAATCGACAGGTTAATGAGTCGATCTGTATGCCTATGCGCTGATTTCAGAGGACTGAGACTGAGATAAACCAAATGTTATTAATGATGCATATTTAATCTTATGGATTCCTCTGATACTATCCCTATTTACGACATACTTACAGGGTATCGACTTATCGGGCACTTTCACTTTGAGCACAATATAGACGCCATACAAATTTATAGTTAACAAAGTATATTTTTCTTGACACACTAATTGGCCAACAATCCGAGCTTTCAGAACACGAATGCTTATATTTATAAATGATAGATACTGTTTGCGTATCTCGAATGAAACGGCAATGTTTGGTGGCTTACTTACCACAACCATAACTTGCCTAATATCAAAAACAGCTATCGCCATCTAACTTGAATATGTATGTCAAGGAGAGTACAAAAAAGAAAGAAGCGCCTGTCAAGCCAAGTAGGAATATAAAGACGCCCACAATTACGTATGTGGATCTGATAAACTTCTCATACGGGTTGGCTAACACACACACACGAATACACTTATACATGAAAACATACCCACACGCTTAAGTTTGGCATTTGTGTTGGGGCAGTTTGGTGGAATGATGTGTGACGGCTGTGCATAATCAGCATTTGAGCCTATATTAATGTCGCTGTCACATTTCAGACTTGTGTATATCAAATTTTTCAATTATACATGACTAAACAGACACACATGTGCATAGCAACGGTTTAGCACTTAGACAGGTTAACCAGAGCGTAACAGACAGGGCAGTCAGCAGAGTTAACAAACGCAAAACCAATTTAACTTCTTGGTCCATTTTGCATAAACAAATAAGTGGCGGCAGCCATTCACTCATAGACACATCACTCCTGGCCACAAATTTTGTTGTGTATGCTTTTACTGTCTCGACTTAATCTCCTCCCAGCCAGTCAGCCAGTCAGCCATCCAGTATAACCAACGTCCTTCAGCTGCCTGGCTTAACGCAAAGTCCTTATCGCTCGGCAAAGTTCAGTTGGCCGTGTGGCTTTTCAAAGCGTAATTTTTTGTATGCTCATTATAGCCACTTAACATTAAATGCATGAAAGGCAGCGAATCACCCTATTTATACACTATGTACTTTGCACAAGTAAGTTCACGTCGACTTATGGCCTTCATACAATTATAGCCATTGAAAATATAAAAATTAATTTCCCATTTTATCACACGAAAATGTTCAGGTGCTGCTGCTGCCAGAAGGGGGAAAAAGTTTATTTATTTGCTTTTCTTTTTAAGTAAAATTATATGCTTTCCGCAATTTAAATCCTGAACGAGTTATAAGCGAGTTTTGAGCTCAACCAAATGTTATGAGCTCATTTAATTGTGATTACTCGATGAACAGGGTATTATTTTGGATAATATTCTTTCTTGATTTATTTTTACATACATCTCAGAGGATTTTTGTTTAATCATAAGAGAGCTGGAGCTAACTGTAATTGCAGAAGCATCCACAAGTATTTGAATGCAACACAAAGCTAATAATAGGGTACCTTCTAGTCAAAGAATCGATGGCAACATGTTGTGCTTTATTATTGCCTTGGCCTGGCGCTGTGACGTGCATGTTGCTGCCGTCTGTTTGTCCCGTTGATTGTTTTGCAACAAAAGCTGTAGAAAATCAAATAAGCAACAGCACACAGACAGTTTTCATAGATGTAGAGCAAAAAAGTTAAAGTTAAGCAAAGGAGCCAGACAAAAACCAGGCAGCCAACAAATACATATTGGCAACACAAACTGCAAGCCATCAAAAGCCGGAACAAAAATTTTTGTGGCAGAAGTTAAGCCAACGCGGTAAAACTTGTCGATTCTGCGTTAGTTGCTGCGGCGGCGTCAAAACTTTTTATTCCATAGATTTCTTTGTGCACTATTCGTGCAAACAACTGATTTGACTGAGCACTATTACCGTTAGACCAGATGATGACGTCAAGATGAGAAAATATATTCGCTTTTTCCCCAAGAACCCACACAACTGCTTTTTCCGTTTTATGAAAATACCCATATCTGAAATTTAAAATTAAAAACTCAGCATTGCTGCTGCCTTTAACTATGCAACTCATTTCAAGTTTTATATTTTATTGGGTATGAATTTTATGATTGGCATCTGTTTGATGCTCACAAAATTATATTTTACAACCAAAAAACGTAAACGTTGATAAACGATCGATGTTTACTCTGTTCCCAGATCGAAAAGTGCATTTTATTTCTTGATTTCTTAAATTCAAAGTGGAGACTATAAAATACACCAATTAAAGGAAGATTTTATGATTGTCTCTTTAATATTCTTATAGTAAGTATCGATTAAAAGTGTGCTTCAGTATTTTAATCTACTTCTATATATATATATATATATATATATATATATATACATGTATTCTATGAATGCCTTTTTATTTTTACTTTTACATTATGGTGATTTTCACTTCTGTTTGGAGAAATCTATTGTGTTTTCATGTGTCCCTGCTGGCTTCCAGGCCATTGGTTTGTCGCGGCAGCACTTTTGACTTATGTTGGCCATTTTGTAAGCATGGCTTTCTTCTCTGTTTGTTGATGTCAGCTGACTATTTCGTGGTGCTGCAGAAGTTTATTTATAAATCAGTTTTTTGCTACAACAGAAGCGAACTTTTCTTGGGCAATTCCCAGTCCATATTTTTTTGCATTGTGCTCAACTCTTGCTTCTTATCATAACAGAATGAACTCAGACGTCGGGGAATTTGCGCATATTTACATTCATTTTGTGCACAATTATTGGTATAACAGATTGGACCACTGTGAGATATACTTTTTGTTGCACCAGTTGATGCATCATTGCAATCAATCACATAGTTATGGCAGAACTACGAAAGTATGATTCAAATTGTCTTTCAATTTTTGAAATGACGCGAACAGAAAACCTTTGTTAAATAAATATAAGTTTAGATGGTTTCCAGTTGCCAACATTGAATTGAGCGTTGACCAAAGACGGGTTGTTCTTTGACACGAAGACAACTGCACAACTGCTAGATACACTGTTTTTAATGGGTAAACACATACTTTGTTTCTCTATATGCATGACAAATGTGTATCAAATATATGTACAAGATTATTTTGTTTGATTGTCTTGAATAAAATTGTAATATTAATATTGCACAAGCGAAATATTCCCAGTTTTTCTTTCGCAACAGAGTATCCAAACATTAATTAAATTGATATTAAGAAAATCGAACTTAAGATGTTTTTGGGATAAACAGATTCAGTTCATTACTTCCTAGTTTTTTGTTATGTTTAGAAACAAGCTGGCCAATTGACGTATAAGCGATTAATCATTTATGATTGCGAAGGGTGTTGAATTACAACTTTTTATTGATGAATGGTTGCTTCGATTTTTCTTAGGCCTACGCAAATCAAGCAGTCTGAATACTCAATACGCGTTTGATGTCAGGGTGTCTAGCTCCAAGGCTTGTTTTTTTGGCTTTGTATATTTATGATAATTATATTAAGTAACAGTTGATTGGTATCAGCTATAAATCTATGTAAAGGGTGTATATTTAGATCTTGTTTCATGTTCTTTGAATCAGCACTTAAATTTGCTTTAGTCGAAACGAGTTAAGAGCAGAGCAGAATTTAAAAGCTAGTTTAGACCTAACACTTTTCCAATATTTATAAAATGAATGGCAGTGCCATATTCAATTTTGAGAAAAAAAATATTGTGCCTGCATGGCAGCCAAAAAGCATTTAACCCCTACTCAATTACAGCGATACGCAGCAAGACGAGTGCCAAAATTTTAGAGGCCATATGAGTTGTGCTGTCATGTTGAAGCTCAACTTTGTTTGATTAAGGAAATGAAACAGCCATTGAAGCTGAGTGCTGAGCGTATGCCAGCCACGCAACGACTATCTCCAAAAAAGTGTTGACATGTGAAATTTTAATTAAAACAGAAACGAAAATAATGCAGCGACGCCAACATGTCGACTTCCTGAAAAAACAAACCGCAGCCTAGCAATAGGAACAGCAACAACAACAGCAATGGCAACAGCAATGGCAACAGCATCGGCAATGGCAACAAAAGTGTCAAACGAACATGTCAAAAATATTAAGAGCAAACGCACATCGCTGGCAAATTTTGGCAGCATGGCATAAAGCACTTAAGTGCTGACTGCGTGCAACATAGGCGACATCGGCATCGAGTCGAAAAACAAGCGCAGCAGAAAGTTTGCCAACAGTAGAAGACAAGTATGTTGCAGTATATTGGTAACCTACTCCTTACATGCATCCTCTGCTGCTGCAACTGTAGCTCATTAGCGCTTGATAGTTGCAACCGCAACGTACCTTCTGTTTACTTACTTGGGTCGGTTGCGGTTGACTTGAGTTCACACTGCCGTGCTACTAAATACACTTGCCTCTTCGCCGATCCTTGCATAGGTGTGCCACATTTTGTTTAAATTGAGTTAACCGCAAACTCAAGATTCTAGAGCCAACTCTGAATATAAGCATCATGGAAGCAGAAGTGCCCCCAATACCATAGATTTTCAAATAATCCAAATAGTTTTGGCTGCGTATGTGGGTCAACTTTTCATCGATGGAGCTATCTTAAAAAACTATATATAGAGTATGTTGAACAAAATTTGTGAACAACAAAAATATAAATAAAATAAATTAACCTCAAGTTTTTTTAGCTTAAAGAAATTTATTTCGAAAACTTGGACATTATTTTAAAAGAATCAAATCTTTGCTGGCTTATCATTTTTCGATAAGCTTATAATTTTGCGAGGGCTGCCGAGGACCCATTTAAAAACAGCTAGTTGAAATCATAATTCGATTTGGATTGCTCTGAATAAATTTTACACTTAATTGGTCGACAGGGATAGCTTCAAGATATCAAAGTTCAATAATGAAGTCCCAAGAGTGACACAATTTCAACTACTTTGAACTTTGTTCTGTTACGTATAAATGTTTGGTAACTTTTAACATCGAAAACTTGGATGTGCAAACACATGCGCAACCTTTCCAAGTGATTAAGTCGTTGAGAAATATATTGGAAAGTGAATTTTCTATTGATTACCTTTGCTGCAGACCCATGTCTAACCAAGTTGGCCCAAAGGACAACAACAAAAAATAGTTGCACTTTATGTCTACAACACGCATGGCGACAGTCCCAGGAGCAAATTTAATAGTACAACGAGCCTTACAAACATACGAGATAGAAACTGAGACATCGAGGAAGAGAGAGAGAGAGAGAGAGAGAGAGAGAAATAGAGATAGAGAGAGATAGAAAGAGAGAGATAGAGAGAGAGAGAGAGAACTTGCTGCTAACAGCATTTGTTTTACTTTTCAAAAAGTTGCCACTTTTTAAAAGGCTTTGAATGGCCTTTTGCCAGCGGGCGGTATGTTGGCAGACTAGTAAATCTAATTTCTAACCGCACCAACTGAGCCCCGCGCTGAGCCAGCGTTGTTAGCACATCTGCGGCGATGTAACTGCAACTTCTACAACTTCGTCAGTGCGTTAACTGCACAGTTTTTTGATGTTGACAGGCGTCAGACGTCAGTTGTTGCCATTTTTGAGCTGGCTGGCTTTTAAGTTGTTGCCGACTCCCAACTGCAGTTAGCACATTCATGTATATGTCTATATATATATATATGTGTGTGTGTATGAGTGTGTGTAATTGTGTGTGTGTGTGTGTGTGTGTACATGTGTATGCGAAAGCCGTAAGTCACTTTATGCATGAGGACCTATACATGTGAGCGTCTGTCCTCTGTCGTCTGCCGACTGCTTAGGGTTATTCTTTTCATATATTTGTAAGCCATAAACCGAACGAGAATGGGTAAAAGAAATGGGCATAATGAAATTGTGTAAAAGTATGTAACAGGCAGTAGCAGGTCTCTCCGATAACATACAGCATATATATTTCCTAATTCACGTGGGTAGATTTAGGGAATTCCAATTTAGAATAATAATAAAAATTAAGTACATTAAATATATTAAGTATATTAAGCATTTGTTCAACATGTGGCTTTGAACATGCACATGGTGAACAACCTATGATCTCTGCTTGAGGATATCTCCTAGTTGAGCTGTTGCAAGTAGAGTTTTCTTGTTATTTTATGTGTATTTTTGTGTTCGTGCTGCAAGTGCAGTGTAATCATGCACATACACATATATAAAATGACGCGGCTGTTGCTGCCGCAAGAAATGCGTGCCACATATGGAGGATGCATCATGAATGTTGCTACAACAACGGCTCCTTCACATCGGTAACAATGACAGCGGCGGAAGCTACAAGGCAAAGCGGCGGAAATGTAAAGTCAATGTCGCTATTTGTTGTTGTTGTTGTTGCTGTTGTTGTTGCTCGGTTGACATCGTTGACTTTTTTGGTCTGCGCTTTTAACGGAACGTTTTTCGTTTTGTTTTCTTTTTTTTCTGTTTTTTAGTTTTCTAGCGAGTAAAATTGTAAGACATTGTTGTGACTGTTGTTTGGTGTCTTCCATGCGTACTTGCATTTTATTGTTTGTCGTATTCGTGCATCGCTGTTTGTCTGGTTGTTGTTGTTGGTATCATTGCGCATTTGTGCTTGAAGTGCGTTATGAAAAGTGCATAAAAGTTTTGCAGCTTTGCACACCGAAATGAGCGAGCAAAATAAACAAGCGACAATACACATAACAAACAGCAATAAACTTGCATTTGAACTACATTCAAGTATTCATATGCAATTTCTGCGCATTATGAATACTTGTTTAGACATATTCACATGTTGTCCTCCTTTTCATTACCAAAGTATCATTTCTAATATTTATTATTAAAAATATTCATATTTTACAGAAGTCTTTCTTAGACTGCGATTTTTATTATTTCGAGCAGAGTGTGATGAATTTTAACAAAGTATCATTTTTAATCAAATAAAATTGTATAAATATACAATGCTCTTAATACCACAGGCTTATTCATATTTTGTAGAGCTCTTTCTTAGACTGTTTGTATTGGGCGAAGCCTAAAGTCTTAACTCTTCTTCCGCGGCATAATTATGTTGTGAAACCGCAACTTAAGTCCCAAAATACGCCTCTCAGCAAACAGCCAACAACCGAACAACAAACTATTTATACACGCTGACAAAAAGTTTGGCAGAGCTCAAAAAGCAGCTTTGATCTAGATGTTTGCATCTACTATGGCTTATACGCTAAGCAGACTGCTTATCAGTTCTGAAAAGTTTCTCAGCATAACCAACTTTGTTTCTGGTGTTGACCAAAAGTTGTCACGTTGCGTGCAAGCAATTTTTTATCACAACAAATATAAAACAAATGCCTAAATTTATATATGTACACTAACATTCATACACACATATATATATACATATATATATATATATATTTACACGCATATATATATGAATATTTTATTTAGAGTGACCCCCACACCAGAGAATAGTTTGAAGACTGTTGCTTACCTTGCACTAAGTTGAAAAAAGTTCTTTGGCTTTGGACTCTGTGTGGCCAGGTGGTTAGGTATATATACACATACACACATACACACACACACACACACACACACACACACACACACACACACACACACACTCATACTCACACATTCTCGCAAGTGTTGTCACCGCCGGTAAGTATGCAATACTTTTACTTTTCCGCAGAGTTCGCTGTGTTGTTGTGAGAAAAAACACACCCCAACCGACCACAGGAAAGCTGCTTAAAAACACAAACAACCATGTTGGCAAAATGTAAAGTTCTGTTTTGTTTTTTTGTCTGGGCCATGTCGAAAAATATTTTACACCTTTACACAAGGGTACAATCTACAGAGACTTTTAACTACCGCTCTGATGCGGTCCTTATCTGAGCATCCAAAAAGGCAAGGCCAAAATACGAGCAACATTGTAAACATTTTGAGGTAATTAAGAAAAATTACCTCTTTCCAAAACAAAAAAAAAAAGAAGAAAGAAAAATAAAACTGGAATAAAAAATGAAAAGCCAACCAAAAAAACGAAAACGAAAATCATGGCAACAAGAGATAGCAACGGTAGCCATAAAGTAACTTCTGCCAAATACAGGGAAAGAAAGGACTGTCGGATGATCGGAGGGATGTACGCTGGGAGGAGGACTGTGCCAACAGTGTTGCGAAACAGCAAGCAGTCGGCGCTTTCATGACTAGCCACTTCTCAACATTTTCTTGTGGCTAGAAGCTTGAACTTTGAATTAGCAGTAAAGTGGAAAGTGTTGTCGGTTTGCTTTTCAAATGTTTTGCGGTACATTTCATTTATCAACAAGGATATCTGGCAGCCAAAAACCCAAATGCCGCACCTTGCCCACTGTAATTTGTCTGTCCTGCCCTCCGGCAAGGCGTTGACTATGCTGTTTGTCGTAAAATATTACGCAAAATTTAAAATAATTTTGTGGCTTCTGTGGTACAATTTAATTCCTCGTCTAAATACCCATAAATTAACCTTTACTTGTGACACAAGGGAGCTCTTGTTGTTTTTCCTAATTAAGAATCAGACGGGATGGGGCAGCTAAATGCTATTGCTAAGGTCTAGCTTAAGTTTAATGATTTATAACATGTTTTCTAATTTTCTAGCAATGTTTCGGATTAGATTTAAATAAGATGAACAACTAACTTATTTCAATTTGGAAACATTTTTCTATATTTGTATTGAGTGCTGCAATATTATTATTGATATGTTATATAAATTGACTTTAGACGGCGTTTTCCTCTTATTCGTAATAATACATAATCTCAGATTATGCAAATTAAGCTACGAGCGTCTATCAAATTAATAACCAAGTTGAAGAATTTTGCTAAAACGGTTAACAACCATGGCCAATTTGCTACACTCTCACACTAATGAAATAAGCGTTACACCCGAGAGAGACACTTTGCTGCATGACATGCCAAAAGTCATCTGCAACGTCTTACTTGTCGCAACTCATGTAAGAGATACAAGAAATTTACCGCACTTTTTGACGCTTGGTGTGCTAATAAAATCAAAACTGATTACCACATCATCTTCAACGAGCATGGCGCTCCCCAGTGCGGAATCGAAGCATGCATATCAGATTACTCATACGCCACGTTATACAATTTACTTATAATGTCAAAACGAGCAGAACGTTGACTGCCACTAACTCGACAATGGGGAGGATGACGACGACGAAGTTGTCATCCATGTAAGGCACGTATGTGTATGTTTATGTGTGCGAGAGTGATGGCTGTGTGTGTGTGCTATATATATAGGGTGTGTGTGTGTGTGTGCGTGTGTAGTATGAGCGAGCACAATGCCAGCGAAAAGGGCAAAAACAACAGCAAAAACAATTAATTGAGTGGCTCTTTTGTACGTGTCACACTATGGCAGAGTGCAACTGCGCCAGCGAAAGATAAAACGCTTTGCAATAGCGCTATAATTTAATCAAATTTGTCACTCTTGCAATTGAGGAAGTCCCAACAACTCCCAACCAACCAAAGCCACAGCCAATTGCAAAGGCAAAGGCATAGTCACCATCACACCAACACCAACACCAGCACAAGCACCAGCACCATCACCATCCCAAACTCCAAACTCCGACAACATCACCATCATCATCATTGCCAGCGTCACGTTTTCCATTGTTCGCGAAAGCGAGAAAATGTGACTACTACAACTACCACTAAGGGTTGCGAGGTCGCAATCGCAACGCGTACGCTTCACCAATTTATGAATGGGCTCGAAGTGTAAAAGATCTGAGCAGAGAAGTGCCTGTTCCTGGCGCCTCTGGTAGGTGGAAACGCGCTTACCCTTTGTAAATTCAATTTAAAATGCGCTTAACGTATATCAAATAACTTTGGCCGTGAGCAGTCAGCCTCGGTCCCTCGCTGACATTACTGTATTGCACTATAGTCGAAGACGACGACGAAGACGACGACGACGACGACGACGACGACTTTGTCATTGGCCAGTGGTCATGAATTGCAGCTGGCGCTTGGCAAACGTGCATCCAACCTTTGATACCCTACAAGTGCCATTACCAAGGGCCACGAACAAAACAAATACAGTTCCAGCAAACATGAACTGAATACCGGGGGCAGGGTGATGACGACCCCAAACAGCACACACACAGCGCACACACAGCACACACTGCACACACAACACACACAACACACACAACAATCACACATATGCTTGTAAGAGTGATGTAAATAAAGACAGCTTTAAATGACATTACTCGACGCAGGGCTCAAAGTAGTATTGTTCTAATTGACAGATCGATTACCCTAAAGTTTTCGTATTTTGTTTTTAATATTAAATATTTTTATTTGCAGTCAATCAGAGTAGAGGGAGGGAGAGAGAGAGAGAGGAGAATCTAATTTTATAAATATAATTATCATAACATGATTGATTCTACTCAATTCAAGGAATATATTACAATTTCATGTGTTACTAAACAAATGTGTTAAAGCTCAAAGTTATAATACATATCTTTTCAGGCGTCTAACTTTTATAGTATAATGTAATACATCTATGGCCAGTAGGATTTAATGGTTAATCAGTGTATTTAGTTATCTTTGACATGTTTCAATCAAATCAGGTATTAAATGGATCCTTCATAAAGTGAAGCATAGTCTTTATTAGTCGCATTGAAGAATTGTTTTATGTTCATGTCTCTTAAGGCCACAAGGAAACGAGATTTATGTGCTAGTAACAGAGTTGTGAATTTATAAAACTTGACATGGGGTAAAAATGCACTTCCATTTGGACGCAATTTCAGTTGTCCGATGTAAGTAGAACTGGCAACAGGCAGCATGTCAGCATCAAGCTACTATGGATTGCTGTCTTTAAAAAGTTTATCAACAGAAAATGTACATAAGCAAGAGAAAAACCGAAATATTTATATGTAAACATACATATATAAAAAAATGCAGCTAAACGGAAAGGTAACAAAACATGTCATGGGTAACGGGGACGAATATCTTTTATTTTATTTATTTTATTTATGTTGCTATTGCATTGAACGAACACGTCAACGTGCAGTTCCCCTTTGACTGCCACCCGAACCACCAGTTCCACAAAGTGTTGCTGGTTGCAAGTGGTTGTGCTTTCAGTGTCAATGTGTTCATGGGTCCGCGATTGCTGATTGCAATGTTAGTTGGCAGTTGACAGGTGCATCCGGCTGTGCGTGCACGTCCGGGCCAAAGGGGCTTTTGCCTGGCGATGATTTTACACTCCCCCCTCTCCGGCCAAATAGCAAAATGTATCTCACAGGTTGTAAAAATTGATTGAAAACTATTGATTGTTCAGTAACTATTCACTCTATTCTCAGTATTTTTTGACATTCCTATTTATATACATACGTTACTAACATGAATTTCTAATATTAAGCGCACACAGAAACCTATTCATACTTTATCCAAATGCCTTCGGCATTCGTTCTGTTCTGAATGCTAGATATTTGTTTCCAAGCAAGAAATTTCCAAATATTCCTTGAATTGCAGCAACACTTTTAAATGCACATCAAATGATTGGCTTTGGTTGGTATTCAAACATTCAAACATTATTCTCTTCTATTCACAGGCAATAAAAGGAATAATGCTTAAGCTGTTCGTGCTGCAAATAATAACAATATGTCTATTATTAACGAATGTTTATTCCGGTGTGCCAATAGGTAAGTCTTCCTTTATAGCATAATTAGGGGGCAGAGTTTCCTCTGTTTGGCACTGGCGAACTTTCCAATTGAACTCCCGACTGAGTATTTATT
Source organism: Drosophila cognata (assembly GCA_035041535.1). Lineage (NCBI taxonomy): Eukaryota > Metazoa > Arthropoda > Insecta > Diptera > Drosophilidae > Drosophila > Drosophila cognata. The sequence continues at coordinate 6,176,914 of JAWNLC010000688.1, read as the reverse complement.
TATATTTTGTTTATGATGCTTAAGGAACTGGTGGACCATCGCTGATATTCGAGAACAAAGACGCTCTCCTAACATGCGTAGTGTCCGACAATTCGGGCAATAATACCGTGATATGGAAGAAGGGTGACGAAATATTAACGGCAGGCACTGTGCGGGTAACAAAGGATCATCGGGTCCGAGTTTTGCACGATGAAAGTAAGTGAAATTGAGAATTGAAAATACTCGGCAAGCAGTTAACAATTTCCGCACAGATCCCAAGGGACGTCATTTGGAAACGGGTGGAGAGGTGTGGGTGCTATTGATCAAGACGCTGAAGGCAAGTGATTCCGGTGCCTACATCTGTGAGTTAAACTCCGATCCCGTATTGCGCAGCATTCACATATTGACAGGTAAGTTTTCTAGCCTTCAGTTTTTTTCTTTCCTATTTTAATTAAGTTTAATTAACATAAATTCAGTTAAGGAGCTTCCCGGTGCTCAAAGCAATAACACAGATGCCGCAACGGCTGAATCTAGTGATGTATTCCTCTTACCACCGCCCCTCAATGCGCAGGACAATCGCAGCTTCTGGCGACCAAGTCAAACTCCGCCGCAGCTTACCCATGATTTTACCGAGTGCTGTGAGCGTGCCAACGTCTCCTCCCAGTGCATGGGCTTTTGCAATGTGCACAACATCCTGGATGGTACCACGGGCATCGATCCCGAAGCCTGCGAAAGGGACTTTCCGATCATAGTGCGATGCATGGCCGATGGCCGTAATCATGTGCCATGCTGTGTGGAGAAACAAATCCCCGATCTGTGCCAGGACATGTGTCGCGGTGAATACACACCATTCACCGACAAGCTCAAGACTCGAGTCTCGTGCGTGCAGCACACTCTCAGTGGACTCCAGTGTATTCTCAAGGGTGTGCAGCTAATACCCAGCACACCCAATATAGTGATGATTGACGATGTGCGAGAGACTAGCGTTCGGATTAGCTGGGCACCACCAGTAAAGCTGCCCGAACAGGTCCTACATTATGTGGTGAACCTCACGGTCTTGCACAGCTTTGACGAGGATGAGCTAAGCGGTGAGGTCAGACATATAATACCCGATGCAAGCGGCAAGCAAACGAATGAGAAAGATGAACAAATATTGCTATATACCGTGCCGGGAAATAAAACATTTCTCCTGCTCGACAACCTCACCCCGCTGACCATGTACGCTCTCACCTTAACGGCTGTCAGCGGATATGGTTCAAGTTTGCCCAACGAGCGTCTGCGTTTCTTTACCCATACGAGTGCCTCGGTGTCCGAGTCCCAGGAGGGTAGTTCCGACAAGCAGGTGATGCCCTCGTTGCCCGATATACGCAGTTGCTGTGAATCGAGTGGAATGACGCATCGCCTGTGCCTGGATAAGATGTGTGATCCGCAGAAGACCGATCTGGCCACACTGCCGGACTTGATGGTGTGTGCACCCTGGTCGAACATCACCTTCACATGCTTGGCAAATAATATTGATCATACGGCCTGTTGTCGTGCCCGTGGTATACCCGCGGCCTGTTTCCCCATCTGTGCGGGGAAGCTGACTTCCCTGGACTTCAGTTTGTTTAAGTAAGTAAGGAATGAGAGGAGTAAAAATAATAACTATGTTTTAAAAACATTAACTATAATAATTAGATACAATTTATAAATTAAACTGCATTGCAGCACATCATTACATTACTTTTTCAAAGGATTAAAAAACTAAAAAATTGCTTAAACTTAAACTTAATCATAATTAAAGATAAGTTGATTGGAAATAATTTTTAGGGGCAAGCTTTTCGACTCTTGGGCAGACTTTATGCTACTTATTAACATAAGTTTAATTTGCTATTATATTATTTAATTTCAGCAAAGGAATTTTTGATATTTGTTTTATTTTTAATTTTTGGAAGATTTCTTAAGTTATAGAATATTTTCTTAAGTGCAGAATCAGAGAAGAAGATTTTCGTTCCAGTTTATCTAATTTGAAATTTGTGTTTCATTTCGTACGACAGATGCCTGCGTTTCATGTCCGAGTACAGTAGCTGCCTGTTTCAAGGCTATGGTGTCCTAGCCGATCCTCCAACGAAACTACGAACTGTGGCAAAAACGGACAATTTTGTCATTTTGGATTGGAATAATCCCAAGCGTCTCGCCGACACTGTGACCACATATCATGTTAAGTTCCGTCGACTTGGCGTTGGCGATGACTATCTGACTGTGGAGAAGGCATGTGCTTTAAGAATGGGCAACTAGTTGGGCGATTTGGCTGACTAATTAAATTAACTTTGCAGCGTCAGCCGCCACTCATCCTTGAAGGCCTGGAGCCGGACATCTATTACGAATTCTATGTGGTATCAATTAATGCCTATGGAAAGAGCGAGCCATCTCCACGACTGATTAGTCGAACGCTGCCCATTGAGCCGGCCACAGGGACCACAGTCAAATACAACATGACGACGTGTTGCAAGGCATCCGGATTGCTGCCACAATGTGCTCCACTCTGCACATACAACATACGATTGTCGGACATTGAACATCTCGGTCCGGCGTGCCGTGCCCAAATGCGTGAGTAACATCTCTAAGCCCACTTTTAATGGCACACACACACACACACATACACATACATATATATATATATATACATATGTATGCACATATGTATCTGTGTAGCAAACACTAATTAGTGTCAGTCCAGCAGTCAGATTAATCAACTCGCACAGGGGTAATCCCAATCGGATTTTTGTCTGAGCGTAATTGATTTTTTTGTTGGTAATTTGAGAAGTACGAGTATACTTAGCTGGAACTGTTTTAAACAATGGGCTTGATTATGCTCTGATCCCAAAAGGAACACGTGTTTATGCGGATAAGTAGACTCAATTCATTTGGTGCCTAGATATATTTGGTCACATCTTACAATTAGGAAAAAGGATGAAAATGGAATAGCAGAAACTCTTTTCTTGCGTATTTGATTGATTTGATTATTCATGTGAGATACGAGTATTTTATTGAACTTTTTTGCCAGGGAATTAATTAAAAGTGTGTGTTGATTCTTTACTCAAATGAATACAAACTGGTTAAGGATTAGTTGTAGCCTTATTACGCGGCATCAGCTAGTCGAGCACTCTCGTATCCCTAAATAGTTACACAATTAAATGTCGTTTAAGGAAGATTTTGTTGGTGGTGTTGCATAGTTATCTATAATCGACACAAGTTGCTAATTAATTTGCTGCTTAATTTGTTAATGAAATCGAAGCAATTTAGATTAGGGTCGCTTAGTATCTAAATCTACCAAAACAATAAATTGAGGCAGCGCACTTGAATAATAGACGTCTGGCAAAAGCCACAGCTTCTTGCTATTAAGTGCCACTCATGCAAATGGGAGTCTAATTAACCCCTCTTTAATTATTCTTAGCCATATTGGCACGCTGTGCTGCTGGTGGACGTGACCACAGTCCTTGTTGCAGTAGACGCAGCGTAATAAACGCATGCATGCCACTTTGCCGTGGCGTCATGCCACTTACATTGACCACCAAATCGACAACAGCGGCAGCAGCGGTAACGGCAGCAGCTGCGTCATCTGCAGCAGCAACAATGAGCGGTGGCATGACAGCCTCATCGACATTGGCGACCAATGTGCCCGATTGCTTATCATATGCTGGCAACATTTTGCAGTGCTTTGAGGAAGGTGAGTAATTGGTAATATTTGTGTGTGTCTATTTTGAGTGTGGCTGCAACCACACAATTGTTGTTGAATGCCATTTTTGTACATGTTCAGAGTATTTGAATGCATTGCCTTTGCCTAACTTACAAATTGACAGAGCAAAACCAATATTGGCCAATTAAATTTGCGTTTACACAACTCAACTCAACTCAGCTCAACTCAGTGCCGACTTTCTTGTTTTGCAGGCACAATTAATATACCAGGACCACCCGAAGATGTGCATGCCACATCCGTTACGAGCACAAGCATAAGCGTTGCATGGACCCCGCCCAATGTGGATAACAATGGAGCCTCCTCATCTGCCATGCCCACTGACATGACAACTGGCGATGAATTGGCTGCGGCAGAAGGAGTTGTAGCTGGTGATGTTGCAACCGTTGCTGAAACGTTATCGTCTGTGCCACAGTTGCACTCTACAAGTGTGTCTGATGCTGATGAAGCTAATGATACAATTGAATTTGTTGTTCAATATGGCCGAGTCAATAACATGACCATGTACGAGACGGTTGCCAAATTGGAATATGTGAGTACATCAAATGTGTTTCAAATTAAACAAAAGCGAATTGAAGCAACTAACTTCGGCACACCGAAGCTTGGCTACACTTTGATTAACAAACGGGCAACTAGATAATGTAGTTGTCCAGCGTTAATGATCATGGCCTCTACGAACTTCAGATATCTGTCAATATTTATGCATGCTTAATAAGCAATTTATTAATTACAAGCTGTCCCAAGAAAATGCATATTTTAGACGGTCGGTGCCAACACGATTTATGTGCCTACATAGACGGTAAACATAAAGTCAAGTATTATAAAAGCACTTACTGAATATATACGATAAAATCCGTGGGCCAGGCGAGGCACGTGCCTGGGCATAACTTAAAGTTTTGACTACTGTTTGAAGGGTTGCTATGGCTTATAGCTGACGAGTGTCCAATGTTGAATGTCGTAACGGAAACGTGACCATAAACCAAAAACTTGTCAAAATAGTATCGAACTCAAATGAAAACTGGCTAAAAAAGGCACAGCGAATGCAGCCAAAGTTGGTTAATATACATATAAATTGTCATTGGCATTGTTGCAGCTACAACACCAGCAACTATTGACTATTGACTAGTGTTGTTGTCACACATCAAAGCGCATCAGCAACGCCACCTGCGCCAGCAACATCAGCCATGGCCATCAACGGAGTTACTGGCCTCAAAAACTTGCAAATGCTAAAAATGAAAAACAACAAGAAAAACAAAAAAAAAAGAAAAATACAAAAATAAACAACTGGCAAATGTTTGTCGCGTGTCGTTTTTGTTGTTGTTGCTGTTGTTGTTGATGCGCGCAAAATGTTTTCAATGTGGCGTGGCCATAGTGACGGCAGTGTCGACGGTGTCGACCTGCCCATGGTGCCACAAGCCAGTAGACCAGAGCCAGCAGCCAGCAGCCAGCAGCCAGCAGCCAGCAGCCAACAGCCAACAGTCAGCACCCAACACTAGACACCAATCGAATCGATATTGGAGAAGCGCTTAACAGCATGCTGCCAGCATTCGTATTTGGCAATGTTGTTGTAATACCCTGCAACCATTTTAAATTTACTAAACGGTTGTTCAGACTTAGACACCAACTGTGTATTTGTCTCGATAAGCATTATCAGCAGAGTCGATCTGAAATATTAAAAGAGCTGAGAGACTGATTTGTCGATTTGTAAATACTAGATCAAGCTAAGCTTGTTAAAATTTTAAATATCGTCAAATATTTTAACATTTACCTAAGTTTTTCCCAAATCCTTTTTGATCACACAAAATTTGCAAATTGGATTTTTGTGTTTCTGCGACTAACTAACGCAAATGTCAATTAAGAAACCCACACAATTGATTTATTCTTGATGAACTTAACTAGTCGAGTTATCCCAAATGCTATAAGATCTGAGAGGCCTAATATATGCATATATATATATATATATATTTACCAGCTCAAGGCTCAGAAGGATGCTCAATAGATCTAACTAGGTCGCAGTGCATGAAATCACCCCAATAATAGAATTCCTGAGTGTGTCCTTATAGCTATGTTATTGCTGGTTACAAAGTATCGCCTAGTCGGGCATTTCCTAAAAGTGGATCCTTCTTCTGTTTTTCTGCTCAAAATTCATTCGCCTGTTCACTTTGGTTTTGTTGGCTTAGCCAAGCGGACTCAGCTGTTGCAGAGCTATTGGCTCTGTTTATTTTATTTTTTTCGTTTGACCGCCTGGTGTCAATTGGTTTAAATGCGTCTCGGTGCATCGGCTTCAGGCTTTTTTGGTTGCTGTCCTAGAATTATATAAAAAAAAGAAGATCTGCATATACATACACTATGTGTGTACATGTTATTGTATCAAAAACTCTTTGTTAGTCATGAGCATTATTGGCACGTGAAGTTGCCATATGGCCTCGGGTATTGCTTTTACAAAAAACTTAATTGCTTTTGAACGTGTCAGAAATACTGTAACCCTTAGTTTCAATATTTGCAGCTACAAAGCAAAATATACTATTCGATTTCCTGCCGTTTTTTTATTCGATTAAAAGTTTAATTACACTTTTTTTGTGAAGCAGAGCTTTGAAATTGAGTTTCTGCTGGATAATTTTCAAAAATGTTTATTTAATCATTTCAGATCACTGAATACTATTTTAAAGCCGAACGGTCAAATAATACATTTTTAAATACGTATTTTTTTTGCCGTTTTACACCATTTAGGTGGATTTGTTTTTTAAATCAGTTTTTGTATTGAATGAGTGGTTAGTAAAGGGATGGACTCATCTCAAACTCTCATCAATTAAAGTGTGCCTTTATATAATGGCGGGTCTTAGTGAAGGAATCTAAAATATCGCAAAGTCCCCAGGGTGCCATTGTCATTTCCCGCCCTGGCTGCCGTCGTGCCTGATTGAATCAGTGCCAATAATTTGGTAATTTCTATTCGACGGCAGTCTGCGCCAGAATCGTGTCACCAGCATCCGCAAATGCTGTCCGAGTACGGTGCCTGACAAGTACAACGACCGCCCGGAATGGCCGTAGAAGGGGTGGCTGGATATGTGGTGGGGTAATGAACTTGACTTTTGCGAACGTAACTTTTGTCGCTTTAAGTTGACAACTGCATGCTAGTACTTTTTTCAGATTGTTGGCTTATACCAGAATGTCCAGAATGATGGTCATAAAAACTTTTTAATATGGTTGCACGACTAAAATAATAAAAATCCTGCACACTATTAACTTTTAACAATTTGATACATTGAAAAATGCGTTGGGAAAGGGAATTTGTGATTTTTAGCAAAGTAAATACCAAAAGTGAAGCACCTGAGTTGAAAAGTTGCCAAAAGTGCGGAACTCTTTGCTGAGCGATGGTTTCCACACTATTTCACAAAGCGCTGTGCCCCTTGAATATTTATTTGCTTAAACAGTTGCCGTCCTGTTTGGCAACTGCCAACAAGGACTACAGTCAGTGGGGTCCTGTTCAACTCAACTGAACACAACTACCGGCCAACAACGCACGTGTTTGTGGCCGTATTAATTATTCATTTGGGCATGTCTCGCTCGAGATGACCCTCATCATGGGCTACAACTATGGCACATTCCAATAATGGGATATCGCAATTACTGCTCCACAGATACACACACACATTTATATATATATATATATATATAAAATGACATCGCAATTGCAACTCTATTGTAATGTGATTATTAATATTAATTTTAAAGACTGCAACTAAAGATAAATTTTTCCTAGTTATCGAGGACAGAGAGTCACGACAGAAAAATTATAGCTAACGAGTCAAGAACTCAGTAAATTATATTATAAATATGCACAATTTTTGTTATATAATGTCCAGATTGCATTTGACATTGGCAAGGGTACATTAAATGGGTAATACCCCTTACGTTGACCCACCACAGACCACATTTTAGAACAACAGCTTTAGACTAAAATTGTAATGAATGGTCCACAGGGCAAAAGCTGCTAAAACTGAAATATAATCAACCAATTTAACAATGAAAGCTGACTTATGAAGGGTTTTCGCTGATCTGTATCAAGCTATTGTTTGTTGTATAACTTCTATGTTTATGTGTGCTGGGTATCCCAATTGTCAGTTGCTGCATTGACAAGATAATGCTCTAAACAATGTTTTATGTGGGTATAAATTGTAAATGATATATGCGTGCATGATATAGCTGTCAACTGTGGCGATGACTCTTGAAACAATATGGCGCCAGAGTTCGACAGCACGAATCGCAATGCCAGTTGGTGTCATATTGTGGCTAAATACCGCAAATTGCGCTACTTCGCGGCTATTACAAAAAGTACTAAACATGACAACATGTCTCTAAGCGAAATCAAGCCATACCACAATCATAGCCGCAGCTACACAATGCAGAATGCAGTGCTAACATTTTTTGACTCCTTGTATGTTGACGCTTGTTTATTGGTTTAATACGCTATATTTATGTATGCAATGATATTTGTCGGCATATCGCTCGACGCATAAAAATACAAAATCTAAAAAACTTTGCATTCAAAGCAAAATTTGGTATTTAATTTGCAGCATGAATTGTGAAAACCCAGAAAAAACAACACAATCAGACTCAATACATCAAAATAAAATATGTTCTAAATTTGAGCTTTACAAATAAAAATTACTTGGGACAGCTGAAATTCACCATTTTCAGAAGACACTGTACGAAACTTGTTGGAAAACACTAAACTACAAAATTGTTATTTATTGTGTATAAATCTAAGTACACAACTGATTGTCAGTTGTTAGCTTTAAATATATGTTAGACAGAGTATTTTGTAGTCGGTGGATGTGGTGTACCGCTTATACTTGTTTGTTTATACATGCTACGAAATTGTACTCGTAGGAATTGACCACCAATGACACCAGTATCGATTTGACAAATTTGGAAGAGAATGCCTTATATCGCATTATGGTTGTGTCTCGTGGAAAATTTGGCACATCGTTGCCGTCGTCCATGTTGTTGCTGAATACGACGAGTGCTGGCGAAAAAGGTAAGTCAATGCTGTCTTCACATTTGGGGTCAATTCGAACTTGGACAGTCAATGTCGACAGATGTGCTGCAATTAGTTGTGTTTGTTGTTGTTAATTTGAATTGATGTCTTCGCAGCACAATATCTAAATAATACGTGGGGCGCACCCTCGCCGCCCCATTCGCTGACCGTACTCACGCACAGTGCCACCTGGATGCAGATCACCTGGCAACCATCAGAGTACTCGCATCCTCACGAGCGCATTACCTACAAGTGAGCTTCGGATTACATTCAATTCGCAGAGATTATGTGTTACTAAGTCCCGGTTATTGCAGAGTCTATCACAAGACAATGAACTCCGATGGCTTTACCCAAATCCAGACGAAATTAGCCTGGCTTCGCATGACAAATCTAAAGCCCAGCTCCCAGCATGTGCTCTATGTGGAGGCCGTGGGCGAGCGAGCCACATCCCTGCCCTCAGAGACGCTTGTGGCGTGGACGGATCCGGCCTTGCCAGCATTTGTCGATGTAATTTATTTCAAATTTTAATTACATTTACTAAAGCACTAAATGCTGAACTGTAAACAAAAATAATAATACAATTGAATACGTTTTGAATGGCAGCCGCCAACAGTGCATCCGGCTGACAATATACCCGAGGGTGGTTCAATGACAATTCTGT